>JBCFXI010000009.1:0-663837 GCA_038496175.1 Ampulex compressa
ATCGAGTGTTTAGCGTATACTTGTAAGATCGAGAATGGAGGGATGAGTGGGTTTAGTTTAGTTGCGTGCGTAGAATGGTGGGTGGGTGGGGGGTCTCTGGTCGCGGCAACCTCCACGTGGTGAGACCCGGGCAATCGGTATTCCTCGCGATCGAACAATGTTCTCGAGATCGCGAGGGATAGCGAGCTAATAGCCGCGAAACTTTGTAAAATGTACTTCGACGTATTTGTTAAGTACGAATATTGTGTATAAAGTTGAGAATTATGGAGCGATAAATTCAGAGTTTCTACGAAGACACTGTTGTATCCTCTTAATCCTGGGTAATCCTATTCAAATACAATCCGATTTCACCTTTCCCCAAGTTGAAAAACTTTAGAAATAAGTCTCCGAACTTTAAAAATCGCTACCGACATTTGAGCACGAGTAATTTATACGAAATAAATCTTTTCGATACACATATTCCAAGTTCTCCAGAAAAAAAAACAAGAATATCTGCGGTTGACACACTTCTAATACGAAAGGTCGAACTTTACGGAGTGATAAATTATAAATTCCTTCGAAATACGCGACTCTTTGCCCCGAATTTTCTATACCCAAATATTATCCGATCCAAACGGATCTGGACAAAGTCGAGTTTCGTTGGTCCACAAATTCTGGGTATGTTTCGGCTATTTCCGCGAGACGTAGAATCTTCGTGCATAAGAGCAAAGGGTCAATAGCCGATTATAGAACAGGCCTGACGAACGCAAAGCGCACCACGGTTACGAGCGAGGAAAAAGAAATTTCCAAGTATCGAAGAATTTCCAAGAATTCCACGCTCGCTTAACCTTTTCGATAGTCGAAAAAGCGTCTACACGGTGCGACTTTTTCAGGCCGTCAATGGCTCGCATTGAATCCATTATAGAGGGAACAAGCAAAAACGATTACCGTCAACAAAACTATCGTTCCACGCACGTCGGTTTAACCCAGAGCGATCGTACACGGCGTATGCGACTATAATCGAGCCCGTCAAAACGCGTCGGTCAGTTTAATGAAAATGGAACACGTTCGTAAATGCATACGACGATCGTTCGACGTAAGGCAGCCGCGATTACGCGCGCGTTCGAAGGAAGAATAACTCGCGTATGCCTTTCACGATGGAAGGTTAACGAGCATTCGTGCCTTCCATCAACGACGAGCTTGAGCTTCCGTTATAAGGAAGACGTATCTTTCGTCGATTCCACGCGTATTTACGCTAAACGCGTCGTTTAAAAAAACTTCGTCGATCGAAGGAATAATCTCGAAGGGACATCATCGTTGCCATTCGATTCTACGCGACGTTGCGTTTCGAACCATCGATGATCCATCGGTGGAGGGTTAAAGCGCATCTCGATTTGCAGTTCGCAGAAGCGATCGAGCGTCGAGTGAGAAGCGCGTCTCGATCGACGCTCTGCAGAATGATCGGGGGTGTGTCGACCGATCGATCAACGATGCCGACCTCGCCGAAGGTCGTCGCAAAACAGAGTTTACATCGTACCGAGCGATTATCGCCCCATAAGGGCAGGTGTAGCCCTATTGCCGTCATTGGCCATCTTGTCAAAGTAGATACCATTATCCAGGATTAAAGCCTCGTCCGCTTTTAACCGCGGGATAAAACGCTTTAACCGGAGTTGCCTCGCTGACTTTCAAACTCCTCGGATTACCCTCGGCTTCGCCCGGTTTTGATGCTAATACAGGGACGATTTTTATCCCGGCGCTCAAGAAAGAATCCTTGAAAATGTCCGAGCCGTAAGATTCTATGGCACTAATTAGTTCCGATACCACTTTCGACGTAATTGCGAGGCTATCCCGATTAGGATTTTCTACAGAATTGGTAGTGGTACAGGGCGTTTTACGGCTCGGCCGGACAATGTAACGCGAGCTCTCCGATAAACAACCACCGTTGATCGCAATGGGCAACGTTAATTATCTCCGAATTGCGTTAGCGGGTATCACGCATCCCTCCTACGCGAGCCGTAAACGCCCGAGTGTTTGCGAATGCGTTCGCGAGCGCTTTTGCACGCGATCCTTGCGGCCGGATGCCGCGCGATTAGCGTCCGATCAACGCCACGCGAAGGAGGAAGAGAGCGCGATCTCCAGAGGCAATTCCTCTCGCGGGCGCGCCCTCGAACCTTGGGCGGAGTTAAACCGGGGAAAATGCCAAGATATTTTAACCCTTTGACTGCCATGGGCGCATATGTGCGCGCCCGGGCGAAAGCTATCGACATGGAGACACTCGCAGAAGCCACGATTGTGATTATTGTATCAACCTATCGTAATATTTCGTTTGTGGTGCATGTCACTTTTATTACCTTACCTCCGTTATTCAAATCGGAAAATACAGAAGAGAGCATAAATAATGCGATAGTCAGATGTAGAAGGAAGAACGAACGGAGAAGAATACGCGGTAGAGGTGTAGAGGAGGAGGATTTAAATTCAAATGTAAATGTACGGAAAAAGTATTCGGTCCCCAGCGATCGCATCTGCGGGTCGCGTGCGGCTCACGCGAAGCGCTTCGACTCGCAGGACAGTGCACGGTCAAAGGGTTAAAAGGCGCAGAGGCGAGCCGACGAACCCGATTATCGGTATCGCGATTCCCTCGCAACGCGGCCCCGTCAAGTTATGCTTTGCGACAGCATTGCGGACAGTCCGACGCAGTGCTGCAATTCGCCTAAGCCGCGGAATACTGCACTCCGCGGGTGCAGGCCGTTGTGCAACTTTTCGAGAGACATTACGAGAATTTACCGCCCTCTCCGCAAAGTCCAGTTTAACGTACGAGTGGGTTGCGTACGTCGAGCATCGATTCGAAGCTAATGAGCGTCGGAGGCTCGTCTAATTTGTCCGAGTTTATTTAAAAGATTAGATTTGAAATTTTGTTCCGAGATCGCGAAACGATTACTAGGACGGGGACTAAAATTTACGAGATAGCGACCGTTACTAGGAGGATGGTAAAGCAAGGTTCGCTGTATCCTCGGATTGCATCTTCGCGAAAACGAGTTTGGGTAGTTTCGAAATTCTGATGTTAATGTAATTAGGAGCGACCGGTTGTATAGATTTATCCCCCTTCGTCGCTCTCTCTTCCGCGGCATCAAAAACACGCGAGACTTCGAAATGTGCGAGTGCCTTGCGCGCACGAGTTCGCTCGAGAAGACGCGCATAAATCGGTAAAGTGCAGAGAGAGTTTCGTTACTGGAAGAAAATAAAGTCACGTTGATGGAAATTCTTTGGCGACCCGAGCTCCGTGTCGCCTTCTCCTCCGATTACGTATTTCCCTTAATCAAGAGGGCGAGCGGCCAAGTTTCTGGCTCGTTCCTACTTTTCCCGGTATCCAGTAATCGAGACTTGCGCTGCAGACGAAGGGGCACCTCGTAAATTTTTCGAGACGGAGAAGAATGAAACGCAAAATCGCGAATGACCCGTCTCGAGGCGAACCCCGAGAATATATCGTAAATCAGTTAAAACCGCTCCCAATATTTAAGCACGTGTCTCTTATGCGGTATACGTTTCTTCGATAGACAAATTACAAGTCCACCCCCCCCCCAAAAAAAATAAAAATATCAGGTGTTAACGCAACACTAATACCAACGCTCGAATTATACCGAGCGACAAATTCAATGTTCCCTCGAATACAGAATCGCTCCTCCTCGGCATCTTATACCCGAATATTATCCGATTCAAACAAATCTGGACAAAGCGAAGTTTCGTCGATGCACAAATTCTAAGCGGATACACCCCCTTTCTTACAATAGTCTTTGGCCCCGCCGCCACCCCCTTCTCGATATATTCCACGCCCCTCGTACCTTTGTCCCAGCCCCTGAGCTCCATCGTGAAACTTTGCCAAAACCGTGCGGATTTTTGCCAGAAGATATGCTTTATTAAAATTCATCTTATTCGCCTTATCCCCCGGGGAGAAGCGGCGAGGCCCGCAAAGGCGAGGGGGTTTATCTACGCCTCCCTTCTTGCATCCAGTCAAAGCGACGAGCATTGTCCTTTCCCACGTTAAACTTTATCCCCCAAACTCGGAATAAACCACTTTGCCCACAATTACCTTCGATAAAGTTTGCGCCTGGAAAAGTAGGGAGGGAATATTCTCGAGTCGGAGCCTCGATGCGGGGAGACCGGCTCTTTCCTTAACCCCTTCGGGGAGAGATTTTTTTTATACGCGGATAAATAAAACCTTTCGCTTAACGCCCCTTGCCCTCATTTTATCCGGACAACGATCCGGGAGGAGAAATCGCGACCGATCGACGCTCGATAATCGACGATTCGAAAATTCGACGATTCGATATATCGCGTCAGTGTCCTCGAAGAGGACAATGCTGGCGGTGAAACTTGGCAGGTCAGAAATTCTGGATAATCTCGAGGCATTTCGGCGGAGGATATCGGCGCTTTGCCGACATCTAGGCGAACGTGACTCCCCGGGTATGCACCGTGAGGTAATTATAGACACTAGAAACGGAGGACGCATTTGATGCCGCTCCTACGTGGCCCACGTCTCGGCTTCGCTTAATCGCGCCTCCACCATTATCGGCCGTTAACCGCTCCTCGCGTCGCGAAGAACCGCTCTTTAACGCTTCCTTACGCCGAACAATCCAGATTCTCCGCGCTGCATCGGGCAATCGGCATTGCCAATTGCGAAGCAGAAGTCGGACCACTGCAGATCGGATGCCGCGACACGTGTCGAACGTGGAGCATGCCGAGCGTGGAACTGGAATATCCAGGAATCCAGAATTCTACACGGTCCATCGCCCCTGGAACTTCGTCCCTCGACGATGCGCTACGCGTTTAACGGGCTCGAGGAAGAGAAGAGGCACCCAAACTGCTCTCAAACGAGTCACCTTTTTTTTTTTTGGCACATTCGGAAAGGATGCTGCGGGAAATCGATGAAGTGCGGAGTGATTGTCGAGTAAGGAGCTTGGTCCTCTTACCTGGATAATAAGTTAGGCTGTAGATGCAGGAGCGGACAATAGGAATCGATCGAAGCCAAAAAGCGAGTGGCGGCATTACGTATGTACATACGTATCGCGTTACGTACGTACTATGAATACGCCCGCGGAGTACGGCTCGTATTTCGAAAGTCTAAACAAGGAATGTATGCCATAAATTTCAGGCCGAGCGATATATCATACAGGATATACTCGTAAATTATCGTCCGGATCCTGGTGATATTTGGATTTCGAGGATGAGGTACGGTGCCAGATTAGCCAGATCCGCGCCGCTGTTCTTTTTCCCCGCGGTCAAAACAGTGCAAATATACGCGATCGTAATTCCGTCGATTTAGAAAATATATCGAGAAAAACATTTCGCCCTCGCGAATTTGCTCAAGGACGACCCGGTTTCTTCTCCATTGGATAAAAGCGAAAGAGTTTTTGCCGCATTTTAAACCAACGCGCGAGAGTAAATAGCATGATCGATACGCCTCGCTACGATTTAGTCGTCCTCGTTTGGACCTAATAAGTCGACCCCTCGTTACTTTCGACGCAGGATCGTAGAGTACGTACGTTCTCTTACGGTTCTTGCCAAGGCGGTATCCTTTTTCGAGATCAAAGGACCGATTCTCTTCGCGGAATACGAAATGCAGAGAAGGCGCGACTTTATGGGCGAACCAGAAACCGACTTCGCAATCACGCTTTTCGTTTCGGGATAATTTTCTGCCGGCTCGGAAGTTCTTTCATTAAGCAACACCTCGGGGTCGCTTACGCGGAATATTCCGGATCGCGATTCCAGGAGGCCGGTACCCGAACCGAACGGAATAATTATTATTATCCTCCGAGGGTGGGGCGAGTGCCAGGCTTTGTTTCTCACGGGAAATTTTCCGGATTTCGAAATAAAAAGATCGCCGCTCCAACGGCCATTCCGGGGCGCGCTCCCTCCGGAAATGGCGATGCTTTTTACCGTAGCATTATTGCCCTGAAAAGAAGGTAGGACGGCTTAAGAGGCCGTCATCGCATAAATACGGGGAATTCTAAAAGTGGACGAACGGGGTTAATGCGGTGGACGAACGAGGTTGTTATCCTAATTAACCCGCGTAATTAGTGCTCCTCTACGCGACGACGCTCGCCGGTTATCCGGTAGAAAATACCGTAAATCGTCATAGGCACGAGGCTCGAAACGCCGCGAGTCTTCCTCGCCTCGAGGAGGCTGGAGATTTAGATCCCGGACTCTAAACGATTTGAGGACGCGACAGAGATGAGAGAAGAAGTGGGGAGATTATCGAGGATAGATTTTAAGTTTAATAAAGCGTTCGACGATTAGGAGAATTCTGCGCTTTCGATTATTACGGCACCGATATAGTTGACGCGGTATTGCGATATTAAAATACGTCCAAAGCTCCTCCCGATTTCTAAGAAATTCCGTCCAATCTTTGTAGAGTCGTACTGCAGTGCCGCCTGCGAATATTTCTAGGAATTTCAAGGGGATGAGGCGAGCTCGATGAGGTTAAGCGAGGGGAGGATGGGGGGTATAAATCTCGGAGGTTCGCTGCGTCGACCGTTCGGCTCCAAGGGAGTTATCAATTCTGCAAAGACACGACGCGAGCTTTTCCATTAGCTCGTCCTGCGGAGACTCCCATCAATGGTCGCCGCCTTCTTTTATTTCCGTTCCAAGTCCGCAGTCTTCTAAATCATCCCTATCGGGCTGCACTCTCGCGCTTTCGCTTGTCCGTGCGAGGAAATGTCGGTCGTACGATGGAAATTCGTCGCGATTTACTTCTTCGAGTCATCCGTGGGAGAAAATAACGGCCGACGTTGATAGGGCCAAAGCTTAAAATTGGGAACGATCAATTTATACCTCCCAGAACTCGAATTTACGATCTGACTAGCGCGCGGTCCCTGTGTTTCTCGAAGAGTTGCGGTAATTCTTAATTATCGCAATTCGTTAGCGTGCAAACATTTTTCGATCCTTGCTCGAAGCATCGGTCGGAAAGAAACGGACCGTGAAATTATCGCGAACTTTAATTACGGGATGTAAATGTCTCCCATTACGTAGTTTAATTGCTTCCTACATTTATGCGCGTACATCGAGTACACGACGCTCGGCTATTTAAATTTTTATTTAACCCATAATATATGTACGATATTGGCCGCACGTTGAAATAATTCTGAAAATTTTCCTGCTTCTCGTTACGCGCGTTGCCGATTTCGCGATAAAAAGTACACCGCGCCTCCTTAGGCGCTTAGTAGAATCGAACGAATTCAATCGCGTTTATAGATCCTTTGGAGCTTTTTAGCAGGCGTTCCAAGAGCTTTGGGGCGGGTGGCTGTACGCAGGTATATTTGCGCGCATTTACGCGCATCACGAGAGGAGGACCATTATACCTCTCTCCGGTGCTCCACAGTTCGTTAAAGGTATAACGAGGAAAGAATTTACATACAAAGCAAGTAATTCATCGTATGGCCCCTGGCGCGTTATCTCCTTTGCATCGCGAACGCGCCGTCGACGCCCGCTGTAATTTCCCTGCGCCCTGACCTCAAAACTTTAGCTTTATTGCCCGTGCAAACGTCGACCGCGCGATCTCTCTCCGCCCTAAGAATACACGGTACATTAACGTTCGCGTTAAAGACATTCTTGAAAATTCATTTAAAATTAAGAAACCGGTAATCGACCCTCTGTTCGTTGGTGGTTTACCAGTTCTACCAGAAGGGGATTTAAGGCAATAATGTTTGCCAATTATTTTGGTATCGTCTATTTTTAATCGTACGGCTGTGACCCAATGGAAAAGTTAAGAAAAGTCGCCCGTGGTTACTGGGCACAGTTCGCGTCACACGTAATTGCTTTGAAATCAGCCGCATTTTTCACCAAACACAAATGCCACTGGATCTGCAGCCGTGAATTGAAAAAACTTTCGCCGTTCTCTTGAAAACGAAGTTTCGGCAGTCCGGGAAAGACGTTCTCCATTTTCCCAACCGCGAACGCGTTAAAGCATGCCGCCTCAAAGCGTCCGTCAAGTTTTGCCGCACCCTCGATTAAGGCTCCTGAAGGGAGATCACTTTCAGCCCCCTTGGCCGCCCACCATCCTCTCCGCTTCCATTTACGAGCCTCGCGCTAACTCACGCCTTATTTTCCAACGGAACGATACGCACGGCCCATTGCGACTCAAAGCCCGATTCTAGAATCGCCGCCGTTGTCCTGCATTATTTATGGCCAGGCGCAGCTCGCGCGATATAACCAGGGGATTATGTCTCCCTAAGCGCCCAGAGCGAGATTCGCGCCGACAACCGACGCGATGTCCAACATTTTACGGAAACGTACACCCGACGAATAAATAAGATAAAAGGGCATAAAAGGGCAGATTAGCGGTTTAAACGAGTTTCGCATCGTTCCCCGTGCATCCGTATTACGATCCGCGCGATGTTTCAAGGGTTTTGATATCGCGGTCGATGTTAGGGTATCGTCGTTGTTGCTCCAGAGTTGTGCGGACGATTTTTGCTCGTAGCATATTCTTAGATTCTCGAGCGGTTAAGAGATTTCTTCGCAAGCCTTGGATCGAGTGGATCGGTTTTTACGCAACGCCCCTTGCATAGAGAGAGAGAGAGAGAGATAGAGAGGGGGGGGGGGGAGAGAAAGAGAGATGTGGAGGAGGGGGCAATCGCGACGAACTGGCACTTTCGAGAACACCCTTGTCGGTATTTGGTATTCATATCGCTTAACCGCGGTTGCAAAAGCCGCCTTCGGCCGGGAATAATACATGGCAGTGCGAGATGGCCGTCTTTGAGTCTCTGATAAATATTGCATACGCCGTGGCGTCCCTCGCTCCATCCATCGTTTTCACGCCTTCGAGGGGGCGGCCTCCCCAATGACCCCGGAAATAATGAGCGAGGGGTAGAATATCATTTAAATTTCACGCCCATCGGACTATAGTTTCGGTCGCGGTGCGCGAACGTTCGAGCTGCTTCGAAAAATATAAGCGCATTTATAGGGAATTAACGTCGTATGAATTTTGAACGGATTCCGCCGCAGGCGGTTCGGATGGTAGCGAGATTGTATTTTGCGCGACGGAGAAACCTCACGGCTAAAATACGTTTCATATTTTCCGCATTCATTGCCGTAAATTCAATCCAGTTAACGTTTCACTCATTCGCAATGCATTTTACATCAAATTAATTCCCCGCATACATTTTTACGAAGCACATACCGCACTTTGAAACAAAATACATCGCGTTCGGTATTTCGACCATAAGTTCCGCGCCTCTGAAATTTTATTCGTCGAAAAATCGCGTTACCATTTGTCGGTATCTACCCGTGAAAAATCATCGATCGATCATCCTACCTTTTAATGAACCGTTCGATCACGCCGACTCTGCTCCTCGAACGCTCCATTCGAGGGACAGAGAGAGTCAGAGAGAGAGAGAGAGAGAGAGAGAGAGAACTCGCGCTTTTCGGAAAATTTCCGCTCCTCCAGAAATATTTAATGGGACTAACCCTTTCACGATCTCCTTCGTTCGCTCCCCCGCCCCCGCGCTCCTTTTCTCGACTTATTTCCCCCGATTGTTCCGGCTGCAAAGGAATCCTGGTGAACGGGAACGAGGTGGAAGAAGAGGGTTAACCAGCCCGTGATCTCCCACGAGAAATACCCCGTAATATCGCGGGGCAGATGCAGTCTCGCCTTCCTTCCTCCTTTTTCCCTTTCCACTACCCTCCGCGCCTCCCCTTCTCCCGGGGCCGCGTCTCTCTCAGTCGTTTACCGCTCAGCGCCGCACAACCATTTTCTCTCCTCTCCTCCATCTTCGCCACCGCCGTCTTCTCCATTAGGTCTCGCTCTTATCCTGCCGGAGAGTTTCCATTGTTTGTACAACTCCACCTTTTCCTCGTGAAACAACGCCCGTACGCCGCACCGGAATTTCCATCGCGCCGGTGCTTCGGCCAAACTCCCTTTACCCGGCATTTTCCCACGGATAGTGCGCCTCGAAACTCGGTAGGTTTTTGGGTTAAACGATCGGGATAGTTGGGGTATTAAAAGGAAGGTATAGGCTCTCCATCGTGGTGGCCCTCAAACTGGGGTACGCCGAGAACAATTTTGTTCCGAGAATAATGCGCGATAATAGCTTTTCTTGAGAGGTACGTAAAGCCTCGTCGTCCCCTCCTTAAGATACTAATTACGATGGATCTCCGCTCGATCGATAAAGTAGAGGCGGTATTTAATCTTCCCACTACGCGCTCGGAAAAGTTTGGAGACCACCGCTGGATCGTCCGTGGACTCTTACCACACGCGCACTTACCGCATACGGTGTGCGCGTTGCGTAATTCGGCGACGGTATGGCGAACAGATGCCAAAATACGAGTCCTCCTTTAATATTCCGGACGTATTCAATGTACCTGTGCGTCGTATAAAGACGGCAAAAATATACACCATGTTGTGGATTCTCCACGAATCCAAGTTACGCTCGTGTCCTCCCGGTTTACCATAATCGTCCGAAATTGCGATCCGCTTCGAGCTCCATCGCCTCGTATTTTTCTCTTTTTTTTTTTCCCTCGAACAAAGTAAATCGAGTAGGAAATCTCGCGCGAACACGCAGGGTGTGACCCATATGTTGGCCTCGTGGCGGTCGACGTGTCGAGGCGAATTTCCTAAGCACACGCGCGTGCGAGCCGGCATGGCGATTAAGTTAATAGCCTCGCGATAGCCGCAGTCCGGCACTATTTAAAGCGGTGCACGTGCGCGACGGAGGAATAAATCGGCCGCACGGCCAAATGCACGCCCCGCAATACCTTCGAGGACGTTCGACGGAAAAGGGCCCGTGTTGCAGGAAGCGAGCTACGGAGAGAGGCTAATTAGACCGACGATCGACGGTATATCGTGCCGCACATAAGCCTGTACTACGGACCTTCCAGTCCGTATATCTGTATTTCAGCAGAAATGTCGGAGGATCTCTGCGAATCAACGCCTAGAAGGGAGTCGGTGCTCTTTATTTTTAAATACCTCTCTATCGAGCTTCCGATTCGCTCATTAATGCTACAGCCGCTATCGTGGTGTACGTAATATTTGAAGCATTCGTATCGCCCGCGTACGCTCTGGATTCATTTTGAGACTGCGTTAAATGCCGCCTATAGAGAATGACGGAATTGGTAGCAACGCGCTTGTGTCCTCGAGGACGGCGCGTGTCAATGGAACGTAACGCGCGCGACATCCGTGTCAAATACGATGCCGCGGGGAGATTAAACGATGTTTGAATCAACGTAAAAGGGCCGCGAGGCCGATCGGGATAATCGGATCGATTTTTCCCCGCACGAGGAGTACAAGACCGAGAAAAGGGATAACGAAAAGGTGGACGATACCTCGCAGGCTCCTGGCTCGATATCGTAGCTTGAATTGTTTATCCGAGAGCATCCGTAAGCGAGGTTTGGAAATATTCGTTCAGCCGCAAAGCACGAAACGCGGAGGTCCGAGAGAGAGAAAGAGAGAGAGAGAGAGAGAGAGAAAGAGAGAGCGCTGGTCGAATCTCGAAAGATCGGGGGAGCGTGAGACACAGGTTTTACGGGCTTTTGCTCTCAAAGGATCGCCGATACCGTCGAGCTCGCGCGCTGTCAATTTCCATATCAAACATCTCGGAATGGCCGCGATAAAATCGTTCGGAGATAAAACATCGGATCCCTTGGCGTGCGCGGGAATCGTAAAACAGACGGGGCTTTTTTTCAACGGATGTTTTTCGAGAGAGGGAAGGGTTTGTAAAATTTGCGCACGACTTTAATAAAATAATAAAATAAAATATACGCTCCGTTAATAAGATAATGATAATATTAATGATAAGTAGGATAACAATAAAAAAAAAGCAGTTTTATAAGCGCGGCTACACGAAGGGGAGAAGACGCTCGGTGATTTGCTCGTGCGCGCAGATAGTCGCGAGAAAAATAAAAATGCTCCCGGTAATTCCGTATTCCTCGTCGAGGTCCAACAATTCGTATTCCCCCGTCGTCCCCCGTGTTTCGACGATACTCCTCGAGGGACCTTTCGAACTCTCGAAGCGTAAGTTTTCCATGCTCGATAAAAGGGACGCGAGCTGTATCGAACACCGCTCGAGATTATTGGTCAACGCCAATAACGGCGGGTGTAACCATCTTCCAGTCTCTACCCTCTTTTCATCGAACGACGAACCTCGAATCGAAAGCCCGTTACGGCATCCGGATCGAGTGCTCGATCGAAGGATCGCGAAGGGTGCGGATGGGCTCTCGCGTCTTCTTCCCCAATTCGTGGAACATTTACCGGGGCATTAACTTAACCGAGTAACTTAATCGAGTTCTCGGACAGCGCAATTTATTTTCCAGGATGTCCCGCGCGAGCCGGGGACAATCTCCGAGGGCGATCGAGAGCTCTGCGGCAAATAGCGAGCGGAGTCCTCGCACGAGCAAGTACCAAATTAAACGGCCGGCCCCGGGTATCTTCGATCGAACCGCGAAACGTTCGGCCCTCGATTGGCCAATTCCTCGGGCTCGAATCCAGCGTAATTACGAGCAGATGCATCGAGCTCCGTCCGCCTGTCATCGAAAGATCGCCTTCGCCGCGACATACCGCTGCGAACGATTAGAAGATCAAAGGCTCCCGCAGCTGGCCGCGCGCGCGCCGAGTCCTACCGTGTAACCAGCCTTGTACGTCGGTCCTGCGATGCTTCCGCGCCTCAAAGGTATTCCAACGTCGCCGAGTTCTACGGAACGTTTTCATTATCCTGGAATCGACGCGAGTCGCGACTTTGCGGCTAGATTCTGGAATCTTGGCGCCGACGCGCCGAGTGCGGCCTTAATGTATCGTTCCTTGGAAAAATGCGGCAACAATTTTCCCAACGATCCGTACGCCCGATGGTCCGATGATATTGGTGCGACCTAAAGCGGTGTTGGACAATGATTTTTTCGGCGTTGCTCCTACAGGTCGCTCGGTGTCCCTCCTTTGGCTCGAGCTATACCGCGGAGCGAGCTTACGTGGGAATTTACGCTCGCGCTTGTCGCACGATTCGAAGGAAAGGCCCTCTCGCGTGCATCGCACGCGTGCCTCGAGCACGCACCTACGTGCGTGTGCACGCAATGCGGTAAGGTAAGAGGCGCCGTAGGTGGACGATCAATAGAGCAGGTGGCAGCACGTCGGGCTCCCTGGTTAGCTTCCGGCAGCCTACTCTACGGAGAGAAAGAGAAAGAGAGAGAGAGAGAGAGAGAGAGAGAGAGAGAGAGAGAGAGAGAGAGAGAGGGAGAGGGGGGCGGAGGGGAGGATGAGCGTAGAAGAGAGAGAGAGAGAGAGAGAGAGAGAGAGAGAGAGAGAGAGAGAGAGAGAGAGAGAGAGAGAGTCCAATGACACTCGATCGAACATCCTTTTGACGGCCAATTTGGGTGAGGAGCAACGCCATCGTATTCCTGATCTAATCTCGCCGACGATCCGCTTTGCCCATCCGGGAACAAGAGTGCCCAGAATTTATCCCGTTAGTTCACCTTTAACGGTTCGCAGCGTCCCGAATCGAGCGCCATGGATGATTCGTGAGCGACGACACGGTCGCAGCTCCTACGAGCAGAATCGTCCACTTGGCACGGAGCATAGTTGGGAAATATCGGCCGTAAATCCCAACTTCGAATATTTCGGTTAACTCTATTTCGACTCGGGTTTATTACGAGGTCAGAGAAATGTATTTTTATTTGGAATGTAAAACGACGGTGCGGTTTCGTACATCGTCGTTGAACACGACACAGCGCCAACCCGATGATTTCCCGAATCGAATGCTCTCCATTCCGCGATACTCGATATTGGATAGATCCGAGCAAAATAGCCTTTCTCGCCTAAAGATTCCGCGAGATACGATATTCGTGCGCTATGCGGGCCGTAGATCTGGTACAAAAACTAGAACCACCGAGACGACTAAAACGACTTGTCCATACTTTTCGATAAAAATTGCTCAAGTTTCCGCGGCTCGTAGTTTCGTCCCGGTATGCAAACGATCGATCTACGTTCCGTCCTTGTCCCTTTTTCCGCTTACGGGCGCGCGAGTACACTCGGACGTATAGGTCCGGCGAGCGGTAGTTCCAGTGTTGAGCGCGCAATGCGCCGAAAGGACGGGCTACTCACTTTGCGTATGTCTTCTAAATTGTGAATTTCCGGCGAGAGTCCACCGTGCACGCAGAGGAACTGTTGGTTCATGAGGGCCGCGAGCGGTAAACAGTCGAAGGCGTCCATACACGCGTCGTACACCCTCTCCGAGTATTTTATTTTACCTGAAAAGCAAGAGGTACAATTTTAAATTCCGCATCCACCGCACACTCGGATCGTTTTTCCGCCGCGCAATGCGGAAAAATGCCCCTACGCGCGAAAGTGCACCGTCAACCGTATAAGGTAGAATCGCGAGAAAGGGAGGGTGTCGTCCGCTCGAGATACGAAGGAAGGCGGCCAATTCTGTATCTCCGGGATTTAAGCTTTGGACCATTGGCGGACGATCCGGGAAGAGTTGGAAGGAAGCGTGTAAGGATCGAAAAATGGAGGCTGAAAAATTGGACGGGTAGCGTGGGCTCGTTTTGGCTTGGTTGCTCGGTGGCCGCTATACCGGACGCATTTAGATATTTTCTTGGTTATTTGGTTCGGGGAGATGTATTTCTCGGGGGATAAATGACAAAAGGAGAGATTAAGAAGCACCGGTTCGTTTTCACCGGTGGAAACATTCGACCGAGAGGTGCATCGCGTTGGAAAGGACCGAGAACGTACCAATGCGGGGGCGAAATTCTATCGAGAAGGTTATTTGACAAGCTCAAATTATCTTCCTTTTCCACCTTCTCGCTTCTTATCGCTGTCAAACGCAGCTTCGATACTCCCCACGGCCGAGTAACGTGCCGATACGATCGGACCAAACTTTTTCCGCACCTTTTTCTCGGGACACGCGCGTCGATACGAAATGCGACAACGCAGCTCGAGAGTAATGCCGGATGGAATTTGTCGAGACGCGAACGGAGCGTTGCGACGGATTTGCATCCGATCATTACCATCCACTTACGCGTGGGATTACTTTAGATTCCTACACCCGTTTATCTCCGCTCCGTTGCAGCCTTGCTAAGAATACCAGCGCGCGAGCGAAGCGCGGAGGTCTTTTTTCTTTGGAAAAATTTGTCGATAAAGAACCATAGCCTTCGACGTCACGATTCCCCGAAGCGCAATGCACTTCGGGAGTTTTAATGATCTCACAGAGACTTTTATTGTTAAGAGCACAAAGGAAGGAGAAGCTCGGCGGATGGCACCGGCCTTTTCTCGAAGGTCCCGCGAAGCCTCGGGAAGGAAACGATGGGGGAAGGAGACTCCGAGGAGCAATGGGCGAGAGCTAAGAAATAGACGCGTGGTCAATCGTTTCCTCCGCGCCTTCGAGAAGACGATGGACCGAGAAGTACTTTCCTGGAATATCGTAATCCCCGCGAAGCCTCGTTATCCGCTGAAAATCTGCCACGCAAAATCGTTCGTCGAAGCTCCCTTTCGGTTTTCCTCGATTCCAACTTTACCACCAACGCTCGTTTCGGGGTAGTCGAATTAATAATGAGGAACGATAACGGTTGGGATACTTTCTCAAACGCGAGCGGACGTAACGAGACAAATAATTGGTCCTTCGAAAGAACTTTCGCGTTCGAGGAAAAGCGAATTTTTCCAAAGGTATTGCGAACGTGGGTGCACCACCGAGCGAGTATCATCGATGTCTGCGCGGATCAAAATTGAAAGTCCGAGAAACACGTCGCTGAGAGCTAAGAAACATCGAAGGGCTGGTCAAGAGGTGGAAGTATCCGTCTCGAAGGATTTTCCGAGTGGAAGGAAGGAATAAACGTCGGCGCAGCGTTACGGGTATCGACCGAAGTTTTCCCTCGAATATCTCCAGCCTGGCGCATCCCGTGGACATTGCAAAGGGCCCGAGATCCCGATCTCGTTTCCTCCGTACCTTTCGGGAGACAAAATATATCCAGGAGACCTCGGAATACCCGTATCTTCTCGTCTCTGGGCGCGAAACATGACCGTAAAATATGTTGAAACGGAAGATACGGTGGCGCGTTGGATAAAAGCTCAGACCTCGGCCAGGAAAACTCGCTCTTCGCCTTTCGCTCCTCCCTTCTACATTTTTCGAGGCAATGCGCTCGTCCAAAATTCCACGAACAAACGAACGGCCCAAAATTCGATAAACAAACCGACAGCCTCTACCGGAAACGTTAGGATATATAATAAACCCTTCGATTCGCGATCCGACTTCCTTCCGGACGATCTTCGTTCTTCGAAACGACCTACGCTACAGGACTCCCAAAATTCACGGGGCAAGGGAAGCAAAGCGTACGTCGAAGCGAGGGTACCTCGAAGGGATCTCGAGCAGAGGGAGATTCGAGGGCCGGGTGAAGGCGCAGTTTGGACAAAAGTGTCGAACGCCTTTCGAGGGGTCGGAGGTTGTTATCCGCGGTGCGAAGAGGCGCCGTTTCCGAGCTTCCTCCCCCCGAAGTTGGTTCTGGGCCGAGGAGCGAGAGGGATTTCCTATCGATAAAAGGAGATCCAGGGGTCTGGCGGTTCGACGCCGCGAAGATTTGTCGGCGGTGAACCCGAACAGATTGCCAGTCTAGGCTGTCGCTCGATGGCCTCCTCGAGATCCGGCAAATGAACAGCCGGCCAGAACTCTCCCCGGGCTCGCAGATTGAACTTTCGGGAAACGAATGGCCGTAATATCGTGGGAAGAACAAACTACGAGCTTCTACTTCCTTCGGCGTATTACGGCGCGGAGAATAACGGACACGTCCTCGATAGCCTCGATGTCCTTATCCAGGGGAAATCGCTCGGGGCCGACGCTTCGTCGAAAATTGACCGGGCCGATCGTCGGGGGAAAGCGCGGCCTTCGATCTCGAACGAGGCTTCTCCCGATTTTGGCAGATCACGGCACCGTGGGAAAGGAATATTCCGGATGGCCTCGATGTCCTTATCCAGGGGAAATCGCTCGGACTCGCGCTTCGCCGAAGATTGGCCGCGGCGAAAGCGCGGCCTTCGATCACGGACGAGGCTTTTCTTAGTTTCGGCCTTGCCGAATTGCGATACCAAGGAGAGCGAATATTCTCGATAGCCTCGATATCTTTATCCCCTGGAAATCGCGGGAGCTAACGCTTCATCGAAAATTGACCGAGGCGATTGTCGGGACAAAAGCCGATCGGAGGGTTTTCTTGGCTTCGTGTCTTGGTGCGCCCGTGAATGCTAACATAACCAACGAGGATATACGATCCGGAGCGAGCTTCTAGCTCCCCCGAGTCGACGCCGTGCTATTCTATTCTCAAACTTAACCGCAAGATATCGAAGTGGACGATTTAAAGCGATCGCCACCGAACGCTGCTTTCCACGCCAAATTCTTATTTTTCCCATTTTCGTATATTCCTTTGCTCCCGGTAAAAGAGAAATAAAACACGAGACAGAAGTGGTTATTCCGCGTTGTGGCGTAAAATATATCCACGCTACTCTGGATTTTTTAACGGTATCGTAATAGTTTCCCTCGACAGCGACTTACGAGATACTCGATGACCGTAAGTAATGCCACTTGAAACCATCGTAGGTGCCAATAAACCGTTTGAATTTCCAAGAGCGTAGTTCCCTGCGCTACGTGCAAGGTTGCTTGGAAACGTAAACGGTACACAAGCTTGCGGGGGTAAACTTTATCCTTCTTACAGCGACGCTATATGCGTCCATCGAGTGCGTACCATCGTTCTCCTCGTTCCTACGAAAGTTATTCCGATCGTCCGATTAAGGAGGAAAAAGAGAACTGAAGCATCCCGACTTGGGAATCGGATGAACGCCATTGAAGAAGAAGGGAGGACATGGGAAAGCGTGTATGTTCTCGCGCCTCGTTCGTCGAGTATCGAGCAAATAAACTATTCGCGCTGTTTACGTTAGAGTCAACCCACCGTCGGTTAATAATAAACAAATCTTTGTTCGCGATCTTTCTTTTTGTCAACCAGCCGGAAGTGGCTTTAGAGCCGTTACGTGGACAGCCCTTTGTACATGCTAGCGGCGCAGTGGGTCGAGTGTAAACTCGATTGTAAATTAGGACCGCCCTAGGGGCGCAATTAAAATCCTCGATCCCTTTGACGTGCCCTGGGATTCCACGGGCGCGTTTTGCCCCGAGGTAACGTGGCTAATGAGCGAAAAACGTGTAGATCGTCGCCATAAAAAAGGATTAAAGGAATAATTAAAAGGCTTTGAGCCTCGTCCTGGCGCGGTATGGACTTACTTCCTGCGTGAAAACATCCCACGGGATGGGATAATTCCCCTTATCATTCGTGTTATTCGTGTACCATTTTTGCTACCTACGCGGTTCGCCTTTGTCACTGTAACAGGCCACGCGGTGGTTCTTGCGGAGAGACGCGAAATAATGCACGTGGCGGATGGAGATCGGTGTCTTCCTTTGAACAAGATTTTGACCGACCGACTGGACGTAAATATCGCGCGAAAGGATCGATCGGCGTGAAACATCTGGCTCTGCATAAGCGAACGATCTTTATAGGATGATTCCAAAGTCACGAATTTCCCAACGAGAATCCCTCCTATACGACACGAGACACGTAAAGCGCATAAAGAAACTCGTGTGCGCGGCCAAATGTCACGGTCCATAAGTCAGCCGCCGATCGATATTTCTCGTTGCAAACTTGTCCGTGGAGTCTGACGTTTTACACGCTTTCCGCTCAAAATTCATCCTTTCGCAAATCAAATCCACCCTCCTAGAATTCCAGTCTTTCGACGAGATATACATATCCGGTGCAATTAATAATTGTCCCGATGGAAAGACCTGATCACACATACGTAATAACACTTGAACGTAGAACGATATAAAGTAAACCTAAAAGGATATCGAATGCTTATTTACGGTACAAAGAATTTATACACGTACACGCGAATCGCGTATAAAATGCATCTACAAAGGTTCTCTCGCTACTCATACCGGAGTGCACGATCCTAGGTGCAGCGAATTATGGAACGAGAAAGCTATAGAAAGATGCATTCGAGCGGCGAAAAATAATACCGAGGTTAATCCATCGAGCAAACCGGCCTAATTCGAGATATTCGACGAGACTCGCCACATCTCCGTCCAAGCACCTTTCAGCGGGAGGAGATTTATTTAGATAGCCCAAACTTACTCGGCCAGCCGAGTTGCCCGGTATGTATCTCCGGCTAATATTGTCGCGGAAAACAAGCCTCGGCGAATCGCTCGTCGAGAGCCATTGGATCATCCGGAAAGTTCTGCGGCTTTTACACGGCCAAGTCTCTTAAGATCATCCCGCACGGCACCTTTTGGCATGTTTAATCTCTCTCTCCACGGGTTCTCGTGCCGCATAACGAGGATAATCCGCGATAGTTTGCTTCCGTACATCTTCGTTTAGAGGACGGACGCGACGAGAACGTCCCTCGTATTTCAGACTGAAATTACCCTTTTGAAACTTCGCGATCCGTGTCATCCTAAATGACACCCGATCCGCGTACTTCGCACATTTTTCACGGCTTGTCGCACTTGCGCTTCTTGCCTCTTTTGTTTCCAAGAAAAGGGCGGAATATGGCGAAACCGTGGTTTGAAGCAATGATCGATCAATTTTACCGAAATTTTAGAAAACGTATAGGTTACGGAATACAAATCATTTTTCGCGCGAACCGCGGGTCTTATTTATTTGCATTCATCCCAGTGGCAATTACGCAGCGCCAGAGACTCGGTTTTCCTGCCACGAGGAACGACGCTCGGTTCTCCTCTTCCATGGCGTTCTTTTTTCTCCCCTCTTTCTCTCTCTCTCTCTCTCCCTTCTCCTCCTTCTTCTACACGTCTCCCTGTCTCTCATTTGCTCGCTTCGCGAGGCAGACAATCGTTTCTGGCGGCGAGGACCGTTTCGAAACGACACGCCGCGTCCTGGCGGGCGGCCAAGGCGCCTCGACTTTTTGCTCGGCCGCAGCTCCGGCCGAACACGCCGCCGACCATGCAGAATATAGGTTTCCAAGACGACTGCCCGGATTTCGATAGGTTTATCTCCGTAATTATTTACTCTACAACAATTTAATAGATCTCGATACGCCACGCTGTTTATTTAGGCGCGATTCGCTGGCGATCGTTTATGCTACGCGTGCAACGAGCGTCGTCGGATTTAACCGGCCGTTCCAATGTAATTTATCAGCGAGTGTCCGTGGTACGGCATTGCGACAAGCGCGGTAAAATCGATCGAGAAAGGGATAAATCGCGTAGAAATTGGGGCGATCATCTTCAAAAATCCCGCAACGGACTGCCAGGGGCCGATGCGAAATACCAGACGAACCGTATCTCCGTTCTTCTCGCTACAATCTCCCGCAACGGTTTTCACATCGGCTCCGTCCTTAAAACCGGAAGAGCGTGTCGCGGACGTATCGACATAAATTTCCATACTTCGACGCGACTTTATTATCGCTCCCGTTTCCACATTTTTTTTGTCCCGCATTGAGAACCAGCGCACAATACCAAGAAGCCCGAGAACAAGGTACTTAATAATACAATCCGATATTGGCGCAGAAGCACGTTAGAATCCGCCGTGTAGAATCGCTATAAGCACCAACACTAAAGGGTATACCGGCTCAAGAATAATAAGAACAAACGCCCAATGGGTATAATGCGGAAAAATCTATCGAGCCATTCGTCGTCGAGTACTCTCGTATCGCCAAGATGTAATATCGACTTTCCATACGCTAATCGGAACTTTTCATCGTGCGTTCCTCCACGTTAAGCGCCCAAGTCGATCGACCGTCCATCGGAATCTTTTACCTCGAATTCTTCAAGTAGGGATACAATTTCGAGCGAACTCCAATTCGAATGACCAAAACGCGTCGTCTTTAGCGCTACGACACTCTCACCAATCCCATCATATCGCTCGCACTGAAAAGCGCGTATTCCAATTCGATTCTTCCCTATAGAAATCTACGGCACTGGCCAGCCTGTAAATCAGTACGTTCTTCATTCCTCGATCCCAGTTCCCACCCTTCGCGGGCGCATAATCCCGACCTCCCCCATTGTCGCCTAAATTCATATCCGCGCCAGCCGCAAATTAACATTGCACGCGGCGCGTCCGAAGCGAAGGGAAAATCGGATTTTCCCTCCGTTCCGAAACGAAGGGAGAACAATCGGAATTTTCTCGATCGGTTAGCGCGTGGACGGCGTAATAACCGGCGGTAACTGGGACGCGGAGATCGGGGTTGGAGGGAGCAAGAAGAAGAGGGTGGACGAGCGAAGGGGGAGAGAGCATGGCTGGTATCCCCCCCCCCCTCCGGGCTGCACGGAGTTTTCCGATGAATAGCGCCCCGAGACCGGCGTTAAAATCATGATTAAAGCATCGGGGACCGCGAGGGGATTTTCGTGGTTATTGCGGTTATTAAACACGCGTGGAACCGGGTCGAAAAGCTCGACGACGAATCTCCCCGATGAGCCTCCTTGTCGACGAATTTTCGGCGAGGACACGCGTATACCTGTGCGAATACAGCGGAATTTATGGAATGGAGCGAGAAAGAGTTCGAAAGAGAGAATAAGTCCGTCGATGGAGAAAGACGTGGAGGGACAAAGGCGTGGCGCGATGCGACTCGTTTCCGGGTTCCTAAGAATGCACCCGTACGATAATGTACGATGATATACGCGTGTGCAGAAACGAGTTTCCGCGGTGTCTCAACGACGTCCGATTCGCGCGACGCAAAAAGAGAATCGAGGGGCTGGATGAGAGGAGAGGAGAGGAAGCGAGGAGGAGCCGATCCTCGTTAATACCAAGGAGATGAAGAAGGGCCGGAGGGAGAAAAAGAATGGAGTGCAGCGCGCGAGAGATCCCCGATCGTGATTAACGTTGCCTGGAAGAAACGTCTTAATTGCTATCGTTCTCTCGGAGTTATTGCGGTCAGCTTGCTCGATCGCTTCTACCACTTTTGTCCCACGAGCGCGGTATATCGTGGCCACTGCCCGACAAATGGCTTGTCCGGGCTGCCAAACGTACAAACTCCGCTAAATGAAAGTCGTTAATAATCACGTTTTAGTCGAGCAAATGTGCGACGGGCCAACCGTCCGGATGATAGGAGGGAGAAAATCGTGGATAGCAGATCTGGGTATCGAACTACTTCCTCGTCGCTATGAAATCGATGCTCGACGGCTTTAGCTATTTAGCTCTGCGAAGTAGACTCGACAAAGTAAAAGTTGTAAAGATACCATTGCCTCTGGCAGCGCTTTATAGAGCACGATACCCAAGTTGAACCTTCGTCGGTTGGAAGCGCGAGAGATCGAGATTATTTTAAGAATCGGTCGAACAACGGGATACACCTTGTAAAGCGAGCTTCGTAACGATGAACGATGCCCTCTTAGCGTCCATCGTAAATCAGGGTCGAAACTAAGGGCGTCGCTCGAAAAAGAAGTCGAGACCCTCGCCGCGACATCGTTGTTTGTTTCATCTTTCGGCATCTATCCTCGCAAGGTCGGTTAATTTGGGTTCAAGGTGGATACCGGGCCGCGTAGGCGCGCGACTCACCCTTGCTCTCTCATTAAAAAGATACTTCCATTATCGACCGTTTGGCAATTTAAATCGAGCAATTTCAAAATTCGACTGAAGCGCGCATCGTGAGATCAACGAAAATTGCGTCACGATTACTTTTCCTGCTCTAAACTCTCACTCTCTCTCTCTCTCTCGCAAGAATCCTCGAGGAAGCACGGCGATGGGGCGGCTACGGCTAATTTTCTACGCGATACAACACCCAACCGGTGGATCTCAAACGACCTTGGCGATCTCTCTCTCTTTCTTCTTCCTTAAATCCGTTTTCACCACCGCAGCTCTACAGCCTGGCAATCGATGCCGAAAATCGAGCGAACGAGCAACAAGAGAATTCTCTCTGCGCAAATTCTTCTCCGAGCAATTTCGGGGTCCGAAGAATTTCGGGCTGGCCACGCTTCGCGAAGAACGAAAATCGGCCTTTCTCTTCCTCGAACAAGAATCCCGGGTATGCGAGACGCGGAACCTCCAAAATGCCTGGGCATCTCCGGCGGAGGGACATTTAAATATAAATTCCGGGGGGATGTTAGGCGGGCGCGTGGGGCGAATCGAATCGGCGGCATCTCGAGAGGGGAGGGGCGCAAGGGCGGCCCGTGGAAAAGCTTATCGATCGCGGAAAATTGTCCGATAGTGGGTCAAGCCGCGCGTATTTACGAGGCCGTGCCTTGCCGCCTAACGTTTACGGTTCCAGCTACGGACCGCCGTAACGTTTAGTGCCGGGCCATCATCTCGCGGATACGTCACGAGGTGCAATAATAAACGGCCAAACGGCCGATCGAGGAAGGATAATCGTTCCTACGCAGAGTCTCCCTCGGCCGGCTCGCGCGCCCCGCACACCGCGAGCGGCTTACGAGCTCGTAAACCTGTCCCCCGATGAGTCTCCAAATAAAGGAGAATAAAGGCCGCTCGGTATTAAGTAAAGGGATAAAGGCGCCGGAAAAGCTGTCGAGGTTCTCGACTTTCGATATCGAAGATACCAGCTTGGTCGAGAGTTGCCGGAATATATTCCTTCGCAGATTCCTTCGGATCTCGAGTTAGAGCGTCGCGTCTCCTTAAACGATCGTGGCTCTCGTATTTATGCTTGGAAAAAATGGGCCTGATCCGGTATCGGTCAAGGATCTTCCTTCGAACGCGATCGTACGATGTTCGTCGGTACTACTATTGTACCGCTCGTGTATTAAAAATCAGAACTGGAGATTTGAAGTTTGTTTACGTTGCTTCTCGCAGAGTTCCAAATACGAGTATTAACTCTGCTCGTTCGTAGGCGATCGTGGACACGAACGGTTAATAAATATCGATCGGTAGAAACGGTGCGGAGGGTGTGGGGGCGGGATGGAAGCTCGGGAAATTGGCAGCGCTCGGGGGTGTCTGGGAGCGGCCAATTAGAATTTCGGTGGTTACCGAACCTTAGACCCTTTGAGGCGAGTTGGCGAATATAGCCGGGCAAATCTGTGCCGCGTACATCCTTGACTTTACGCGATGCGAATTAATGCAGCCGATACGGTTACGGCCGTATCGATATCTCGCGATCATTAGCGGTAATAATAGCCAAGCCTCGATAATATTGCGGTTACGGAGTCGCGACGCTGGAAGGCGCGCGTTTGATTATCCAGACTCTGGGACAAATAGCGCCGGTAAACCAAAGATACGACCGAATTAAAAGAGCCGGGGCTAAATATATTCCCGTATAACGAGCACGAGAGATATTTGCGCCGGGTTCGTAAGCGGAAAATAGTCGACGATTTTCCGTATTTGTTCGACGACGCGTATTTTGAGACGAGGTGGAAGTTCGGGAATGGGACACGATTAGCTCGACAAACGGGAACGTTTAGGGGCTGTTATAGTTTGCGCGAGAAGCGTGGAAAAACTGAGCGCGTGGAAATCGATATATCGGTGGGCGGAAAGGGGCGAAAATGCAGGTGTACTCGCGCATCCTCGAGTACGAAGGGGGAGAGATTCGATGCTCGAATATCGGTCAGCTTTGGTTACTCGGAGTTTTAATTCGCGACGTTAAAACGCGAGATGTTTTAGAATCGTTCTTGCAATACATCGTTCGATATAATACAGACGTCGAACAATGACGAACGGCTAATCTCCAAATCGTTTCTATTACGCGTCCATTATACTCTCGCGGCGTGAATGGCCGCGAGATAAACCGTATCGAAGTCGAGGCGATCGATTTCAAAAATTCGATATCGAACGAGGGGAGGGGCGGATGCGCTTTATTCCCTCCAGAGTCATCGGTTTTAAATCCACGAGAGCCGAATCGAAAGCCCGGGAAAGACATCGCGTCTCTCCAGAAAATACCGAGAAGCGGATGAACCGAAGGAAAGAGGGGTACTTACATTCTTGCTTAAATGTGAAGTATTCCGTGAGATGACGGCACTCGTGATTGCCTCTGAGGAGGAAGAGTGTGGTTGGATGGCACAGCTTAAGTGCCCACAGGTACAATACGCACTGCAACAAAAAGGGCAGGATTAAAAAATTGAAAATCCCCTGGCTCCGGCCGGATTCCGGGCACGAGCATCGAGACCGGGAAGTTAAATTAAACTCGATTTCCCTTTAACTGCCTCCTGCACGTTGCCCGCCGCAAGCGACCATTTTAATTCATCCTTCCTCGCGAAATAATATTTCTAACTCCACGAGCCGTTTTCAGGTTCAATAATGCCGCCTTTTCGTTCAAAACTGGAACGAAAGATCCGCGCCGGTATCCGTTGCGACGTAAAGAGATTGCTTTGCATTACCTTTTCCGAGCATAATACCGTTTATTTTACAAACATACACGCTGCCCGGGGAAGTTATCGTGGAAAGGAAAGTAGCGATGAAATTACGTTTTAAGCCCCGGATAAATTCTCGTGGTAAAATAATTACGTTCCATATTGTCCCGGTACATTGCGCAAAGGAGGTTCGATATTTGCTCGATCTCCGAAACATGGTAATGGCGAAAGTCGATGCGCCTTTGCGGGCGCAGCGAGCGTAACTCGTCGAACGTAATTACGCGGATAAATAATGCGATTAGAAGTTAAGTGAGATATACGGGACGATCGGGCGTACCCGCGGGTGCTACGCTTACGAAATTATTTATTTATCGATTGACAAGGAGAGGGGGAAGGTGTCTCCTTGGTGAGCGTAATAAAGGAAAGATTCGATAAGCGGATAACGATGGAACGGACTGTAACCCGCTTAAACGGAATTCTCCGGTGACCGAACGATAATGCATGCCACAAATTATGCCGGAGAAGAATTCTGATACCTCTCAGATTTTGGTACAGTTCTTCTCGATTGGAAGCCGATGCAACCTTTTTTTCGCTTCAATCCCCTTCGAGACCATTTTTCTACCGATCGGTTCTTATTAATTTTTATATCGTAATGCATAATATTATATATATATATTTTTTTATTTATCAAACAACTCGACAATTTTGGCTCATACGTAATATCGAACTCTATCGACCCATGTTAAATTCCATCGACTCCAAAGCGATCCGGATCGACGAGAGGAGCAGTCGGCGAAGAGGCAAAGGGAGGGTAAACGAGGACGCAAAAGGGATCGGGCGGTAATTCGCGATCGTTACTCGCGCGACACGCGCGCCCATATCGCGCCGTTCCGCGGTTTAATTATGCACGCAACGGTGGTATGATAAATTATTTAGAGAAATACATGGCACGAAGGCACCGTGACGGCCGGTGATAAACAATCGTTAAAACTTTCCCTCCCCGAATCGATAGCGAATGCGCCAAAGCGGATCTTTTATTCATAATGTATACGTTAGAAGCGTACGTTTCGAAGGTATCGTGGGCATCGATGCGCGCCAACCACCACCCATCGCCTCTTCCTTCCCGCCCCACCCACCCCTCTCGCCACTCGCTAATGGCTTTACGAGGCTTTATGAGAGCGCGTCTTCGCTTTGCCGCCGAATGCGACGCGCTTCGACAAAGCGCATCCGTCGAATTATAACGCGCGGAAATACGGCCCGGATTTGCTCGCGATTCTCGCCTCTCTCCTGTTTTTCGACCAACTTCTCCGAGCACCATTAACCCAGATATTGCTTTTACGTATCTTCGTTTGATATTCGCCGCGATCGATTTTCAAGATCGTCGTTTCATTTCGGATCGAAGCTTCCGAAGGCGAATGGAGGGAATAGGAATTGTATTGTTTCCCCGCCAGTACTCGTCCGGAATACAAAGAGGCTCGTCGACGCACTGCCCTTGGATTGGCGAGGATCGCCTTGTAACCGCAGACCAACCGGATGCCGATTTCGGATAATGCGGTTGCGATACGGTCCTGGCGCGTGGGAGTAGTTCGAATCGATGTGCGATCGTGCGGTCGACGCGCTTTCGCTCGCGCCTCGGCACGATCCGGCAAATTCGAGAATAATCGCTCCTCGAGGAGCGGAAGTTTCGAAAGGAACGACCTCGGGAAAGAGCGTTGATAAAACGAGGATGGAGGCTCGTTCCTTCCTCCTTCTGGAAGCGGCCAGCGATTTATTTCGATTCGGAGGCCCATTAACGTATTGCCAGCGGACGAAATTGAGCGAGTCGGTTCGATAGGGTTGGCCGAGGTGGCGAATTTGGAAAATGGGCGGCGGCAAGGAGCGCTGCGGCGAGAGGCGATCGGTCGGGAAGTTCGCGTCGCCATCGTCGAAGTGTGCGGGAACGATGCGGTAAATGGAACGAGCGGAGTACTCTGACCTATTTACGAAATTCAGGAGAAGGCCGGGGCGTACGCTTTTGCCAGGCGTGGACGATTGTCCCGCTATCGTTCTACGATCCGCACGACGGGCAAACGAGGCTGAAACTTTGGCGGATCGGTCAAAGCCCTCCACGGCATCGAGCGTCTTCGGATAATTGACGAATAAGAATGCGAGAAACGTCCTCGAACCACCGATGGAAGGTAACGAATCTCGATAAAGAACGTTCGACGTGGTATTCGTAAGCGACATTCTCGCGATGAAACATTTTTCCGATCAAAGGCCTCGTTCGCCATCGTTACGAGGTCGAATCGAGTGTACCTTTTATGCGATTAATTTAAAGTCTATGAACTTTTAACGGGAGGTAACAAAGTTGTTGAAGAAAAAAAAAAGATTGGTTCTAAAAGTTCTCGGTAATCGATCGTTTTTTCGAACCGAAGTTTTGGTGTTACGCGCTTGCGAAGTTGAACCCGATATGCACTTTTGCGCGAATAATTGGGGGACATTATCGTCGACGGGGGTGTGAAAAGAGTGTGTCATCGCGAGGGTTTGACGGACGGTCAAGCAACGTATCGTGGATCGAGGCCGAGCACAGGGTGCCGATGCAAATATTTCTCGTCCAGGAACTTTTTACGGGAAATGATTTTCACCGAGCAACGGACGGATCGGTGAATGCTGCGGAGTTATTCGCTATTCAAATGTGTCGACGTCAAATAAACTTTCCGGTGTGCCGCGTGAATTTTTATGTCGATCCAAGTCCGTGAATGAACGTCACTCCGTTTCTCGTTTTATTTGGTATTCAACGGTGGCAAATGAAAGTCCTGGCCCTCCATTCAAGAATCGCGACGATAGGTCCTTGTGGAATTCCCGAATATCCCGAAATTCGATCCTCTCAAAACGCTAATTCACGAACACTTCGATACGCGTACGCGGTACGCGCGCAGAGCGTAGTTGCGCTCGTACGCGAATGGCGCGAGGGTGTACGAGAGATGTACGAGAATCGAGATGGATTCGTGCGAGAGAAACGGAGCGGTGCGTAGGACGCGGATAGAACATCCTTTGCCGGTTGCCGAGCGACGAAGCGATAAGACGAAACTAGTAATCCGCGTTTCCCCTTATGAATTTAATATACTATTATCATTTCGCGTTCATAATTCATCGTATCGTTCTCCGTTCGTCTCAAGCCTGTAGAGTTACAAATTTAGTACACACATATATGTATGTCGATGGTGGATTTTATTATCGATGTATCGGCGCGCGAAAGAAACGTTGAATTCTCGATTAAAGGAGCCTCGAATAGGCCCTCGATGATTCACGCGTCGGAGTTTCCGGCGATAAGAAGAATTGCTCGCCGTCCGAAAGTCGACGATGGCTAAACAGCGACAAATTGAAGTCTGGTATCCGCGAAGATCGCGGAATCTTACGCGTCGGGAGGTTAATTTATTGGCTTGGCAAACGGCAGCGCCGCGTGTCACTCGTCCGGCCGGTGGCGGCCATAGTCCTCGTGGCTGCCGTTAGTCATCGTGCCAGATTTTCCCCTTTCTCGCGGCTCGGCTCATTTATTTCCATTGGAAATTCGGAACCACCATTTTTCGCCAAGGACTCCTTCTCCGCGCACGGTTTGCGAACTCCGTTCCCGACATCGAGTATCAGGATGCGACGACGCGATGCTAAGTAATGCGTGGACGAAAGTATCTCGCAAGCCTGGTAACTCGAATATCGACCACGGTGGCTAATTTCAAGAGCGCGCGACAGGATACGCGGAACGAGCGAAATCCAAAAGTCGCGCGGTGGGCGAGATTCGCTCGACTCGGTGTTTGACGTTTGACATTTTTTCCACCGAAGAGGAATGCGCGCGGATCGAAAACATCGTTCGTTCTCGAGGCGTGAAAAATCAGCTCGAATTCCTCCGCGCCGCGTAACGTTACGCTAAAAATACGGATAAAGAGTAATCGCCTCCCCCGGTGGAGAGCGAAGGCTCGTTTTCGAGCGGAGGGTAGACACGTCGAACCGGAGAGGCGGACGATCTCGCGTCCTGTAAAATATTCGAGGCTGCGGATACTGGAAATAGGATGAGCGCGAAAGGCAAAGGTCCTTTTATTTTTCGCCGAGCCTTGAAGTCGATTATTTTTCCCTCGTTAATCCCTTCGACTGTCTACGTTAACGTGCACCTTTTGTGCCGTCGCGCGAGTCCTTCGACTGTCTCTTTGTGGAGCCAATGGAGCGATGCTCCCCTCTCGCTTCGGCCGTCCTATAATTACACGGGAGCCCGTCCTCGATGTCGCAACGAAATAATTTACCCACCCATTGTTTTCAGCCTATGCGCCACGAAATTGTCTCGCGATTGAATTATTTCGCGAATTATACCGCCGCGCCTCGGGGGACGGGAGGCGATCGACGCCTCGTAGGCTTTGCACTTTGTTTCCTTCGCGATAACGATTTCACGACGCTCCAAGGAAGTGCTTACGAGGAGCGATTAAGTCCCGTAATGTTTCCGAGGAACACTTTGCCCGAGGAAAACGCGCGTCTTACCCTCTTCGAGCCGCGAGCATTTTTTCGACCATATTTCTCCAGATTTCTCAACGTGGTGCCCCATTCGAGGAAAGCAATTCTCGGATGGAGCGAGCGAGCGGAGCGAAGCAAAACTTTTTAGAAGGACCGAATTCGAGGCGAGGGCGATGACGAAGTAAGATTTTCCCGCGGAGCACTCAATCGACGTACCGATAAACCCGCTTTCCCGAGAGCTTCGTCCCTTTATGCCTTTCCGATTTCCTCCCTCGCGGCTCCTTTTCGTATCTTCCAGGAGCCGGAAAGGGAGGATCTTCGTTAGAGGTATCGTCGAGCGAGAAAAAAGCGAGATCCCACCTTTGCGAGGGCGGCGGTTTCATTTAGCTCTTTATCACGGCCACGGATCGAGCTCGGGCGTTAGCTTCGAGATGCTCGGGGTACTTCGGGGAGATAAACCTTCTTTGGGTTAACGGCGATGCCCGCGTAAAATCCACCCCAGAACCTTAACCCGTGCCGGATTTTTTCCCCTTCGACGCGAACAGTCGCGAACTCGTAATAAGCCCGAGAGACTATCTTTGATCTTGGCCGAAAAGTTTGAGGCGACGACCGTCGACTTTCCTTCGCAAGATATCAAACTCCTTACTCCCACGTCCGATTAGCTTCCGTCGGCCAGGGTAGCAGAGTAATTTGCGAGTCTCGCAAAGAAGGCGAAAGACGGGGAGACTCGATTGGAAATGATTTTCCACCGTTCGAACGTAGAAGCCAGCCGAGTAGCGACAACTAATTGAAACGTTAATATCGCACAGTGGCATCTTCCCGCCGGCGTGCAAACATGGAAACGTGGGTATACTCCCGTAGATACCAGCGAGGAACCTCGGGGGTATACGTTCGAACGTGTGTCGCGATACGAACGCGTCTTACCACGGTGTGCGCTTGTAAACACGGGACGACACGCGCAAATGCTTTCCCACGAGTCGCACGGTGGAACCAAGAGAAACGGTAGACCACTTCGAACAACTAAATCCTCTTTCGAATGAGGTTATACTACGCACGACGCTGCGACATACTTTTTCTTCGTCTTCGGAAACTCCTAAGAACTCTTGACGCTTCGCGGTATTCCAGTGTCTCGTATCGTCGTATAAAGAATTCTACGAAGAATATCAACTTGAGCCGTGCGCCAGACAAGTATCGGCGATTCTACGGTCAAGAATTCATCGGCCTAGACCAACCGCGGTGCTTTAATATCGCGGATTCAATTTCGGACCATCTTTGTTTTTCTCGGGCACGCAAATGTCCTTCCCGCTTTCTCGAATCGATCGTCCAAATATTTAGGAAAGTCCGTATTTTACTTGGTCAAGGATGGATGATGGCCACGCAGCGGATTCGAGGATGCCTGCATTTTCGCCCCGACAGGCCCCGGTTCCTCGATTCCCGGAGGATCCGGGGCATATTGCGGACGGAGGGTGTTGTATCGATCGCTCGTCTCCGCACGCACACAACGCGGAGGCAGCCCCCGACTCGGTATCGCGGAGGTTGGATCGTCCAAGTGTGCCTTATCGCTCCAAGCGTCAGCCATGGTCGATGTGCATCGTCGATCATTGTTATTAATTATTTACTATTCGTTAAATATTATCATCGAAATTGTATTACTTTTGAAACGCACAAGGAGCTTGAAGCATTATTATCCGGCACGATACCGATACGAGTTATACCGTTTACCAAAGGAAATTAATTTTTTTATCAAAGTCGAAGGGGTATTCGTCGAATTACTTTTCGGTTTAGCCGCTTAAGATAATACTGCTTCCCTCCGCGCAAAGAACGACGGTTGTATTCCTATTAATTAATTCGTATTAAAGTACGCAATCCCTTTGATACGCGGGTTCTTAGCCACGGTCAGCTTTATTCGAGCGTGTTAACCGTGGATATGACTGGAGGATCAAAGGAAGGAAGAGCGCACCGGCGATCTTACGCTCTTTCTTTTTCCACTCCATTCTCCTCGCTATAAAACACTGCTCGTGATCCGTGGCTGACAAAGGATAATTGAAGATGGAGAAAAGCGGAACGAAAATACGCGGGCGAACGAAATGCCAGCCCGGGGTATATTCGCAAAAGGATTTGCTCGTTGAACGATGGACAAATAAAGAACGCGCGCTTATGAGAAAAGCGTCGGCCGAGAGGCAAAGATTAAACCTTCATATTCACGCTTAGGACGTTAATGTTCAAAGGAACGAGTTATATTCCTAATGAAATTAAGCACGGAGTGACCGTGTTTTGAGAGGATAATTCAATGGACTCTTTTTCGAGTTTCAGCTGAAATCTCCCTTCGCGTTCGAATTAATCCCATGACCGCATTCCCATTGACGCGCTAAATAACTTTTCGTCTCCAGAAATAAATGTATTTCCACGCTTCCTCTTTGCAAATGAAAAGTCGCGTGACAAAATGTAGCCCGATTGGATCATTATCGTCGCACCTCGGTGGGGTTGGGGGAGAGCCGCGAAACGAATTAATTGGTAATCAACCGAGTGATTCGCTAATTACAAAGTCCGATAATTAAGTGGTCCTCTCAAAGGCGCCGCGGTGAATTTTCTCGCTCCTGGTGATCTCCGAGATTCTTTTCCTCCGCGCAAAAGGGAAAATTCTGCGACGCGAAAAACTGAAGAGAGTCATCGCTTTAACGTGAAAGAACATCTTTTTCCATGGGAGATCTCTGCAGGATGTTTTCCAGGCCACGACTTTGCCATGGTAAAAGAGACAGCGCACCATCCTCGGTCAGTTTTCGTTTAATCGTCAATACGCGGATCATCGTGCGAACGGTTATCATCGAGCATCGTCGATCGTTTTACGGAATACAGGGAAATTCGCTGGTGCATCGCAAAATTCTGGGAATTACATCATCAAAATAAGAAGCGAAGCGGGATATCGAGCAAATATTGAATGTTTACGCCTAAAGCTTACGCCGGGTTAATTCGAGGCAACAATGCGTTTATTATTGTATCAACTCCGACATCGTGCCACCGGCCATCATTCCTGGAACCTTACGAATCATCCGCGTTTTCTCTATTTCCACGATATACGGTGTATCTCGCACAGGGTGAAGAAAAAATCGTGATTTCCAACGCGAAAGTCGCGCGTTTCGAGTTATGGTGTTTGATAGAAATTAACGAGAAGACGAGTAAAAAAATTGGGTCGCTTTGTCGGCCAACGATATTGTTCGATGCCAGTTGTCGGGTGTATCTTTTTGATTTTTAACGACAAGGAACGATCTATCGATCCATCCTTCGATCGTGCGTTTCGAGCCGGGATTCTGGATAATCGGGGGAAGAAGCAGGAGCGAGATCCACGGGCGACGTGTCAAGCCCGAAGATTCATTTCGACCTTTAGTCGCAACCTCGCGGCGCCTCAAAATTCGATTACGAGCTTTATAATGGCGTCCGCATTCACGGTAGACTCGATGTGCCTTGCATCGTTCTTTGTCATGCAAATCTGGGATATTGCGCGAGGTGTGGCCGCGCAACGGCCGGTATAATGGAAAATAAAACTGCGGCGGGCCGACAAAAGGACTTGGAAAAACATTACCTCGGTATTCTTCTAGCTTTAACCTTTCTCCGTGAACCGCGCTCCGGTATAATGCGAGAAAACCATCGCAGGCTCGTGGCATTGTGCGATAATTAACAGCCGATTTTCATTACCCTCGTAATCCACGACGAGGCGATATATCGTCCGTCACATTTCAGAGGACAAGGGTGTTTTTTATTTACCATTCAATACCGGCAAGCCACGATCCGACGGTGTAATTCGACTCACCTCGATACTGAAATAACCCCTGTCTACATAATCGCCGAGGAAGAGATACTTTGTCGAGGAGGGTGGGCCGCCCACTTCGAATAGCTTCATCAGGTCGTAGAACTGTCCGTGAATATCCCCGCATACTGTAACAAAAGGAGAATCGTCGATTAGATACCTACAGCAGCGATTTCCAGCGATCCCCAAATATCAAACGATTTCCATCGTCGGACCAAAATAGTCGAACGATGGATCAACGATCGCAACTGCCGAAAAGATCGCCTCCTTCGATCCTTCGATCCTTCTTCGGGCTCCCATAAGCACGATCGATCATAAATTTTCGTCAACGCCAGGAGACAATTACCAGGATTCTAAACCTCCGCCCGTCAAGGTGTTAATCGGAATCCTACGAGGTACGGACTCGAAAGCCGACGTCTCAAGATTCGTCGCGCAAATTGCTCCGCTCGTTAACCCATTCGCGCAGAATAACGAGCGTGGTGCACGAAGCCAAAATGCGCTTCAGACTCGTGCGGGAGTCGCAATTCTTTCGCTTATCGGCGCGCCGAATGTCGCTCGCGTCGTTTGCACGGCCATCGATTTTCTACATTGTGGGTTATTATCGTTAAATATATACGGGGACCGGTGCAGTTTCGAACGAGATTCCTTCCATCGCAACTTATCGCTCGTTTATTTCCACAGCCCGGCGATTGGTTATCGAGCAGAATCGTTTAACGCATCTTTCTCGCGACGGATACGAGATACGAGCGTAGGGAGAATGGATCAATTCCGAGATCCTCGCGATTCCAGGCTCGAGCCTTGGGCCACGAAATTAGCCGGCGCGGTTAATTCCAGGAGGATTAACGGTGCAACCCTTCGTCAAATATACACGCGCCTCTGCCGCCCTTCAGAGTTGGCAAACTTGTTCGCAAATGTTTCGAGGCGAGATTACGCTTTCGTGTCGCGAAGCAGGAGCGGGGAGGAGAGGGGAGGCTCCGGGCGACTCGAGAACTTTAAGTTTCCGATCGCGGAAACTCCCCGGAACTCGATGTTCGGGTACGTAACGCAACACCGTAGTCACGTTCCATCGTGAACGCGTGCTCTTGAGCAGACCTTGATAAGCGAGATTTCATAACTCTTGCCCATCGACGTCCTATTTTATAGCCCGCACATCGGCACGCCTCGATATCGAGCGCGGTCGTCGAAAGTCGATACGCGCGAGCTTTGCTTTCCAATTTTCGTCCTTCCTTTCGATCGAAAGCGTCCCAAAAAATGTGCTCGCTCCTTATCCGCGTGTTATTCGTACGTTTTTTGTCTTGAACACGCTGGAAAGTAACTCGAACTATCGACAAACGCTCGAATCAAAACTCGATAACCGATCTAATGGTAGAGGACATTTTTTGGAACACCCTGTATATTTGTACTCGCCTACGCGCGCCGTACAAGGCTTCGCGAAGCGAAAAAAAATTCGGAGGGATCATCGAGTTCGGGCAGGATTAATGAAATGACCAGAATCATACCGCATAGTCAAGTGTATTTACGTTGAGTTAGCGCGAACAAAGTTTAGATCGGCGTGGCGACGGTGTGAGCAATTTATTTGGGCCGCTATCACCGTAAACGCAGTTTCTCGTCCGCGATATGAATAATCCTCACCGCAGGGACGTGGCCGGGAAAATTGCGGAGACTACTGGATGTTCGCGGAGGTAAATAAAGGCGTACAAACACGAAGCCGCGCTAAAACCCCCCCGAGTTCTATGGAATTAAAACGTAGGGTGGGATAACAACGAAGTCGGACAACGCGGACACGTTTGGCCGATTAAATTATTCCGATAATCGTCCCAGCGCCTTCTTCCTCTCTCTCTCTCTCTCTCTCTCTCTCTCTCTCTCTCTCTCCTCTGTTCGCGCACGTAAATTTAGCGGACCGAGAGGAAGACGATCGATCGTGCTCGTTGGACGAGGGACGTATAAACGAATTCGGATAAATATCAAAAGTCGAGGCGCAACGGACCGATGTCGGTCGATGAAAAAATAAGCGACCGGGAGGAGGAATTGGCCGATGTCACGGATGTAGCGTCGCGCGCCCAAAATTGCGCTGGAAAATTATGGAATGCCTCGGGAGTGCGGCGAGCGGAACCGAGCAATCGGCTGGAAAATAATCGTTTCGGCAAACCGTTTCGCGTTTATTGGAGAACTTCCCGTATGCGGTGTTAATTAACGGCCATGAAGTAATATCGAACCGTGGATTTTTCTTCCCGAGGCTCATCGCCTCGTTAAATTCATATTCATCGCCGCGTCTTTTATCCGTGCACCGTTATCTTTGTACATTGCGATTCGTTGCTTTCTTTATCGTTATCATCGTAACGCGGGGCAATGGTAAAGGGAGGTAAAGGATTACCTTGTCGAGAATTTAGAGGTACGGTCGTGACGCTGCACCGGTGCGGCAAGACCGGATAATCTTTGCGCGCATAAATTAGTCGCATTTAAATGCCAAAGCCGATGACACACCGGGCGCTGCATCGTGCACAATAACGTCGAGCTACTTAGATACGCTCAAGTCGACTTTCCCCGGTATATCTTTGGGCCGTTGCTTAATTCAGCAACAAGTGGGAACTAGCGGCGCGCGAGGAGCGAATTTTTCCAAAGAAAATCGTCGATCGAACGGGAACGAGACGGATGGAGAGAGCAAAAAAGTGTTTCGGCGCCATATCGAACGCGAATACATCGTTAATCTAATTTAATCGCATTGCCTTCCAGAGTAAACGTACAGAAATGTCCCATTAAACCAGACGTCGTAATTATGATGTAACGGACGCCCACGCGCGTACGAACGGGGAAACGTAATTGAATTACTCAGGGCGCGGCTTTTTTTCTCCACATCATTACGCAAACACGGGAATCTTCGGACGGCCCTCTGATCCGTTCTCCGGTCAAATCGAGACGCGCTTTGAGAAGCTTCGCGGAAAGAAAAATCCTCCTCCAATTTACCCGGCGTCGTTCGTGAATTATTTCTTACAAGACCAGAGGCGATGCGGGCACGAAGTCGAAGATTAAATATCGAGCGCGGAGCAAACGTTCGTAATAAAATAATATACCCAGGGGACTAATAATACATTTCAAGATGAGCTTCCACGAAAATTACCCCTTCGTCGCAATGGCGCACCAGCCTTGGATTCATATTTTCTCCTTCAACGTGGCTTACCTCTGTTCGAGCTTAGGTGCGGCCGATCGATGCCGCGCGAGGTTCCGATCTCCGCGCGTACTTTTAGCCTCGGACTAGAGTCGTCGGAAGAGGGAGGATGAAATAACGAAGGAGAAAAGGTTGCAAATCCCCCGATCCCTAATAGCGGCGTTAAAAACAGGACCGAAGTCTCCGTATTAAGACGATCGATAGATACGGTAGATCCACCTTGTAGCAATGTTCCATATTAACGGCGCAAACTTTCGCATCTTATAACGTAGACTTTTTACGGCTCGTAAAGCCGCCCAGCGTCGAATTAATAAGTGCGATGTATAAAATACGTGGATAGCGACGGTTCCGAATTGCGAATCTTCCAAGGTACGAATCGAGGGCTTAACAAGACCATGGTTATGACAATAGGAGGAGCTGCGGAGCACGGATATGGGGCACGGCCGGTTCCTGAATGTTTCAGGCGACTACTGAGTGCACGGAGTTTCAGGCCGGTACTTCGTGCCGGGTTAATTATGCCCAATGCTCGTTCCAGGGCGGGACTATAAAAGGAGCGGCTTACACAGCGCGGATTCGTTACGGGAATTTACTCCCCCCTCTGGGCTTTTCCAGGGAGCGCACGAAGGGAATGAATAATCGTAGGAGAGAAGAAATCAGAGGTGAGCGAGGAGAGCGCGAGCTGGAAATCTGGGTTGCGACTCCCCATCGAAACCGAGTTTTCCGAGCTGCCACCGCTTTCTTCTCATTCAAACGACGAGAGATCGATGAAGCTCCGAATGCTTCCGATCCAATGTTTTCTCTTTGCTTCGCGCCGCTCGATTTATACCGCATGCCCGCCTCGTACTTCACGGCTCGAGGCGAGGAAGGAGAAGAATTTTCTCGAGGATATATATCCAATTGTGGAAGATCGAAGAGGCGTCTGGGATTTGTCGAGGAATCCGCCACCGCGAAGTCTCTCTGGACAAAATAGGACGTCTGGCCGAGCTCGATTACGCGACTGCTTGTAATGTAACGTAATATATGTATCGCTCGTCAGTTCCTAAGAAAAAGTTTTTTTTTTTTTCATACGCGAACGTCGACGGTCAACGCGATAGCGCGATCCAAGCTTGAACGTTGATCGTAATTTCCCGAAAAGTGCGAGACAATGGAGACTCGCGCGATTGAGATCGAAGGAGAACGGAGGGCAGGAGAGAGGAGGAAGTTCGATGGAAGCTGGGATTAGGAGACACGGCGTAGTCCGTTGGGTTGAGCCCCGGGACAGAAAGGACGATTTGCGGCGGACAAAGCTGGTTAAGGGAAAGCGACGGTCGGCCAAGCGCGCGTAACTACAAATTAACCGCTAAGTAACTACAAATTAACACTGTACACACGCGGTAAGCGATGGCGACAATGTTGCGGGGAGACGCTTCCATCGTGGACGTTTATTATTATTAAGTTGGCGCGAAAATAATTGCGGTTTACGTCACTGCGAGGGATAACGTTTGATAATCACGGTTATCTTTTCGACCTACCCAATATTACCGAAATGTACGAAACGCGAGAGGACGTATCCCCTATAAACGGTCCAGTTCGTCGAAAGTTTTCGCGCGTTCGGAATGGAAATCGTTCAGCGACTCGCGCTAAACGATCCTAAATCGTGTTCAAAATTACAAGGGCTTACGAGAGTCGAAAATTGAATCGGTCATTCCTGCGAGTTCGCACGATCTATGACCCCGGGTTAATCTCGATGGAATCGGCAAACACCCCTAATATGCATTAGCCTCGTTGCGTTTTTGTAAATCCGATTAGCGGATCGTTCATATTCCAAACCACGTGCACCATTTGTAATCGATGTTCGAACGCCGGCATTAGCGGTTTGCCGAGGCGTGCGAGAACGCGGCTTCGAGCACTTCCCTGTCCATAATCGCCCAAAACTGACTTCCCCTTCCCAAAACGATCGTACTTACTCGCGCGCGCGCGCCGAAATTCTTGCAAATATTTGGCGTTCGCGGGCCAAGTTTTGACAGAGCCTTTAATCCATTGCGTATTCCTGCGCGGATAAGACATTTCTCGGACCAGCCTCGCACTTTGCCGGCCGATTTTCGAGGAGCTTTTCGCACTCGTCCCGGGAACGAAAAGTGCCTCTGTATTTCCGTTCTATCGATTCACCGTGAAATTGGGAAGGCGCAACACGTAGAAATGATCCGTCTACGTGCGGAAACGACCGATTGCCGGTGCGGTTTTTCGCTCCGATCGATGGAAATTGCGAGGCACGCGCGCCTGGACGATGTTTCTCGGCAACCCTCGCCGCGGATATCCTTGCTTCGGGACCAGAGTACGGCGGTGCCACATCGCCCGAAATCCTGGCCGATTCTCGATCCAGGAATCGACGAGCGCTTTGGACGATCTTACATTCGCTTACGATTCGCGAATAAATTTGCTCGGCGGTGAAAGAAATAGACGCGCAAATACCACGACATACTCTCAATCGGAGCAAGCCTTCGACAATCCCATCGCGCGTTTCACGTATCTCCCGTGTCCGCAGAAAAATCCCGACATCGCGAGAAGTCGTTGGAAATAGCGCGATACGAAATTTGTCGAGTTTAAAATTGTAATCTGCGTTAAAGTAGCTTTACCAAGCTTCCCACTCGGAGCTTCGTAAAGCCAGTTTTCGCGGCATTAATCTTCCTTGTTCCCCGGTGTAGACCTCGAACGTGGTTTCATATGTCCATAAAAGCAAGTACATTGAAACGATTACGGAGTTCCACGGGCGTAAAAGGCGGACGACAGAGGGAGAACGCGTCTGGTTATGCCGAAGTAGAGGTCGTTCCAGGGAAGAGGAGCCGTGCGAAGGATGGGCGGACCGAGCGTCGGTCGAACAAAGTCGTCGGGCGGGCTGTAGTCGGGCTGCGAAGCGGTGCATAAAAATGCACTTACTTAGCCGCATAAATCGATCCGGCTCGGTGTGTTTACACTGCCGCGGGCTCGGTGTATAAACCCGCCGCCAAGTAATGGCCCCGGTAGGAAGCAGGAACGGTGGACGCAGGTTGGTCCACGCACCTCGGATAAACGCGTGAGATTTTTCTCACGAAGGGGGAAAAACATGGCCCTGTTCGCGAAGGAGCGTCGACTGGCGGAAGAAAAAAGGAGAGGGAGGCCGGAAACGCGGGAGGAGGATCGATATGGGGGCAGGAGCGTCGCTCGAGAGGGGAGAGGGCATCGTTTTTGCCCTCCTCCTCGGCCCTTTATTATCGAGGAGGGAGGGAGAGGGAAGGGCAGTCGCGAGCGTGACTACAAATTACAGGAGCAAGCTCGTCGATCAGCCCCGACGTGGAAATAATTAATACGAATGGCCGACTCTAAACGGCCGGCGGCGTGATCTAAAGGAGAACGTAGTGCCGCGAGAAGGACGCGCTGAAATGATCGGCCAGTAATTATCGAAGCGCGTCCCCCTCCGTGCTTCCACTTGCCCCTGCCGCCCGATCGATTTTTTTCTAATGCGCTCTTATCAGAGCGATCGTACTTGAGGAGGGGTTAATCGTGATTCGTTTTGTAATGATATAACGCTTTATGTACTGGGCGAGCCATTCGGCTTGGCCGCGAGGCCTTTTCCAGGATTCTTTCATTCCTCCGTGATCGTTCCGAAAGTGTTGAATTCCACTTTATTTTAAATCGCGAATTTGTTTTTATATTGAAAAATTAGAAAAACGTGCACCACGAATTTCTATAATTTGTGCACTTTCCGTACAATCGTAGAGGAATGGATTACAATTTACGCCCGAATCACCACTTGGACTCTCCTTTTCTCTTCCTCCAGTCGCCGCTATTCGTTCCGTCTTCGCCTACGTGGACGCTCCATCGGACTCGTTCTCTCGGGAGAACCCTCGGGGTTACTACGGCGAGATAAATCCCCCTCTCGTAAATATTTTGCGAGAAGGATGGTAAATAAACGGTGTTAGGCGAGCCGAGTAATGGTCGCGCACAGATCGAGGCGCGTACGGTGGTATTCTTTCTTTCAAATTCGTCGAGGATCGATCTCCTCGAGAGGACTCGCTTACGGAAACGTCGAATCGTCACGACGTTTCTCGACGTTTCGTGCCTTCTCTCCAATTACCGGGTACTACAGGAGCGATGCATATTGATATAATCGTGGGATCGAAATACGGTTTGCTCGTTATCGGCACGTTTCAAGATCCACCACGCCGATAAACCAGGCCGATCTCAATTACCATTTACAACTCCAATCATTTTTCTTTGCCATCGTAACGTTCGTCGAGCGGAAAAAAAATTCGGGATTCCGCAGGATCGTGCAAGAATTTCCACGCGGGCAAAAACTTTTTCGCGGAAAGGTGGAGGACGATCGTCGATACGTCTCGAAGCCGGTGCAATCAACGTGACTTCGGGAAACGTGGTCGAAAGTCCTCCTGCACCGAGGGCCCAGAATCGAAGGCGGCCAATATTTGTTAAGAAGTTTCGATGGAACGAATGTTTGCTACGACCACGGGCGATAAGACCGCGGTAAACACACTCGGGATGAAGATCGGGACGTCCTTTATGGCTGACCTCATCCACCCGATGTGTATTTAATCGATATGGATCCGCGGCGAGGAACTTTCTTCCGAGAACTCGCCTGGACAAGCAACGACACCGGCGTGCGTCCGACTGGTCTCAGCGATAAAATACGCCCAAAATACTCCAGGTGCGTACGTCGTCTCGCAACGAAAATATAAGCGGCGCGAGTAAGGAGAGAACGATCGACGCTTTGGCCCTGCATCAACGTGGCTCGCCGCGACAAGGCGAGTCGCGATTGATGCCAAAGTAACGGCGCGTTCCGCACGCCGTATTATCCGTTAATGAATAATCACGGCACGCTGGCGGAGGGCAAAGAGGCAGGCGAGTGCCGTGTTCGATCAAAACGTACCGTTATGAAGGAAAAAAAAGAGCATTACTCTGGAATTACGCTCCGGTGGCGCTTGGACGTTCTCAAAGTGCGATACAAATCCACGGCGGCAATTATCCGGCGATTAGAGTCCGTCGTTACGGCGCGATGGCACGAGGCGAACGTGCAGGAGTTAAATAAACCGCGAGTGCCTTTTACGCAAATGAAAAATGAGGCGCTCGCCGAACGATTTTGCATCGCTCGCGGCCAATCGGAGAATCGATAGCAGGATTTATCGACGACGCTATTCCGTCAAGTGGGATTTTCTTAAAGGGATAATCGTTACATCGGCGTTAACGCATTATCGCCGAATCGTTGTAGCGCTGATTAGCGGGAGGAGAGAGAAAGAAAGAAAGTGGATCGTCGCTCATCGTCCATCGGAAGAAGGTCCGATCTGAGCGGAGGCGCGTAACGAATTCTGGCAAAGATCTTCCGAAGGCTCTCGTGCCTCGATCCAGTGGGGATTCTCGAGTGCACCATCCCCGTGCGCAATTTCGAAAGGTCTCCTTCTATTTTTAAGTGGTTTAAGCACGACCGAGCCGAAAGTACGACGCTTTACGCGCGCCCTCGCTGGCTTATTAAGGCATTCCCGCCACGTACGAGTGTAACGGCGCACAGTAACCCCATAAACATCCGGGTCACGATGGTGCAGTTAACCTATATCCGGCCGCATCCCATTGGACACGTATAAAAAGTTAAATCTTCGGAGACCGGGCCATTAATAAACACGAGGGCCAGCGGTGAAATTCTCCACCACGCCGAATATAAAAAAGATCTAAATTTCGCTATGCTGATCGACGAGGACAGCTGAAATTCCGCGAGCGATAGCGGCTATTTTCGTGTCGCAGAAAGAAAAAAAGCGTGCTCCCCAGCGCTAGATCGGGAAATGCGATATTCATCCCGCGACGTCGCTCGGACTTTGCTCTTATCCGCGAGCGGCTCTCTCCCGAGGAACGACTTCGGCACGATAAAACCACGCTGGCAAGTGAAATCCCGCTTTGGCGCGACGTACACCCAGAATACGATCGCACGCATCGATATACGCGACGAGGAAGGATCGCCGAATTATACGAAAGAAGGAGCAAACGATATTCCATTAATCGTCACCGCTTATAAAACAGGAGGAACGCGCGTTTATTTATACGCTGGAGGAAGGAGACACCGCGGTTTATTCGCGCTACTTTGGCGTCCCGTACTCCTCGCCGATGGTACGACCTCGTGAGAAAGCAACGGTCGCCTGCAGTTTCGCGAGGCAATTGGAGCTTTTTCAATTATTCACGATCCCCCTCCCTCCGCACTCCGCTCCTCGCCCCCCGCCTTCGTGCGATTCGGGAAGGAACAACGAGCGGCGCGTAAGAAAAGAGCGGCGCGCGGGGGGAGGGAAAATAAACGGTGCTCGGCGAGCGAGCGCCCGAGGCGACGCGGAAAAAGTTCCGCGCTGATGTACGGCTAAATATTTTTCCTACCCTTCTGCGGGCCAGAAGAGGAGGAAAGGGACGAGGGGGAGGGAGAGGGGGAGGAGAGCTCCCCCTCGATCTCTCGCCTGCCCTTTATCCCGGGCGCCCTTTCGCGAATTTGGCCAAGAAGCATGTTAATTTCGCAACGAGGCGGCCCGCGAGAAAAAACATTTTCGTCCTTGGCTAATCAGGAGCCCGTTAACGAGAGTCCTTTTTCCCTTCGACGACGTGATTTTTTTGAAATCCGCCTTTGTTCGTTCGCCAATCTCGGCATTCGTGGACTTTTTACGCGGATCGTAACAATATAATTGGAGAACGACGAAACATTGCGCGAGATCAATTTTCGAGAGTTTACAGGTTATCGAGAGGTTTGCATGAAAATGGGATGCGATCTATGCGGCGCTCTATTTGTTCAATTATATTCCTCTTTAATGTCTGTCGGTACGGAACGAACGGAGGATGATTCGAGGATATCTTAAACGACGTTTATTTCGCTGCAACGTTCAGGCTCGCGAAGAGGGTAAACTTCGACCGTGCTCGTATATTCCGTGGCTGAGTAATTCCAGGGAGGACGTTGTACGTGGCTTCAACGGGAACACCGCGTTTAGATATTCACGCATAATAGACTGGCACGCAATCGCGCAGACTGGAGTACATCGTAATTAAACGAGGTCACGAACCGTCGAAGGAATCTCCAGGATTGTTAAAGGTTTCGCGTCGTTTCTCCTCGTCGAATCAGCCCCTCCTCTCCACAACTTCCGGTACGATCTTCGATTCGAGAGAATTTAGGTGTAACGCTGTTTTGGTTTTCCAATAGCGTTTATTTCATTAAAATACCATTAAAAATCAAAAAAATTAGGTGAGTTTATCGAAAGGGAGTACGTAAACGTCTGCCAAAGCGGGGGTTAAGGATCGAAGGAGCGCTCTTCCAAGGGGGAAAGATTATTGCAAATATAGGGAGAGTCGTTAAAAGCGAGAAAAGAAGTAAGAGTCGAACGTACGCTTCCTTTTAAGGCTTTTGGTTCGCGATCAACCGAACAGGTTCCTCGTGGAGAATAGTTCTCCTCGAGACTCCAGGTTTTTTATTCGCGGAGCCACGCCATCGATAATCTTAGGCCGATCGCCTTGATACTCTGGGCGGTCATACTTTATTCTGTCGCGAGACGAGGCGGTTTTCGAGCGGAACGAGAGGTAGCCCGACGGATCGGGAGTCCAAGGTTGCGTAACGCCCGAGAGGCGCGTCCAGCCGATCGGAATCGCGAGGACAATTCGAAGCGATTTAAGAAATCTCGATTAAAAATAGAATATCCACGAGTCGCCAGAATAACCTGTCCGCGATGCGTTCCGGTCTAGCGAGCGAACCCGTCCTCTCGAGACTCGCCGGGAAGACGGAGCCCTCCGCGAACATTAACGCGCTTACCGTGGGAAAAGTCAAGAACGACTCGCAAAGACGAGAAAAGTTTCTCTTCGAGAAAATAGCAAAACTTCCTCGAACTCGATATTGGCTGTAGTTTTGCAGTGGCATTTAGGACATTTGGAGGAAAAAAAGGAGAGGTGATCCAGGAAATATCTCGTAGTCGGCATTCATGGTGCACACCCTTACGTAGTTGGCAGTAAACGCGTTAAAGTACGTACGGCGAAGAAAGAGATTCCGAACTGCAAAGGGATTCGACGGTACGTCCTCGTCGAGGAGCATTCGCGCGATGGGCTTCGAATCGGGTCACGTTCTTCCCGGTTTTACGCCCCGAGATAAACCCAGAAACTCCATTGTGCCCGGCCTCGGCTATCGCCAAAGTTCGTTAATCGCGTTTAAGGATGATTTAACTCGCTGCAAACGGGGTAACGTGCCTCCCCGCTTCGCGATCAAAGAAGATCGTGAACCTGGCGATAACCGTCGGCGAAGATGGCGAGGTAAATGGAACGTACGTAGTCGACGATGCAGCATCGTCTTCACGGCGTGGCGGTAATACCTCATCGGGGATCGGAGAGAAATAATCGAGGCCTCGAGGACGATAATCGAGCCTCTTCGCGATTAACCGGTCCCTAATTTCCACGTTATCATCGATTCCTTTATGTCGGTTACTGGTAGAGGAATTAATTTGGTCGTCCGCTTAACGACCTGTTTGCACGGTGCGACAAAGTAGCCGGGGAGCCAAAAGGATTCGCATATTTATACCGCGACACGTGATTCGGCCGGGGCTCCTCGGCGTATCGTCGCGAAATTCGGGAGCTGCAGTCGTAATTTATAGACGCAGAAAAGAGAAAGCATATTTTCGGTTCGAGCCGGATGGCGCTGCATCCCCCCGGATTGGCGAATCCAAAAGCGCGTCGCGCTCGATCGCGTGCGAACGAGAGGCCCGCGGCGATAAACGTAAGGAACGACGTAACACGTAACACGTAACGCGGTAAGCCGATAATGCGCACGCACTGCAGAGTCACGAAGTTCCCCCGATCGATGACATTTTTCCTCGCGGCGGCGAGCACGGCCGCCTTCGACGAGGCTCGATCGTAATTACGAGTAACGAGCGACGAATACGTGCCGCGATAAAGGAGAAAGCCGAGTCTCGAGCTCGAAAATAAGGCGGCCCTTCCGCCTGTTTTGCGGCTCCGAGCGGAGGCTGATCGAACCTGCGATAAAATTAAAGTCCCCCTGATCGATGAATTTTTCTCCTAACCTCGAGTACACGCCGGCCTCGGCGAACCTCCAACGTAATTACGAGTAACGAGCGGCGAATACGTGTCGCGATAAAAAAAAAATACAGCCGCGTCCCGAGGTTGGAGGCGAGGCACCCCCTTCCGCTTATTTTGCAGCTTTTAACGGAGGCTGATCGAAGGTGAGATAAAATTAAAGCTCCTTCGATCGATGAATTTTCCTTGCAACTTCGAGCGCGAGTCTCTCGCCTACGGAGTTGCGAATGCAGTTCGATTATGCTGCGCGAAGGTATCTCGGGGAACGAATTTTTCGGTACGAGGAACAACGGATATTCTTCTTAACGTCACCCCTTCGGATAAAAGTCTATAAACACCGAGTCCCTCTCGACTATCGGTTTCTCGAGAAATCGCGACGCGTCTCTTCCCTCTTCGAAGACCACCCGCTGTCAAAATGCATCGCGACTTCTCCGACAATCCGATAGAATCGCTAGATACGGTGAACCATCCAAACAAATCCTAGTCCAAATAACGATGGCGATGGTTGTCGAAAATCGGAGGAGCTGAAACGGAGGGAATACGAGAGGTGAAAGTAGCGCGTTAGGAAATTTGGTGGCACGGGAGGGAATTAAGCGGGAAAGTGGAATACGTTGGGATGATATTTTTCCATTAACCCGTGGGATCGGTCGGACACGGTGCAGCGCGCAGAAGACCGCGCGTCCCCATTCGTAGTTCCGACCACTCGCTCCCTCAGGAACGCCGCGCACCCCCGCTTCCATACGTAATGCACCTCGAGATGCATTCCGCGCGATGACTGAACATTTGTTCGGAGAAAACGAGCCTCTCCCCAGAGCCCGTGTCCGGGAATAAAAGTCGGACGTAACTTTCGTACGGCTGTAAGCCCCCGGCTTCTCGCGCACCGCGAACGACCCTTGCCCTACGAGAAGCAATCGCCCGACCTGATGAAACACCGACGCTCTTCCACGGCCGCCCCGTAAATTTGGACAAACTCGAATAGTCTCTGAGAAAAGACGGATTGAAATTTGACAGGCTTCGAGGAAAATAAGACGATGACTGGAGCAGGAAAATTTTTCGAATGGAGGTTTTTTTTATAGATTCGTGGAAATCTTACAGATGTACGTTTAAAACGGTGTATTCCTCGAACGAGATACATCGATTCGTTCGATTTTACTCAGTTTTAGCGATACACTCTTCTCGACAGTCCGCGATGAGTAGATTATTATTGACTATCGTGTCTGCTGAGAAGTACGTGGTCGCTCCTTGTTCGGTTATTTATCGATGCCCTTTGTTCCTCGGCTATCGACGAGCGATGGAGGAGGACGGCCACAAGGTGGCAATGCCTCGGTGGCCCTTCGCCTCGGCCTCAAAGCCGTACTCGATCGCCGTTAATCGCCGACAAATGGAGGAATGATTAATATTCCCCAGAGGCAAGCCCGAAGCTCGTCCACCGTCCCCAGAAACATGGCGAGTGTATCGACGAGCAAGGATTCTCGTCTTATTAATTCTCCAACCGGCCTTATAGAGCTTGGAGTCGATCAGATTGATTATTTCCGCGTGGCACGGTAATGATATTTGTCCGCTTGGTCCGTGGCTGATCATTAAAAATGATTCCAAAATTTTTAATTTAAATTAAATTAACGATGAAACATCGTAAAGATTAAGTTGGTGAGTCGATCTTTAGGATCCTTCATCATGAATTTAATTTCAATTTAGAATTTAGCGTACCGGAAACGATGCCAAACCAGGCATTCCGATCATTTAGGTCTACGTTATTTAAAGAATATCGGGGCGATTATCGCAACACCGCTACATCCGATACGCGTTAATATTCTACCATGCCACCAATTCGATGATACTTCACATTTCCCTTTTACGCGTGCTTTCAATTTGGTTGCATTTAGTTTCGATAAAAAAAACAATGTTTGGTGCGTCAAGTCAAATGCGGCTCTCCTCCTCCACGCCCGTGACCATGGCGTTAATCCGCCTTCGCACGGCGGGGGCTGAAGCGGTCGTCTTGACGTCACCTACACGCGTGTCAACGCGGCTGGATGCGCATTCACGGACACCTTCCGATCGCCCCCCCAGAGTGTTGCTAGACGGGTGCACTGGATAGAGGATCGGCGGATCCGGTCTCCAACCTCGCCACTGGCCCATGGACCATTTTCCGTGCGTTGCGTACACCGTGGAATGCTCTCGCGGCTCTTTTTCGAATCTACGGCTTACGGCTAACCTGGTTCTACGTGATTTTTATATCCACAGCGAAATTTATAATGTGCAGTGCGCATTTTATAATTACTGGGACATTATCGTGGCGTTTGCTCGATGGTTCGCTTCAATGTTGAGCAGCGCGATATGATAAGGGCGTATTTTCTACGGGTGTAGATTCCTTTCCACCGTATCGAATTTTGATCGGAACGATAGGACGCGAAAGGGTCAAGGTCCCGGTATGGTCTTAACTTTATATATAAATAGAAGGTCGTGTATTACACGATTTCAGCAGTCGATGCGGAAAATCAAAGGAACGACAAAAACAACGACCTTCCCAGGCTTGTGAGCATTCGCCGGATAGGAAGATCCTAGGATTACCCGCGGTCGATGGAAACCCCCGTGGTAATCCGACATAGATTGACTTTCTGATAGGAGACGGAATTTACAACCCTCCCCGCTGAGCTCCAACACCGCCCAACACCGACGAACCGACGTCTCGATTCGGCCCTGAGCTTTAACCCGTATCGCGACACCAAACTTTGCCTCGCCTCGGCCGATCCTCGTCGCGAGCTTATGATTCTCGCGCGATTCCGTCTCTACTCGAGAGTCCTGCGTAACGTTCAAACAAACGTCGACGCCAACATCCTCCCTGAATGACACGAGTACAGTGCGTCCCTTATACGTGAATTCGAATTTTTTCACCCTTTCGATAGGTCTACGTCTTCCGCCAGTATCGTTCCCTTATACGGAGAGTCATATGAGGAATATGGCGGTACTGCGTAAGCCGGTTACGAAGCGACATACGCTTTACGGCGTACGATATGTGATTTTTGTATATACTTTGCGTACGGAATTAAAACGACGAACGAAAGGTTCGCGAATAAGACGGTGAAAGTCGGTTGCGATGAAGATAAACGAGCCGTGCTATGTTCGAGCAAGGTGTAAATAATTGAAAAAAAGCAGCGGATAACTACGGTCACCTTTAGGACACGGCGAGTCGTTGGGTGACTATAGTCGCCGGTAGTGTCGAAAGGATTAACGCCACTCGCGTGGAGTTGCATTAATCCTCGCGTACTCGCGACTACGCGATGTTTTTACGGAGATCGCCAAAGCCAGAGGCCGCGAGGTACCGATTTTTCCTCGGTTACGAACCGTAAAGCCTCGCGGCGCGGCACGAATTTTTGGTTGAATTTTGATTCTTCGCGAAGAGCGTCCCAAAATCCGCGGATGATGCGGGCTTTGGGTCGTGGCCGTTAATAAGTAACTCGGCACCGGCGCGATTGCACCGCGCCCGCTAAAATTAGCGACGCGTGGCCACGGCCAGCGAGCACATCAAAGAGAAGGCACGATTGTCCGCGATATAAATAGATCGATCGAAAGATACGTAACGCGCGGCCCCCGGGTCGTCGATCGTGTCCCGTTAAAAATTCACCGCTCCGCGGGCAGTGGTCAAAATTGGGATTTTAACTGGAAGAAAGTAACGTTATTCGATCGTTCGAAAACACGGCTGGCCGAGAAAATATATCGATGAACGTACCGAAATAAGCCATTCTAAGAATTATGCCAAGTACCGTACTCCCACTTTTATCTCTCGCCAAGCGATGACGAGTGAAGGAATGCTCCGAAATTTCAATAGGCCCTAAAGCCTCGTTTCTAAAATCGTTTGTCGCGTATAGCGAAATCAACGTCGTTCGCGGAGTTGTTTGGAAGCATAGGGTTCCGTGGAAAGGAGGTTTATCGGATCTGCACTTTTTAATATCTATGGCGAATCGTTGAACCTCGCTACATTTTTCGTGGGTGATAGTATCGATATCATCGTCGAAGAAGCACCAAGATGAAGGGGTAGCGGAGTCGAAAAGTAAAGGTAAATGCTCCGGAAAGGTCGATGGATTCGGCAGATATAGCCCGCAAAAGCATTCCGCTCATCGTTTCCTCATTCCGCGTGCCATTAGTTCCGAGGCTGATTTCGAGTAAAATTTCGCCGGAAGCGGATACGAGCCTCCGCGGGACCTGTTATGCCACCGTTACAAGCGGCTGACGCGAATAAAACTCTCATTACCGTAAATGGATAGGAACTTTCCAAGGGTGGGTAATGCTTCCTCGAAAAGAGCCCACGATTCGCGTCTCCGGCCTTAAATTCTCCCCGTCGCTTTGATATTTCTCGTTCTTGCGGAAGTTGTAATCCTCGGAAAGTATCGAAAGTTAAATTATATCCGCGTCGCGTAAAAGAAAGTTCCTTCGAAAGAAACGCGCCCATCGAGGTCGAATCGTCGATTCAAAAAGTGCTGGAGGATATTTGCGGGCGCGGTACGCGATTTAAACCGGCGGTTTTCGCTTCGATGCAACTATACGCACCCTGGATCGCGACCAGACCTTGTTCCCAGAAGCAAGCCCGCATATCGCGAGCACGACTTTCCGCGCGTTTACTCGCGATAAATTCGTTACAAACGTTGGCATAGTATTTTACGCGTGACTGGCAATAAGTCCCATGCTATTGATAGACGCCGATACGAAACTCGGTCGTTCAATCGGTGAAAGCAGACGAACGCATCACCGGCCAGTTTTATCGCGAGGCGGTCGCAGGGTAAAAAACATTTCCACGGAAAACACACCGAGAGAGGATTTTTCCGAAAAACGGAAAAGATCGCAAGATGCGGCGCGGATCGACAGCGTGGATTTTGGTGATTCGTCGAAGGCTGCCATTGGAAAGGCTCGGTCAAGAGGGTTGAGAACCCAAGCTGGAATATCCAGATCTCCTAGAACATCGGCCTTCCCCTCGCGCGTCTTTCACGAGGAAAAACTCACCCTTTCCCGGGAGCTGGAACGGCCCTACCGTAATTTCGTGCGGAGTCAACTCGGCCCTCGAGGCGGTTCCAGCCCCCTTCTCGCATCGGCAACCCCCCCAAAGCCAGTGTTATCATCCGGCCACACACGTGGCGGCCCTGTGGTTAATCGTCGAAAACGCTGAGGGACGTATATCGGTCCAGGAGGAGTGTCCTCCGAGGGAGATTACCCTGAAAAAACAAGGTGAGAGGAATTGCACCCCCGTGCACGATCCCAAAACTGCTCCCGGGGTAGATTTCTACGATTATCGAGGGGAGACCGACGCGAACTCGCTCCACCCGGAGATGAAATATGTTTCTTATTATGGATCATTATACGCTTGTTACGATCCCGTACGGGGAGGTTCGTTCGACCGCGAGAGATTTATCTTTCTCGAGGCGGATTCGACGCGCACGGGGATCCGGATTCGATGGTAGTTTCGTCAGGAGCTGGGGACGAGAATCGAGAATCGAGAATCGAGAATGGAGAATGGAGAATGGAGAATGGAGAATGGATGCCGGTAGGACGTTGCACCCTCGAGGAAAAATGACGGACGATTATTCCGATGGACCGTGAGTGGGCTCGCTTCTTTATTTTCTTCGCAATATCGGCTGCTAAAGCCGCCGGTCTAGGGGCTCGATTTAAGACGATGGAACTTTCCACGGGCTTTGGGACGGGAATGGATACCGCCAACCGCAGGGTATTGTACCCTCGAGGGAAAATGACGGACGATTATTTTGAATACACCGGGGAACGTGACGGATGATCATTCGGAAGAATGGTGAATGATTTTGATACTTCGCTCTGCTCCCAATCTCGAGTGATACTTTCCACTGATCGAGCATAACTTGCAGAAGCGTTGATCTCCCACGAAGAGTCTTTCCCTTCTAAATCGCTGCTTTGATATCGTTGATGCGATTTGCGTATTTCAAACAAAAATTTGCCGCACGCTTCTGAGCCGAAAATCCTATTAGTTTAAACGCGGTATTTAACGTCCGCCAAACTTGATAACAAATCACGGTGGACCCGGAAATTTCCCTAAACATAGTTGGTTTCCCAAAGTTTGGGATCGTTTGAAGGATCGTGCATCCGCGATAATGAAATTGGAGCAACTCGGGGATAGCTTTTAATTAAATGACCACGTGCCTACTTCGTCCTACGCGCGTTCATCGAGGGACTTGAGCGACTATCAATCGTATTTTAATCGACTCGCAAAAATGATCGCCCGCGTTCCCCTTCGTAGCTTCTGATATTGTGCCAGCGCGATAAAGCACTTTAAATAATATTTCGATGGTTCTGATCCCTTAGTGTTCACAGTAGTGATGTAAAAAAGGAACGATTTATACCGTTCTCATCCTTATTTTTCACAAGATGCCGAAACGCTTCTAAGAGGGTTAAGTCGAGAGAAAATAGCAAATAGCGAGAGGCGAACGTTCAAAGAAAATTGGACCTCGAAGAAAGAAGCGTAAAGAGTCAGTTGCGCGGAGGCAAAGCTTTAGGCTAAAGTTTCCTCCGGTAGGCAGCTCTTCTTTTAGACTACTATGAAAATATGAACTTTCAGCTCGAAAAGGTCAGAAACTTCCGCGAGCTCTTTTCAAGCGCGGTGGAGAGTCCACGCGGATACTTCGCGGAGCGAGCAAAGAGAATATGTTTGATGGGCCGCTTTCGGTCCTGACGTACGGGGAAAATTAATTCTTCAAACGATGAAATACCTAATTGCGGTTCAAATCCTCGAAATATTTTTTCTTGCCTCCTTTTGAACCACGCAGAATCTGCGCGCGCACGTCTACGTCTACATTTAATCAACATACACTGAGAGACGCTTGTAAAGTACTCCGACATCGCAATTTCAAAACGATTCATCGTTCGAGTTTCAAATTCGTTGCACAAAATCGTAAAATAGATCTTTAAGCTAAAAGTACCGAAATATCAGAGCAGGGGCAAAGTTTCAAAACCATCCAGACGATTGTCGCTGAAACGAGCAAAACATCGAACGAAATTTATAATCAACATACCGTTATCGAGTAATTCGATATTAAAATTTCTCCCAAAGCGAGAAGAGAGGAAAAGAAAAAAAAAACAACGCATCATCGGAGTCTGAGATCCACTGGAATAGCTAGCGGATACTCGAGAGTAGCTCTCGCTGAAACGAGCGCGACGTCGTTTCCCCTTTGCCGCGCCGCGAGCATGGCTTTACCTTCGGCCCCTTCGTGCCTAACTTCCACCCCCTCCCCCCGCCCCAAGCTGTACGAAAGAAGAAGGGCCGAGTCAACTGCCGGCAGAATGTAATCAAACAGCGGCGGGTTTGTAGAACACTTTCCGTGGAAAACCATGGCAGATTTCAAAGGGCACAATGGGTGTACAGGATTGCTTGAGGGGGTGGAACAAAGCGAGAGCAGTTTTCGGGTAGTTTTCCAAAATGTTCCGCAGCCGCGCACAGCGTTTGGGGCATTGGAAAATCGTCCTTCCGTGCGGCGAAGCATCGAAGCTAGAAAAAGATGCCTGCTCGGAAATAGGAATATTGTGTTCTATAATGGAACGTGCAAGATGCTATTTTCGTTCCACGAAAATTCCTCGCCCCGGTTAAATACGGCGCGGATAAGCGACGATTCGTTCGAATTACGGGATAATCGGACCGCATGCACGCTCGCAACAGTTTGCTCTTGAATAATCCGATTTATACTATCTACGGCGCATTAATCGGGCGGTTGAAATAAAAAACGCAAAGATATTAGGCGATTGTCGGCAATATTTCCCCGGGGACTAGAAAATACTTTTCAAACGGATAAATACGTTGCGGGAGAAAGAGAAATAGCTCGCAAAAAAATGTTGGGATCGAAAAATAAAAGAACCAACGACTCGTACGGTCAATCGTACAACGTCACGGAAAATCATAATAATCGCACGAAGGTGTAGAACCATTTCTCGGATATTTGGAAATAACTAATAAATATAAAAGTACCCTGGAACTAGACGTTCGTAATCCCGCGGAAGGACCTCGCGCGGTTGCCAGCGCGAAACGGAGATACGCGGTGGAGAGGTTCGCGCAATATCGGGTAGAATACAAGAATGGTCGTGCGGTAATTCGTAAAAATAAAGGAAATAAGTTAAGAAGATAAAAGCACGGTGCGAGGAAGCGGCGGAGCTTTGGCGTAGTTGCAGGCGGAGAAGGAAAGAGAGAAGGGAAGAGGAGAGAGCGGGCAGCGAGAGGAGAGGGCAGGGGCGATCGATGCAGCGCCCGCCTAAAACCTCTAAATATTCGTCCTTTTATTATCACCGTCGAGCGTTGCGCGAAATCCTTTAAAGCCCAAGATCGCGGCCTTGACTTTTTTTCCCTCAAAGTTAGGAAAAGGGGCCAGCCTTGGTTTTTATCAAGAGAACCTCCCCACCGAGCACTTTGCATCGCGCTCGCAACTTCGAGAAACTCGAGCACGCATTACCGTGGCCCTCTCCGCCGACCAAAAGCCCCTCTCTCTCTCTCTCGCACTCGAATGCTCTATCGTATCTAATATTCGCCGTAAACCATTATAACCCAGCGTACGGACTACCGCATCGATTACATCGAATTACGTCGAACGTATTTCTTTATGGAAGGCCTTTGCAGACGCGACCATTCGAGATATATTTCCAGTCGGTTGCAATTACATCGTAAGCACGCGTATGTGCAATCCGGATGGAGAATGCGCTGCTCAATAGAGGCCAATAAAATTCAACATTCGTAATTACGTCGTGGCGCGGAAATTTGGTATCCTTTGCCCGACTCGAAACCTTTGTATCTTTTCGAGGGATAATAATTCGTTATAATCGTACTTTGAACGCACCACGATAAACGGGCGAAAGAAAATCTAGATATCGAGAAACGCCAGGTCCGTTGACTTATGGAGAATGTTTTATCCGTTACGGGGAATTTTTCCCGGCGGAGGCGTATTTTCCCGAATCTCATTTCGGGCAAGGCGGTTACGCGATGCCACCGGCGATATCTGTACGTAGCGATAGCGAGGCTTAATTCGCTGCACGTAAAGGCGCGGCGTTTCGTGCTTTCTTTTTACCGACACCCCTTCGGCCCGCCTTATCTCGGCCGTCCGTATCTCGGGGAGCCCTGCTGGATACATGCACCCTCGCGTGTCGCCCGGTACAACCGGATGGAGAAAAAAAAAGAAAAAAAAGGAAAGAAACCGGTAAGAATTATCGCCACGGCGGGGATTTTCGATGCTGCCCCCTTTTCGAAAGCAAATCGGAGAAGCGCATCGAGGTTTGGAGGCAAGATATTCCTTGGAAGCTACGAAAGTCGCGATGAAGAAGCGAATCTTGGAACGGTCGGTGATGCGTGCGCCGGTCTGGCGATCGCCTTACGATGGAAGCGGTGGAAATGGGTTAAGAATTTTGCAAGCGTCGTACGTGTTGTTCAATGTAGGAATATAGCGTATTTAATATACGTAGATAGCGTAATAATCCGGAGCACGCATGGCCATAAATTACCAACAATAATGTCACGAAAACGCGAGGTTCCCTTGGACGGGATTTGAAACGAGTTGTCGAGGAGAAGCATGGGTTACGAGCAGATCCACTGCACGAATATTAAACACGCATATCCCCCCAGGAGAGGAAATTTATATTTTTATAGGTTTATCCGCGAGCGGATAGAATAAAAAACAAATGTCCCGTAACGCGTCGAACGTACACGGTTATCTCATCTGCGAGCAAAGCAAAAAGAGGAGATTCGCGGGAGCTTCGTAAAAAAAAGCTGGTGATTGAAAAATATCGCAGAATTTGATACGAGGCAGAGGGCGAAATTTGCTGGTTCGCCATGGACCGCAGGGAGCGTTCCTCTTTTTCCATCGATCTGTACTTCGATGCATCGAGATCGCAGTATGTTTCCGCGTTATGCCGAGGTTCCAATCGCTCCGAATGGCGATTGCGAACGGTATAAACGTTCGAGGTGTCAAAATTGAAACGCTCGGAGCTAAACGCGAATTGTAATAATCGCTTTAAATCGGAACTCGCGACGCTCGTTTCGCGAATTCTAACGATTTTCATCGTAGAAAATCGAGGAGGAAAGATCGGGCGGTGTCGATGAAGCGATATGCGCGGATCTCAGTATCGGCGTGACGAAGCGAGCCGTTACGGTGCTCTGTAATTATTGGCGATCCTTCTAATTAAGCGCAATAACGTAAATTGCGCGCATCGATAGGTAACGCGCTCGTAATTTCCGTCGCATTAACGTCGGCGTACCCGTTAACGTAATTGATTTCGATTAATCCGGATCTGCGCGGCCGTCCTACGGTATGATTAAAAACGTCATCGATCGTCATCGATTCCTCGGTGGAGGAATAAATGAAAACGCTCACGACGTCAAACTGACGGCCAGATAAAGGACAGTGCGCTTCTCGCCCAGTGGCGATCGATGGACAGAGCAGTGTATTCAAAGTTTGATATTTTTCGCGAAAACTTTCAGACTTCTCGTTTTCTCCTCTTATGAGAGCAAAATCGTTTCGATGCCTTAGACAATGAGAAGGGAAATATCCCGAAACGAGTAATTAAGTGGGTACACGAATACGAATCGAAATACCGAAGTACCGCAGCGACCGCTTTACTGCGAGGCTTTAATTTAATTCCAAGCGCCGTGAAAAACGGTCGATTTTCTCTATCGAGGAAAACACGATACATCGATGAGCGAGCGCAGGGAAAATAACGTTTCTCATACAGCGATTTTGTAGGTGGATAAAAATCGAGCCGATAGACATTTTCCTCGAAGCATGGCGTGCCGCTCGTACGCGTTAGCGAGCCTAGGTTAACTTACGGATACATAAATCCACCGCCATTCTGTCAAAGTTCTCCGCAAGTTTGGGGCCGCCCCAGGTTTAGCCTTGAACCAAGAGGGTTACCTTAATAACCAGAATGCCTGCCTAAAGTGGCTACGAAGCCACCTGCCATGTTCCGGTCCAACTTTCCTTAACTTTCGACGGACGCACAGGAATAAAACGCCTCCCGCGCTTGAACGTACAACAGTGCGGTACGGAAGACGTGGAAATTCTTAACCGTGCGAAGACTAGTCAGACTTACGAAGTACCCCACCCGAAATATACCCACGTCCGCGTCTTACCGCACGCTGCACATTGTGCACAAATAGAATTATGCGGCGCACGCTCCGCGGACGTCACCGCGCCATCCTCTTCGCGCCGCTCTTGTCAATTTCGATATTTTCATAATACGACCTATCTCGTTTCTTCGCATCTTTAAGACCTTCTTTTACGGCCTATCCGCCACAAAGTTTCCGCCCTCCCCCTCTTTCGCGACAATTTCGCCACTCTTTATCGGGGAAAACATTCTCGCGGAGGAGTAGAGAGGGAGGGGTTTTAAAAGATCGGGAGATAACAGGTCCGAAGTACGGGGCGAGACGAGTACACGTTCTCGCGACTCTTTCCACTCGATACGTCCATCGGCTTCGACGCAACGAGCCGGCGAGGAACGTTATGAAATCAGAGAAACGAGTACTCGGGGCAGGATTAAATCCATCGTATCTGGAAGCAGCAGTCGCACATCCAGGAGGAGGGCTCGGGAAAGCAGAAAGTCGAAAGGGTGTCGCGGCAAGGGCGTGGGTCTCCGAATTGGATTGGCATGGAGCGGAGCTCCGCTAAAAGTCGGTGGCATATTGCCAATATGGCGACTTCCGAGATAGACCCTCGTGTATCCCTCCTGATAAGAGACCGCCGAGGCAGATCGATAGAGGGGAACCCAGAGGGGGGAAGAGACTCTCGCGTCTCTGCACCAAAATCGCTGTTATTGCCGGCCACCGATCGTGCCGAGTGCTCGCGCAGAAATAACGGCTGCTCGATCCTCGATGCTTAACGGACACCCTCGAACGACGATCGCCAACGTTTCGAACCTCGTAATGTTTGACTCGACTAATCGATCCGAATGAATTGAAGGAAAGCAAAGTGAATTTCTCTGAAGCAAAGCTCCCCTTTTTTTATAAATATCGGATTTACATCTTATATCACTCCTACGACTTCGGCTCTACGAAGAGCTTTCGATAGTTTCGTGAAATTCGCGTACGATCCGATATCCGATGCAATTCCGCAAAATCGTTGTTTCGTGCAAGCAGCATCGTCGCGCGAGGATTATCGCGATTCTCTGCGCTCTCGTAAAACCGCGTTACGGGGCTTGCCGTATTGTACGGAGCTTGCCTGTACATACGAATTCACGCTGTTTACTCGCACTTAGCCCGAGACCTTCAAGGTGGATGGAAATGAAAGCAGCGCGGAACGTCAGGACGTTAATCTCTTTTAAACTTGTCCTCGAGGAGCCAACACCCACGTCTGTTTGTTAAGTCACTTAACGCGCGACAGCTGTCTCGGTTCGGTCTAGTTCCAGTCTAGTCCGCTTTGCTCCTCGCACCGACTGTCTCAGGGTTAATTTAATCAATCCACCGTCGTCCCGCGAACGCTCGTGGACCCCTCGAGCCCCACGTCGGTTTCCAAACGATCGTCGAATCGATGTGCAAACCTCCTCCGACGATCGAGACCCTGGTGAACGTTCCGCCAAACGGTCTTCGCCTCTGACGGACACGATCGAGGTTCCGATGGTTCCGTCGACCGACGGAATTTCATCGTAGAACACTTTTAGTCCCTACCCACGCGATTCTTTCTGCATAATTTAGCAACGCTTATATCCACTTTAAACGCCGCTGATCGCATTCGATTTTTTATTTCGACTCCTCGATCCGGATCGGAGTACGGACGGAGCTCGAAAATCTGGAAGAAATTTGCGTTATAGTGGGTTAAAGTCCTTGGCCTCGGGAAAGGGACAAGGTCCGAGGACGCGTCCATAAATCTTGGCCACGTGGCGAGGGCGACTCGAGGCTCCAGTCACGAACCGAGCCGCCGAAATCACCCAGATTCTATCTGCATGCCGGCTGATCGCTCAATCGTTTACGTTTAATTAAGCAGAAGCGCACGAATCGTCTCGTATCGCCTCGAAGGATAATTCGGGATTATCGTCGCGAGGAACGATATTTACGACACGATGGGAATAGCGATTCGGCCCTGACTGCGTCGCAAGGTTATTAATCGCCTTTACCGTCAGCCATAGCCGACAAACCAATTAACCTTTGCCCAAGGAATTCTCCGTTGCATCGAAAAGAGGGAGTCGCGAAGCGTCGCACCTCGATAGCGAAGAAAACATTCTGGAAGACGAAGCGAAATGCGCCACATCAAGGATACGCTACTTTGTTAATGCGGCGGAGGTACGAAGTTTCTCTACGAAATACAAAGTTCGGTATACGCTCGGTATTGTCGAATAAGGTGATTCTATCGGAGAATCATTTTCCCCTCTGACGGAGAATTTTAGGACGGCTCGTGTTTATCGGTCGCGCATTCGTCCGTTGGAAGCCGCTGCACGCGGCCACGCGGGACCGCGGCCCAGCCCCCGACAGAGGGAATATTATATCGGCGGAGATGAAGCGTCCAATTTGGCCGTTCTCGCCTTGCTTCCTCGGGGGACGCGATTTCATTAATTACGATGGACCCACCGCGGTTCAGGGAAAATAATCGTCGATACCGGCCGGAGTACAATTTGAAGCACAATCGGCCGAGGATAATCGAATTGGCGATGCAGAAAAGAAATACGCCGAAGGACCGCTTAACGAGAAGATTAACGAGCTCTCGTATAACCCCCGGCGGCCAAGCATCGAGAATCGATGAGATTCGCAGAAGTACGATAATTGGAAATAAGGTTACGTACAGATACTCGAGTAACGCCAGAAATTCAAGTCCCGGTTTATCCTATCGCCGAAAGAGACCAGTTTAAAAGGTGTACGCATTCTGGGGCGAGCAGGGGGTATCGAGATGCTTCGGTTGGTAGGCGAAAAGGCTTTCAAATTGGCCCTCGATGGGAGAGCTTCCTTTTTCCAACGAAGCAGAAGGACGCGAGCCATTAACGAGTCGCGAAATAATTTCCTCCTTTCGGTATCTCGCAGCAATAACGATATCGAGAAAAGAGCGCGCTCGGAAATGCGCTCATGTCCGCAGATAGGGAAGGTCTAATGGCGAACCGGAGGTAAAACGGCTGCCGCGCTCGATATCGAATTAAAACTTGTTGCTACCCGCGACGGGCTGGGCGGCGCTCATAACCGTTAACTTAAACTTACACGGACGGAAGATCTCGTAACGGTTTGCGAAATGAAAGAATCGCCGGAGTGCGGCGGTAAAGCTCGATGTACGAAGTTATAAGGACGCGTATTATCGCTACCGGTTTATTTCCGGAATTACTCGACTTTAATTACTCCCCGACAGTCCGCGTTTTATTTACACGTACGTTTGCCGCGGGGCGAACATTCGGGATGTACGCAAAATAAACAAACCTAGGAAACAACGAGGGCAAAAATAAAATTTTACGATAGCGAACTTTACGAGCGTAAAGAGAACCTTTCGGCCGCGCTATATTTAGGTATAAAAATTAAACGAGAAATTCGAAACCGTACTATTTCCCAGCTCCGATGCCCGCGATAAATCTTTACCCAAACATTTCACGGATGGACAAAGAGCAACGCGCCATGCTCGCGCGTCATAAACTATCGGCGGTAAATAAAAACAGCGTCGAAATCGAACGACTCGCGAATAACTTTGATATCGAAGACTCGGGAAATAAATTCCATATTCTTGGGAAATAATCGCGAGGATCGTTCTCCAGGAATCGCCACGATTCGAAGAGCGCCGATTCGCGAGCCTCGCGGCTGTTCGAAAGACGATCTACGCGCTCCTCCTCTCGCTCTATGCCGAAAGGACAGCGAAGAGGAACGATAAACCTCCGACGCCGGCGACAGCTTTTACCCCAGGCCTCCTTATCCGATATGTCTACCTACCTATACATATGTACATACATATCGGCTCCTCTTTGAGCTTTCCGCGTCTCCCGGGATGGCCCTCCGCGCGAACACATTGTTTCGTACATCGAGATAAGGGAGGAATTTGTATTCGGAGCATCGCCGACCGGGGAATCGTTTCTGCGTCCCGCTCTCGCCCTCTTCTCCTTCTCGTTCTTGCTCTTTCTCCTTCTCCTAGGACTTCCTCGCGGCTCTTACACCCGCGAATCGCCCCCCTCTATCGGGGCATGATCGAAAGACACTTTTCGGTTACGTTCTTTGGCTTCTTATCTTCGAGTACTCCTAGGGCGTACGATCGATCCAAAGATAACCGTAGGAACGTTTTTGCCACGCGAGAAAAAACCAAAGGTAGGGGGTTTGGGTGAAATCGCACGATTATCATCCGCAAAATATACCGCGACTCGAAAATATACGGTCGTGTATTTTCGTGGCGCGATGTAAGCGCCGTGGATCTCGAGGAAGGGAATCGTCGAAATTGGGGTATCCTAGCGGACTCGGTATAATTTCGTAGGTACACTTCGCGCCATATTAACCGTGCCCGACTTTGTCTCGTTACCGTTTAATAAGATAATTAACGGCTCGGCAGCTGGCAGCGCACCGGCGTGTCCGTACACGAGGACCGCCCTTTATGCATTAAACGAGCACATTTGTGCGCACACGCCAGGGCAACACTCGATTAATGTTCGACGAGAGTCGCGTCCAAACTTTCCGGTACGCCTCTCCCGCGGGACTTTTCTGAATAATTTAACCTCCGGGCGCGACCACGTTATTAAGCCCCGGTCCGGGGGGCTTTTACCGGCCTAGCTTACCGCTTTGCTATCAATTTACCAGGATCCGCATTAACCCTTTCGATACGGCCGTGTCGTCTGTCGTGATGATTCCGCAATACGGAGAGTCGAATGGCGAATGTGGCGCTGTGCGCTGCGTAGACTACTCGCAAAGCGATGTACGTTTTACCGCTTAGAGCGTGTCTTTTGCGATACTTCGTAACGTTACTCGAATCACGCGTAAACGCTCCGTAAAGGAAACCAAACAAATTAATGGCGATGAAGCTAAAAAAGACGTACCGTATTATAGCAAAGTGGAGCTCTGAGACTCTATGGTCATCTGTGGCATCGAAAGCGGCGGAGGATCGAGCGAAAAGTTGTGGTATTTAGGGTTGGATACCTTAAAGGCACACGTAAGCGCCGATAAAGTCTCGTTGCGAATATATGCAACGGATTACCAAGGCCTATGGCGTGTTTTATTTCTCCGAATAACACGCGGGTAGTTTGTTCCTCCTGGGTGGAAGTACGATAAGATGGCCTATGGGTGTATAACGGATAGATAGACCGAGACTTTCACCGGTCAGATACCAGGTTCGAATCTCATCCATTACCGCGGGATTCTCTCGTGAGATACGCGTATCGTGATCTCGGGGATCTGAAAAGCAACCTAAGCGGTAGATCCCGGCCTTCCGATCTCGAGATCCGACGTGGAAAATAAAGGAAATTATAAGGGTACGTTAAGATAAGCAGCTTCCACGCTCGAGTTAACGATGATAGATCCGCGAGGAAAGAAGAACCTCCGAAGCCACGCGCCGAGCCGTGCCTCTTTCTGGGCATTCGTCGTATCTCTTCGTATTTTAGTATCCCCTTACGACTCGTTACGCTCTCCTTACAGCGGTACAACAAAGCGTGGCATTGCGGATAATCGGGAATAATCGATCGCCCTAAGGCTCGATCCTCGTACGATGCTATCGCGATTAATCGTAACCTAGGTTCTTCTCTGGAACGAGGTTCAATTCCGAAGGCGCATCGTCGAGGCTTTTGACGCTCGACCGAATTTTTGTCGCGCGAATCGTTTTCGGGCGATCCGAGTAGCCGCGATAAGGAGTCCCGCTAAGACCGGTCCAGGAGAGTTTTACGCGACCGCATTTCCGACTCGGTATCAACTTTGCGCGACTCGCCAGGAAGGATGTTGAGATAACTCCGCGGTGGATAAGGGCCGGCGTACTTCAAGGTTCGCCTTTGCGTCACCCGTTTTCCTTGCAACGCGATTTATTAAAACACTTAATAACGCTTCATGCATATGTGATCTCTCTCTCTCTCTCTCTCCTTCTCTCTCCTTTCCGCGATATCGACCGCGAGGGGAGCTCCAAGGCTGCGCCAGCCTCGTCACGTGGATTTCTTCAACCCTTTGCACCCGATCGACTTTTCCATCGAACCCAGCTTGACCTACGATGGCGATGCTTATATAAAAATATACGCCCTTCCGAAAGCGAATTTTACACAGCCGCGGGAACACGACCGAAAGTACGTCAAAATACAAGATTTTCGATAAAAAATCACACAATGTCGATACGTGGAATCAAACGTCTAAAACACTCGAAAGATTTCCGGAAACTGTTTGTATATCGAATTGTATATCGAGCTTGTTCGACGAGTATATCCATCGTTGTTTTCCAATCGCGCAAAGTTACGACGAGAATCTTTTCCGGGGCGACGGACGATAATGCTTGGAAGTTGATAAGCCGAAGAAACTAGCGAATACTGTGCACGGACAGAACCAAAAGATCGGCGAGGGTGAATTTAGCAAATCCGCGTAACGAAAAGACGTTTCGCCCCGTGTTCCTTTTCGCGGGAAACGAGCCGTGCCGGAGTTCCCGGCAAAGAGAGCGAAATTGCCGCGCCGTCAGGCCGATTACGGCGACGTCGCCTTTCCTTGGAGATTAGGGACAGTCGGGAGCAAAATTGGATCGCCAGGTGAAACGAGCCACTTTGTTTCGAGATCCCGTTTCCTACGTGCGATATGCATAGGAACGATCCTCCGCTTCGCCCCTCCCTCTCTCATTCCCCGGAGCACTTGCCGATAGCTCGAGAGAAACGAGTCAACCGGAAGCGTACGCTCACCAGGCCCATACTGGAGGAGTACGATATCAACGTCTGCTCTCCTTTCCTTGAGCAACGGGCTAACCCGCTCGCTGGCAGCTATTTGAATCCTCCCTTTGGAAAGACCGCCCTAACTTTCTTTATTCATAAAGATATTTTAACGACACGAATGCTTTAGAAAACTAAAACATTCCGCTATGCATTCCTGAAAGAACTTTAATTTACGGACGGATTCTTTGTCCGTAACAGCGAGAGGGTTAATGGCATCGAAAGCGTGGAACGCAAATTTTGACGACTCGCAACCAAACTCAGTGATCCTCTTGTACCCTTAGAATCGCACGATCGGGACTTAAGGCTCGAGAGTTCGAGTATGCAAACGCTGGATGACAGAAGAACAATATTGGATATTACGTTAGCGCGCAATGTTACGAAAGGGACAGTACCTTGTCCCAAGATGGTCGAGCCGTAACTATGCTATAATAACGATAACTCTGGAGAACGTTGACGGAGACAGGGGGATCGACCTGCCGCAAAATTACCCAAGGCGGCCGCGCATAAATAATGGCGCTGGCGTGTTTTCCTTGGGCCAAAAATATGGGCGTCGTAACGACGGTTCGGGAGAAGAAAAAGGCGAGAGCTTCAAAAGAGGACTCGGACGTTTCGTTTTTGACCCACAAATATGATTCCTGGACGGGGCAGCTTTAAAGCCGCACCCCTAATGAGATTCGTTAAATCCGCTTCACCGCTAATTGCGCGAGCCCCGGGTATTCGCGAAAGAAAGGTCGATCCAAAGAAACTTCGAACTTCCCGGCGCCCCGCTCTGGAACTATTAGGATTCCACGAGGCTTCGTCGCGAATCTTTCGATGAGAAGCTCGCAATCCAATATATTCCCAAAAAACGAAATCCCCGCAGGTTTCCACGTTAAAGCAAGGAGTATTAGACCAAAAAGACTGGTGGTCGAGGCCGAAAATCAAATAAACAAATGCTCGTCACGGAGAACGGTTTGGCACACGTGTCCCGGCCGAGGAGGACGAGCAGGAGGAGGAGGAGGAGGAGGAGGAGGAGGAGGCGAAAGGGGAGAAATTGCGGTAGCGTGGATGCCCATCTCGTTGTCGAATGTGAATTCGTGCGCGAGCCTCGGGGCCGGAGGGTGTGATTTATGATCGTGGAGGATGCACCAGCTGGGCGAAACTGCACCGGGGAAAAAGCGAAACGAAGAAAGTAAGGTGGAGAGATGACTGATTCGCCGGGAAACGCCACGGACAAATCTCCCTGGATGGTTTTTGACCTGTTTTAAGAACGCGACGCTTCGCTCAACGAGAGAACGAGCGTTTAAGTATATTTTTCAAGCTCCTACTGGCTTTTGGTTCGAAAATTTTGTTTTCGTCGAAAGGAAAGTAAGCGTGCCCCGCCAACAAGCGAAATCGATACATCTTCGATCGTCCTGGTACTTTGGTCTTCGCGCTCCGTTCGCGATCCACGAGAAACACGAGGCGATCGCTGTTTCATCGCTCGAGGCTACTCGCACGCTTCGCGAGTACTTCGAACGAAATCCTTTAGTACCTGGGACTTTCAAGAAGCACGTTTACGATCTCGAAGACCGACTTTGAGTATCTCCTTTCAAGATCCTTCGCCAAATGCCCGAGAGATACCGAGGCTTCCTTGCGTCATTCGGTGACGTAATAAAGTTCCGCAACAGGACGGTGTATCCGGGGAAAGGAAAGTTCGATTCTCTTTTTAAACAGAGGGCCCACGTCGCGCAGCGATGGGCGGCGAAACGTTGATCGACGAACTGGGTAACGATAGGAGGGTAGTTCCCGAAGTTAGGGAAGTTGGGCGAGGGAGGACCGATCGAGGCGAAATGCCTTCCACCTCGCGTCGACGACCCGTTACAGGGCACAATGACAGTCGGGTAGCGCTTCGTCTCCCATTGTGAGCTACAACTTGTCCCTCCTCCAGACTCCAGATCCTTACTAATTACGAGCCGAACCATCGATCGCCATAACGTCTATCGCCATCCGCGCGATACAAACGGCGCAATATCGATCGGCAGAACTTTACGACCGTCCCATTCGATATGCGTCCACGTTAGAGAGAACGCGAAACGATCGAGAGTATTCGCGAGAATAAGATTCGACGAGGAAGGAGCGTTCTCGAAAAGCGGAGGTTTATCCAGAAGCGGCATTACATTTTCCAATCCGGCAGTACGATTCCAGCTTCCTCGCCGAATCTGAATAGCGGCCGCTGATGAACGGTAGAAAAACCGCGCGCGTAAGCCCGGCCGAGTGTGTAAGTCGCGTAGGTGCGAAAAGGCGCGGAGGGGAGGGAGGAGGAGAGGAAAGGAAAGTAATAGAGCGTAACGAGCAGCCCGTAGGAATATCGAGTAAGAGATGAAATTGAATGCGACGCTTTCCAGGCGTCCGAGTGGAGCTTCCACTCTCGCGGGCTTCCAGTTTCTTGCCGGCTGGAATACGGTTCGTTAATGCGGGCGGAAAATTGATCGGCGTCGGGGGCCCCGGAGTCCCGGAGACTTTTCTTCCCGGGCAAACGGAAGGAGAGACTCGCGAGCACGTGGACGAGTGATTTTTCCACCGGCATCCGCCCTGAGTTATGCCCCTTTCCCTCGCGATACGCTTCGCGGCGGCTGGAAGACGGCTCCGCCTCGGGAAATTTATGCGAAAATGTCCGGCACGGAATCGCGTTATTAGTCAAACCAAACGGCATCGACGTTCTTCGTACCGAAATTCATCGCGGGGAACGAAGAGGAAGCGGTCTGTTCGCCTCGCGTATAATGGAGCGTTACGGAACGCGAGGATAAATTTGAATTCCCGGAGTGGTTGTTCCGAAGCTAAATGTCATTTGCTCGTTATCCACGGTGCGAAAAGTATTGCCCGCTCGTCCTTTGGAAAATGAAATTTCTTCCGCCCTGCAAATAAATAGGTTGCGATTCTCTGGAAAGACGGCTGATCTTCCAGAGCGACGATGGAGCGCGATGCTCGGAAATATTCGTGAACTGGCCAGCGAGCGGAAAAGAGCGTGCTCGTGTAATCCGTGGATTCGTTATCCCGAGTGATCGCGAAGGGTCGGTAGACGCGTATCGCTCCTTTAGGCTGAGAAATCTCGTAGGAATTTTCTCACCGCTCGTTGGAATGGCGTTCGAGATGGAGGATTTAAATGATACGCTTCCAGCGTCGCGTTGCAAAATCACGTCCATCGATCTTGGTACAAAGGCGAGCCCAGACGCCAGATATAATAGCGTCTGGCGAGATCGAACTTCCATTCATCCTGGGACCATTACCAAAAAAAAAATTGTAACGATCGCTGAAAGGTGGCTCAAAGTCATCGAAGGAGACGAATTCGTCGTTAGGAATCTCCGTTAGAGCGCGGTTACGAAGCGCGAAGTACTTGCTTTGTTACGATACTTTTGTACTCCCACGGCCATCGAGACTTTTCGAATAATTCTGTCGCAAAGCCAAGCGACGGTAAGACGATGCTAGGAGGGAGCTCCGTAGAAGCGCGACGACGTACGTACGATGGTATTTGCGGTTAATTGCGCAAACCGCTGGTTAGATACCGCAGCGTGCCGGACAAATATTTATTTTTGAAACTAGTCGCCCGATATTAACTCGCATTGGCCTCGAGCAAGTGAATTTACGACTCGAGGAGCACCGTAAAAATCTAACCCGTAAAGGGAGTGCCGAAACGTTTCGAGAAAACGATCCGCCGTTATTTCGCGAAAAGAAAGAGGCAAAGAATTCGTAAAAGGCGCACCACTTTCGCTTCTCGTGTCAAATGACGCCCCTCGCTCAACGCTTCGTCCGCCGTGAAATACTAAAATTCCACCAAATATTCGATGGTCGGCGAAAAGAGATTAAATTCGAAATAATGGAACGTCATAAAATCTCCATACGCCATAAACTCGGATATTCTGGATAGAACGGAAAAAGGGGGATTGCGGTGATCGGTATTAGCAGTCGTTCAGAGCCGCCGCGCAATCCAGATGGCGACCGAGAGTTGCCTTTCGAGTGCGAAGGATTAGGCCGCGGATTAAACCGATTTTCCAGCGACACGTGGCAGCAAAAGGAAGGAAAAGCACGCACGTTACCGGCTTTGCGGGCGCGTGCCATTTGGAGCAACTGCAAACGAGCGTCGTTGTAAAACGAAAAGCGCCGGGAAAAAGTCGGGATCGTCCGGAATGCATAATCCGGCGACGAAATAATTCGCGCGGATTAATCGTCCTTCCTAATGAATTCGCCGTCCCTTGGCGCGTGGTCGTTATTCGGATTATCGACCAGAAATAAGTTCCGCATAAATTACGGAAAAAAGAGCAGGAAAGAGGACGCTCGAGGAGGTACGAGAAAACGTGGAGAGCGGAAGGAAACTGGTTAGCATAAATCCATTGTCATTCTCGGGGAGTGGGTGCGTTCGAGCATCCGATCGCCTACCAAAGAAAAACGATCTGCATAAACCGAAAATAGAATTTATTGGCCAGGAAGATACCGGAAAAGGTAGAAAAATAATAAGTACCCTTTAATTACCACCATTGAGAAACTACTCCGTCGGGATGTGCGGATAATCCCTTAACTCGTTTAATCGATTTACCCGTTCGGACTTTACAATCGCCTTATTTTCTCTTCGAGCATCGTCGTGTACCTTCGCACTCGGGCACAATTTCAACATATATTTTATGCATTAGTTTACTCCATAAACGAGAAAATTCCATTAGCGTACGTAACTTTGTACGGCGCACGTTAAAGGACGCGCGAGCAAGGAGACGCGTCGCCTAGATTCGCAAAAATTTAAAAACCGACATTTCGAACGAACCAACGCCTTCGTACATTCACGAACCCATTCCTCAACGCATCACGGTGCATCTTTTTCAATATGCGAAAATGACTCGGTATGGACGCGCAATAAAAAACCCGATAGTGGAATCGGTTAATAAACCGAAAAGATGGCCGGAGGTAAAAATCGGGGCAAGGGGCTCATAATATTAATTCAGAGCGAGTCGGTTGGAGGGAAGGAGGGCGAGATAATGCGCCGCGAGTCGTTTAACGAATCAAAGGCCGGGCAAACGACTGAGAGATGCAAATGGCGGAATGCAAATAGGCAAGGGGCGGGAGGGGGAGCCAGGGCCGAGCAAACCGTAGCGAAATAGATTAGAGCGGGCTGAGATACGGCAAACTATAATGTGGGGAGCGAGAGTTTTGAGAAGGAGACCGAGTCGCTTCGCTACGATCGAGGGTGAAGGGTTTCCAAGAATGCGATCGTCGAGAGTTTGTTTCCAACCCACCCACCGGCTGCCATTTACATCCTCGGTTTCAAAAACCTCCGTAACTTTGCCATTTTTAAAGGCACTTTAATTAGATAAACGCTATCGGAAAACCAAGGCGTTCCTTCGTATATTTCTAGAATAGTTAAAGAGTAAACGGCGATGATACGCGCGAGGAGTGCGCGAATACGCGTGGTTTCGTGCGTGGCTAGCGTGCAAAGCGAGGAGTCGAAGCGACAGGGGCACGAAGCGAGTAATAGGCTAGATCGGCTTTGGAGAATGACGCTCGAGGAATAGCAGAGCGCGAGGGTCGGGTTGGATCGCGAAGGATTGGAGGATGGTCGGGCGGCGAGCGAAGACGAGAGAGGAGCGATCGATGAAAGGGATCCCTCGAGGTGGAGGCTCGGCTCGGTGCGGGAGGTGATCCAAAGCGAGGCTGGTCGCCGATGCGAGAGCCGACCGAGCACAAAGCGAATCGTCGACCGACGTGGAAGGCGAACGTGGCGTGCGAGGGAAACTAGCGATTCGCGTGAACCACCGTAAAATACACCCAGCGGCTGGAATCACGATGATTATATGCCTCGCTAAAACTCCGGCTCGGTGGACAACTCTGAATGAACGATGCGAACGGTTCGGGGGAGAAATATTAATTCCAGCAAAGAGTTATTGGCCTTCTTTTCCCCTACTTCTTTAATTCTATCCATATACCAAGCTCTCGCTCGCTTCGTTATTAAAATAATGATAATGATGATAATGATAATAATAATATTAATAACGTCTTTATATTGCAAGCCGTACTTTTAGCAAGTATACCGGCATTTCGCGACCTCGCCGCACAATGAAGCAACGAGGTTTTCGCCGGCAAAGCGGACAGTCGGACTCTGACTCGAAGCCGGCGCAAGAGAAAGAGGAAGTTAGCTCGTGCCAGAGCTCGGAAACAAACCCCCCGTTGACCGCCAACGAACTTTGTCGGTTCGTAGGAAGGCCCCGGGGGAAAACCTGAGCATAGAGACGGAAACCCACAAGTCCATAGCAGCCGGAAAGGGGATTGAAACGGTCGCGCACACTCTTGGTAACGCCGTAAGCTCCGCCGAATGCGATCAATGCTCATCAGAATCTGCGCCTCTATAAATACGCGTCTCGTGGAAGCGCTCGTAAACGTCGAGATGTTCCGCGTCTTCGATATCCTCGTACTAAATATTTAATACGATTAGGAGCGATTTGGAAACTCGTTAGCGATATTCGATGGTATCCTCGTAACGAGGACATACTTAATAAGGCGGGCTCACGATTCGAGAGCGTCCGAAAAATCTTGCAAGGCGAACAATTCCGATTCGGTACCGCCGAACGCGATGCCAGGTGAATATAGATAAATGCATTTACGATCGTTTGCGGAATGGCTGAGGAAACGGCGGTGGCGCTATTACGAATGCTCGAGCGATTTTGACGCTAAAAATAAGGGCGAGAGAAAAAATCGACTCTAGACCCGGCGTAGTTCGTAATTCCAGGGTGTTGGTCGTAACTCATCGCTCGGGGACCGGGTTAAAGTGGGTTTGCACCGACCGAATCGATCCTCTCCGCCTTATTGGATCAGCGGAGCTAACCGTTCAAGCGTACTTCCGTCGATGCAAGCTTGTTTCTTCGCTTATACGGCCACGATGTCGATACTTCCACGCTCAGACATTTTCACCCTTCGATTCGACGCGTCGTTTCCATCGTCGGCATTGGTATAGCGCTCGGAAATTGATTTCACCTTCCTCGCGGCGGTTCAAAAACTCTCCGCGTGGTAATTTTGTAAAGCAATATCGCCGTCGAATTTCGATTCGTTGATTTTGAGTTTCGAATCTTTAGCCTTGGATTCCCTGGTTCACGGTAGTATTTGTATTTTGAATCTTTAGCCTTGGATTCCCAGGCTTACGGTAGATTGTAAAGGGATGCAATTTGACTTACCGGTTACCGGAGCCTCTATGTCGATCATGGTCTTTTCCGAACGTAGGAGGGCGGCGCCATCGTTGACTATACGAAGGGCCGCCGCCTCGTCGATCCTACCTTCGAGGATAAAGTGTTGCTTCAGGACCTCCGGCCGCGGCCGGTCCGTCCGCGCGTCGAAGACCTCTGCTACTGTCAATTTGTGCGACGGTGGAAATAGCACATCTGTCGACACACCAAAGAGCGCACTCGTTACGATCATTCTTCGTTCAGAAATAGAGAAACGTGTAGCGTAAAGAAATAACGTTAAACTTTACGAGGAGAATAAGTAATCGTACAACGTATAAACGTAATGCGCGAATATCATTTTTCTTATTAACCCATTGTCCTGCGGTGTCCTACCCGTGGGACGGTGATAACTCGGCTAAAAATCGGGGCGCAAAGATCGTAACGATTCGGCGGGATGGCGGCGTGTATGCGCTAGTACGATTTAAAATTCGCGTAGCTCGGTGCAAATAACGGAGCCGAGCAAATATTGATCGAGCTACGCCAGGCGTAGCAACAACATTATCGCGAGTCGTCCGCTCGTATCTACGCACTTAATGCCTCCGCACACACGTTTGCCAATGAAAGTACGAGTGTCCTTCGCCCACAATCACCGTCTTTCCCATCAAACGGCTCGCCCTCTCTCCTCGATCCGCGCACGGCCGAGAATCAAGCCTCTTTGCCTTCCTAGAATTAGAATTACACGCTCAACGTGAACGCTCGCCTTTGATCTTCGCACGACCTCCGAGTAAATGGCGCACCATCTGCGACGCGTCGCAAAGTGTAAACGCGAGAAATTTCTCAAACGGCACCGTGCACGGAGGACGAAGGGAAGAAGGGGGGGAGGCGAACTCGTTTCCAAGATCGCGGGATCGAATTCGAGATACGGAGATCCAGAGCGAGAACGTTGTTGTTGGAAAAGGAGGACAGGTGGCGACCGCCTGAAACCACAAAGCGTCAACGACGATAAGCGGATAAGTTGCAGAAGTTCATCAACGCCCCAAGGTCGTATCGACGATTCTTCTCCAAACGCCGCATTATCCCCCGCGATGTCGCGTCCTCTTTTTTTTCTAATTCATTATTCGGCACCGACCCCAGAGCTACGCTATACGTATCGCGAAGAAAAAGCAGAGGTGATGGGCGAGATTCGAAGCCGGGTCTGCCGCGTGGCAGTCCCAGTCTCTATCCACTACACCACGTCGCGTCCTCCTGCGAATAACACGGTTAACGTTTACCTAGCCTGCATCTCTCCGGTATTCGAAGCCTCTCCGCGACCGTCGGTCTCCTCGGCAATCTGCTCTCCACCGCGGGGTGTTTGATCGTCGAGGAAAAAGGGGCCCTTTTGGACGAAATCGAGATCCCAGACCGCGCCACGCCCGGCGCATTCCTCTCTCTCGACTTCTTCCCGATAGTTGAACTCATCGAACGCGTGGGCGATCGATTTCGACGGATCGAGTACGTCGCCTGATCCGGCATCATTTTCTTCAAGAAGTATCTTACGCGATCCACGTTGGATCGATTGGATTCTGCGCTCCCCATGCACTCGAAAATGTCATCCTCCTCCTTTCCGCTGACCGATTCGTCGTCCGTACGTTTCGAATCATCGCTCTCCGCCGCGTCTCTCTTCCTGGTCCTCGAAGAGTCGTTGTCCGAGATCTCTCCCGTCGAGGAATACGCGCCCTCGTTACCCACGATGCACGGTTCGCAAGGTTCCTCGGCCTCAACGCTCGGTTCTTCGACTTGTCGCGGAGAGCTAACCTCGGATCGTGGGTGGTCCGCTGTCTCGTTGCTGGAAATGTCCTTGGCATCGACGTTGGGTGACTTCGGGATGAAAGAAGACTCCGTGTCCTTGGGAATTGGATCTCCTCGAGAGTCTCCCTGAGATTTTAAAGTTTCCTGGGAAATTGTCGTAGCATCGCGACAAACGATGATGTCAGCGGCGTCGACCTTTTTTCCTTGGCCACTGGAATCGTCCTGTTTGCACGACGCATCGTCGCCAGAAGGGGGACCGTCCTTGGATTTTGAAGCGAGAATCGGAACGCACCGATCGTCCGCGGCCCCAGAAGTATCTCCTGGATCCTCGGAACGATCGTCCTCCGCGTTTAACATCCCACGGCTGACATTTTCGGTTTTATCGCTCCTCGAACTTTCCTCGAAGACGTCGCAAGCTGAAAGGGATTTCTTTCTGCCAACTTCATAGAAGCCCTGACACGTCGAGGAAGTTGCATCAACTCCTACGGCATTCTCGCACATGCTATGCCACTTTCGTCTTTCAGGGTTCGCTTTTTCGACCCTCGCTTCCCGCGATTCGCGGGAGGCTGGGATCGGATCTCCGCTATTTCCAAACCCGTCACTCTCCTCGGTCCCGCGAGGAAGAACGACGCGGTCATCCTCCCTCCTCTCGGCTCCGATCATCGTCCCAGCGTTCTCGTTTTCCGCCGAAGACTTCGCCAACTCGTTGTTATTGCTTTCGTAATAGAGCTCGCTCTTCTCGATCTCGCCCTCCGTCGAATGTTCCCCATTCGGTGTGTCCGCGCTCGAGGAGTCGTTCCTAGATACGTCGGTCGCGTCCAGAGTGCTCAGGTAGCTCTCGCAGATCATCTCCTTCTGCTCCGTCGTGACGAAGTCACCGAAGCTCACGTCCACCGCCTCCCTGAAGAGCTCCTCCCCGATCAGATCCTCCCTCTTCAAACCCACCGCCTCCGCCGGTCTAACGGTCACGCTGCCGATCCTTCTGCTCGCCAATCTCGATCTGTTCGAGGCCATGAGAACGTAGAAGACCTCCGAGACTTCGTGAACGCTCCGCTCCAGGATCGAGCCCTCCATCTCCTCCGTCAGTTGCACGCACTCCGGAGGGTCCTCCTCGGTGTTCTGGACAAACGTGTCGAGCGTGGTCCGCATCGAGTCGTCCAGGAGGCTATCCTCTTGCGTACGATCAGCGTACGAGAGCTCCGCCTTTTCCGAGAAGGAATCCTCGAGATTAGAGTCGTCCATCAGGAGAAGTCGACGGCGCTCCTTCGCCAGCATCCGCTGCAGAGTATCGTTGTCCACGCTGTGTCTCCTCGACAAGGGACTCATCCGCTTGGGACTCGAGAGCTGCGCGGTGTAACGCATCTCCAGAGCTCGCTTTAGCCCCGTTATGCCGGCCCTCTCTTCCCGATCATCTTTGTCCACCTCGAAGGAGGACTCGGGGGAGCATTGCGCCCTCGTGCCCGGGGAAGCGATCCTCGCGGGAGCGTGGATCTTTGGGTTTCCAGGCGTCTCCAAGCATAGACTCCTCAACCTGCTTATCAGATTCCCTATGGAAGGACTTATTCGTCTTTGGGATTTCTGCAGCTGCGGCCGGTGGGGCGTGCCGAGGTTCTTTGGTAGGGGTGAGTCGAAGGAGTCGGAGAGTCTGTGCTGCCGCCATTCGGACGCGTTGGATGTGAACATTCTTGGTCGATGTAAATAGCTTCCGAAAAATCCAAGCTTCCGCTCGAATTTTGATCTCTTCTGGAGTCTGGACTCGTTCTCGCGCCACTTTTGTTTTCCTACCTCGCTTTGCTTCGTCCTCTTGCACCTTCCTCTTTCTTCGCCCAGTTTATGGTTTCGTGGCTCAAGATGAACGGCATGCGTGTACGTACGGCGATAAGTGGCGAACGGTGCCTTTGTTTCGAAACACTGTGCGTTCCTTCGCGAAGTCCTGCGATCGATTCCCGAAGCACGATTCGAGTGGTAAGCGCGAGGCTCGAATTTATCGAAGGAATATCCGTGAATTGTGCGGATTTAAACTGCGCACGTGATCGAACCGACTGCGTGCAAACAAAGGTCTCGCGAGCAACGGTCGATCGGCTATCGAACCGAATCGATTATCACGGGCGGATTCGATGAGTCGACGGATAAAGGCTGGTTTACATAATACTAACCGCCCATGCATGCCGGGACCGAACCAATCGTATTCGTAATAACCTTTGGACGTGGCCTAATTAGGTTCCTTCGTCGCGGCTCGTCGGTAAGCGCGACGCGATGCCAACAATGTTAATATCGTGTCTCATTAAATCGTGAGCGTAGGAGAAATGTTGTACGAGACGTGAATAGGCGAGGATCGTGGGAAAAAAACAGACTATAGGCTAATACATTAAAGAAAATTTACTTCTTTGAAAGAACATAACGATATGCGGATGCTTCAAACGCTCCCGCAAATAAGAACTCGTTCAAATCCAAATCGAACCATGGAGAAAGAAATATGGAGATAATATTTCCATGACTTTCTAGTTCAGCACGGTGTTCTCGTTGATATCAAGCTCGTTCTCACGGGGCTCTGCGAACAAGAGATTGCCAAAAATATTTCATTCGATCTAAAACGCAATCCCGGAATTCATACCGACGTAATTTTCATAACTTTCGGTATTCATGGATGCTTCGATTCAAAAAGCGAGTCGACCCAAAGGTTCGCCGAAAACGTAAATCGAGCCACCATAGACGATGTAAAATCGAATGTGAGCGGTTAAAAATAATCGACGAATGTGGAAATAAAACGATCGTTGAGTTGGATCAAAGGGCACAAACGCAACGTTACTTCGAGGTCATCCTAGATTACGGATAGTCAACGTATCGACGTAGGAACGGCCAGCGATTCCTCCGATTAATCGAGCAAATAATCTGCTTGCCTATGTCGTCGTTGCAGGATTTCTTTCTCGGGTCCAAGGTCTGCATCAGCTTTCCCATGACGGTTAGCTTCCTCGAATGGCAGCACCGATCCTCCTTCTCCTCCCTCCGATCGAACAGAGCCTTGATCTTGGAGAATCGGCCGACGCTCGATTCCTGGGAGACGCCGCCTCTGTCTGCGCAGCCTTTCGACTCTCTGTGCGGCGACAGAGTGCTCAACGAAATTCTGTTTACCTTGCAAAGATTCTGCCGGACCTCCGTATACAGGTTATAATTCGGCTCAACTTTGGCTACGTCCAATGTTTTGCAGAACTTTCTGCCCGTAGCTCTTTGCTCGCCGCTTTCACGACCCTCGCTCTCTTCCTCCAAAGAGTCTTTCACTCCCGATTCGTGCTCGTTGCCGTATGACATGCCGGTTTCTCGAAACGAAGCCGCTTGGCCTCATGAGATAGAAACGCGGGACGAGGGTTTGGAGAAGAAAAACGGGGAGGTAGTGCCGCCAGCTAGTAGCGAACGCATTAGACAAGATCCGATCTTAAGCGTGGCAAGGTATCGGAGAGTCGCAGAATGGTATTTGGAATTTTTGACGGAAATTCTTGGCGCTACATTTTCCAGGGCCGTGCAAGAAAGCTAGGCGGCTATCTACCGTGTACATTTCTTTCCTTTTGTTTCGTGCGCATTGGCCGTCATGTTGGTATAACCGAGGATACCCTGGGGGATAATTACTACGTAGGGAAATCCAAATAGCCGCTACAAATTTTCCGCCGAATATCTAGGGACAAAATCTCCGTCCACCTCGCAACCGTTATATCTATTCGGATTGATCGTTTAAAATTGTTGCCGGCCGACTAAACTCGAGCTTCTTGGCCTCGAGAAACTTCGCCGTTGCATACGTTTTGGGTAGGATTAAATTAATAGATCATCGTGATTATCCTTATACAATTTATTACGACGCGTTACAGTGTTATTTTCTTGATAAACCTTTCACGTGCACACATAGAATACATATATATATCTTCCATTGGAGTAACGTAATAATAATAATACTATGATAGAAAAAACATCGCATACTTATGCTAAAACTATCTTAAGAGCAGGTTTACGCGCGGACAATCTCGGAAAGAGTTCTTAAGACTAGAAATGGAAAGGGCGCTCAAATAATGCCTTCCTATTTTAGCATCAAAAATTAACGATAAATCGCCGAAAGACATTTTTACTTTAATCTACCGTTGCCAATGTTCTATTACGATCTTTATTCCATCCTCCATTTTGCTACGAGTATATTTTCAGTGAAAAATCATTAACGAAAGAGATACAATTTTGAGAGTACACCGAACGTCGCGTTGTTCGATGAGATCATCGCCTATCGATCGTAAAACCTTATCCTTAAATCGGTGCACCTTCACGAGTGCCTTGACTAAAACACGGGGAGAAGCGCACGACGAGAAAATTTCACTTTCTGGCGGAATATCGAGAGCGTGCATTCCGGAATGTTTGATCGATAGAGCGTTTCCTTCTCGTACATTCAAAAATCGTTTATCAAAAATATTGCGAAGAAAAGAGGTAGGCACAACGGCAACAATGTTTTCTTCATCTCCGTCGGTTACTTAAAAAACCTAAAATTCGAAAATCAGGCAGAATAAAAACGCTCACAGTCGGGCAATAAAAAATTACCGGCAATTATTTTCATCGCGCGTAAAATCTTTAAAAACGTTAAAAATCACGAATAAAAAACAACGTTTTGGAAACATTCCGACGTCGTGCCTTCCTCTCTTCTTCACAATACTTTCTAATACCAGGGAAACGATGAAAACCAATAATCGATCGCACGCGATACGGGGTTTGCGTAAATTAATTCCTTGAAAAAAATATAAAATCGATTACGCCTAACCATTGAAGCTTACTACAGACGCCATAGCCTTAGACGAAAATACGCGCAAACAAACACGTTTCAACCAATAAGACGTGCGATAATTACTGCCTATCAATACTTAAAATGCGAAGACTGGCGAACTCAGTTGGATCGAATCGTATCTTCCCCTTAAATCTAATTTACATCGAACCTACGATATATCGAGTAAAACTTAGATCTACAAGACGCACAATATGTATTAGACATAAATATCACAAGATTAGGACCGATACCATCGATGTCGATAACACTTTCTGGATAAAGCGGTCGTCCTTATTTTTCAAATCGCGAAATACCGATCGACATCCAAAAGAAACTCGCGAATTGGGCAAAGAAAGAAAAAAGAGTTAGGGGACGAAGCAAAGCGAGGTAGGATAACAAAGTAGCGCAAGAAAGAATCCAGGCTCTGGAAGGGATCAAAATTCGAGCAGAACCTTGGATTTCCTGGAAGCCATTCGCATCCAAGAATATTCTCATTCTACATATCCGAATAGAGGCACAGAGTTTCCAACTCCTTCGATTCGCTCCAACCAAAGAACCTCGGCACGCCCCACAGGTCGGAGCTGCACAGATCACAAAGACGAATAAATCCTTCCACGGAGAATCCGGTAAGCAGGTTGAGTAGTCCGTGCTTGGAGACGCCTGGAAGCCCAAAAATCCGCAGTCCCACGAGGATCGCTTCCCCGAGCACAACGATGCGATACTCCCCGGAGACCTCCTTCGACGTCGACGAAGACAGTCGAGAACAGTCGAACGACATAACGGGGCTGAAGCGAGCTCTGGAGATGCGTTACAACGCGCAGCTCTCGAGTCTCAAGTAGGCGAAGCCCATGGTGTCCAGGAGGCAGGCACAGCGGAGACGACGATACTCTACAGCGGACGTCTTGCGATGGACGATTCAGACCTCGAGGATTGGTTCTCGGGAAATGCGGAGGTCTCTTATTCGAATCGTACGCGAGAGGATAGCTTCCCTCCGCCAGTTTCTCTCGGATGTCAATTTTTCTTCCGCGATTTGAAAAATAAGGACAATTTTAGGATTCGGCCAGAAATTCTTTTAAGCGAGTTTCACTCGATATATCGTGGGTTCGACGTAATGCGCTCCACGTCCCTCCGATCGATTTCTCCCGGCGCCAGATTCTCCCGATGGAGACGCAGATATTAAAATTGATTGCCCTTCTTCAATTTCCCTGCGTCCCAAGATTCGCGGCCTCGGGGTAAAAAAGTTGGAGGTTCCTTCTCCCTCGGCGCCTCCAGCGGCTACGTCCTCGCTCCCGCTCATCCTCGCCTCCCAATTCCAGGAGTACTCCCAAGACCCGGCGACGCACTTGAGCGCCAACAAAGCTACATCCGCCTCCCACGGTCTGTCGCTTTGACGAGCCGCCCCCGAACGCACCGTCGATTGGAAACCTTGACATCCCTGTTCGCGAGTGATCGATATCCGATTACGATAGATTACCAGACACATTTCCGAATAACCTCCACCCCTCGATTCCCATCGAACGCAATTTTCGCCGACGCGGATTTTCGACTCCCGGCCGCGCGAGTTATATCGTCGTTTGAAGCCTCGAGCGCGCTGGAGTTTCGAGCGAGCGATTTATCCCGCCAATCAGACTTCATCGATCGACCGGCAACGACGTACGATCGATGGTCGAGAATTACGCGCGTGATCTCGCTCGATGGAAAAGGCTTCCGGAGGATGTACGAGGTATAAAAATATCGGGAGGAAGGATCCAGGGAGGTAGGAAGCGACGGAGGAAATTTTCACGAGCTTTGAATAACAACGGTCTCGGTCGAGCGTACATAACTTTTGACGCGCCGCTACGCCCGGGCCCGGAAACGCCGATTTATTCTCCCCTCCCGCCCCCGAAACTTCCCATCAAACTTCGTAATATATTATCCTGCTTTCGAACTCACGGCCAGGAAGAAACGCCGGCGATCGAGCGTAAAAAGGGCCGGGAGAGGAATAAGGAAACGCGCCGCTCGTGATTCTTCCTATTTACGTCGCGAACTTCGTTGCAAGCGCGACGTAAGCGAATTATACGCGGACTTTAATCGTCCCGGAAGTCGAAGAGGCATGGAAGAGGGACGAAGGAACGAAAAATAAGGCGAGACGGAGGAACCCGTGGTTCGGCTATAAATAATATGAAACATTCGAGAAACGTATCGGAGAACAAACGTGCGCCGACAAAAGCGGAATAAGGAGGGTCTTAACCAAAGTACGAGATCGAAATGGGTAAGTAGGAGGTGAAAATCGAGAAGCTAACGAGAGAGAAACGGCGTAAAACTCGCGAAGAGGAAGAGAAGGAGAAAGAACCGGCGGAAGAGTTTACGAGTTCGTCGTGATGGAAGTGCGATTACCATGACGAAGTTTCTGATGTCGCTGCCAAAAGGCAGCGTATAAATAGCCAGGCTGACAAAAACAAGCCGACGCGTCGTGTCGGAGGGAGGCATAAACTTTTTAATCGGTCCGATATCTTCCCCCTCTCACCTCCTCCAGCTTCGCTCGCTCGCCGCCGATCAAGTTCAGCGCGTATTCGCTAAGCTAAATCGGGTCGAAGCGTATCTTCGGATACCTGGGCCTTCGTAAGAAGCGACCGATACGCGGTCAAAGTACTCGAGCGAACTCGCGTCGAAGCCTGAACTCGAATGCGATATTCGAGAGCGCAAGATCTCCGAGTTTGGTACATTCTCAATGTCCCAAGGCTCCGCCCGGATATTTATAACTCTACGGAATGTTGTACCGAGATTCTGCACAATCGAGACCCTCGAGAGCAAACATTTCTAAAACGCACGAAAGGAGCTTTGCGCGAAATTACCTTCATCGATATTTTATGCCAATAATCGGAGGATTTACGGCCGTTAGCCTTTAATAAATAAGTAAGCGGGCACATAGGTGTACCGGCATGGGTTTCGGTGTAATTCCAGAGAGAGGGAAAATGGAATTTAATCCCAAGGTAGGGAAGAGATTGTTGGGCCGCGCGTTTGGTTTGTTTTGTGGCAAATTAAAAAGCGCGCGCCAAAGGACCGAAATAAATTGGCTGGGAAGTTGTTCGTTCATTTTTTAACCGTGGCCTCCATTACAACGATAACGAAACAAACCGAATGCGGCGTACCGTATTCGAGGATAATTATTCCGACTTACGTTATTAGGGAAATGCGTACTCGATAATATTCGTGTAAAATTGAAATAATCGTTACGTTTACGACGAAGCGAACGATGAACTCTCGATAAACGTTTCGCTTCGTCCATCGTCCAAAGTGACGTACAGTGATCCTACCTGGAAGCACATTGCGTCTGAGGCAAGTGTTATTTTACGACAAGCGTCGATGCTTCGGATACGAGTTTCGCAGCTCTGGGAAAATAAGAAACGACGTGGCCTTATCTCGTCCACTGGACGCATCTTTCCCCGGGACTTTTTCCAAGATCTTCATCGTCGATTCGCAAAAAATTTCGATCGTCGGGTAGGTGCTTGCATCCTCGAAATCATCCCTGGCAATTTCAGGTTCGGCTGCGAGCGATCGGCTGAAAGCGCGATGGAGAGGGCGAAATGAGAAAAACTCGACAAAATTGGGATCCTTCCCCCAAAGCTTCGTGGCCAGAGGTTATTACGTCGAGGGCGAAGGATCGACGAAATTAACGATCGGAATGATTAACAAAAGGGGGAAAGGAGGTTGCGGATGATTAACGAGCGGTCATAAAAATCCAATGGCACCCCGATCGTGGCCAGACTCGAATTAATATGCGCTCGAATTAATGCTCGCCCGACGAGACTCCCAGTTTTTATCGCGGCGATAGTCGCCGATGGAGATCGTTTGTCGGCCAAGCCGCGCAGCATTCTCAACTCGAGCAACTTGCGAAATCCCGTGGAGTTTCGGCCAAGCGGAAAAATACCGTCGCCAAGCGGCACCGCGGATTCGCATGTAAATTAAGGAATCCCGCAAGATTTTAGCCAACCGCGCCAACATTATTGGGAAGCGGAAGCTGCTGCTTCTCGTGCAAATTACGAAATCGATGGGAATTCTCGCCCTTCGACGAAATATTTTTACGATGCTTTTATTCGTTATGAGAGCGCTTCGAGTAACGCTTCGTTCTTGCAGACCTCTCGAGCATATTTGCGCGGTCGTTATCGAGCTAAGGAAAGGTCGCGCGCGATATTTTGTTTATCGACTAGGCGGATCTTTCTCGCCGACCGGACGTTATTTTCAAATAATCGTATTGGATCGAAAACTTTCCCGATCGGTTATTTTTCCTTGGCTCGACGAGGACAACGCGAATGCGGTCGAAACGGCACTTTCGCGAGCAGCTCTCATTAAGAACAAAAGCTTTATGGAAATAAATTATATCTCCCCACTGGAATAACCGAAGACGGACGCGAAGACAACCGCGTGGTGCGCCGTCAAGAATTCATCGCGTCTCTCGCGACGATTTCTCGTTGACGGGAAAAACGAGCACCTCGAGAAATCCCAGGAAGTAAGAAACGTACGGCTTACGCGAACCCCGTGAAATTTCGCCAGTATCCCGCACTCCTCGTGCTCTTCTCCCCGATCTAAGCTTCCTCCAACTTTTGCCTCGTCGGCACGTGTTCGCTCGTCGATCGACGTAGGAAGAGGAAACGGACATCGAGCTCGCGCAGGATATCCAGGTGGCGTTCCACAAGCCGCACGCAGGAAATACGTTGGCGTTACTAGCAGAAGTTTCTAGACAAGGTCCGTTCAGACCGCCATACCGCGGTCTCTTCAAAATTTAGAGCAAATTTGGCGGGAAAATTAAGAACCCGCCTGGCTGCAAAGAGCGTGCTCTAAAAGAAAACCAGCAACGCCTCTTTAAATTCAATATTGACCGCGAATGTAGTTTGGCATTTATAACGTTTCGAAGGAAAGACGGCAACTGTAGGAAATCCCGCGGTTGGCCGTGAACCGGTTAAACTCCGAGTAGAAGGACCGATCCATCGACGTCGCGGTGGACGAGCGAAGTAATCTTAAATCTTCCGGCTTTTACGGCGAAACAAATTGAACTCCGCCAGCTTAAACTCCCCCTGTTCGTTACGATCATCCGCGTTTCCGTTTGTTTTTCGAGTCCTTGGCCACGCGGGTATACGCCTTCGATATGCGCTTCCTGGAAAAAGAACGCGTTCTCGTTATTCCTACCGCTCATGGCTTCCGCGAATCGGTCGATGGATCGACTTTGCAAAAAGACCGCAATACGGGCCGGTAAAGGATTTACAGGAGGGGGAGGCAGAGGAGAGGGCGCGAGAGGGTAGGATAGGAGGGTGGGGGAGGCGGCACTGCAGGCGGAAACGAGAAATCTACCAATTACGGCAGACAATCTTCCCAGATTGAAATCTACCGATCGTGATAAGCGTTTACCTCGTTCCCCTTCCCATATTTCGCCGACACGACTTTCCGAATCCATTGTGTACGATCAATCGCTCACGAGGGCCCGACTTTGCGCTGCGCGTTTGGAAACTCGCCTCCGATGGAGTTGCCTCCTTATCTCCATTACTCACCACTCGGTCGCGGAACGCGAATGACGAAACTGGTGTGCGATTCAAGAGGCATCGACGCGGCTCGTATAGGAGAAAATTAGAGCTACCATACGTTCGCCTTTCCCCGCGCTTCTCCTCCTTTTTAGGCCTTTCCTTTCGATCGGAATTTATATACGTGATCGTAAATAATGATTTTATCAAATTCTCTATAAAATTCTTCAAAACGCTCTTCTTCGCGTCGATCGGAGTATACGTTGTTAGCCACGTCGATATCCGATAATAATGGATGTACTTCCGAGAAAATCGGACGTAAGAAAAACGAACGCAGGCGAGTTGTTTGGTTCGCGACACTGCCTCTCCCGCGTCGCTGGCAAAAGTCTCGTCCGGTTAGCCGTAAAAAATCCTTGGACTCGTGGACTGGCGTGACGCGTACAAGTCTACCCAGTCGTTTTCTCCGCTCGAGCATTTCTTTAGCCGTTCGATAACAACGGAGACGTAAACCGCGACAAGCTGGAATTAATATTCGGTCTGACCGGAGGAACGCTTAAAAAATTCGTCGTCGCGTGTCCCCCCTCGAGGCGCAAGAAGCCCGGGACGAACGAGTTCCACGAAATCGGTCTGTTTGCCTTTAAAACTGGTTGGCCGAATTACCATAAAACCGTAAAGCTCGTTCGTTGCATCGATTCTACGAGCCGAGTTTCGAGTTTGGCCCTTTGCAACGTAGCGAGACCACCTTGAGGCCATTTATTTCGACCACATCCCTCTTTTATACCCGGTGACCTCTCGGATAAGCTGCCTAACTTTCGCTATATTCCTCCTGTATAGAGACAACGTACGAGACACGCGCTCTGAACGTTTCAAAATTTATAACGTAAAATACCGCGTTCCACGCGATTTACTTTAAAGCCGAACGCGAACTCCTGCGAGGCAAATAAACAATTGCCCGAGAGAGTAAGGGCTAAAGAGGGCGATAAGTTAAATGCAAAACAGTCATTTTAAAATCCCTCGCTTCTTTGCAAGAAAGCGTTAACTCTCGACTCGTTCCTCCGTTGCGGGCGGCAGCTGCGCTTACGCAATGAACGATCGGTGCATCGAGAATCGTCCGAGGAAATTCGTGGCTCGTTCTTGGCGGAAAGGTTGGTGGAAAATTGAAGGGGGGCCATGCCGCTATTGGCGGAACTGGCAGCCGGCCAGTCAGGAACGCTTTGTTACTGTACCACGGTACATAAGACCGTGCAGTAAACCAAGTCGAGAGGATTGTCGTTCGTTTGACAGACAGCCCGACAGGTGGCAGATAGTCACCGAAAGACACGAGGAAATTCCATTCTTTGGGCCGGGTTTGGGCCAACGTACGGCCATATCGATGTCTCGCATCCGTTGCGTCGGACTCCTTTATTTTCGAGAGGGACGCGCGGGGGCCACTTTCCAAAAGCCTCGCAGCGCCACTGAGCGAGCGAGCGTACCGATTCTAGGCGCAAGAGAGAGGGTTGCGTAAGCGCGGATTTCGCGATGCTTCCGTTCTACCGGCGTCTACTCTATTTAGGGATGTAAAAGTTGCATAAGCGCACTTCTGATCCCGCATCCGTCCTGGACTACGGCGCTCTCCTCCCATTTTTCGCGCCACTTCTTTCGCGGCGTCTGCGAAATTCGATACAAAGCCATTCTCAAGATGCAGCACTCGATTTTTATTCCGCGTGGAACGCACCCCCCGAGGCCTCCCCTAATCTTCGTCTCCTCTAAGATAGTAAAGTATTGCAAAATACTGCTTTCACGAAGGAATATACAGGTTTTGCGCTCCAAATTCACCCTTTTGGTAATCAAGCTTTTTTTTTTCGAAGAAGTGTCCCCGAAAAGTAAATTTTCCGCGAGGAATAATTCGGCTAATCGATCCTTGATCGATTCTTCTATCGCAGCTATTGCTCTCACAAATCTCAATGATTATTTCACAAACGAAATTTAGATAGTTTTACTCGCGTATCGAATTTTTCCGTGCGAACGGTAACTTTGTATCGAATACTCTCGTTGTCGAAGGACTCGAATCGCAAGATGGTGAATTTGATTTACAAAGGGTGAACTTGCGGTGCAAATCAATATATATATATATAATGTATGTAAAAAAATACTCGATTATCGGCTCGGGGCAGACGTTGCACGGCCGAATTCTCCCGATAAGATCAAGTCGGCGAATTAGCGGGGAAAGGGGGGGGGGGGGCAGAATATTTGGTTCGATGTTTATTCGCGGTCTGGTCGCGAGGCGCGTCCTCGAAAACCAGTCGGCCTGCGGCCCGTTGCATATCATTAGCAAATACGCGAATGTCTTCTCCTTCGGCGTCTTTGGCATCGATCGTCACCGGCGATAACCAATTAATTGGCTGCGGCCAGTGTCGAGGATCGCAGGCGCAAAGGTGGACGAATATTGGTTCAAATGCGCGATCTCGACGAGCGGCTGTTTCAAGGCGGGGTGGATTGAATGGTGGAAGGAGAAGGAACCAAATTGGTCTTGGTAAGACGTTTTGGCTCGCCCGTAAATTATAAATGTTTTCATTTTCCCAGTCTTTGCTCGGACCAGAGGCCCCCAAACTTTTTGCCCCGTAGACCACGCGCCGGTTCTTTCCATTTGGGATAGACCCCGTGCTTCGCCGATATTGATTTTTTACTAATTCATGAACTTAAATGTATTTTTGAAGCTGACGCGCGGCTGTCACTGATAGGGTTTACTTCAGAGTGGAAAGTGTTTAAATAAAAATATACACGTTGTTCCGTAGTTAAACGTTTATCAAGCAAAATACGAAACACAAAATTATACGTACTAGGCGATTGCGAAACCCAATTTTTTGGGAAAGACCAGCTTGGACCGATGACATTGTATCGTTCATTGCTTGGGACAAAGGCAGACCCGTGATCCAATTTTTCGAAAATTCTTCCCATTTCGTTTGAAGTGGAGCCAAGAAAAGGGATAGGAGCATAGCTGAATTACAATCGAGATAATCCCCCACCTCTGCTCCCTGCCCCCCTCCCCCTTGCCCGTGTTGACATTTTCGCCAAGTCCTTCGACCGTGTGTGCTCGATGGCAGGCCGATAAATAACAGAGCACGCCAAAACCAGTCCTGCGACCCAGTTCGACTGACCCGGCGAAATTGCATTCGGGGCAACGAATATTAATAATTGAGGACGCCACCGTCCACGTATTAATGATTGTGCGATTTCCACTTAATCTCCACCTCCAACCGACCTAACCCCCTCCGCCCACCACCCCCGCCGCCAACCCGTCTCGATAGTCCGTGCACAGGCCGCTTTCCAAAATCGAACTCAGTCCCCAGATTCGCGAATGGGTTTTCGTCGATTTTAGCGAACGATCGAACGCATTTTTTTCTCGGGCCGACGATAAAACGCACCGCGGCTGGGCGACTTTTTCTTCGAGGAGAAAAAAGCGTCGTGCAAGTAAAGCCGAAATCTTGCCGAGAAATAACGATTTCCGAGTAAAGGACTATTTTTGGACCGACGGATTCTTTCCAAGGAGGAATACATTAGTTCTCGGAGACCCTCGTTGCGCGGTGACCGCGTTGCGTTATTGTAAGAGAAGAATGGTGGATCACTACTGCGCGAAGGTTTTCCAGAGACTCGGCTACTCGCCGAAGAGATCGATAACATTCGGACGATGGTCGGTATATTGAACGAGCAAATTACTTCGTTACGCTTACACCGAATCGTGTATAACTCATCCTCGATTCGAAGCTCTGCTCCTTCCTTTCGTTTTCTTCGAAAACGGGAACGCGATTTTCGGACAATGTTAAAATGAAAAGTAAGAAAAGGATGAAACCGAGCCACGGCGTGAAATTTTGAGACGAGTAGACGGCAGAGGAGAAATGGCGAATTTTGGAAGAAACGCTCGAAGCACTCTGCGCCATCGGTCGAATTTTCAGGATAAACGGAGTCATTAGGGAGTTTTGGGGGATGGCAGTATAATTGACAGCGAATGCGACGGCCGCCGGTTCGGTGGTGCGCGTACAGAGGGTTGGTAACGCGCCGGTCTGTGGTCGAAATAAGTGGCCAGGCTCGTCCAGGATAATGACGACGTCGAAGAAAACAGAAATCGTGAGCGTCGATTCGCGCCCAAGAGGGACTCCAGTGCCGGAAATAAAAGGTTCCCAGAACGACACCTTGGACCACCCATAGCGCATTATTCCTCCAAGCCGCAACAACCGTGAATCGAAAAGGGGGCTAGGATAGAACGTGAACATTCTCAAACGGAATTTTCCAGTTTTTCGACTCGATCCTCGAGCCGTAAGAGAATACGTCGTGCAAAAGGTATCGAGGTAAGGACCGGCACGCGCTTCTCGATTCTCCGTCAAACCGAAAGCACAATACCCTCCGCGCAGAAGGGGAAGAGGCGAGCGCGATCGAAGCCGAGATTTCATAACGAAATTACACGGCCAACCGTGGGTTACCGCTCTTTGGCATCCGGATATCGAAGAATAAGGGTGGCGGTAGGGGTAGGCAAATAAGAGGAGCCCGGATATGTAGGTCAGAGAATGAAAGGCGAGGAGTTAGTCGCAACTAGATGGACGTGAATGGATGAGTGCTCCGCGGAATCGAGGAGAAAGGGGGAACCTGGAAATAAGGAGGCAAAGACATCTGGGCAAAAACAAAGTCGAGGAGCCCGGAAAAGCGGGGAGGAGGGGGGAGGGGGGGAGACCGCGGATGCCGGAGCACAAAGAAGAGGGAGAAATGGGTCGGAAGGGAGGAAATAAAAGGACGCGGGGAGCGCACGCAGCCGCGGTGCCTTATTTCTCGCAGCGCGACGCCGTGTCTCAAAGCGTCGCGTGAAACGCCGAGCGGGAGGGAAAGGAGGGGAAAAAAAACACAAACCCGGCACCTGTAACGCGACACTCTTTGCATATTAGCGGAGATAGTCGAATGATCGGCGACGCTTTTATCGCTCTTCCTGCAACGATCAATCGGCCGAGGGAATCGTAGAAATATCGTGCGCCGATCGCGAAAGAGCTAACCACTTTGCTCGAGTTTATCCAAAACTTGGTATCGCTCTACGAGCGTGGCACGTTCCACGCCGTAGGAGCGTATAGAAGCTATCTCGTATCTTAATTTTCCAAGCAACATCGACCTCTTTCCGCGCACCTTTCGAGAGCTCGAATTGTCGAGTTTTGAAGGCGTTTCGCGACCAAAATCGGGGCTCGCGGCGACCCGTATTTAAGGTTCGGTCCATCCCCGCGAATTTGGGTGCCTCCATCGTCGGCACCTCGGTACCCCGGGATAGTTCCAAGGCGAAATTGACGAGGGAGAGGGTGGAAGGGAGGGACGAGGAGGCCGAGTCGGGAAGGAAGGGTAACGACGGTCAAAAGCGAAGACAACGGGGGAGAGGTGGGCTTGCGGTGGGGCAACCAGGGAGGAAAAGAAAGACAAGGGGGCGGTGATAGGGGGAGGGAGGCGTGAGGCGGAGAGGCGAGGGAGAGAGAGAGAGGGAGGGAGGGAGAGAGAGAGAGAGAGCACGTAAGTAAGAGAGAAAGAGAGATATGGGTCAGAGGATGGACCGGACGGAATATTGATCCGGGCACCTCACGATAGCTGCCTATGTTGCGCTATGCTCTGCCATGTTTCCTCTCTCTTTCTCCCTCGCACCGCCGTTTTCTCCCTGGCTGCGTCCTCCGCCGCCTCGTGGAAAGCGGATACATGGCGCTGAAGGCCTCAGAGTTTACCTCCGCTACCGCCGCAGACTCTTGCAGTCTTAAATCGAACACCTGCGCCTACCAATGTCGAGGGCCGCTCGATAGGTGTGCCGCTACACCCACCTTTAAAACTCTCTCGCGACAGACTTCCTCCCTTCGACCGCAACTTTTAATTGTACCGCTCGAATTACTTCCTTCGCAAAGCTCCTCGCCGGCATTGGAACGATTTAATGTCCCGGAGATGAGATTTTGGGTGGAAACATTCGTTGTGGAATTTTAATGGACGTCGAGCTTTTTTGAAGGGGCGTGTAGGTCGCGAAAAATGTTGAGGCGCGATCGGCCCCTCCGATCCGATTATCGGAACGACGCGTCGATCCTTTGCGCTTTGATCGCTTCGAATGGCCAGAGGCTGAATCGTCCTGATGTCTCGGGGAGTCGTGTCGTCGCTCGTTGCAAACCTTTGGTCGAATTAATGTCGCCCCTTCGAATCCTCGATCGTCCCACGATCAATTTTCCAATTCCGCTTCATCGATATTCCGATAAATTAACGTTTCGAATTATTTACAAAGACACGTGCCATCCTTGGTTTGCGCATAAATACGCCAGGCTTTACGTAAGAAGATGAGCGCGAGTACGCGACGAGGAATTAAGATGAGAACATTTTTAGTCGTACACGTGTCCCCGCGCGTCTTTCTGGGATGGCTCACGTCCCGTAATACCGGAAGATTAACGATCCTCGCGGTATTACAATCGTTCAAGGCGTGCATACATACGCTTCAATGCGATAATCGTGGATAACGGTTGGCATCGCACGATCAACGAGCGAGAGAAATACCCCCCGATAACGATGATTCGTCAGCCTCTTCAAGGATACCGACGGGTATGCTCGCGTTTAACTTGAATCGCCAATAATGAGCGGCGATCCACGGTCTTCCCGATTTTCTCTCCTTTTACAAATCTCTCTCGACATAAAGTGAAGCGATATAAATACGATGTTTGCTCAACGCTTAATCGTGTATACTGAATTTTGTTTAACTTTAACTTTTTATGCGGGTTCCTTCTTCGTTGCACTATATTCTCCCTCTCCTTTCTTCTTCCAACGATTATCATTAATCGTTATCTTTACGGCGCGTAAACCTGAAAAACTTCTGCACCGATAAAGAAAACGTCGGCAAAGAGATAAAATAAACAAGAGATCCCGCTTACGCTTATCGAGTCCTGCTGAAATCTGACCATTTATTTCCACCGAATAAAACGTCGTCGGGCGAAAGATCAAGACGTATCGTTTCTCGATGTAAACGGTTCTTTCCTGGGCGGAGGGTAATTTTTGCGGTGCTCGTTATTACGTAGCGTAGGTCGGTCTAGGGGATGGCGATACCGTAGAACCTGCAACTCCTGCCCACGGTTAGGTTAGCCACGAGTACGGCCCTCCGTGTACTCGTGTTGACACATAATTATCTCTACAGGGCGAGTACACGTGTCTTTCCACCGTCGGCGACGGCCCGCTTGTATTCAACGCCATTCACTTCCGAAAATTGTCCGCGTATCAAAGATTTTCAATCGATTTCCACTGCTAAAATGCGTGCAAGACTTTAATCCATCCGGTAATCGTCGACGGATCTCGCCTTTTCCGCAGGTTTCGAGAGATATCGTCAACCGGGCCGAACTCGAGTTGAAAATGTATTCTCGAGCAACGAGAAACTCGTACGCCCCGATTCCGTGGATTCTTCGATGAGTTGCTTAACGTTTGAAACGTTTCTATCAAAAGCGGATTAAACGTGGAAAGCTCGATATTCGTTACCGCAAAATATCGAGAGGACGCTTTAATCGAATTCTTCGTTAATTACTCTTTGGAACGTGCGAGCTGTGTTAAAGCGCGAATTAAAATTTCATCGCGCACTATATTGAATTTCGGCGCTTCCACCGCCGATTGAATTCTGAAATTTGTTTTGCGTACAGCTCGAGAGGAGCCAGCGACGTTGTTCCCCTCGATAAAGAAAACGGCTGCCAGCGGAGCCATTTAAATCCAATTCCATACGCGCTCTCGACGCCTCATTTCGTATGCACCTAAAAATTCTCCTTACCCTATTCCATCTTCGATTCATATTCCTCGCACCATCCGGTCAACATTCAAATTTCAGCCCACGATGTTTTCCCCGCAAATCGAAATCCAGGATTTCCAGATTGTGGAGTACACTCGTGCAAATTTTTCCTCGGACTCGCGAGCCACGGTTTCGTCCTTTTTCGAGTAGCTTTGCACCAACGGGAACCGAATATTCCGCTATTCGCGTTCCATCGATATTCGATGGACGAGCAAGAAACTCTCGATCGCATATTCAGAATTTACTTCGGACCGCTGACGAAACACGACGATAATCTTGCGAGAATGCTTAACGAGAGACTCGCGGACGAAGTATCCGCGCTTTTTTCTTCGATCGTCCATCCCCCTGTCGAGCTTTCGCCCGGAGTAAATAAGAGATCCGTCCAGTCACGCGAACTTTGGACTTCCATTATGCTAATGCCAAACTACGCGCAACGACGGTTTCTCGATCGACGAAGCAAAATCTACCGATTATCCGTGCGTGTGTCCGCGCGCTCGGTGACTATGAATGAGTTCCGTGTGTTACACCGTGGAGAAGTCATGAATGGGAGAGAATGCTCCGTATTGATTTCAGTGTTTCGCAACTACGCCCCTGCAGCGAGCCGGCCTGCATTCATCTCCACGTGACTATAATCGGGTCGTGTAATGCACTATCGACAGGTCGGTCCATCCACGTAAATTAATCTCACGCTCGTCTCCGTATTTGGATAAAAATTCGTTACGCCTCGAAAACTTGTGATTCGCGATGGTTCCATACACGGCGCGAATTTTTGCGAAGCTGCTTCTCTATTTACTCTTCCGCCGCGGGATACGAGGCTGCCCAAAAAGTCGAGCAGGAGTATAGAGCGCCGTATAAATTGCGAAATTTGGGAAAGAAAACGTACCTCGCGAAGCAGCCCGAAATGCTTGCCCGGAGAGAAAAACGAAACTCATTGGGCAAGCTTGTAGAAAATCGTAAACACGGTACTTTTGTCCGGCGGTGGGCACTGCGCTACTTAATTCTTGCCAAGCGCCTCGCCAGTGTTTTCCGATGAAACCAAGTGCTTTACGACACTTTGCAAAGTAAACTTTTGTCTCGGAATTTCGAAAGATCTTTTAAGCGGCGTACCTGCATGCCCGATGGTGTCTTGGATCGCTCGCATACCAACTTTGTATATTTAGATGCGAGGCAAAACAACGCGAGGCGATACGGTGCGAGAGCTATAAATTAGTAGCACAACCCGCTGACTTATGGACTAAGAATACGACGGCAAAGTAGATTGCAAGAGGTATTTCTGCATTTGTCGCGGCCATTTCGTGCAGATTAAACGCGCATCTTTGCGTCGTATTCGTGGTACAGATTGGATAATAACTCGCGGATAAGGCACAAGGGTGAGAAGGAGCTTCCTTCGGCCTCGACCGCGACGACGCGCGGTCCGATTTTTTTCTCTAGAACCCAAGATGGAAGCGCGCTATTTATACGGCTCGCCCCGAGTCGTGGAAATATTCGGGCAAAGTCCTGCCTGGAACTCGCATTGGAAACAAATTGCGCGATCAAAGGTACTGCTCGCTGGGATCCTCTCCCGGCTCTCCAGGAGCCCCATCGCAGATGTGAGTATTTTTAATCGAAACTTCCACGCGTGGTCGCATCGATTAACGGCTCGGTCTTTGCCAACACCTGGTATTTTTAAAAGCCAGGTGTCGATGCGAGGATCGTCCAAGCCGGTTGAAAAATTCACGCGGCAGCTTTGACCGCGCGATTAGCGCCGCGCGCACGATTATATTACAGCGCGTCGCCGAGACCAAAGAGGCGAACTTTTTAACAAACTCCTGGCGACGCTTAAACACTCGAGAATCCACGTTTCTTTCGATTCGTAGCGCTATCCAAATTTTCCAGCCGAAACCTCCCAATTCGAGGCCGATCGCGAGACACGATTCCTCGAAGCGGCCCGTCTCGTCACCGGAACCACGATCGGTCTGAAATTCACTCCAACGAAATGGAAAGGCCATTCGCCGGTGGAGGGAGAATTTCTATTAATGAAAATAACGTTCGTTCTTTTTCTGGTATGTTTTTACAATGACGTCCGACGCAAAAACCGACGATAGCCTTTTTCCCTCTAACGTATTACGACAGGCGGCGTTGGAATGGCCGAGTTTTTAGGTGTTCGCCAGCGGGAACGGGAATACACATCGAATTTCGCGATAACGCCCCAGTCGGGTTTTACGGCTCTGCCTCGAAAGTGTCATCGGGAGCTCGCGGATATAAATTCATTTCGCGACTTCCGTGTCGCTGGATCCCGTCGATGGTACGGACGCATCAAAGCCACGCGGATCTACGTCCCGCCGAACGCGCGGATTTACCTGTCTCACCGGCGATATTTTAAAACGACAGCCCGGCAATCGACAAAAAGCGAGAAGCGCAGCGATTAAGCGTTTTCTATCTCGAGCACGACTCGACCTCGCGTTCCTTTGCCGTCGATACTTTCCAACGATCGTGCAAGCCAATCGAATAAACTCTCGCCCCGCTCTCTTTGCCTCTAGTCGCGGGAAGCGGGTCTTAAGGGGGGACAGATATAATATTACATTGTTTTTAAGTTTGATATTCGGTCGTACATGTCTTAAACTAATAAAATAGTCGTATTCTTGGATAGTTTTACTAGCATTTGATGCAAAGAAAAAAAAAATGCATTGTTTTCACCCATCCTGCGTTTTGAAATATTTCCAGACTATTCTCAGCGATATGGTTTACATACGGGGTATCAATGAGCGATTATTCCAAGGTGGGGTAGACTTAACGAAGATAACCGATTTCCACGAGTACCAAGGATAATCGATGTAACAGCTGAGCGAACGCAAGCATTGAACTACGATAACGGTCGAGTCGAGAAGACCCGTCCGCTAAGCCCGCATATCCAAACCGTAGATTCGACCGAGCTAGAGGATGGCCGGGAGTCACGATGTCTTATTATCGTCGGCCACGTCGGTCGGTCGAGGGCAAAAACGAAGGACACATTTTCGATCGCGAAGAGATCAATTCCCGATTCGTCCGTGGAACGTATCGGGCGGTTTTGTCGGGAACAATGCGCGGGGAGCCAAACTCGTCCAGCGGGATGCTTTACGGACAGAAGTTGGACGAGTGCCCGTCAAAGCTCGAAAGTTCAAAGGAACGATTCCCGAGTTATGTCGAGCCCGTAGCCCTGACGTGGAGCGCAATGGCCAAGTCCGAGCGTGCTCTCACCGCGTCCTATCAGGTTCGTCGAACCGCGGACCTTATCGCCCAACGGACTCCGATAAAGGCCCTCGATAATCGAGCGGCCAAAGCGAGGTTCTCGGTCAACCTCAAACTACGCGGAAACTGCCCCGAACCGATCCTCCAAGGAGATATTTCGCGATCCTGGAACTTGGAGGTAAAGCGTTTGATACCGAAACAAAGAGGGGATATAAATAAAAAGGTGCCTTACGCCCACTTAGGAGCTTCGTAAAAAAAGTATCCATCGTATACGATCGCGATGATCATTTTTTTGGAACGAATCATCGAACGCAGCACGCGCACGTTTCTCGCGTAAAAGCGATCGACTTTCGGTATTCGGAACTTGGATCGCACGTAGAGTACGTGTCGGGATAAAACCTTACGGGGTGGAAAGTAAACTTCCGCGGAAAAGTGGCTTCCCAAAGCGAAGAGCACACTTCCAGCCAGTATGCTCAATGGTCGTGAAACCTCCAAGAATAGTACACAATCGGCGCAGAATAGAATAATTATTTGCCCAAGGAAAACCGGACTGCGCGTTCCGCGTGTTCCAACGACGCGAAATCCGCGTTGCGAAACGCTTTAATAACCTTGTACCGAACGAATGCGCTTCAACGCCCACGCGACGATTCGAAGATGCCTGGGAAAAAATTCGCCGAGCGAGGGCCATGCCAAAAATTGATCGGTACTCGCTGAAGGAGTAAGAGCGTAAAACGCGAGCGCCGGCGTGTCATTGCTCCTTCGCGAGGCGAAGTATTTCGTCGAAATCGACGCCATTCGATAAACAAGCGCATTATGTAAATCTAAGTTTCCGCGCGTAGCAATCTAGAAATAAGTCGACGCAGATAAACCACCGATGGGATCAAGCGAGCACACGGCTCCGGCAATCGCCTTGTCATTCCTCGACGTCAGTCGATGACGCGTGTTTCTACGCGCATTCATTCATGGAGAAATGAACTCTCCTCCTAATCCGCATCGGCTCGAACCAAGGCGGTCACGCGAGTAACGACCATCGCCTATCGGCCGTACGACTGCGCTCGACTCGATTCCACCGACGATCCGCCTATCTCCGCGACAGCCGCAAAAAATAAGATGACCGATGCGCAAATCTACCTACGGGTCGCGTAAACGTAAATTACGATCGATCGCAAGAAATGGTTTACGTCGTCCAAACAATTTCGGTTCATTATCTTCCCGCTTTTTGCGAAATCGAACATCAAAGGTTTGCGGTCGTAACGCCCAAGACAACCGATATTTAATTCTCCACGAAGCCGATAAAAAACTGTTCGCGATACTGCTTCCTCATGGTACTTTATCGAAAAGATCGCCGTACTTTGTAATTATGTATATGCGCGAAACCAGTAAAGCAGCCAATGACTCTGTGTTTTCTTCTACGAAGCATCGAAATCCGTATCGCGCGATCTTGCGGCGAATTCATCTTCCGAGATTTTCGGTTTACCTCGTAAAAATGCCTTGGCAAAATACTCGATCGTGGCTCTTATCCGAATGTAACGGTCGCGGTACATATTTTTATTTCGACCTTGCAGCTGCACGCAAAACACGGTTCACACCGGTCGTTACTTCTCCACGCCCGTGCATTAATTAAAGAGCAATAACGCATTTCGTTCGACACGACGCGCTGAAATCACATTTACCTTTCGACGTCGGCGATCGACCTCTCGGCGACTGCGAAGGCGCTCGTGGATGTTTGAAACGTCGCCTCGATCCAAAAGGAGCCGCATCATTCGTGCGCGTTTCCATCGACTTCCAACGAAATTCTACGTCCGGAAGCTAACGAAGCTCTGCTCGGCCCAACCCTCCGCCAAGACATAAGAAAAGAATCTAGATTCGAAGCGTGGCTCGAGTCATCCATACGATCGCCATTGGCCGCGACGACGCGATTATCGTTCACGACGTAGCCGTACGCACTCGATTGCAAGCGCATCGCTGAAGAAGCATTTTCTCAGAACTTCTCGAATCTCACGTAACGTACACGCTGCTTAGCATTTAAGAAGAGGAGGGGCAAAATCAGCTTCGCGCTCGAGGCGCGAAAAGAATCGCGGCTAATAGTCGGCGCTATTCCCGTATTCCTCTCCCGTTTCATCGCGAACAACGAAGCGTCCTCCGAATGCGAGGCAGGCGCTCGTCGCAAAAAGCTCCTTGCTTCCCGCGTCGCGAGCGGCAGAACGAGGCAAAAGGACGGTGCGCGAGATAACGAGTGCCTTACGTAAACGTCGTTTGCCGGCGCGAAGCCAGCCTAGAAGGCTGCGGTGGAAGGCGAAAGCGAGACGCACGCACTTGGAGCTACGGTGGTGCGCTGGACGAAAACTCGGACGTCCGCGCGAAGGACCCCGCTTCATCGGCGTCGAGCACGACTCCTCGATCGTAGGAGCCAAATAAGAAGCGACTCGTCGTGGAGAGCGCGAGGTGACGGGAACGACGACGATCGGGCTACCAACGACATAATCCGCTCATCCGTCTGGCGGTTATTCACGATTATCAATCCGAATTCTGCGGTTCCCAGGCCACGGGTCGCGGCTCGATTTATTTCGCCCATCCATCCCCGCCTTTCGCCGCAAGAATGGCGAGTGTGCCGCGGGATGTTTCGAAAATATCGTACACGTCGCAGCTCCACGCCGCGTTACATCCTTCACCGTCCGTCCCCTATCCCTCTCGCCCTCCACCGCCTCCTTTCAGACGCCTCTCCTCCTCTCCGTCCATCTGGCGGCGCGTCTACCCCCTCCGATTCCCCCTCCGCCCCGCAACCCCCCGCCCAGCCCCAGCTCTTTCGCTCTCTCTCTCTCTCTCTCTCTCTATCTCTCCTTCGACTCAAAAGCTTCTAAAGTTCAGGAGTCAAAGCCAACCGCGGCGTATGGCTTCAAAGAGCTCTTCCACGCTCGTCATCGTCTTCCTTCGAACGCGATAGAGCAGAGTCTCGTGCTTTTACCGCGTTTTCCACAATATTCGGCCCGCCTCGGCAGCGCCGTTATTCATCGACGTGGCCCCCCTATCCCCCTTGCGGAATGCTCGCTTCGTTTCCACCCTTCCCTCCTCCTCCTCCTCCACTATCCTCTGACATCGCGGCACGCGTATCCGCCTTGCTCCTCCTCCATCGATCCGGATACGTTAAATATCGATCCGCTTCGAAGACCTCAAAGGAAGGAGTCCCCGAGAGAAACGACTAGCCGGCATCGCTCGTGGATTCGGTGCTCTCCCAAAAGCTGGCAAATCATTACTTTCAATCTCCGTACGCGTATATTCCCCTATCGCGCTCGTCCCGCGATGTGCTCATTTTCTGGGGCAGTTCGCGAACGTCCCGACCTCCGCAGGGAGTTTACGAAGCCAAACTTTATCCCGATGTTGGGCCGCTATCCGTCCAGCGCCGCGTGTTGCTCCCTCGTTAATATTTAATTACGGTCAGGACGGCCGACTGGACAGTTTGGAAAGCCGTCAATCCGTGGCGCCCCGTCCGTGCCGTGCGAACCGGAGAGCACGAGGAACGCGAACGCTCGTGAACGTCAAGGCGACCGGCTCGTAATCCCGCGAGTTTATCGCCGGCAAGGTGCGTCCACACCTGCAACCCACCGAGAGCGGAATTTCCGCTCGAGCGCTCGCCTCTCGCGACGCGGCACTCTGCTAAGAGCGTTGCTACCAGCTGGGCTAAATTACCACCGAACGAACTACGTTCTCTCGATACTGGATCGTTACGACTGCGATGGTTTGCGTATTCTTATTTTTTAACAGTTAATTTTTTAAGAGCCGAGAGGTGTAATAAGGAGGGAATTGTTTAAATGTAATGCCAAAGTGGTTGGGGATATGTCGGAATAGTTGCGAAACCTAGAAACGTGGATGTTCTACCACCGTGCGCCGGCCGTGCGAGGCGAGGAAATCGACGCGAGATTTACCGCGAGTCTCGATACTCCGTGCGCACGCTCGACCGAAGAGTTACGACGCGATGTAAACGTCCCTGGCTCTCAAACGATGGAGCTTTAGAGCTTTGAATCGGCCCTTACGTTTATCGCGCTACACTACTTTTGTTCTAATTCGAAAGGGCAAAATTATCGACGGGTTGGTCTTTCGAAACACCGTTCTAAACGTAATTCTTTCGTTTCCACCCGTGTATACGATACAGCGCTTGTCCGTTAATATTCTTCAGGCTTATGATACCGCGTGTTCAAGTTACGTGTTATAGTACGTATAAGTTACGAGGGTATTATACATCCAGAATCGATACCCGAACCTCCGCGAAATACGCCAACGGGCTCCCAGTGGACATAGTGTTACAAGTGTGCACAGTACGACGGGAGATGGCATAAACATATTATCCGTCGAGTAAGTGGAGGAAAGTTGGTTATGCTATAGACGCAGACTAGAGACATTCCGACAAATCACGTGCGATTACAAGCAAGAGGGTAAAGACAGAAATATTATGGGCCGCGCAAAGATATTTGTCTTTTCTAGGGCACGAGGGAAAAAAAGCCTCGATTTCCGTGGCTCGCCCGTATTGCGGTCAATTAAAGCTAAATGAAACCGCGAAACGGGAATGCGTTGTTCGAACGTACAGGCGGAAATCCGACACGGAGCACATGCGCGTGCGAACGTGGTGGGGTGAAAACGTTACGTCGAAAAAGAGGCGCGTTTCGCGCGCAAAATTTCCGTCGAATAGCGAGAGATCGAATTGATTCGATGCCTCGATTTTAACGAGTAACCTTCCATGGAAGGAGAAAGGCTTGAAAATAAGAGATAATACGTCAACCGTAGGAGGATGCTTCGATCGGCAACGATACGCAGATCTGAAGAGCAAACGACAACAGACTCTGCGCGTTGCTCGTTAACGAAAGCATAGCCGAAAATCCCCCGCGGATTCTAAATGGTTAAACGATAAACCGCGAATTACACCTGCAGGCTGGCTGGAATGCGCAGGTAGACCATGCGGTTTATACCGCGTAAAGAGTGCGACGGTAACAACGAGCCATGAGAATCGAATCGTACTTCGTAATCGCTTTTATCTCGCGGTGGTGACCATCCTTTGTGAAAAGCCGACCGGGACACGGATATCGTCCACAGGAGGATCGTAGAGTACCGGTACACTTGAAAAAAGAATCACTAACCTACCATTCCACAATTAACATTACTGCGCGACAAGACACTTGACGCGTTAATGGCCTTCGCAGAATCTCGGTTGCTCGATAATGATACCCGTGCCGCGGTGGTCTTCGCCAATAAAACGATGCATTTTTTTGCGCCGACTGCTCGTGTCCATCTCAATGATGTCTTACCAAACAGGTGGTTACCGACAAGGAGGAGGCACTCCTCCGTCGTCGTCCTGTTTGGTTATTGGTTGAATTACTTTACGCGGTTCCGAAGGTATCGAGACGTATACTTATGAAGCTAAACTTGCGAATCCGACGATTCTGAAGGAAGGGGTGTAAGAGATAGGTGCGATAGTAACGGGAGGAGAACGCGTTTCGAAGATTCGTATCGAGAATCACGCTGACCGGAGAGTTAAGGCCAATACCGACATCGGCGGCGATTCGATGGTTTCCGCATCGCTTCGCGTAGTTCGCGTCGCACGAGGAGAGCGTCGAGGGTAAAACGTAGCGTAACTTTATAATCATCCTGCATTAAACGCGCGTATCCACGGGCAGAGGCGAAACTGCGATGCTGAGCAGCGCCTTTTAGCTCCACGCTCTCTCAGCAAAGCTGTATTTATACCAGTGGGATATTTACGGCAGAGAGCACCAACACTGCGCACGGTAATTGTACGAACATCGTACGCCAACCGCGTTTATCCGTTCGAATTTCCGTCCTACGGCATAAAGCCGCGTGCACACTGATCGCGTTACATGCTCGACCGATTGTCAGTATCCCATTACACGCTGATTTGGAGGTGCAAAGGATTTTGGTATTTCTATGCCATTATACACCGGCGGGTAACTGCTGGCGCGTCGGTGCATGGAAGCTGATACAAAACCCGAAAGCAATATCCAACCAGGCTGCCGATTCTTCCGTGTCGATTGCACGGCCACCACTTGGCTTGCTCCGATTTCGCTGGTCGAAAGCAACGGTGTAAAGGACTAACCTTTAACGCTTAATCCACCAGTTACTTTCGAAGAAACCTTCCTTTCTTACCGCTTCTATCAAAGAAATGACCGGCCGGTCATTTTGACCGATTTGACCGTCGGTTTAGCGTGGAACACGATTGAAGAAGAGATTGCGAGAGAAGGATCGTTGGCGATCATCGAATTAATCCTGCGAGTACCCGGGTTCCGCAAGATCGTGGGCCGCGAGCCGATTCCAGGACGAATGGAACGGTTCCAAGCCCCGACGAGTAAACGACCGATCGATCTCTTGCCGGCAAGGAGATCTCGGTCCAAATCTTACGCTCTATTTACACCGGCCGGACGCGTACATACGGCCTCTCGCACTTTCGCGACGGCCCCCTAAGTAGGTTCCGATCGATCACTCGCTTCCGAGCGATTAAACTCACATTTCGCGGACATTAATTCTACGGCAGGTCCGCGAAGATGCGAGAGGCCGCCGCTTAAAATTGATAAAGTGGGTCGATCTATTATTGGCAACCAAATTTCCCTGCCGGTTTTACCCGGCCGCTCCGCGATATCGGCTCGCACAAAGCGCCAGCGGGGTATTAACGATGAGTAACGAGGATGACCGTCGCTATTATCCTCGCTCCCGCAAGAGGCTCGGGCCCTTAACGATGGCGAATCAACGCTCAAACTCCCCAATTGGTGGGACGTTTCTTTCAAAGATTCTGGAACTCCGAGACGAGCTATTTTCCGAGCTACTCCACGATTTTTTTGCATCGTACGAAGCGATGTATCGATCCATCGGCCGTTTCTCCCTTGTCCCGTTAATTCCATAAGAATATATTTGGCGCGCCTAAATATGCCTCAAGAGCCTGGGTTACCTTCTCGGCGCGGAAATCGGTGGGATGGATGAATGGACGCGTCATCGATGCGAGGAAATCCGGAGTGAGGATAGAATCGGACGTATCGCGGATGCCAAATCTACGATCCATTGCCAAAGTAGCCGTCACTGAAATTCCTTCGACCGCGATAGTCCGCGGAACGGCCCGATGTTGATTATTTTCATCCTCGTTCGTGCGACAAGGAGCCGCCGGTAATATTCCGGATCTTACTCCCGATAACCTTTACCGGATTATCGACGGCCAAGCAGAGTCAACGGTCTAAATTCGTCTCAAAGGTCGAGATAGCCGTGCCCCGCGAAAGACCCCCTCTGCCCCTTGCCTCATCGCGGAGGATTCGTCGAGTTTGACCAAGGGCAGATTTGTCGGAGGTGTTAAATCCGAAGCGATAAATGCGTACCATCGCGATCATCTTAGGCGAGGAGATCAAAGGTTCGATCGGGCGCGCCACTCGCGATCGGCGGTGCGGGGCTTTTAGCTTAAATAGATACACGCGGATCGTCGTCGGCGTATCAGCGGTGTCCCGGTCCATTCATAACCAGCGCCGCTAAATTTAGCAGCCGAGGAGGAGAGCGGCTTGTTTGGGAATGTCGTTGCTCCCCCTTTATCCCCTCCGCCCCCCTCCATCCTACGCCCCTGCCCGCGTAAAAGGGCACTGCTCCGTTGCGTGCTGATCGCGTGACGTCACGGCCAACTTGTTTCCTTCTCTCCTCGTCTCTCCCCCTAGCCCGGGGCTCGAATCCCAAAGGAGGATCGATTTGGATCTTCCCACGTGCGATCCGATCCTCGTAAAACGGGTCTTCGACCTACGATCTCCTCTGCAAGACGTACTTCAAGACGTACTTCCTTGGAAGACGCGTAGAACACCGTCATCGTGAGAATCATGGGCATTCCGGCGACTGGTTCCTCCAGCTCATCCGTCACGATCATCGCCAGCAGGGTGTACGTAGCGTAATCCACATTATCGAGCTCCGCGTACTCGCACAGGTCCGACGTATTATTTCTTCCAAGCCGTAGGCGCGGAGGGGGAAATAAAGCGGGACTGTAAGAAAGGACCAACCGCGTGGAAGGTGGGTCATAGTTCTGCTCCGATTGCGTGGATAACGAGCTTCGAATCCGAGGCGCGTCCTCCGTTGGGACCGAAACCGTAGACACAAAGTCCCCGGGTAGACGGAGGTGTCTTGGCAGCTGACCAAAGATCCCTCCGCTGGCAACGGGAGGTAATCTTTCGTAATAATTCACTCGCACCGGGAGCAGCGCCGACGAGACACGCGGCCGTGTTCGCCAAAGTTTTTCCCCACCGCGCAAATCGAGGCGGCCTTCTCCCTCGAAATGCAACTTTGAAAATTAGCGGATGGACTCGCCTGATCCAGCGAAGGTAAATTGCGGGTAACTTCGATATCAAGAACCGGACCGTGATCGCTGTTTCACGAGCCAGGTCGTTTGTATCGTTCTACCGACACATCGTTGTCTTGCGATGTAGAATCAGACCTTGCGCATATGCAAAGGGTCGATAAGAGGTAGCATTAACGCTTGCAATTGCGAAATAGACGCGGAGACTTCCGATCGCTCGCAGAACTTCCCAAGAACGATCGGGGCGAATCGGAGTATTCCACGTTAAAGCTCTTAAAATCCTAGCTCGGACTTATCGATACGATTTACAAACACCGGCTCTGTTCGAATATGGAGCGAAAAACTCTCACCGATCGTACTTACGATATTCGCCAGAACTGCGATTCAAGCATCGAACATTGTCACGGCCACTTACCTGAAACAGAAAGCAAACGTATTCGCGTTAGAACGCAAGTAATGAACATATTGCTTGGAAAGACCGATCGTCTTCCTTCCCGATTATTCGTTGAGATATCCTACCCGGGCGAAATATCGGTTAAGTCGCCGGGGGAAACTCATTTTCCTGGACGTAGGATTTGAGGCGCATTGCCCCCATTTCCGTTTCTCTTATGCATCGCGCCTGGCGGAAGGTTAGGATAAATTGCACCGAAGGCCTGGGCTCGCGATCGCGATGTCTTACTCGCTACCGCAGAAGTTTACGTCGGCGCTGGTAGAGAGAGGCGGAAACACGTGACGTTGCATTCGTACTTTCGCCCCGCAGCTGCAATAATCGAGCTTGAAATATGCAACGTTGCATACAACCGTCGTAGATCGTTCGTGAAATGCATATCCACGTAGAATTTTCTGCTTCGCGCGGAAGTGACGATTCGACTAAGCGCATAGGAACACCGCGACGAGCGTGCAGAGAGGGTAATGCCAATATTTTATTTCACGAGCGTCGTTAAGCAGGCGTCGAACGACTCGCGCCGATATCGAGTAAACGAGTCGTATTGCCGGATAAAAAATTCAGGAGCGAGGGCCGGGATCAAAATTGGAATCTTTTAGGATACCCATTTATCCCTTCGCAATGGCTCGCTCTCCCAGAGGTATTCGCCGCCCACTTTATTCGTGCTTCGAATTATTCTATTTCCTCCAATCGCACACCATTCGCGTAATTTTTAATGCACCGCTCTCGTGCTTTTAAGACATCAAACGGGGCGAAGGGGATTTTTATTCTCCATCGGAAAGTACGATGCTGCGCGCGATCCTACCCTTGGTCGAACCGGGCCTCGGCAGCTTTTTTTACTTTTACATTTAGGCGCAAGCCGAGTGGCAAGAAGCCGCGCAACTTGCGGAGTCTATCGGCAAAGTGCAACTTGCAAAAAGCAAGAGGCCGGTGTGTAGGTTAAAGTAGCTGAGTGCCACGGCGAGTCGTAAAAAAGCGGGCCGCGTCAAATAATTTTCTGGCGGCAGAGCAAAAGGACTCGTCGCCGCGAACAGCTTTACGGCCGAAATTTATTGCACGATTTTGCCGTGACATCGCGCTCTACGCTGCCTACAGATCTCTTTGCCCCACGCGCGCGAGTCCCATTTCCGCATCGGACCTTTTCCTCGAGTGGAAAAAGATGAATCGAAAGGAGGAGGTCGCGTCGAGATCGGGAGAATATTGGGATATGCGCAAAGAGCTCGGCGCCATCGAAAAATGGCCGATTTAAAATGCTAGAAAAATCTGATACGCTAAGGGCCGTGGCTTTCGCGGGATAATCATTTATAACGGCCGTCCCCCGACCGGTATTCCCGTTTCCTCGAAAACCGGAGAATACACGACCTAGAAAGACTCGCTCTTGTTTTTCCCTCGTTCTACATCGTTTCTCCATCCGCTCGAGCGGCTTTCTTCTCCTAAGAGGTTTTCTTCGTCCGTCCGAACAGCGGGCGATTCGTCAAACGTGCTGCCAAGATCTTATAGGGTGTTCGGAATGCCTCCAACGTGGATCCTGAGCGCTCGTCCCTTCCAGCGATTATCCACGATTTACGAAGTACGTCGATCCACCTTCGATCCAAACGCAACGTTCAACGATGACTTATACCGATGAGTGCCTTAATCTCGGATACCGCACTATAAGTTTAACGCATCCAACATAGCAGAGTGGGAAATGGCCTTTAGATGAATAGACCCTTGGGCACGATCAGCGGTCAGCTCGGTCACATCCGAAATAATCGCGATATTTAACGTCAAACTAATAATCGCTGTCGTTATTCGGGATTCGGCTTGGTGGCATTAAACACGATCGATAACGTGCGATGCGCGGGACTGTAATGTCCGACGGCGAAATATAACGAGAATGTTGATATTGTTGGACAGATCGAAAATGCATCGCCGTTTTTCCAGAGGTACGGTGGTACAGTGCCGGATGGAAAAACCGCGGGCTATTTATAATTTTCAATACGAATTAACGGCGGTATCGATGGAGGAATCGACGAGTAAAGAAACGCGGTAAGAAATAACGACACGGTTGTCCGGCGGAATATAGGAAGAAGAAGGGAGGAGGAGGTCGGGTAATTGGAGAGAAAGAAAAGGAGATAAGGCATATTACATCGGCAACGGCGGACACTCCTGGGACAAAGGGTGCTTTACGATCTGGCCCCTTCCGTTTCGAGGCGTGTCTTTGTTTGTTGCGCCGCTACGCTTTTTTTATTCGATATTCCTGAACGAAGAAAAGCTCTTTAATTAGCGCGCTATGGTACGGGCCGAGTCCACGGCTTTGTCCGCTCCGCCGTTATCGTTGCAATAAGTAGGAATAATCGTGAGCCGCGTTACGCGGAGTATTATGAAATGCCTCGATATTTGACTCGGCGAGACTCGTAATGTAGGGCAATAGCATCGTCTCGATTTGTCGGCCTTTTGCCAATGCGAAAAATCAGATATGTACTCCATTACAAAATTCGCGCGTTCGTAAGAAATAGAAGCTTGATAACCCAACCGAAACGATGATAAGCCGACGAGGCTAAAAATATCTCTAACTTCCAAAGCCAAATTCTTGTAGCGGGAGAACCACTGGGTTTTTGGCTTAAAAAATTTAAACCAAGGGTACATCGCGGCCGTCCTTTCTGTAGGAGGAATTATTCATCGCTCTCCAGTAGTAAAAAGTTTAATATTGCAAAGTATACGGTACGCAGGGGAGAAAGAATAACGGCGGATATCGTTGGATATTTCAGGAATGTCCGTATTGACGTAAGGTCGGATTTTTTGGAGCGTGCTTCGCGGCAAAAGTTGCGCAAAACGGGAGCTCGGCCTGACCGCCGGTCGGCCGTAAGCGACTCGACACGCACAGAGCCGATACTCCGATATCGAAGAATTCCACTAAAATCGATCGACGCCGCGCTTTGAAATAGAACGACAGGAAGAACTCGCAAAATAACTTCGCTCCGCGATCCAAAATCGACGCACGCTACTCCGGTTCACCCTTCAAAGGCAACGTATTAGAATAATGGATAGCGATATCGATCACCGTACGAGGAGATCCAAAAACGACTAATCCAGATCCAAACCCGGATCTCGCCCGTCCTAATCCGGATCTAAAGCCATATCTTATCCGTACTAATCCGAATCTAAACCCAGACGTTACGTGCGCTAATCCGAATACTAAATCCAGATCTTAGCCTACTTCTATCCGGTCTCCCCCACGGTTTTCCCCTAGCTCGCAAAACGGTCCCACAAACGCGCGCACCCTTGAAAGGACCGAAGAAATCGAGAGAGCTCCCTTCGAAGAGAAGTTCGCACGCGGCAGGGAGCGGCAAAGGGGGAGGGTGGAGCCGATCGAAGATCGAAAGTCCCTGGCGAGGGTGAGGCACGGGCGCATTTTGAATTTCCAGCCGGGGCCTTCTAATCATCCGGGCAAATATACCTGGGAATTAAATCTCCGATCTCATCCGCTTCCCTCTGTAATCGCGTCTCCGATGTCGCACAGGCCGCACGACTTACGGTCATGCGACGCCGGGCGAAGGGTGGCGTGGGGTAGGGGTGGAAAGAAGGGGGCAGAAGAGGAGAGAAGAGGCGAGTCTTTCAGTACGCTGGCGCGAATATATCGATCGGTGTCGGAGGGTAGCGTCGCAGGATGAAGAACCATCGCGCTCGGGGCTTAGTCGACCATCGCGGGTCGACCGGGGCCGAATGACAGGGCCGATTGCCCGATCCAACCGCCGATCGACAGCCGCGATCCCTTCGATCGTGGATCGCGCTGCTGGATCTCATTATCGGACGAATTCGGATTTTTTTTTTCCTATGGTGCTATGACGCTTATAGGTCGAGGTACTCAAACGCGAGAAAACGTAAGAATTGTGTTCTTTTTATGCATCGAGTACTTCTGGTTTCATTCCATGTTTTTTGCCGTATAAGTACATTTCGTTATCGGTCCGTATCCGGTATGTCCTTCCGTGTCTGGTTATGACGTTTTTTTTTTCAATTACGATTATGAAAGAAGAATGCTCGAGATAAATTGTCGTTATTCTGATTTATGCGTGGCCCTCGAAAATTTTTGGGTCGTCGATGCGGGCCCCGGTGCGATTTGGATTGGCCAGACCCGATATAGGTGCTAGGATTTGTACGCTTATCCAGACTCCTTCCAGCTTCGCCCGTCGTCTTTGGAGAATTTCCACCCGATACGTACAATGAGATCCCGTAATTTGAAACCGACCCCGATACGACAGATTCTAAACCGGGACGTAAGACCTTATCGGTCAATGGCCGCTGATGGAATAAATAAATAACCACGCGTGCAAGACCTACGATGGCGTCGTCGAAACCATTTCACGTATCTCTGCTGAATTCCCTAAATTAAAGGAAGCTGATTTTTTCTCCGTTCTTCATCCGCGATGGTATTACCGATAACGAGCCGTTGGAAATCTCGCGAGTGGATTACGGCACGAGGGCCTTGAGTTCGATTTATCGCGATCGAGAGAACGTAGGATCGAATTATGAATCGGGTCAATTCTGTATTTCACGTTCGTCGACGCTATTCTCGAACGTACCTACGATCTTCTCGAAGTTTCGATGATACAATTAAAATCCATCGGAAGGATTCGTTTGGGATATCGAGAGAATCCGGCCGGTACTCGCGGTTCCGCTAAATGGGTCGAGAGTCTGGCAAGCGAAATTGCGAGTAGCCGGCTGCCAGATTCTGCGAGCGTTCTCTATCCTCGCTTTACCTCTCCTCGCATACGCGCGCGATATCGGCACAATGTCGACGTTCGAGAATGATCGATGGCGATATTGCGGTAAAAGGATCTCGCACGCACCCGCGTGGCTGCGACGATCGAGAGAAATCCGACAGTCGGAGAAGCGCCTTCCAATCGCCGGATCTTGAGTAAACCGTTGTTCGCGTACTTTTGATCGATCGATCCACGCGATCTTTCCGCATATTTCTTTCAAACCCGTATTACGCGCGTATCCTTTGCTCGATGTTCTTCGAACGAATGAGAAAAATAGCCCGGTTCCAAGATATTCCGCTGGCAAGGAAAGAATAAATAAATATACCGGTCGATTAACCTCGCTGACCGAATCCTCGAAATACCGAATCACGCCGTACAAATTTTGCGAAGGCGTGGAGAGAAGTGGAAGTGGTATTGGTACGAAAATAAAAGGACTGCCCACGCGGCACGTCGCTTGATTCGATTCCTTCCTGATCTCCTTAGAAAATAATCTAAGCAGCCCGTCGGGGCGAGCGGCTGTATTAGATCCGGAAATTCCGGCGAGAGCGGGAGCGAGGGACGCGCCGAATCCTCGAGAATGACGAGGGCCCCCTGGCCTTCCGAGGCACGAAACCCCGATTTTCCGAGGCATTAATTCGCCTGGACGCGGACGAACGTCGGAAATGGACAAACGTGGTTGCTCCAGGGGTGCCAATTCGATTTTCACGACGTTTCCTCTCGAAAACCAAACTTACGGCGAGAGAGAGTTGTACTTTCCTGCAAATTGAACGGTGACCTCTCACCGCACCGCTTGCCGCGACGGTAGAGGGAGAAAACGAAGTGGGAAGGCAGAGTCCTGTGCCACGTATGATATAAGTAACGCACCGTTAAAAATCGGGTTCTATTGAAAAATTTGATCGCCCCTCTCGAGAATTTTTTTAGTCGCGTTATAAAGGATGAGGAGAGACATCAAACGTCCCCATTAATTAATTCAATTTGCTTCTGTACTTGAATCCGACGGCTGATCATCCGACGGAGTATAAAATTTTCCTCCAATTAGCGTTCACGGTGAATGGTTCGTGGTCTACGCTCGCAAAATGTAAAAGTCGTTCTTTCTGATACCTGAAGGCACCCAGGGCCGACATCCGTCCAAATCTCACCGACGATTCTCGCTAAATCACATTTCGGGAGCACGCTCAAAATTCGAAAAAGTCTTGCGAGTCGATGACGAAAAGTGAGAAATCTCCGAGAAGGGCCGAAGAAAACTGCACGCCCGACAAAAGTACCGATTCAGACGTGGATTCGCATCTGGAGCACGTCGCCCTGGCTTCGCGATCGCGATAAGTCATCGTCCTTTGAATCTTCGATCTACGCTCAAATAAGGCACTCGCGTGCCGTAAAAAATTTCCATGCAAAAACCAGCCCGGATATATCGACCTCGTTGCGGTTACTTTTGAACGAATATCCCGACTCTTGGAGAAATTCGAAATTCCGTACCGTACTCGACCACTAACGAACGATCGCCAATTATTTGTGACTGGTGACATATCCTCCACGATATCTTTATATCCCTCTCGAATACGTTACGTCTTATTTATTCGTCCTCGTACGAGCAGCCACCATCGCGTTGCGCATTATTCTTTCCCGTATCCGGGCGGCTGGTCAAATTCCAAAAATTGGCTCAACCATCGAAATATACCTGGCCGCCCCTGATGTATACGATTCGTGGAGCACGTGCGCGCCGCCTTGTTCCCGTTGTATCGCTAATTTCGCAATAACCATCCCGGCCTCGCGGCCACGTTTCAATTTCGCTAAATAATCGTTTTCACGTGCACGCCTCGAAACGGCACCGACGACGGCCATTGGCAGCCCGGCACTTTGCGACGAATAAATTGAATTTACTAGGTTGCAACGATCGTACCCCGGGTCCAGTCCTCCGTTCGAACGGGTTCCTCCAGCAAACCACGCGTTTGCAAAATCCTTAAAAGCACCTAGGTAAGTCGAAGAGGTTTTTTTCCCTTTCCTCCAAGTATAATATAAACGTGCCAACTCGCAGTGGCAATCGCGCGTAATCGCGAAGAGGCACATCGTGGATCGTTATTTCATTCCTGGCTCGCGTACAAAGGTAACGCGACGGGAAAATAGTTTTCTCGTCGGGCGGATAAATAAAATGTTCCGAATGCAGGTTTCGTCGGGGAACTTTTCATTTATGAGGAACGGTGGCCGATAAGGGCCCTCCGGGAAAAAAAAGGCACCTAAAGACATAAACGCGTGGGGCACATTTGTATTCGGGACGGTAAAGTTCCCTGGGAAAAAAGGAGGACGAGATAAGGGCATTTAATTTCCTTTATCCATAAAATTCATGATCGTGAAATCCGTTTGGGTCTGGTGCCAGCGTATTATATTTTCCGCGGTATTGGACGTCGCGTCTTCGGATGGAATTCCGTCGCATCCACTTGGGTCATTAATCATATGCAAAGTAAACCGAATAAACACTCTCCCCCGCCGTGAAACGTTAAGATCGTTTTTCTCGGGCCGAGAAAAATAACGTTCCACGATGCGGTAAAAGGATCCTACATTATATATCTCGTTCCAGGGCGAGCTTCGTTAAAATAATTCGATCCATTTAAGCTAAGTGGAAGACTCCTTAATAAGGGCCTACCTCGTATCGTATATTCCATATCGGGGAAAAAAAAAAAAACTCGATCGACGCGATATAAAGAGTCGAGTGCGGACGTTATTGAGAATTCGATGCGTCCCAAAATTTCTCTAACGAGAATCGTATTCAAAGAAAGCGTGACTCGTAGAGGGTCCTTTAGAACGTCTTGTTAGGACCGAGAAACCAGGGTGCCCGTCGCTCCGTTAAATCAGCAACTAATAACGTCATTCCGAGCACGATATTAATTAAACGAGCTTTGAAGAAAACACTCTCGGAACCCTGATCCAAACCTAGTTAGCGCGCGTAGGTATTTGGGTGAAAAATCGAACCAGGAGAACAGCCGTCGCGGGACGCGGCTGCTCTTCGAACATCGTGGAATCTTTTACGAGCAGAACGTCTGGACGCGTGCAGTTTCGGCGACTCTGCGGACAGAAAGCCGAGGGACGGGCGTCGACAGGGAGGATGGGAGGATGGGAGGATGGGAGGAAGGGAGAAAGGGAGGATGGCAGGAGGGGTGGGGCGAGGGGGATCGTCGCCGAAGAGAGGCCACTCGTGGCCGTTGCGGGGGCACTGACACGTAACTAAGATGCAAAGGCCCGGGCTGCAATAAAGAAAAATAGCCCCTAGACTGTCTCAGGGGTGGATGGCGGTCGCGGCTGAGGCTTCTCGACGCCCTCCCACGAGCCGCTCTTGCGGCAAAGGGGAGTGGAAGAAAGGGCGGATGGACGCGGGAAGAAACGGGGCGAAAAGCCGTCGAAGGAAATTCGCTCGTGCGAGCGGGACACGGCGAGGGTGATAATTGCTCCTTGGATGAGACGAGCCTACATCTGGGAGTCGGAAGTGTTCGCGTCCTTGTTTTCGTAACCGACCGTAAATATCGAGGAGACGTTACGCAATACCGTGAAAATGCTTTTTTCATAGGATGGAACACGTACGAAAGGTTGCCCTTTCCTCGTTTCCTTCCTCGTTTAACGATGACCGATCCGCCTTGGATTCTCATTCCTTCCGCGCAATTCCTTACCGAGCCATAACTACATTTATAAACTCGCATCCCCTGCCCAGAAGAGAACCGTCGAGAGACGCGAGCCTAACGATCGTGATTGGCCGGGAGAGGGAAGAAACTTTTCTTCCAAAAATTGCTTTATCGTACCGTGCTACGTGCAGAAGTTGCGTTTCCTCGACCAAAGGAGGAACGAGCTAATAACGGATACCACCGAGCGATGAGGATCGCGTCAACCGGTGGAAAACAGACGTTCGAAGTTCTTTGAAGGACTCGTCGTTATCGGCACATTTGATCCACGCGTTCCTCGCGTCCTCGCGAATTGGTCCGAGGAGATTCCAGCGGAGCACCGCCACGCGACCTTTCCCGCCACCGTACGGAAATACTTGGCAATGAACGAGCGGAAAACGTTATATTTATCTTATCTAAGGTAAAAAGAGGAGGGGAGGGAGGCTCGTGGCACAGGGGTGCGTAAGCGTCGACGACGCCCCTCGACCTTACCGTCAGAGAAGATACGCTCTCGTCGTTTACCACAAACGACCGGGCAGACCTTTTTCCGCTTAGTTAACTTCCCCAGGAAATCCGACCGGAAGGACGATACTATAAATTTTTTATTCCATCCCCGCGACTGGCCCCGAGGGTGCGAGCCATCGGGCTCTGGCCAAGATTCCGTGAGGAAGATAGCGAGGAGTTTTTGGACCGACCTCTCCTTCGCCATTGGCGCCTTACGCGGGGCCACGATCGGCGCCTTACGCGGGGCCACGATCGGCGCCCTGCGCTTTGCTCCGGCCAGAGCCCATTACCAGCTACTCGCACACGCTAATGCATTCCTCCTGATTCTTATCCCGACAAATTAACCGCGATAAGACTGCCCCTTTCGAGAAACGGGGAACGTGCGCCCCCGACTTCGAGGGTAACCGCAAGAGTACCGAGAAAAGAAGCGCGATCGATGTTCTTTCCACTCGGTCCTCGCGCGGACGATCGAAATTTTCACGATCGTTCGACGATTTCGCGGCTTCGATACTCGATATTATATACGCATAATTTAATTTTTCTTTGCCCGTTCAGGGGTTAAATCGGCGTTTACCAAAGAGCCCGTGAATCGGTATATTCACTCGCGGTATTCTACTCCCCTCAAAATTCCAGGATCCGCTTCGTCGGAAACTCTGACGGAAGAATTCTCCCGCGGTCGTCGTAAAGCCAAGGAGAGCCCGCGATTTCGACGGAGATGATTGCACGGGTGATTGAAATATACCTCGGGTGTTAACGATAATAATAATGATTGCAACGACCGTAGAGCGGCGTATCCGGCATACGCCAAATTCCCCCCTCGGCGAGGGTGATAAATACGAGGCACCAAGGCGATGCCCGTGGTAACGAGAGGACGGGGCGGAGAAGAAATCTGGACGGTCCATTCGACGTTACGAGGATAACGATTATGGCGGTGATAAAGATGTCGGCCTGGGCGATGACACGGTGACGATGACGATAATAATGTTAAACCGTATTACGGCGTAAACGTCTCGACCGGCAGATGGTTCTCTCGCGATGTATCGCGAAGCGACTCGAAGGGGAACATGCTAATAACGCGATGAGCTACGACCACGGCGACGATAATGACGGTGACGACGATTCGAAAATGCCAGGAGCGGAGGTATAAATTCCCTACTAAAATACCGCGAAGGACATTTCCCTTCTCCTCGGTATGTCGATGAATAACGCCCTAAAGTCTGCCGCTTATCTTCATCGCGCTAACCGTGATATGCGCAATCGTGCGTTAAAGATAAAAGCGGCTTTTAAATTCCGTTGGACGTAGAGATTCTGAACGTCGAATACGCGAGCATGCGTATGATCCGATAGGCAAATTGTAACGTTCGATGTACGGTCATCCTGCGAAAAGCGCGTTGTCGGAGCGTCGTTTGCCGGAGAGAATAGCTAAAACGACGGAGAGACTGGAATACAAGGACGTTGGTTGATCGGTTATAAATAAGCGAAGGGCATCGGTAAGATAGACCAGCGACGTGCGCGATAACATCACCGCACTTCCCTTACGAGCATAGAGAAAGGAGACTGCACGCAATTCAGGATTTACCGTTCCAATGTCTACGAGCGTTTCCGACAACGCGATGACGATAATGCGGCGAAGAAAATTTGACAATGAAATCGAACCGACGATAGCGAGTGAAATATCTCGCGTTACTTACTTTCCAATTACGCGCCGACGAAAGACACGAACGTCGGACGCGGCATTAAAGCGCTGAAAAGGCCGCACGATATTTTTCATCAAAAACCACATAAATTCGAAGAGTACTCGCACAATGCTTATACGTTTTCCGATTTCCGTCCGGTCGTGCCAAATCCTACGGTGAATCCGCACATTAAATCGATCCGCGAATTAGCAAGCTCGTATAAGCGTTCAAGACCAGCATCATAAATCTCACACTGGAAAAAATAACGCACCAAAACCGTCGACCAATCGTAATTCGGATCATCGATCCTCGGCGACGTTACTCGGCCAGTTACGGAGTACCCATCGTGCGCGACTCAACATCGAAGTATTCGGAAGAGCGAAGAAAGTATATCCGCCCCTACACATCGTTACGATAAATCCCACATTAAAGGGTAACGTAGAAAAATTACCGGCCACGGCATAAGTAACGGGCTCCGATCTCCGACAGACTTTCTTCGATCGCGCATTCCGGGAAAATCGAATCGACGTCGCGAGATATCGAGGAAGTCGTGGCAAATGATGTGGTAGAAGAAAAATTCTCCCCCCGGAGAGAGAAAAGCGAGAGAGAGAGAGAGAGAGAGAGAGAGAGAGAGAGAGAGAGAGAGAGAGAGAGAGAGAGAGACAGAGCGTTGGTTCGGTCAGCGCAGTCCGGGGGAAAGAGCGAACGAGGAAAATAGATATGTACGGGGATACGTATAAACGTTCTCCGCCCATCTCAGCCCCCCCCCACCCCCCACAAATAACCCGAAACATTTCCCTAAATCGGGGTGGCTAAAGGCCGGCTCCGCACGTCGAAGGCGGTAACCGAGGCGACGTTTCGGCATCGAGCCGCTCCGTAATCCCCGAGGGCTCTCCCAGGGGATCTCCTTTTAACTCCCACCGGCCCTTTTTTCAAGCCTAGATGTAAATACAGGCTGGCCATAGGGAGGGCTGAAAGAAAACACCGGACACGGCGGCACGCTATGAATAAGGTAATCTATGCGTTACTACGGGGTTGGCCGTGGGTATTGATCTGGCCACGGTGCCCCGCCTCTCTCTCTCTCTTCCTCTCTCTCTCTCTCTCTCGCTCTCTCTCTCTCTCTCTCTCTCTCTCCCCCGCTCTCCCTCCGCCGCGGCCTCCCTCGACCCCTCCAGCCTCGGGCCGAGCCCTCCCTCGGTCCCTCCAGCCCCGTCGCCCTGCAAAAACACGGGCGGACCGCCATCCATCCGACCGCAGACGGCCGCCGACCAAGTTTCCTTTTCCAGCCCCCGAGATCGGAGGGTGCCGGCCTCCTCGAGGCCCGGCTGGCCAGGAGGAGAGGCCGTCCCCGGGGCACGCACCGGTCAAAACCGCTCTCGCGATCGTTCACCTGTTGATGCGTCGACACAAAGGACGACCGCCCTCCGGCCCGCGGTCATCCGCGATTTATGGCGACCCCCGCCCCCGCCCTTGCTCCCGAAACTGGGACCTTTCCCGAGGGAGAGGGCCACCGCACGCTCCCGCTTCGTTGTGCAACAACCGCCATTGTTGGACGGCCCGTTATTATTGCCCTTTAACCCCTGGAGCGTACCTCTCCGATCGACCTCTTTATCCCTTATGTAAGCAACCGAAATTGTCACGGTTGTTTCGAAATTATGCGCTTTTAATATCCGACACCGTACGCGCGACCGTATCGATATGCTTTTCTCCGCCCTTTTCCTTCCTCGAACGATGTGCATTGAGATTAATATCTCTTTAACGTTCGTTGATTGTGAGCTGGCTTTTTCGTATATGCACTCTGTTGCGATCTCCTTCGATTTTTCGGCATCGACAATTTAGTTTTTCGTTGCGATGAAGGATCTTTGGTAATGCGATATGAGATGGGCAGCTGGCCGTATCACAGCGGCTAACTCCGTGTTGATTATTTAAATGCCCCGGAAGCTCTTTAAATCGCACTGTCGAAGGGGTTAAACGTTATACTTAGAGTGGTAATCTAACTGCAGATTGCTGCACCGGCTCGAGAACCGCGACACCGCCCGAGTGCGATGACTTTTGACCCGCCTGCAAACGGCACACGAGAATAAACGATAATTCTTCCGTTGGACTCTTAATAAACACACTTATTAAACGCTTTAATAAACGCACGGCTGCATAGCCTGCCCACGAGCTCCGCGATCCGCTTATGAAAGGTACGTCGAGACTTCCACTGCTATCCACGCGAGCTTAGAATAAATAGCGGCCCGGATTGGCCGTCTCTACGTACACGTAAATCTTTGAATTGTAAATGAAAGATAGCTTATCTCGGCTCGTTTAATTCTTGCGAATTACCTTCAACGTAACTGCGCGATACGATGCAGGGAATCGTTGCGAACAAAGGTGGCGCGTTGCGAGTTGAGCTCGGAGAGGATTAAACGGAAGGTCTGCGAGCGTTAATCGTGGGAGAAAAAATGAGCGACTGAAATTGGAAAACCTATATAAAACGAGCTTTGGTATCGGAGCTCGGCGATATATTTATTTCACCGCGCACATTTCCGACCGCCTAGAATTTTTGTAAAGTCAAAGGCCAAACACGATTTGCCAGGATGAGTAGCTTATTCCACGTAGAGCCGATGATGCCAAACGAAACGACATTACGGCCTATTTGTTAAAATGGAATTCTAAATCGGTACACGAGCGCGCTGCGGGATATCATTTGGATAATGTAAATATTCATAACGCTCGGTTACCGTACGATCGATAACAACGGTGTATGAGCCGATAATGACGCGCTAATGCCATTATCCTGAACCATTACAAATGTTCCCGAATTTATTCTATTTTAACGCGACATTCCTCGTCTTCATCCGGCCCAACGTACATCGCTGCAGGCGATCCGCGATTAATAGGAAGCTGAAAGCTCGCACAGGTTCAACGGCCTGTTTATATCGCTCGTTTATTCAAACTACTCATTGCTTATGATGGGAATAAGGATGCAGCGAGCATCGATCAGAGCTTTTCATCGCGTCGGCCATAACTATCGGAAGAACGAAACGCGCAACGGAAAGAAGACCGACGAACGAGCGAAAATAGCACGTTACGCCTTGAAATTACATATCGACAAAATGCATAATCGAATTCGAGGTGGATGCGCTTGAAAGGGTTGATTACGTGCCCTGGGAAGAATAGGTGATCAGAAGGACGAGGCCGGCTCCTCCGAGGAGTCGAGACGAAGAAGGACAAGGAGGCGATCTTGGGACAATTAGTTCGTTAGCGACAATCCGCCTTCCGGTGGCAGGACCAACGCGCAATCAGCGAGCTGCAGAACGAAACAAGCTCCGGCCGAACGTACTCACGGCTATTATTCATACGGTGGGAGGACCTTCGGCTACGGAGGAGACATTCAGCACTCGGAAATGAGGGAAATAAGGAAATCGGATGTCCTCTTAACGCGGTTCAACTCCAAAGCCATTTCGAGTAAAATCGTGGATAAAAGTGATCGAGGATCGCCTGATCGATCGAGCGCCTCTAACCCGGATTTCCACCGTGTCCCTCGACGATGTACGAAAAGATGTACAGCCACGTATCTCGTTACATATATGCGTATGCATGCGCGATTGCCGTGACGGCTCGTGGAAAAAAAGAGCGCATCGTAAAAAAAAGATCGAAGCCAGATGTTGGGACGCTCGCTGGCCGTGCGATGGAAACGTATCGCGGGAGGAGCGGAAAAGACGCGCCTTAGCTGGCCGTTTGGTTTTTCGCATTGTCGAGACGCGATAAGCCCGATTTATCGACGTGCCCGGAAGAACCGGTGGTTTTTGGTGCAGAAACGAAGAGAGCGCAGGGCTATCCGCCAAACGTCGTGGAACGAGATTAAATCCGTTAGGAGGAGGAAAGCAATTCGTGGATGGATGGCCGTCTTCGATCGGATATTCCGCGGGTTCGAAAAGCGGGCCACGTAATGAATTCGTGCGCCCTTCGTCGATGGCCTGGTTTCGTTGCCGGCGATGGTATGCTAAATGAAGGTACGACCTTCTGCACGAGGGTCGCACCAGGTCGTGGAAGATTAGTCGTCGCTCCTAGGTAAACCTGAATTCCAAACCTCCGAAAGGCCGCCAGGAGTGAGAGCACGCCCGTTAGGCGCTGGCAGGCATAAATTCCCCCTGCGTACGAGAAATCGATAAAGCCCACCTAGCCGATACGAATCTCGTATCTTTCACCTCCCGAGAACCGAGCCTTGGCTCTTCGATCTTAATACGGACATTCTTTAGGAAAGAATTCGTCGAGTTTCGTCGAAGGTCGCGTGGTAACGCGAAAAAGATATTCGAGACGAGATGCGTAATCGCGCGTAAACGTGAAAGTTGATCGCTCACGAGCAATGGTTATCATTCTCGATGAAAAATAATGGAAAACAGCGGTGAAATCCGATTATACCGGATTCTCCCTCGGAGCTACTAACGGGATCCGACAAGGCGAACGTGCTACTTGTAGGTCTATAGGGGCTATATCGATTCTTACCGGAGGAACTGCCTGACAAGGTTACAAGGTTGCACTAATTGAGGGTTTTAATTTCCTGCCCGCCCGCCGAAACCGCCGATTAAGTTTCTGTGTGCGTAACACACGCGAGCTCCTACCCCCTCCGGGTTTGTCGTGCCGATGATAGTTGCGGTTAAGAAACCTACCCTTATGCGGTACACGGTACAGAGTGTAATTGCGGATCCAATAATCCCAAAGTTGGAGATGCCGCAAACGCGAGATTTGCATTCGATCGCGAAGCGAGTGAAACGCCGCGCCGAATCGTTCCATTAAAATAAATTGAGCGGTACCTACGAAACGCTTTCGGCCAAATTTCACGTACATAATTGCACGCAGTTTCGCTTCTATATGCTGTATAGTATAATTTATACCAATATTCCATGTAGTACATTTCGTAACCTACGGTTTCTCCGTTTCGAGTCTATCCTATCGGATTTATCTTTTGCTCTAACACCGCGATGCCAGAGCGTCGAATTAAAATCGTTATGTTGAAAAAACGCGATAAGTCTTTTTACTCCGCGATCGTGGACTTAGGGTAAATTCTACTTACGCGTGAAAAAACAAAAGGTAGAGTCGGATTGTATTTGGAAGCTTCCGAGCCGGTACAAAGTTTGAAAAAACTTTGACTTTACGGTTGGAAAAGTTTCTACGCGAGCGAGTAGAAATTCTACCTTGAACTAACAACGAATCGATGTCCGCCAGCGGGCCAATAGTTTCGGTGTAAAATCTCTGCCGGTATATCGTAATACACGCTCACCTTCGGTGCGAATTTCTAAGACTTCCACGAAGACTATTTAGCTTACGGCTCGATAATGGTTGACGCAAGAATTGCACGACGTTCTAAATTTTAATCGCATAATTACAACTCGATTCGCCTATTTACAAATTACGAATCCGACATCAAAGGCAAATTCACATCCCAAAACGGATCGACGCTTTCTCGCTGTCTTGACTTGAATTAATTTTAATATTATTCGCCCGTTTTCATATAACTTTTACCATACGGAGCTCCCTTTTACCATAATGCTCCCTTTATTTGATCCCTGCTGCACAACCTTTTGACGTAACAGCCGTAGTTTATCTCCTCGTTTTATAACCACCACAATCACGGAAGCCAGGGCTCCGCGATGCTGAAGAACGCATTCTCGAGTGGAACGCCGATCGAAGCACATTTTCGGCCAGATACGTGCCCAACACACGTCGCGCCGTTCGCGGGACAAAAACAATCGAGACGAATACAGTGTATTACCTTATCTTATCTACAATTGACCTTGGAACTAATAATAGAAGACAAGTTTATTCGAGCTGTGCCGAGATAATGGAAAGTACCGCCGTCTTACTCCAATTCCAGAAGGATCACAGTTTCGGCGTGGCTTCATTTTGGCGAGGCTCAAAAGTTGGGAAAGAAATGTGTAATTTTGAAGAGAAGCGATCGAGTACGGAGGGCGCTGGTATATTTGCAAAATAAATATTTCAACTTCGGATTCGACAAGATCCATCGGGGGCGGTCACTTAGCTGTCGGATATGAAGAAACGAGACGTAGCAATCACGCGCGTTCAGAGTGATATCCGACTAAATCGGTAGCAGTCAATTCGATTTCCCCCTTTCCTACGTCGGCCCGTCGACCTTTGACGGTTTCATCGAATCTCCCGAATCGTCAAACTCTTTTGTAGCGCGGGATGGCCCTTGAGAGGCTAACATAGACGGATCGTTTGTCCACGAAAATGGAACCCTGGCCGAGACGTCTCTCGCGACGGAGACAAAATGCGAGCAAGAGAGGAAAGAAAAGCGAGGAGGGGAGCGAGCAAATTCACGTATACCTCCAGAACTTTATAGTTTCGCACGAGTAATCTCGTCAGACGATTATAAGCTCGACGTCCATGAATCCACGTTTCCACCTATAATCGAACAATAACGATAAACCGTATTCCAAATCCAGCCAAGAGAATTACATTACACGGCGCTCGATAAAAAATAGCCCGAAAGAACTTTAGGAAACCTTAAACACCGAACAAACCGCTGATGAATCGAGCTACGCGGAGCCTCGTAGACACGGAACTCCTCAGAGCTCGAGCGTCCACAACTCATATTTCAGGTTGGGCAAGATTAACGCCCTTGCACCGAGAAACACGGATAAAGAACATCGGCATCGCTAATCCACGCTAATCCAGAACTCTAGGACGAGGCGTAGTCGAAATCGAGAGGGTGGGCGCGCCAGAAGGGAGGCAAGATGGCAGCCCGAGCGAGGGTCGTCGTTTGTTAATTCTCTGATCGAGGCGACAAAGATTCCGGCGCACGTCGGCCGTCACGAGCTGCGAAGGAAGGAACAGTGGACGAGGGCCGCGCCAAATGTAGTTGGCCGTACGGCCAAATAAGTTTGCGTCTATTATTACACTCCACCCAGCCGTGAGCCGCGACCGGCCACGGGGCCGGCTATGCTTGCTACGCTAGCCCCACTACACGCCTACTACACCGTGTCCCGGAATTAACTATCCGCAGCGATGCCTCGGTTTACGGGATTAATTGGTTACAAAAAACATTTCGTAATCCGAAATTTCGCAACTGGAGTCGCGTCTCGAGAGGATCGCGATGCGGCGCAGGAATAATTCGAGAGAGACGCGTTGCACCAAGCGATGCACCTAAGCGGGCCGAGGCTGTGGCGGGCTGAGTGCCGTCGAGCGAGGCGAGACAAAGGCATATATGTTGTGACTCGTGTTTCGTATGGAAGAGCACCTTTTGGTTCCGGAAACAAACTTTCGTACGAATTTTCCTTCGTAACCCGAAAATTCTTTGACGAGATGCCATCGTAAAGCGAGGCGCCACTGTGTCTCGATAAAGTCCAGCAAATTTTTTTAAAAATCGTTCTCATTTGTAACGACATAGGAGCTAGACGGACTCCGTCTCGGATAGGCGGATGTAGTCCGTTGTTTGGAGGTGCTATATGTAGGAAGGTCAGAGGGGCAGGAATACTTGCGAAACCAACGCGCGAATGAGCCATTGCCTCCAATGTTGCCACATATTTATATTTATCCTGCTTAGACTCCGACTTGTATTAAAACGAAGCATCGATCGAGTCTCGAAGAGGTCAAAATTCGATCTTTTGCGTATCGTATGGATTTCTGTATTACTTGTTTTTGGTTTTATTCCCACGATAATTTGGCTAAGGGGGTAGCGATGAAAAAAAAGTTTGGAAAGACCCGTGCTGGATGGCCAACCGTAGCTCCTGTGTACTCCAAAGATTTAGACGTGGAAGACGTGGGTTTAAATCCCACCCATCGCCGCACGATCATTTTCCGCGCCATACGTACGTCGAATCGCGTTGGTTTGGGGCTCACCTTTGTAGATCCGGGGGTTTGAAAGCCAGCTTTGCGAATCTCACGGTTAGAAACGCGCCTTTGTGGATCCGGCGGTTGGGAGGCTACCTTTGAATTTTTCCACGCACGGCATAGCGCATTAGGAACATATCCTAAGAGATCTCCGTTCGGTAGGTCGCAATAGTTGCGACAAAAGACGAAGAAAAAACAATAGCCTACCTACCGGATAGAGAAACGAACTCTGATCCGCTAGATTATAGGTTTAAATAGCACTTCCCGCAGCCTGATTTCTTCCTTGGTCCGACCTATAGGGATTATGGTGGCTTAACCGGGTAAAGAATCGAACTCGCACCGAGGTGATCCTAAGTTTAAATCCTACCCATCACGCGGGAGTTTTTCTAAGCGTTATGTAAACCATATCCCAGGCGATCAGAAATTCATTTTGCGCCGCGATATTTCGACCACCGTACCGATCTTTGGAACCAATTTATTCCCAACAAATGTCTTCAATGGTAAACGTCTACAATGAAACATTTAGCGTGCCACCGTAAAAGCCGATCGATTATTCACCTCGCGCAAAAAAAAATCACGGATATTATCGGAGCATCTCGCCGTGGCTCGCGATGAAAATCGGACATTCGCAGACACGCTCTTGAAAGTTCGAATACCCATATACTCGTGCTCTTTTGACGAATCCGAATAACGAGACTGTAGCTGGCAATGGGAAGGGCGGGATGGCTGAATATTCGTTTCGCGATTAAAAATAGAATAAGGAAGAGAAGTCCTAAACAGCGATGGAAGATCGTTATGAAATCACCGATGTTTTTCCGATGGAACGCGCCAACGGGTCTATGTTTATGGCGGCGAAAGAAACGCGGCGGTCGTCGGTTTAGAATCATAACCGCGTAAAAAAGAAATCGGGACGTGGAGGAAGACGTATTTTTCGAGGGTGAGGACGACGCTGGATTTCCCCGGCTAACCTTTCCAGCGTAGGCGAGTGTTTACAGAATCCTAATGTACACACACCGAGCCCACGTGCATAGCAGATTCTCGTGAGCGCTAATCACGTTTGACACCAGCACGTGTTCGCCACCTACGGTGCAGAGCTGATAAGATCGCCGACTGGCGTATGTCGCCCCGAAGGAACCGCGATGACGATCGCGCTCGGATATCTCCAAGGCGTATCTCACGTGACGTAACTCACCGGCTAAAACAACGCTCGATAAACAAATTACAAGTCCGATCCGTTATCGTTCACGGTTATCCGTAATATGGTACCTTCGAGTACGCGTAGAAAGTACAGCCTCGGATAATTGGACGACGAGATTAGCTTAGAACTATCGGACACTCTTTGAACGCGTTTAAGAGTACCGCGTATATCTTTAAGAAGTAGGGGACGAAATCAGAGTGTCGAAAGGAATACGAATCTTAGAAAGTACGCGGTCATAAGATTGTCTAATTTTTCCAAGAAACGCCTGTCCAATCATTTCGATAGTTTTCGCTTTAAATTCTACAGCAGATCCGTTATCGCGCGTATAAGCGAAAGAGAAACTCTGACTCGTGCATTTCCATACGGGCAAGTCGCACGTTGGTGTTACGACACGATTTTATAACAGGCTCTCCGGCGGGTGGGCGCATGCAATGTCGTCGGGTATATAGCGGTTGATGACGTGCATTTAATAGCGTACGCGATAAATCGATGCGTATCGAATCGTAAGTAGAATCCAAATAATATTCGAGCGTCGAGAGAGATTGCGAGAATCCTGTTTGTATCCGCAGCACCCGTATTTTTTTTCCCCACCGATCTTCGACGATCTCGCGAAATGCCGATATTCTTTCGGTACATTGCAAAATAGTGGCGCAAGTCAATTACGCAATAAAGTCGGCGACGAATACGGGGGCCCTGAGGCCTAGATAGCCTACGCAAGGAGCCCACCGACCCGATACGTATTTTTCGATGTACGTTTATCGCCCGGTGGCCCGGCACGATAAGCATTATCTCTGCGCATTCGCGAATACCCCCGTGTACATATCGTTTCTCCGAATTCCCTGAAACTCATCGGCGAACTCTCGGATGAACGAAAATAAACGACGGATGCGAAGGTAAAAGCACGTTTATAGGGCCGACTCTCGCGCGCGACGAATTAAAATGGCAATGCTCGAAGATGCGAAATACCGTTCGCGATCTCTCCGCGGAAATTTCCCTCGGTACGATAGGAGTTGTAAAAAGTCATTACACCAGGAATTTACCTTAAATGCGCAACCTTCGAGAATGCGCTCGCATGCAAAGTTTGACATTATACCGGACAACGTGGAAACGGTGCGCGATATTCGAGTTGGAGCGGATACTCGGCTAAGCGAACACAGAATTGCGCGTATCGTGCTGTTTTCGAATTAGCGATGACTTCACGAGGCCCCATGATTCATTTTAAGAAACGAACACCGTTAAACTTGGCGCAAAGTACCGGCAACGCTCAACGATCGCGGGCATAAAACCGAGTTAATGATCAATTAGGGTGCGCGCATATCTCTCGTCGGTTCGTAAATCCGACAAAAATTCGCCATTAGGCCGACAGACGTACGAAAGTTATCCCGGCGGCGTGCCTCGGCCCGAAATCCGATATGGGATTCTGGGGATTGGAATTGGTGGCACGTCGCCGTTCCGACGAGTAAATTAATAAATATGGCACTGCCCGGCGGAATTTCTGTCTCCCGTATCATTGCTTATTCGGTAGGTCATGGATGGGGAGGAAGATGAAAGCGGACGAAAGGAGGGCGGGAGGGGAAGCGCAAGGCGAGGAGAGTACTCGGTAGACAGAAGTGCACGTACACTCTGCATATTTAATGCAATCAGAATGCATCGAGCCAAGAATATCGCCGAGTGGCACGCTATTTTTCCCCGCACAAAGGAACGCCCCACTTGACGCGACGCTCATTACGAATAAAAAAAAAATCGGCGTGCCTCCGTTCTTAAAAGGAAGATCGAGGGAGAAGCGCGGGGCCGCTGGATTTGTAAATCGTATTCTGCGCGCGCGTTCAGATTTTTTTAAAGTATCCACGAATTACATAATATACGGATTCTTTATACGCGCACCGAAGAAAATAATGACACTGTACCGAGAAATTCGATGATTCGCCATCGACTCCGACATCGCATGGCGTTAACGATCGATAAAGCGCGCTCGAGAGCATTTCAAAATTCAATTCGCCCGGGGCATCGCGCAACACCGTTTGCGCTATCGCGAAACTTCCTATCGGGTATAAAAAACCGTGACTTCCGTTGAATCACGAAGACCGATAGACGGTTCACCGAGGAATGCGTCCTCGTCAGCTTGGATAACGCCTGCTCCGTGCGCTCGCTTCGAACGCTTTCCACGGTATGGCGAGTTGCGATTGCCTTTACCATCGCGCGATTTCACCCTCGATTTCGACGAACGGCCGCCAAATCGCCGCCAAATCTTCGGCGTAAAATCGCCCTCGCACGCGTAAAAGGCTCGCGTATAAATTTGTGGGGTGCAGAAATAGGGCGATCGTTGGAGCCGCCGTCGGTAGCCGTCGGTCGGCGGCCGACGCAATTAGACTGAAGAAATATTAGCTCGGTAATGCGAGAGCCGCGTAACGCGATGCCTTTTAAATTCGGTAATTGTCCCGGCGGAGAAAGTGGCCGTGCGACGTTATTAACGGCGCCGCGGACGCGCATCGTGTCGTCACCCGCTGAAATAATACGGACCGAACGTGCCACGGCCCGACAGAGTTCCACGAGGCCGAAATTTTGGCCCATCCTGGGGACGCGTCGCGTCCCGATCTCCTTTGGCCTCGAAACACAAATCCCATCCAGCTTACTCTTACCGAGCGATCAACGCGGCGAAAGAAAATACGTCGATGCGCTTAGATGGCGTAACTTTAGAATCTTCATCGAGTACAAAATTTGATATATAAATGGGAGCGCTGCTCGATGTAGTGAGATAAGGTCAACGATAAATGTAAATATACCGAGCGTCGCGAAGTAAAACCAGACGGTTTGATTATTACCATTTTTATAGATCATTACGTTTTTTTTATGCCTATTCGCTGACTTTGATACATTTTGATTACCATTAGTGGATACAGCGTCACGCTACCGACGTAAGAAACTTGGAACCAACGGTGAGCCCGATGCAAAATTAAAACTTTCCAGCGTGGTTTGCATAACGGAATGATTGATAACGCGACCGTACGATCCGAGACTCCTTGCCATGCAGCCAACGAAAAATAACGTACTTTGGTACGATAATTTATCACGAATTATCACGAAACACGCCTTTCCTCTCGGCTCCTTTACTCGGATAAAGCGGCGTATATCCCGACGTGCGGGACAGCGTACCGAATTTACTTTCTCTCGCGGTTCGTTAAATCTAAGATCGGTTATTCGAATCGGTCGACCGATCTCGTCGCGTGGCAATTCACCGCTAGATATTATTCCATGCTCGAATGTCCTTACGTATGCGCGATCAAATTTTTCCATCGGAATGATAACTTCACATCGGATACCGTCATATCTCCGCAAGACTTGACTCGCAAGAGGTCGAATTCAAATAGCCCGGGGATAAATTTGTAAAAACCTCATGCGAAAATGAAATGGCACGAAGGCGCACTCGCCGCGAGTCAATGTTGCGGGCTGATTCGTGCCGAAGAAAAAGGTAAGGAAAACGGCAGGAGCCGTTGTCAAAGCGGATTTGTCGGGCCACGGGCGTTTAGCCGACGCGCGGCAGTCGTAAAGTCGCGATAGGAGATGCTATTCGAACGGCCGTAACCGAGATGACGCCAGCGATACGGCTCGTATTGTCCTGAGCGACATGCGAAATTATACAGGCGGAAAGTGGCCTGGGTAAACTAAAACCATCCTGACAGATGCAATGGTCGGCGCAATGCAATTTCCATACGTACCGCCACACACGCCTCGGCGAGCCACCGAGAAATAGAAGTCAATGTATAACTTAACCTCGTGCCGACCTCGAGCCACGAAGGGGCCGAGCCGTTTGTGCAATTCGACGCAAACCGCTGCTTCGAAGATACTCGAGAAAACGAGGCGATTCGCGAAAAGCCCGACGATCTTCCGAAACGCCGATTTATTTTCCGTCTCGATCAACCCCGCAGAGATGTCTACCGGGGAATTCGGAGAACAATGAATCCTCGCGAGCTCCTAAGATCGATAACGGATCGACGTGAAAATTCGTATGAGTCTCTCTTAAGGAAAATGTTTATCGAGAAGCGAGGAGATCACGGATATACTGGATGTGTAAAAAGTAAAGATAAATCCCAAAATTAATCGGAGCGAGAGTTTCGTCGTAAATGGTTGAAAGGAGAAAAGCGAGGACGCTATAATCGTCGCGTTAAAAATCATCGATCTTCGTCTTCTTGGAGATACTCCAAATTACCGGTATTTATATCCCGACAATGAGATATATTTGACAGTTATTATTCACACCCCTGCGGTCACATGCGTGCACGCTGCAAGGCCTATTTTTATCGCTCGTGGAATTGCACGAAGCAGGGGCTAATCGCGACAATCACGGTGAAATGTACTTGTAACGTATCGACGCGCGGACGGCTTGAACAGCGAGGGACAAAGAAGCGGCGCATCTCGCGCCGATCCTAAATCCATTTGCAAGGTCGAGAGGCAGGTAGAGGCAACGAGGAGAAACAAAGGTATTCCGCGAAAGAGTCGCGTTGCAATTATCTCGAAAAAGTTTCTGGCGAAAAGGGCAGTCCAAGTTGGAGGAAAAAAAAGGAAGGTTATGCAAAATTCGTGCACTCCAAAGTACTACTCGGCCCCGCAATCCCTTGTTTTCGGTGACCCTTACCGTTTCGCCACGCCGAAAGTAGGTCACTACCGTCCGCTCCTTCCTTTAACGTATCGGTCCTTGTGCGACACCATTCACGGTACTTTACGTAATAATTCGATACTCGCGAGGCACTCGAAGCTCTGGACATCGAATAAGAAAAATGTCAGCTTTGACGCGATAATCCAAAACAAAGCCAACTCTATTGTGCTAGCAATGCAAGCTATGCCTCAATGAGCAGAAGTTGCTACCGGACGTTCGTTTGAAATATGGTTGCATCGCATAAAAAATGACATTCTACGATCGATCGTCCACGTCCATCATCAGAAATGCCGTTTAAGTTCTCAAAATTCTACAATCGCGAATAGTTAACCACCGCATAATAAAAAGTGAAACTCAAGCCACCCGATATTTGGTTCGACGATATCGCGTAACAGGGTGGAAAATATCTCGATACGCGAACGGCAAGGGAGCCTTTATCACCACGGTTTTTCGCGAAGAATATCCACAGCGGAGTCGCACGGATTTCGGTAAGAGAACAAAAACATGCTCGAGGCGCCACTAGGCAAAGGTCGTTGACCCAAAGTGCCACCTGTGCGTTCTAAATCGCTCTTGTTTTCGCCGGCCCTAAAAGACCATTCTGCCCGCACGAATGTAGGTCACCGAGACTCGCTCCCGAAACCGGGGAAAATCGAGCACCTATTCGTATACCTTGCGGCGCGTAAAACCCAGAATCAAATCTAATCTTGTCGAGAAACCAAAAATGATCGCGCGTTAAGACGCGCAACGCAAAAGGATCGTGAGAATTTTCCTGGAAAAGGGACATTGAAAAAACGCTCGAGGGCGCCACTCGTCGAGGGTCGACGACCTCGAGTGCCACCTGTAAATCATAGCTTAGCGGCCGATGGTGGTGTAACGAACAGGGATTTGCTATTTGCCGAACAAATATCTCGGCTGCTAAACCCCAACCACCTGATTCTTTCCAAGCCTAGACGGTATCACAACGACGGCTCGTAAACCGATCGATCTCTTACACCGTAAACCGTCCGAATAGCCGAGAAAACCGTTCTTGTACAGATATCGGAGAATCCAAGAGGCACGGTCAGGACAATCCGTTTCGATCCTTTCTCTCGTTGACCCGGTCAGGTTATTCGCGTTGAAGACACGTTAACCGAGGTACGAGCGGTAGTATCGGCTCGGTCAGCTGTTCGGTCGGTCGACGAGGCACGGACCGTGATCCTCGAGAGCGCCGGGGCGCGTCCTCGAGACGATTCCGTTCCTCGACCTCGTGGAAACGAGGCTAACCGAGCGCCCGAGAGAAAGATGGCAGAGGAGGGGGCGGCTAGTGGTCAGGTTAGGTTCGAGCGTGCAACGAGCCTCGAAGAAGGTACTCGCGATGCTCGAGGGATCGACGAAGAGGCAGAATGGCTCCTGGCACGGGAGCGCGTCGCGAGGGCTCGCCAGGCGTAGTCGAGGGTAGTCGAGGAAAAGCCGGAAAAGCATGGTTCGAAGGGTCAGTGAGAAAGGCAGGTCGATAGCAATGGCGCCGCAAGGGAGAAAATCAATCCTGGACGACACGCGACGTGTTTTGACGCGCCTACCGCCTGCACGGCACGTCGAGTCTTTTCGGTAGAAGGCACAGGGCGCTCCGGAGTGGCCCGGGTGACGTAAGGCGAGCCGAAACACGAGACCGCTCGAGAGGGGTTGGAAAGGAAAGGCTAAGGACGGAGGCGAGGAAGGAGAGGCGGGAGCGCTAACGTACCGACCGAGGTGCTCGGCGCGGTAGACCGGAGACGGGGCTACAGGGCTACAGGGCTACAGGGCTACAGGGCTACAGAGGCACAGGGCCACAGGGCCACAGGGCCATAGGGCCGAGGGCTGGGCGCACGCACGCAGGGCAGGTACACGCGTACGCGCGGAGCACGCCGAGAGGGCGCATCGCGGTCCCGCCGTAAATCCGGGATAGAAAATTCGATACTCACTTTTGATCACTCGTTCCGTCGTGGAGAGCTTCTGCGAGTTGTTCGAGGTCATGCTGTATCAGGATGGTCGACGGATGGGCGCCGGCCTGTCTTTCTCTCTATCTCTCTTTCTCTCTTGCTCGCGCTCCCCCTCTCGCTCCCTCTTTCTCCGCACCGCTCTCTCTCCCTCGCGCTCTCGCTCTATCCTTCTTTCGCTTCCCCGACTACAGGATCGGTCCTCTCCCGCTCTTGCCCCTCGGACACTTCCTCGCTCCTCTTCTACTATTTCCTCCTCCTCCTCCTCCTTTTCTCCCCGTAGTCACTAGCACGAAGTAGCACCCTCCTGCCGTAGCGGGTGTTGGGCGGAAGGAGAGGGTGGTATTTTCACCTCGGGAGCCCGGCGCGGCACACACACACTGAGAGGGACACGCGCGCGAAGTTGGGGGAGGAGAACGGGAGAATCGGAGAGGTGACGGAAGTTATCGCACGGTGCGGCACATCGGTGCCTACGACTCGCTATTCATGGGCGTTTCGCGGCTCCGCCGGAGTTCCTGCCGCTGCTCTCTGCTCCGTCCCCTCTCGCTGCCTGCTTCTGGCCCGGTGCGTCTCCTAGCCGCGGCACAAGGGGGGAAAAGAGACGGGGACACGACGTGCGCCACGCAGGAGGAGGCAGGAGAAACGCCTTTCTCGTTCGCCGAGTAATCGGATAGCCGGGGACCGGGATGGCCGATATATCGAGGGGTCGGCACGCACGGCGGGCTCTCGCGACCGCGGCACCACCACGCGACGATGACGACGACAACGACGACGGCGATGACGACGACGACGACGACGACGACGATGACGACGACGGCGACGACGACGACGACGACGACGACGACGACCACGACGATGACGGCGGCGACGACGACGACGACGAAGAGGGCAACAACGACGACGGCGACGACGGCGGCGACGACGACCACGACGAGGAGGACGACGACGACGACGACGACGACGACGACAGCGGAATTCCTCCGAAGGATGACCCGCGGTACGGCGACGAGGGCGGCTGCGACGACACCGTTAATGATCAGCACCGCGACGCGTAAACCGTGACACCGACACCCCCACGGTCGAGACACCACGCCGCTAAATTCTACTACAAGATGTCTGTCTATCTGGCTCTCCGCGGCGCGCACACTGACGGCTCCGCGTTTACGAGACGCTCGCGCAGCCCTCCGCGCGCACCGATCATTCGAGACCGGTGATTGGCCGTGCCGCCGACAGGGGCCGACACTCGACCGCCAGCCGGCGGCACCACCGAGCGCCTTTGGACCGCGGCCGGACGACCCTCCGAGCCCCGCGCTCGGCTTTTTCCTTCGCTTCAACCACTTTTATCATCCGCCAGCGACATCTGAGACGACTCTGCTAAAAGGGTAATAGGATACCCCCGGGCCGGATCGCAGCGCTTCGTTTTTGACGTTCCATAAATCTTGCGCCGATGACACGTACCCGTGAAATTACTAATTTTAGCCCGGGAACGGGCCCAGATTTTTACCATCTGTCGCCACGTTTCGTCAAGATTTTCAAAATTCGACGAGAATGTTGCTCCGTCTATCTTCCCCTTTATCCCGTTTATTCTATATTTTTTTTATAACGAACGCATTTTTGCCTGGAAGTCGTTTCGATTCTTTCGTGACCTTCGTTGCATATTTAAGCTGCTTCCGTAGAGTGTAACCCTTGAATAGCTATTAATGATAATGGTGCTTTCACTCCGATTAAACGATATAAAATTTACGAGGGATGTAGCGCCTTTACTACTGTGGCTGATCGAGCAAGATTATTTGAGTAGGTCGCTAATTAATCCGCTGAGTAAATTGCCGACCAATGTGTCGAGATGGTTTGCTGACTTTAGCGAAGCTGGGTAAAGCAAAACTGACGAAAGGTAACTATACGGCAGTTGCAATGTCGACGCATCTGCCACTGTATATGAAATAAATAATGAACTTTTATAAGGTCGAGGAGATTTAATAAAAAATAGTCGTATATTTGTCAAGGTAGAAAATCTTTATTTAAAGAAAAAATGTACGACGCAAATGACAAGGAACGAATCGATGACTTGACGCGTGTAAATTTCCAGAAGTTTTATCTTAGAGCCTCGTGAATTACAATTTAAGGCTTCGTATTGCTATAATTGTTATTGTAAATATTCAACCATAGCTATCCAAAGTGACTTATGACGTTTCTGTAACGTTCATTGTTCTCCATACGATTTGAGCGAAATTAAAATTCCAGTTTTGGTCTCTTTTCGACCCAGGCTTTGATCTTGGGAAGCGCCAGTACCTTCTCCTTGAGGCTTTTCAAATTTGGCTTGTCTTTCGTGATATCAAACTCGCAAGCGGTACTCATTGAATCCGATATAGAGACGAAGAATAGATCGGCGTAACTGAGCTAAAGTTTATATAGATTATATTAATTGCCAGTAGTTTAATACTAAATTCTAAATCATACGCGATATTATATTTTTTCACAACCATGACTTACCTCACCACCGTATAAATATCCACCATTGTTTTTGACCAATTCCTCAAATTTGTTCAAATAATATGGCACCACGTTTGTCATCACTTCATCCTTTTTCTTAGATTTTATTACCGGGTCTGTTTCCCTATAGAAAAGGGCTACCTCTGGAAATTAATTTCTCTCTATTAGCTACGATCTAAATGATTCGTTGCGATCGTTTTAATCCTTCTATTTATATCGCAAAGACATATATATATATATATATATATAAACACGCACGTTTTCTGAAATCGTGCAGAGCATTCGCAGTGGCATCAATTTCTAATGCATCCAAGTCAGTTTTTCCTAGCAAGTTATATTGCTTGGCCAAATAACGACAGATAGGTAATGTTTGCGAATAAACTTTGCCTCCAAATTCCAGAGTTGGCATCTGACCGTAGGGAGTTGCTGAAAGAAATAAACACGGCGTTGCATGAGAAATATCACATTGAAAATCACTAAGCACATACATATTTACACGATCGAAAAGAGTGTAAACACAGCAGCACAGAAGAGATACGAAGAAGACCTACATTTAATGGAACTTAACGCACATTTCACCATATAGAATAGGTCTAACATATAGCGCCCCTTATCATTGCCGTGTCGCATGCGATATTACCAGTGCAGAATAGAACATGATTTCAACACTACTTAAACCGTAGAAATTCAAGTTAGATATTAGCCTACAGCGTTTTTATTTTGTTATTGAGAAAAAATTATACCGACAGAGCTACGGCGGTGTAGGGGATAGAGGCTTGAACTTTCACATGGAAGATTCGGGCTCGAATCACTGATCGTTTTTCTATGCGATACGTATACTGTAGCTCTTGTGATTCGACACCCACCTTGAACGGTGGGCCCTAGACCAAATGACCTTAGCGGTCGGTATCGAAAATGAATTAAAAAAAAAAAATTCTGCCGTTCAGATAGTATTGAAATCTTATTCTGCGCTGCACCGGTAATGTCGCACGTGACACGGAAATGGTAAGGCAACGATGTCGTCTTCGAACCGTGAGACGAAATAATGCACTGCAATAGAAACGCTTTTCAAAATGTGTATATACTTGGCTTCATTTGTTTCCATTCCTCCGATGAATGATCAAAACGAATATCTTCAAACTGAGCGCCGCCGTAACTGAGCATAAACCTTATCGATTCCCCCAAGCCCATAACATTGAAATAGCGCAGTTTATATACCACCATGCTTGCCTGCAAAATATTGGATATTAAAACCAGAATGAAATATGATGCAAAATTACCGAAAGGCTTATTTTTACTGCGCTAATATACTTATTAATAGCACGATCAAATTTATAATTTTGTTCCGTAAATCAGGGCTTATTGCGACACGGTAACTTTGATTGCTAGTTAAACTGTGATATTCCTTACTAAAAGTGAGCAAATGTCAAACTTATAGGGATAAGAATTAATACAGTGTAGAGCAATTGAACGTATAACGAAGACTGACTGCCGGTTAGTTTCTTATATAAACGTTATACTTTGCACGACTGACTCTCCACGACTCCCTCTCCACGACTCCAGTTTCTTCTGTCTCTCTTCAGTGTGGAAAACCCGTTCTACCGTCAAGGTTTTGCAAGTTTCCATTGGTCGTCGACGACACCTACCAAGCCATTCTCAATCCTTACTATTATGTACGAGGTGGCCGGCTGCCGAATGGCTATAAGCAAGATACATTGTAAAGTCTTACGTCGAACAACACGATGTCTTTTAAGTTACACAAGATTCTTCTTTTCACTACATGCGTTATATATTTATAATCCCTTCTCCTTGTCAAATGATTAGAGTGAAATAGTTTAAATAACTTCAGACCTACGTAACTACGTTAAAGAAAACCCTTGTTGAGGCACTTTTAAAAACTAATAAAGACCTCACTGTTCGGTTGATACTCGAAGCACCGACCAGATAATAAATGCAATATCTCAGACAAGAAGCGTTTGTTTTGAGATGAAAATAAAACTTTCAACGTTTATAATAAATGCATTAACCATATATGTAATTGCAGTTATACTCAATTTGGCGAATAACGAGTTTCGTCGTATTGTGCAAATGGACATTAAAAAATTGAAGGTCAGTCACTCGAAGCACAAAGCAGATCGGTAATCGAAAAATAATTGCCACTTTTATCACGTGCGCCTTATCTAATCTTTATATCGCGTTTGACATAATGATGAACTCCTTATCGAAATTATGTCACCGATAAGGTATTTGCCGATAAGGTAACTTCGAGTATCGAAAGAAACTCGATAAATTTTTAAAAGCTTCCAAATTTTATAACCATCGATAAATAGCGCTGCATACTAAGGATTTTACTATCTCGTAGGTGAAATTATTTCCGGATATATCGCATAGCGAAGCGATAAACATATTTATCTTATGCACGTTCGATATAAACAATGAAAGGCCAAAACGTTTCGTGACAAATTAAATCCGTTAAAACGACGTATATTTATAAATTACCTCAAACCTCCTATAAACCCGATCGTAAATTCATGAAATAAAACAAACTTATACGGTCTTATACGGTTGCCAATCCGTTCTCTCGGTTAATTAACTTAGATTGCAGTGTACTACAGGTGTTCTCTATGCATATTAGGCACCAGCTGCAATCAGGATGTAGACGAGAGTGGTTGGCAATTCCAAGTTCACTCTCGGTATGAGAAACTATCTCGAGAGGTATCAATATCGCAATGTAGAATCTCAGGAACTGCTCGAGATCCTCCAAGGCAGTACGCGTTTGAGTATCGACGTTGTCGGGTTCATGGACCGCTGAAGGAAGCTATCCGGATTTCCGGTAGTCAAGATCCACCAGAAAGATACGACACTCGAGTTCTTTTCGGTAATGATTCGGTATAATAAGCGAGGGATCCAAAATAATTTACGAGTTAATACACGTTTCCTTCCGTCAAAAAAATCGAACCGTTTTTCAAACGGTTAATCGAATCATCGTGCGCCAAGGTTCACTCTCGAAATTCCGTAAGTTTCACGGTAATCGAGCATTTTCTTGCCTTCACAGATTTTATCATCGGAGATAAGTTCTCCTTCGAGAGTCCGTCGAGAACGACGAAGGCGTAAAGCGCGTACGAATGCGGTCGATTCGCAGCTTAAAATCCCTCGCCAAGCTTCTTCCTATCCGGGCAGGCGACGTTTCAGGCGACGCGCTTTTGCGCCGTTATCGAGTTTATCAAAATTTCTTTCATTACTCACTGTCGATATGCGGCCGCCCTGGTAAACAGCCAGAGGGAACAGTGTTTGTCCCTGGCCGTGTCTCAAATTGATAGAGCCAATCTGTCGTCCGGACGCGGCCGGTCAACCCTCTGCGCGTTTAACGACGAAAGTGCAGTTATAGCGGCCGAAATGGGCAGCACGGTGCATTATGCTCTGGTCGCATTCTGGGAGAAGTCGGGCTGCAAAATCGTTGCGGATTATCCCGCGGATCCCGCATACCGGGCGATCGCCCTCAGCACGATCAATGGTCTTAAATCGGTGGAAAACGATATGATCAGCGTAGAGCGAGACAAGTAAGCGGAACGACTTTGGTCCTAGCGTAGATCACGGTGTGCTTGACTATCGCAAAGCTTCGTTCGGGAGTTGGAAGAATTCTTAAATCGCTTTTACTCTCAAAATTGCGTCTATGATTAGAGAAATCGTGGTTCTTGGTTACGTGGCAGTTCAAGGCGCGAAGTGTTTGTAATTTATCGTTTTTCATTCTACTTCGTTGCATTCCGAAGTAAACTTTTATCTATTCGAATGCCGATTATTATACGTTAATTCTCGTTCGATCGTGAACTCGTGGTGAATGTTTCGAATGTAAAACTTTCGTGTTTGAGTTATCGGAAAGGTATAACGCATCGTGCACTGAGAAACGCGCTTTCGTGACACATAGATACGTCGTGCACGTGCTAATCGGTGAATTGCACTACGCTTGCCTGACTTCCAAATCGGAATGTCCATCTTCCGCTGCCAGATTAGAGTCCTGCTCTCAGGTGTTCCTGGAGAGGATACGGAGCATTTACAGGGAATTACCAATCCTAGCGGACCTCTCCAGGGACTTGACTAATCTGTCGATCATCGACCTCTCCACGCCTCTCATCAGGATATTTGTACGTAGTAAAACACGCTATCAGACATCGCTACATACTCCGCGCGTCCAATCGTGACGCCTACGTCCTACGTTAATTGCGCATCGTTAAACCTCGCTAAATGTTAAATGTTAAACGCATTAAAATCACCCGATAAAAATACTGCCGAATATAAAAATTGCGTTTAAGCTTCTGAAAATCAGTCGATGATAAACATTCGCAGGGAGAGTGCAATCGTCAAGATGCGGATATAATCCCAAAGCTGGAGGGTGAATTGGCCGAAATTCGACGTGCGTTGATGGACGGTGTGCAGAAATTGATCGACAGGGGTCAAAGGCTGGAGGAGCTCGTTCGAAAGACGCAGAGCCTGCAAATAATGGTATACCGTATTCCTTTTCGCCCCAGCGCATCGACATAAAGCGTGAGCGATGTATAGAGCCGAATATTAATACGGTCGCGCGCCGCGAAATAAAAGTGTTTTCATTCAATCGCGTCCGGATACCGACCGTCGACATTCCGACTCTCCGAATACGACCCCACGTAAAACCAAATAGCATTGGCTCCCATTTATAAACGTTATAGCGCTTATAATAAGAAGTTAATTGTGGTAATATCGACTAGCGATTCAAAGGTTACGACCCACTGAACGCAAAGATACAAGTCGATATATCGCGTCAACGTTATAAATTGGAAGTCGTTAAAGTCCTTCATACGCGACATTAAACTCCCCGGCATGTATTGTTCGAACGAGAAATTGATTTAATTTCCCGGTCATCCCACGTATTTATTCCCGTTATGATTCGTGCATCGAGATGCATTTATAATTTACGCAACCTCCTCGTGGAGTTTCGTGCGAAGGTCAGTCCATTGATTCTCCGTATTTACTATTGCAGTCCCGAAAGGACTTCCGCGTCGTGTCCTCGTCTGCCCGCAAGAGGAAAAACGTCTTGGTCGCCACAGGAGCGGTGGTTCTGATGTTCGTCTCTGCGTCTCTCCTCACCGTGTTCATGTACGTCTGTATGCTGTAACTCTTGTAACGTCCTTTCAAAAACTTGTAACGTTTCGAGAGCGATATCGTGCGGGTGCTGCGTGGAACTTGCGTGTACGATTAAATTATTTATTAGCGTTTTATAACGTCGATTTTTTTATTTCCACCGGCTGTTCACCGAACAGACTTCGACTCGAAGAACCAAGTTCACGGAATACAGGACGGTGTATCCTTGGGCGATTGTTTAATCTTTTGCGTGGACCGTCAAAGTTGCGTTGCCAAAGAAAACTGTTCGATCGACGATGGCCTCTGTGCTGAAATACGTTACGAACCACGTCGCATTTGAGGCCGAAATCAAGCGCAGGAATGATTTAGCAGAATCGACGAGACGCGTACATTTTTTAGCTGCGCGTAAAATTCAGGTTGGTACGATATCGTATAATAACCTGTATAGAAGTCTGGACAAAAACCTGAACGCATAGCATTTTTCTCGAGGCTCACGCCGGTAGGCAATTAGGCCGATCGTTCACACGTAGTAAGACCATAAGCACGATAACCCTGAATAGCGATAACCAAAACCTTTGCAGAAATATCCTTATCCGCGTGCAATAAGGCGCGAGTATACGACTAAACTCTGTATCATAATATACCCGTGGATAGACTGACCATTGATCGCTATTCGAGCAGCTGTAGAATTTCAATTAGAACAGAGAATACGACATTTTTTGTGGCTGTAGAAAATTTCTCCTGCGACGAGAATCTTGACATTGAAATCGGAACGTTATATTTTCCATCAGCCAGAATAGTGTGTTTGGTATCCAGGCTTGGACCCGCGGTATTCTCACGAGAAATCATCTGCGTATGCTTCGCGAAAAAGCGACGACCATTCAGCGCCATTGGAGAGGTCATCGTGGTAGGGCGACGTTCGATCGTTATGTGATCCATCGAGTACACCAGATGTGGCAGGATCACTACGAGAGTATGGCAACGAGAATTCAAGCTGTCTGGCGCGGGTATTGGGTCAGAAAAACGCGGGTTAATCTACGAGAGGTTCGACGGTGGTTGAACGCCGTTTATGCTAAAAACCAAGAGACCGTGGAGGACATGAAAATGTTTGTCTTTCGCTAATCGTTCTATAAAGCGAGTAAAATTATTGGGCGATTGGTTTACGGAGAAGATGACTATTTTTCATGCATCTTAATTTAGCTTCAGAAGAAATGAAATAACGCATGCCAAAGAAGTTATGGAAAAGGAGTCTATGCTCTGGATTTTGTACATTCTGTTCAAGGTAAGGAAGCGAACGGTTGTTCTGATGATAAGGTTTAGAGAAATATTTCCTCGAGTCATTCGACATCGCCTTCCGCAAAGTTACATCATTTGCTGAGAACGAAGCACCGTCCTGGTGTCCTCACTAGGATAGACAAAACTCGATTTACGCTCATCGAGGAGATGCTGAAATGTTTCGAATACAGTCTATACGTCTCCCGTGAAGAGGCAAATTGCCAGGATTGTCAAATTGATCCTAAGCCCTCGTTAATTTTACGAGGAACCCACCTCGAACGCTGCGAGAAAGAAATCCGAGAGTTCGAGAAGAACTTACAAGCTGGAAAAATATCGATACTCAGGAGTATGATCCTATTATAAAATCAGTACGTGCGTGCCATAATTAAAATATTTCTGACAATGAATCCTTACTTTAGGTGAATCCTACGACGATGCACGGAGCAGAACGAATCAAACTTATACCTCAAAAAATAATTCTCCGCACAAAAGTGAAGGCGGAAAAAGATCGATTTCCAGAGTCCCCTGTAATCAGAGACTAGTAGAAAACGATTTATCTTTTAAAAAAAACCGTACCCCACAGTACGTACAAAGATCAGCGACAAAATCATCTTGCACGTCGACCAATGGCAAACTGCCCCACATCGCACCGAATGAGCTTTACAACGCGATACACAACATGGACTGTCACCTGAATCGACTCCACCTCTCCTGTCCCATTCATAACTGCACGCAATCCCTTTAATCCAAGCCCATGTAACTCCGTGCACATAAGAGAGCTCTAAATATAACCATCAACTAATTCAACCAACGAAGAAGGGCTGAATATAGGTGTACACGGAGAAAAGGAAAAGAAGACACAACAACGAGGTATCGTCAACGTTATAAAAATTTATTGCAAGAAAATTAGCAAGCCGAGAATGCTCGACGCAAACTCTTACATCAAACACGACGGAAATTTATTATCACGCACAGCATTTAGCACGGGAAAGAAATACATTTGCTGAATACATTAAGATTATAATAGGTTTAAGCGCAGTGAAGGGGAACGTTAATGGCTCGGCTAAAACTGACGGGTTTCTGGCTGAGGTCGGGGGTGGCGCCCTCCTCCACCCTCTTCTTCATCTGTCGGGAAGACTCGTTGTCCGGCACGCAGTGATAGGGGTACTCCTTGTTCTTCGTTTCCGTGGCCGAGCAGCCGGGCGCGCAGAAGGGAACCGGCCTCGTCGTGAAGCAGATTTCGTTGGACGAAGAGGTCATCCTGGTCTTGTAGGACATGCAACGTTTACCCTCCTGCGACTGGCTCCTGTGGTAACCCCAATTGTTTCCCTCGGAAGGCGACCTGCCGGCCTCCCTGTCGCTGATCACGTTGCTCGTGCGGTACTCGCGCTTCGCGCAGAAGAACTTGTCCGCCTTGCGAGCGTTCTCCAAGGACGGACCCTCGCACTCGTCTTCCTTGGTCAGGGCGTAAGAAGCGAGGAACTCCTCGGGCTTCTTCAGCAAGCAGTTCTTGGGCGCCATGAAGTCGTTCTCGGACTCGCCGTCGTAGTTGCCGCAAATACCGCGGACGGAATTGCGGTACTTGTCGGAAGCCTGTTTGGGATAGTCGATCGATCAGTATCGGTTGGTCGTCGAGGCTTACGTTTGTGACACGTGCGTTAGATCGAGGGATCGATACTGGAATTGAAATTTTGTCGAGATTCTAGAAAATATTTACCATGGTCTGAATGCGTTCTCCATCGTAGACTACGTCGATGTCGTATTTGTCCGATATCAGCCTGATAGATTTGTCCTCGTATTCCAAGATCTCGAACTCCACGTCCTTCTCCGTCACTTCCCGGTAGGTCTTACCGTTCGAGCAGTCCACCTTCTTTCCATCGACCAAAGCCTCGAGCTTCGCGCCGTGGGAACCGAAACGAACTTCCTTATCTCCAAGCTTCATCTTAACTTCCTTCTTGTTATCCCCGATTTCCCGCGCCAGCACGGTGACCCTCATATCTCGGGGAATGCGCACGAACTCTTCGTTCTTGTCGGCGTTTCTCTTCGGATACGTGGTCATCACCACGTGCCAGCATTTACCCAGCTTCAGGGGGTACGATTTGTCGTCGAAGGTTTCGGCCTGATTGTGGTCCAAGACGCAGGATGCTGGAAGTTAAAGATATTATCGTTACGAGAACTTTCTTTCAATTCCGAAATTTTTATACGAATGGATAATTTTTGTGCGTTGACCGATGTAATAGAACGTCGGAAAAAGTACGTAAAATAGGACGAATGGCACGATTATTAAATTTTGCGATGAATCGGCAAACAAGACTAACCAGCGTCTTCGTTGTCGAGCGTTCTGACATTCATATCGTCGCTGGTGGAGGGCATGGAGGGTCCTTCGAGATCGACGGACGGGAAAGTGACGTCCATGTCCGAGGTGAATACGCGAATGTCGGCAGTTTTGAGATCGTCCGTCAATTTTATCTGCATATCGATGTTGTTCTTTCCGTAATTCCTGGGACTGCTGGTGTCGGTCTCGACATTGGGATGCGCCATATCCTTGGCCATGTGAACGGCCTTGTTGGCCAACGTCATCAGGGTCTTCGAGTCGAGTTCCAGGGACACTTCTATGTCGTCGAAGGTCAACATGTCGGCCCTTGCCTTCTTACAGGCACTGAGAGCCTTATTACCGTGCTTCATCTCCTCCTTGCACTTTTTCGCGATCACGGACTCCTGAACCTTCTTCTTGAACTCTTCGCTCTGGCTCTGCTTGGCCGTGATCCTGATCTGTCCGTCATCCAGACAAGTTTCTCCGTACCTAATTTCGACATCTCCATCGAAGGTGCGTTCCATCTTCGTTGCATCGTCGTAGCTCAGAAGAGGACTGATCTGTGGCATCCTCGCTTGGCCGGCGGCGCAAACCTCGTACGATATCTCGTACTCGGGTATGTAGACGTTCCAGTAAAAGAGACTGCGATACTTGTCTTCGATGTTGCTCGTGGCCCAAGCCAAACTCAGAGTGTGCTGCTGATGGTACTTTCCGGGAACTTCCAGCTGGACGTCCAGAACGTGGGACCTGTATAATATTACGTCGTTAACCAGGTTTGGGATCGATATATTATTACTCTTTGATTACTATTTCTCCGGACATATTCGCATTAAATAGAAATACACCAAGTCGAACAAGATTGGCGAACGAGTTAAACGGAGGAGCACTCGTTTAGAATAATCGAGCAGTTTCGTATATCAGTACCGTGGATGCTGGATACCCTTGGCCGCTTCCTTCAAGAATTCCTTCTTACGATCCTCGCTGTCCGGTTTGTTATCTTTCGGTCGCACGGCCGTAGCCTTTGGCTTCCAATCCTTGGAGTTTTCGGAACTTTCCTCTACGTCCTTGCCGACGAACGATGCCGAAAGTTTGACCGGCTGCTTGTGATCCAAGTCGAGATTCATGTAGATGTCGATCTTGCGATACTTGCTGTCGTCGGAGGACCAGGGGAAGATCAGCTGTCCTATAGGATCCTCCGTGTCCAAACTCGGGACCATGTTATCGTCCAGATCGTCGGCTTCCATCTCCATTTTGAATAGCTTGGACGACTTCAGCGGGAAATTCTCGGTTATGGAGTCGGGCTTGCGCGTGTGCACCTTGTGGGTATTTTTCTGGGACTGCACCGGTCGCAAAGACGAGATGTCGTACTTCGAGGTGTAAGGCACGACGCTCATGTGCAGCACGCGTGCGTTCGACTCGCCCTTGATGGGCCACACCTTCACCTCGAACTTCTTCTCCTGAGCGTTCAGGCCAACCTCGAAGCTGGCCGGGAGGTAAGTCTGGAAGTTCATGTCGATGCCAGCCATGTAATGCTGGTGCTCGAACGGCACCACGAAGCCTATTCTGCCTTGGAATTTCTCGGCAAAGGCTACTCGCATATCGGCCTTTGTGCTTATGGTGGGGCCAGCATTCATCTTCAGAGCACCGTCGGACTTTATCAAAACTGGAACGCTGACGGAGGTCACGAAGGGGAATCCTGTCTCCGTGGGGAAACTCTGGATGACTTCGTAGTTCAAGAACTTGTTGTCGTTTACGTAACGGCCTTCTTGCAGCGCGGCTAAATGGTGCATCATCGCTGGAAGGGAAAGACGTTTTAAGTTAAAGGTACGATCGAGCTTGTAACGCTATAAAACGCGGCGTAAGTCTTGATCGAGCGTTTAATCGTGTCTCGTAATGCACACGAGTATTCGATCTCGTCTCATAGTACTTATCTAACAACGACTCTAAAGACTCACATTCGGGAATCCTTTCGAAGGTGTGCTTGTCGAAGGCGAAGAATTTCGAGCCGTAAAACGAGTTTGCGAACATATTTCCTTCGAGCTTAATGGGCGCCTCGGGCACGATATTAAGTATCTCGGCGATCTTCTCGGTTGCCATCTTCGCGCTGTGGTCCACCTCCTTGCTCGGGAAGAGCGAATCCGCCAGAGCCTTTATGCTCGAAAGCATGAATCCAAATTCCAGCGGTGGTAGCTTCAGACCGCTGTAAGAGGTGTGCAAGCCCATATACAAGGCCTTCAAGAAGGGACTGTCCTCGCTGCCGATGTAATTCGCCACGAAGGTGTACGCCAAATTTCTATTCTGCATGATATCGTCCGTGAGGTAGCCCTGAGAGTACTGATCGTCGTATTCCACCTCGCTCAACAAGTTCTTGGCCGCCGCTGCCTTTGCGGACAGGCTACTGGTTTCCGGCCTCTTCAGCTCCGAGAGCCACAAGATGGTCGTTCTGACGGCGGAATTGACGTGCTTGTTCGCGTCGTAATTCGTGAACTCCGCCATTCTCTGCAGCATGCTCAGGGGCGGATCGGTCTTCATCAGAAGGTACACGGCCATGCAGCGCACTTCGTGGGCCTCCAAGGTGTTCAAGTAGATCTTGTAGAGCACGGATCGAGCAAGCTTTGGATTCATTTCCGCCAATTTACTCAACGAGGCCACCATGACGGTACGCTGGAAGGTCGTCACGGGATGTTTGCCCTCGAGATAGGGCTCGAAAATAGCGAGGATGTTGGGATGAGCGATGTCGCCAAGGGCGAATGCGTAGGTCTGAATCCTGGGACTGTCCTCGTCCTTCACGGCTTGGTGCAGTTGCTCGGATAAGTACGGTATGTACTTCTCCAATACCGTCCGATCGTGCTTCGACACCATGTGACCGAAGCTGTGCACGGGGTATCGACTGTGAAGGCTGCGGTTGCATATTTGAGATTGGCGGACCAAGATGGCGAAAGTCAAGATCGCAGTGGAGTGCAGCATCTCCTGCTTCTTCACCTCGGGCTTCGTGGCTAGTTCCTGCGAAAAGTATACAAATGTCATCGATCGTACTTCGTTTCCACGCTCTTCGCGATCGTTCATCATGACCCACGTACACCAAAGAACTTATTCGAGAATTCGAGACTTATTCGAGTAGTCTCCTAACATCGGGTACAAATTAAAAACTGTTAATGAATCGACGACATAAATCGGACATCGAAAAACGACTTACGAACAGTGCTTCGACATACTCCGCCGTTGGTGTACGCGCAGTCTTCGAAAGCTGGGCGATGACGTCAACCGCCTCCGCAGCCTCGATGACGCCCCTCTCTATCCAGTCTTTGATGGTCAAAAGCGCGGGTCCTGTGCCGGCCTGAGTGACGGCGTCGCGGAAGATCGTCCACGCGTTCTTCTTCTCCCTCTTCGGCTTCGTGCTGAATTCCACCTCGTTCCAGGCCGGATGTACGCCCTTCTCGAACTCCTCGATCTGTTTCCTGCTCATGGTGCGAATCAGGCCCGAGAGAATCATGAACTTCTCGAGGGTGTCCTGAGCCGGCATGCTGCTCGGATCCTCCAATTCGACCGCCATCTGTTCCACTAGCTCCCTCGACGCATCCACGATGTTTATCTTGCCGGACTTGCCAATGGCCTTACCCGCGTTGCCGACAAAGTAGGGCAACAGTGGGTTCTCCGGCGCCTCGTCCAGCTTGGGCCTCGGTTGCCAGAAGCTGTCCTCCTCGCTGCTGGAGGAGTGAGACTCGTGTCGGAAATGTTCGTGTCGAGATTCCTCCTCGCTGGAGCTGTCCGAACGGTCCTTGCTCGACCTCGAGTGCGAGTGAGCGTTGGGTCGACCGGCACGTCGATGCGGGGAGTCGGAGAAGGGGTTGTTGTAGGTGTAAACTAGATTGCCGGTGGACTCGGGATTTTGAGGCAAGGGCAAAGGTTCGGAGATCGGCCGAGCGTTGACCAGGGTCAGGTTCATCACGCTGACCACCGTACCGATTTGCTCGTCGTACAATCGCGGATTGACGAACATCAGGTTGGTCGTCACCGAGGATTGGATGGTGAAGCTCTTGAGAGATCCGGAGATGACGATTCGACTGGTAGAGGATTTCTGTACCGAGAATTCGAAGGGAAAAGTAGCTTTAACGAATATAGTGCGTAGAAAGGGGGCGGTTTAGAATTAAAAAGTAAACGTGGACAAGCGTTCGCTCACCGTAAGATATCGTCCATTGTTATTGGAGCCCGGCTGCCAGTTGCTCTGAGGAGTGATGCCGAAGTGGTAACCCATTCTTTGATCGCACCTGCTAAAGTTCTTGGTCTTCATTATGTCGATGTGGTGGCCGTCGCCGCGCAGCTCCGGCCTGGGCACCAACTCCGGCTTGTCTTGCAGCACGTAATCCGGCAAGGGCGTTATGTCGTATTGAACCTCGCACTTGCCAGCCACGGAGTCCTCCATGGCCTTAAAAGCCGCGTAGGGTTCGTCGCCCACGGGAACCTGCGTGCTCGTCGTCCTCTTCGCATTCTCACCGAACGTGTCGATTTGCAGCTGACTGACCACGCTCTTGAGGATGTTCACTTCCCAGGTCGGCACGTCCTTCTCCACTATCAGGTCCCTGATGACACCGTGCTTTAGTTTGATCTCGAACGGCTTAAAGGACAGAGGGATCTCCTGGAGCTCCAGCTGTTGATCCGGGATCTCCGTGTCCCAGCCCTCCGGAAGGGATTTGTGAATCGACGCATACTGGCCCTTCGACAGTTTGGCCCTCAAGGTGTTGGGGTCCTTGGCCTGAATGGTTAGGAGGCCCTTCGTCAAGATACCCGTGTACTGCGCCTCCAGTTGATCCAGACCCGTTAAGGTACGGCCTCGTACCAAGAAAATGTACTCGTTTCCAGCCTTCCACCCATGATCGTAGTCAGCGGCGATGGTATCCACTGCTAAGGTAAAGACGTACCTCGTGAAGAGAGCGTGTCGAGAAAAAGGTTGAGACGATGGTCGGCATTGGGGACGTGGTTCGAGTAAACGAGATGAGATTTATAAAGTCGAAACCGAGATTGTAACCGAGTTTAATCGATTCGGTTAGAATGTAAAATGAAAAAACGCGGAGGAGGATCGAAGACAATGAGAAACTCGGTCGGAAGTGTTATCGATTGGATTTGTCAATGGTTTCTTTTGGTATTCCAAGTTGATCGCTCGTGATCGAGAAGAGCATCGAGAAATGTATAAGTTCGGCCCCGACTTACCAAGTACGAATAGGATTAACGGCAACCACATGGTGGTGCGTAGTGGATAACGAATGTGGAATGAGGACTCATCTCGCGGTCGGAACCAATTTATATCGCTAGATTTGCCAATTCAGCTTAATCTCCGGAGGCTTGCGTGTAGCATTCGTGCGGACTTGAAACTATATCGTTAAATCCTCTGAACGCGTGACGGATTTTTTTTGACCTTGGTCTCGACACTGACGCTGATCCCGTACCCCCCTCGTCTGGAATCGCAGATAACGAAACCATTTGCAACTTAGTAAAGGCGAATAAGGACGCGTCGAATCATAACTCACCGATGTCTTTTTCATAAATTTCCGAGAACGAGCTTCCGATCGAAGCTTCAAGAACATCGAGAGGCCATTGATATTCGGGGTAAAAAGATTTTTTTCCCCGAAAATGTCAGAAGCGACGGAAATTAATGATCGCCCGCTGCCGGTCTAATAACGGAGATACGCGTATCATTATCGCCATATTTTTTTCAAACGGTATTATGTATGTAAGCGATAAAAAATTGTTGATAAACGGACGTATAATATTTAGATAACAACCTAATACACGTGCATTTCACTCAATTTACTAACTATTACGGAGATACGTTTTTATCGAACAATTGATAATTGAATTTTATAGAAAAAAAAAGATCAAACGAGTAGCGATAAATCCCCTTACCTACCGGTTAAAAAATTGGCCAATTTTGCGAAACTCTTATGGACATAGCGAAACTTAATAACCTAGCATGCGAAACACGAACCGACACGAGCCACGTTAGAGTCTCTTACAGTGTAATTACAAAGTAATACAGACATCGACCGGGTCACGACACTTCGACGATAAAATTCTGCAAACGTCCAAACTTCCGGATATACTCTAAACATTAGAAACATTTATGGCCTCAATGTCGTCAGTCTTAAATATTTTTTGCCGAACTTATCGATTCGCTCTCTGCCTTCTGTTGATGCGGATAGAAAATTAACGCAGATACGGATATTTGCCGAAGATTAATTTTACTTCAGGGAAACGAGCAAAGTTTTCATTGAGAACAAAAGATATTGAGAACGTTAACTCGCTCTAACGTTCACTGCATTTCTGATTAGCCGAGACCCCATCAAAGTCCATTCATTCTTTAACGCTTCCAATTTCTTTAAATCATGTCGTAGGGAACTTACAAAGATGAAACATATTCGTATGTAAAAGCAGTATTTATTAAAATATATTTTACAAAGAAAACCTTACGTATGTTCTATCGTACATCTCTTTACTATACTTTAGACGCTTATTATTTTTATATACAGTTGCTCCTTCGATCTGTCGTATACAAAATATAACATTCAGGGGTAAACATTCGTAACGATAACGATAAAATAATACTTTCCACGCGTTACACCGCAAAGGTGCTATATATTCCTCATTTCACAATTTATTAACAGAGATATTTAACTGGCATGAACGAGGAATGATTTTCCTTTATCACAGCTGCTTTCTCGTTCGACGTCCATGGGCGAGATGGTCGCTTGTATAATCGTCGTCGTCGCTTCAAGTTCCTGAAATAATTTTAGAAATGGAACGTGCAAAATTATTCGATTTAGACAGTATTTCGTAGCCATACATCTATCCGAACCAAACAGATTTTTAAATTTACATCTCTGGACGACTAATTAACGACATAAGTATCTTCCATTTCCATCCACTACTTTTGCGTGGCCGTAAGAGCCGTGAATTTTTAATTAAAATTATCTGCATCTATCCAAATATCTCGGGTCGGTGTAGGTCAGCTCTTTATCCATTTCAGGCTAAGTACCGGTATATCGGGATGGTATCGCGGCTATATTAATCTGAGTAAGATTTATCCAAATAACAAAATGTACGTAGGTTTCCTGGAACTCGATTTCATTCGTTTCATTCATTAATTTCCATTTTTGATATTTTTCGAAAATATCCGTATCATCGTTAAAAGTTCGAAACGTCGCGATCCGAGTAAAAATCTCTTTGAGTCACGTAGAACTCTGTCCCGCGAGCTATCCATCCATATACGATGGAATATTATCGCAGCTCCGCTGCGATACTACATATTTCCATAGCGTCCAAGGCAAACCGATTACATTTTTGAAGTTTGTATCGAGAAATGACGTAACAACCCGGAATATATATTTCTATATGCACGTAGCGCGTAGACAAATATCTACGACACCACGCTACTTCTCGATACTTCCTAAATCTACCGGGCCATTGCTCATCCATATATTTACTTAAATGCCTCAACAAGTTTACGCATTACTCGTTTCATTTACTTTCCAATCCCGAAAATGCTCCTTGTCCCAAATTTCTCTATCCGGAATTTTGGAAACAAATAAAGACACCGTACCTCCTCAACGTCGACTTCCTGGAGGACCTCGTCAAGAACGGATACCAGTTCGTTCGCGTTTTCGATCGTGAAAACCATCGGGGGCTTGATCTTCAGAACATTGTCGTCCGGTCCATCGCTGCTGATGAGAATCTTCCTCTCCTTCATTCTGGACACCACGTGTTTAGCTTCTGCCGTCGCGGGTATCCTCTTGACTCTATCGCGAACGAGTTCGATGCCCACGAACAGACCCGCGCCGCGAACGTCGCCGATAATTTTTCGTCGTTTCGCCAATTTATTCAGCTCCAGCAGCAAGTGGTTTCCAACCCTCAGGGCGTTTTCCTGAAGGTTCTCGCGCTCTATCACCTCCATGACGGCGTTGGCTATTGCGCAGGATACCGGATTACCGCCGTACTGAATAATAAAGACGGAGTCTTTGGGAAATGTACGGATACAGTCTCACGGATAAGTTCTTAACCATTATATAGGTAGTTTATCATATATCCATTCCGCCTATTGGTTTTATGCGTTCTTAAAATATCGCAAAATCGCTCGGGCTCTCTGCTCTTTGGATATACTTACGTCGATTGGTTTATTTTTTTTTTTTCGAAATTGAATTATGCGTTAAAGTACTCACAGTGTTAAAGTACTCGATTCCCGTGGCTTTGAAACTGGCAGCGATCTCAGGGGTGGTAATAACGGCCGCTACCGGATGTCCATTTCCCATAGGCTTGCCCACGGTCACTATGTCGGGGATCACGTCGTCTCCGTAGAGCTGGAAGGCCCACGTACGAGTGCCGACTCTGCCAAAGCCGACCTGGACTTCATCGGCTATGCACACCCCGCCTGCATTTCGGACGTGCCTGTCGAACGGAAATGCGCCTTAATAAAGCTTAACATACGGTAATAAACTCGTCGATATGTCAGGATGTAATAATGGAACGTATAATCGAATGTACGACGTACCTGTAGACGTTTCCGAAGTAACTCTGCGGCGGTAGAATCTGGCCTCCTACGGATATCAAGCTCTCGGCGATGTAGGCGCAAACTCCGCGTCCCTGTGCCTTAATATTCTTGCATATATCGTTCACGTCCTCGGCGTACTTCGCGCCAAGATCCTCCTTCGGGTGGTCGATCGTGCGGTATTTGCCTCTGTAGACATCCGGACAGGGAGCCTGAAGCGCCATTGGAGAGACTTAATGTTAACGCAGCGTCAAATTCAAAAGTGCGTTGCTCTCGTACGAAACAAAAACTCGGGAGAGTTCAACGGAGAATAGGAATAAGGGTAGTTACCACGTGTACCCAATCCTTCTGACCGGTGCCGTTTGGTTTATTGAACTTGTACGGCGATATATCGATCATCGTCGTGAGGTGTCCATGGTAGGCGCTAAAATCAGAAGAAGGGAAGTTATAGGGCGTATATCTTCCTTCGACTCCTCAACGTTTTACGAAAAGGACTCCCTTCTACAGGACTGATCGTCGTTTTTAAGGGCATCGCTTTTCGCCGCTCCTCGTGGCCCCTTTTTCCATGCTCGCGCGAAACCTTGCGACGAATTTCGACCGTTGAGAAAGTCGCTACACAATATACATAATCCCTGATTCAACGGACAAATGAGGATGCGAGTACATCGTCTGCCATATGAACGAAAAAGATAGGAGGAAAGGTCGGCGCACAGCTGGCTCCACGATTACACGTATGCCTGTACCATCAAATCTTTCTCTCCGTCCTGATAAATCGTAAGCCAAAGAAAAGGGTGCTAATCGCTTTCTTTAAATGCTGCAAAGCCCCGAAGATTGCATTATCGGAGGCACTATTACTGGTGCACGATTAAGCGAGAATTCGATCGGCGTTAACTCGTTTGGCCGGTTTTTGAATCTTCCTTCAAAGCGTACTTCGGATAACGCAATCTCTCGTCTATAAGTCCACTAGGAGAAAGAACGGTTAGAGCTCGCCCCTTCCCTCGCTTTTGGATATCTTGATAGATCGGTTTTTTGTTTTGTTATCGCATTGCCCTAGATCGAAATGGAGCCCATCGTCGGGGAAGAGGCGTGATACCTGTGTCACCTAAAAGGATAATAGCTTTATGTTGGCGTATCGAGTTCCGCCTCCGCGGAAATATCGTCCACCGGTGTTTCCGGTCCACGTGGGTCGTCTCCTTCGTCTTCGAGCGCAAATCAGGCTGCAAAAAAGCAAAAGAGAAACCCACTGAATTAGTCCAACGTGATGAATGCTCGTCGATAGATCGTAGCCAGAAACTCTCGATCGTACTTCCGTGCCTTCTCAATACGTTTTTTTTTATACGCCTGCTCTCCGCCAACAAATTTTTCACGTAACCAGAATTTCTGCCGCGTGGAAAAGTGTTAGTATACGAAAAATCGATGCGTCGATAGCATAAAAATGATAATACGATGGGCTTTGGTGCGTGTCTAATACCACGATGACATACAATATGCGATGTGAGACAAGCGTGTTGACATTGATACCGATTTAACGACGATACCAATGCTAACATTGCGCGACAAGCTCGCGCAACGCAATTTGCGGTTATTTTGGATAATACCAATGTTTGCGGTTACTTTAAACGATGCCAGTATTATCACGTGAGTGCACGTTTGCAAGATATTCCTGGGTGGTTAAAAGCGATGCGAACAAACGGACAATTTAGATATGGGCCAACAAAATCCTCGTGAGCGCAACGCAATTTCCGTAAACTTCTTTCGCGTTTTCTTTGCGATTTCTCGCTCTTGAAAGATGACTTACTGATCGACGGTAATGACGTCCTTGCACTTGGTATGCGCCTGAGCAAGTCGGAGCGCCAGGTCGTTGGCCTCGCTGCCGGAATTGACCAAAAAGCAAACGGAGAGCGGTTCCGGAAGCAAAGACGTGAGACGACGAGCGCAGATCACGAGATTGTCGTGAAGGAATCGATTGTTGGTGGATAGCAGAGCCATTTGCTCTTGACCGGCACGCACCACGTCCGGATGACAGTGACCGACTGGAGAGTGACCAAAAAGTTAAGTAGCAAATCATTGCATTGTGCGATAAGTAGAGAAGCGTATTCAATTTCAGTATTATTTTCACTACGATCGTCGATCGCTATGCGTACCGTGAGCTACGTTATTGATGCAATCCAAGTACCGGTTACTCTTTTCGTCGTACATATATTGTCCCTCGGCTCTCACGATCTTCAGAGGGCTGGATTTGTAGAAAAGTTTACACGATTGCCTGAAAGAAAACCGATCTTTTACCTCGAATGTTGCATCGATAGATCGTAAGATATGTTGGTAAGTGAAATTTGAGTTTACCCAATGTACCGATCCCTGAGCTTGATGGTATCCGCCTTTGGCATCTGCTCGAGAGATTCCGCCATTGCAAAAGATCTCGATGCTTTCGACCTTGATGTCTAATAATATGTAAGAGAAACAAATTATGGTGCTTGGATTATTCGTGTGAGTATGACTGTAAAGAGATGCGTGAGTAAGCGTTTAATCCTATTACCGCATCTCCGCGTTGGTATCTTAATCACGCCTTAAACCTTATATCCTACAATTAGTCGTAATAATATCTCAAGCCGCATAGAATGATCTAATGCGACATTAAAAAGTTTCTGGTTCACCGAATTTCCTCAAATATTTTGTATTGATAATTGAAAGGACGTTTATATTTCCGTCGAAATACCATCTTGACAAGCGTCTGCGAAAAATTTAATCCAAGAAACACTGGACGCATTCACTATTGTAGCGAAATTTTTGGGTCAGCTACGTCGTTATATCAGTAGATAAATTAGCAAAACGGCACTAAGCGTCATCCGTAATTAAATTCCTGATAAGCACATGGCAAAGGAATTTATCACGCATCATATACGCGGCTGATAAGCAAATATACGTAACTCGCATATGTTTGTGTCGTTTATCATTTAATATCGCATGGAGATCCTCTTGTGTATGCAACATGTATTTTTATGTGCATATTGTAATGAGAAATATGACATTATCTTTAATCTATATCGTTGCGTTTGATGTATAAATGTATGAATGTAATATTCGGTGTAGGCGTTAAAATTCTAAGGAAGATAAGTGAATAGTACCATTGTTTTTATATATATATATTTTTCAGACGTACGCTTGACGGACGGATATGCTCTTTGTTTAATAGTGCGTCAATAAATAAAATTCCACAACAAGATTCGTGACCAGCGGACGTTGGCCATTGCCCATTGGACAAGTAATTTTCCAGCGGCCGATAAGTGCACGTGATTACTACGTGAAAGTAGTACGTCCATGCGCTTCATTGTCCAGAGTTCTCATGTGAGATAAATACACGTTAAAAAAAAAAGAAAGCTATCCCCATTTACACCAATCTTATCGCATAATATGGCGCACTTTATACCTAAACTATTTTTCAATGCATTAGAAATTAATTAGCTTATTCACTTATATGGTTATTACTTCTATTCCTTTATCGTTTTTTTCTACTTTTCGGTTCTTCGAAAAAAAATATCCATGTGTAGGCGAGAAAGACGACTTTATAGAGAACAGGCGGTTCTATATCGCTTTATCAAATTTCGGTCTATGGAAAATTTTAATAAAAATTCCCAAAGCCGTACCTAATATCGCACGGAGTGTTCCACATCGTCTTAAACAACGATACATATGTATCGCAGAATGGGCAATAATTTACATCGATAGGAAGCGTTGCATTGACGTAATAAATGCAAATATCGATAAACGACTCTAATTTGCTCAAGGATATACCGATTATGAATCTCATCCGGCACGATTCCTTAGCTATTTTTGTCTTCCGGACGTGATTTTTCAATAAAACACAAATGTCCATGCGCGATAGATCTGTTATCCACGGCTTTCGCCATAACCACGAACGACTCTGCATAACGAAACGAAGTATCGGATGTATTTCCAGAAGAGGTTTAAAAATGGTTTCCACGCGACATTCCATAATTTTAATATCGAATTAAAATGAATAACATTTTAAACGAGCGAGGATAAGACGCGTGAAAATAAGCGATTAACGGGAAATGCAGAAGATCGTCGATACGGAGAATGTTGTTACTTCTTCTACGACCGATGACGAATCAAAAGCGCCTCCCTTGAGGTCGAAGAACTTAGAAGAAGAGCACCGATGAAGTGCGATCGTACCTGAACTCGTAATTCACGTTTCCGCGACTCCTGAGTGCAGCCGTCATCTGAGTGTCGCGACCTACTCCGGTGACGTCATATATAGAGCTCGTCGATTAACGAGAAAAAGGAGGGATATGCGCGCGCATTTTCCTCTTCGTCCTGCCATCATTTTCGACCTTCTCCCACCCCCACCCCCACCCCGAGGCGGCATTCTCTCTCTCGCGATCGGATCCCCTCGAAACTGCCCACTCATTTTCCAAAATATTTCCTACGTACTTTATTTTACTACACCTTTCTTTTTCACGTGACTCACCGTGATTTGTCCAGCAATGATCGGAGTTTTGCGGTAAGAAATTTGTAATAAAAATGCAGGGCGTCTATCAACGCCAGGAGGCCTTCGTGTGCTTTGTTTTTTGTAATTGATTAGAAGAGAAAAATACCGTTACTTGTCCACCAATTCATTGTCTCGATTTTGGCGAAAAAAATGCCACGGTGTATTTGTGTCTAAGCACGTTATCGAAGAAATGGAAAAGGAGGTCATGTTTGCAGATATAATTTTTTTTTAATTTTTGAAAGATAAGGAACCCATCCGCGTTTATTAAATCGCTTCAAGTTTTTTTTATTCCTATAGCGTACGTGACAAACGGTACACTTTACGGCTTTTCCTTCCCGAGGAAAATGATAACGATGATATGTAACCAATCAAAGTGAGAAAACACGTTGGGTGATAATCGTACAAGATGTTAAACTTAGTTGCTAGAATGATAGTTCCTCGAGCAAGTTGGTAAGACTCAGAGAAGAAGCTAGCAGGTGCCAACGAGTATTTTTACATTACATAAGAATAGATATTACAGCTATAGATGAATACATTATTGTATTAGAAACGTAAAATATTTATAACGCAAATCTCGTACGATATATAAATCTCTGCATATATACTCCACGATAATGAGCTTAAAAGTGGCCTTGCTTTTTTTTAAACGAAAAAAGAGAATTTTTTCAAAGAGAATTTTAAACGCTATATAAATATGCTCGAAACGGATGACGTTGTATCTTATTTTGAGAGAAATCAAACTTACGCAATTTTAAATATTAAACGATCTGGTTGCGGTATGTCCTAATGTTATTCGGCTAAAGAAAATGCGTTGGTCAGCGATCGAATCACGTGCATATCAAAGCACTTTAAGAACTCGTATAAAAATTAGAGCGTCATCATCGATGTTCAAGATTACGAACCGACCAACGAGAGACTGGCATCGAAACTCATTCGTGGCACTGAAACGCGCGGCTATAGTTAGTTTCGCGCAAAGGAGGACAATGTCGCGTCTAATTTCTCGACAGTGACGAGCTCCTAGAATTTTCGACGGTTTCTGAACGCTTAAAAGAAGTTCCATTTTACTCTCCCAATATCGTTGAATCTTACTGCGTAGATATCGCGGCACTCTGATTTCGAAAAAAAATAATTTACGTTTATTTTACCGTGTGGAGATCGGTGATTCCGAAGACGGTCAAAAACCGATTACTGATCTGCTTTATAAATAATATTGGATTTTCACGCAAATACGATGACCGATACGATGCGTGGATGACTGCACTTTTATCGTATGCGGTCTGAAGTGCATATGCTTATCGACTACTCGCATAATCTTCGTACTGGTAAACACCACCAATCCTAATTTAGTTTAATAGGATAAAATAATCAGGATGTGGAATTTAATACGCGATGTGCTGAGTACATATTAGCGTGACGATTTAATCCGCCCTGATAACGAGATAAGGTAAGCAAAGACTCTTGACGGATCCTGACATTAATAATGAAGTATATAATACTTAAACGAGACGATCGTAATATATCGAATGCGATATATCGCGTTACTTCTTCAAACCTTAAACAAAAAAATTACCAGTATAGCTACTTTTGTAAATGTGGGTAACGTTCATTAACAACATTAGATACTTATTAGATTATGTTATGTGATTTTTGAAACGCTTCAGAAACGCAAATAGTTTTCTGATTGCTCAATCGCGTATTCGTAAGCAAGTATTCGTACGAAACCACGGTCCATTTATTACTGCTTTATCCAACGATCGGCTTGGCAATTGTACCACACAGATTAATCGTGATTTCTGATAAAAAATTTTCCATCGCTTAAAAAGATTATCGAACATTCTGCTGAATCGGTTTGCCCATCTTATCTGCTCTTTTACGTTGAATGACGTACAGAATATGACAGCCCACATTTATCGAGATTAAAATGTATGTACAGCAAATTAAAAAATCACGTGTGTTCGAGTGCTCAAAATAGATGTTCAGAGCTCGAGATCAGAATAAATCGGAGAAAATTTGTAAAAATACGAGCAGACGGTAATTATTTCGGCGCGCACTGGATCCGAGAAATACGTTCCCATTCATTTAAGTGCTGTTAGAAATAACATCGACGGTGTATCTTCGTGTATGGGAGGTTTGCATAAGATAAGTACATTTCGCTCCTCACGATTCTCGATTCTCGTGTTACGTGTCCGAAGAAAGTGAGACGAAGCATGACGATCGAGCGAGTTATAATGGCAAATATCGATGGTCAATCTATGAGCAAACGTGCGGCCCGACACGTGCTGCACGCAGAAGATAGCGGTGCACGCGTGATAACGGTTATCAAGCCCGACGATGACAAAGACGGTTGTCTGATATTACAACGGCGACCTCCCCTATTGTAAATATAGGTTCATCACGTTTCTTAAGATCGAAACTCCATTGTCCCTGCTGACCAATAATAGTCTGGGAAAACGTAAAGAAAGAATGTACATGAAAAAACGGAGCATGATCGTTAGTGCAAAATAGTACAAACAGCGTGCAATCTAAGCTACAATAAGTAATTCTAAAAGCATATCTGGCGACTTAGGGAATCAAGGGCAACTATTTTAAATTGGCGACGCAAAGTTCGTTTAACCCCTACTCAGCGATAGTGTGGAAAAAAAAATCGATTGTTTGTCGAGTAGTGGCTCTCTTACGTTCTTTCTAAGTTGTTTGTATTAAATCCCACACTTCGCACTGATCGTGCATCACTTTGGACGCGTGTATTATACGCACGAATCGTAGGATGCAATGCGCACTTAGATATTTGTCACACTTGCGTCAGAGGTCAGACCACGTGCAACCCAGTTGCAGATAATTTGTTCGTGCATATCATTGCTACAGCAGAATAAACTCCGACAGATTTATCCTCTCCGATCGTATCACGTACCCTTGCTTCTTAGAGGATTTGGATGTCGGATGATGTGCAAAAAAAAATCAGAGCTGCTCCACGTCTATATTATAACCACCTTTATGAGATAAATAAACTTTATCAAAATTAAACTTCCCCATCCACCTAAATAATTTATCTTATTTGAAGAAAAATTTAGAATGAAACCACGTAAATAATTTTGTAAAAAGATATAAAAAAAAAGTAACCCCTTTCGCAGTCGGTAGGACTCGAACCTACGCTCCCAGAGGGAATCTGATTTCTAGTCAGACGCCTTAACCACTCGGCCACGACTGCTACGTACACGATCTTGTGTCTTCGATGTATTTAAGCCATTGCAAAAATATTTTTAAAAAAGAAACGCTCATCGATTCATTTAAACATTAAGCAGATGTAACGTTAGACCTTGAGACCTAATACGAATAGTGATATAAGGGTTATAATCTCACAGCCCTCGTGTGTTGGAAATACTAATTCGTTTGAAGACATTGAGAATCCTCGTCGGAGATTTATATCCACGATTGATTAGATTTGTGTGCTATCGCCATTGTAAATTGTTGCACGTAAAAAAGATGTTTTACTTACCAAAAAAGAGACAATCGTCATATCCATGCGGTGTTTCGTTAAACACGGAAATGACGAAGCACGGGTAGAATGCGTTGGACATAGAGAGGAAAGAAAGATTTGGTATCGATTTAAGGTGTTCTATTAAAACTCACGCAGAACACGTTTGATTACATTAACGATCGACGGATTCATAAATAGATTCACTGCACAACATTCACGATTACGATGTCATAATAGCCGTAATGAGAATAATGCAAATATCGTAGCGATAAAGATAATAATAAGGATGGTGTCGATGCCGGAATAATGATAAACGGAGTCTTCGATAACTCGCTCGTCCTTTGACGCGAACCCTTTGCCATCGTACACCGACAAATCATGCCGACGACGATGGTGATGAGGATGAGGATAATAATAGTAAGGATAAAAATTACAATTATAATGATAGCGATCGATACGTTAATAAGAACAATGAGTGATGTTGCATTACATTCCTTTACACGATCCTTAGAAGAGTAAGCACATGGCCCCCTTTCTTTATAGAGCACAGCGAAGCCACTTATATAATCTATAACAATACACCCACGATGATGTGAAATTGTACATTTTTGTATCTATATTTATAATCTATATTATGCACGTATATAGTAGCATACGTAACAGTATATATATATATGTATATATATATATATATATTTATGTATAAATATATACGCACTTAGAAAATAACCTTCGTCTTTAACATCTAGAAATTGAAAAAAGGCTATCATCTACGACTTTAAGACCCGAAGAATAAACCTGATATTATATGTTGATCATTACAAATATATATATAGATGCTTTGTCGTTGATCGGAAATAGGACAGGCCTAACGTTGCGTGGTAATCCTACTCTGGATTAAAATCAATTGCAAAATCCTCCGATAGGAGCGTATCTTTTTCTCCGAATTCTATAACTTTCGAATAATTTCGAGCGCATTTTACAATCGCTCCTGGACAAGTGCGACCATTTAAATGTCGCGTTCAAACTCATCCTTTGCGGCGGTGAAGTATCTTTCGTATATGCTAATTCGCGTACCGGAAATATTCTTCGAATCCGAGGGATCTTTTTTTATATCCGTCTCGATAGTTTTTTTGAAATATCATCGAGCATTAGGTCTGCCCTATATTGTTCACACGTCAGATTAAAGAACTTTAAACGCTACATATTCGGTGTCACCGCAACAGTTCTGTCACACACTATCGAACTATAATATCCGTATAACCAATGACTCTATCGACGATAGTTTTCCGATGACATTTCATATTGCTTTTATCACAATGCACCGATTTATATGCAGGATTATTTTAGTTTTACATCAAATTTTTATAAAGAATTTGCGGTTTTGCCAAGGGAACAGGATGAAAGAAAACACGTGTGCCATTTATGCTGATAGCAATTATTTTTTTAAATAAGAGATCAGATGATAATGCGTGACAAAACTATCTTGTAGAAGCGACTGCACCTTATTCTGAGCAGTATCTTACATAAATGCGCAATCAACGTTTACGATGTTGTTTTTTTATTTTACACAATTAACGCATGTATAGAGTAATTCTTACGAAACGATCGCGCGAAGAGATCGAGAGTGGGATCCATCGTCTACCACTCCTCACTCTCATGTTTAAGAAAGTTTAAGCTGGAGGCTGCGTTCAAGACTTCACGAATGCGAAGGAAAATGATTTTGTTCGGTTTGTAAAAATTGCGCTATACATGTTCGCGAAGACAAGTGCAAATCGCTTTGAAATGTCAAAGATAAATGCTCGAGAAATCCTTAAAGTAGAGCGTACGCAAAGAATCCCTCGAGTTATCCGCACGACTCGGCCAGCCGTCTTCCTTCGACCGCTCGAGTCGGCCAATGCATTTCTAACAAAAAGATTCCTTAGATTTTGAAAAAAAAGATTCCTCTTTTTTTGTCGTCTTTTAATAATTCACCACGCCTTGCAACGTTTAATACCTACCTTCAATTTGCTACAACGTCGTGAGTGTAACTCCACGAGCGAAGAAAATTTCGTAATCCTCGAAAATTTGTCATCCTCGAAAAATATACTTGACGCGAGCAAATTTCTCGAGTTATCGCATTTTATTCCTACTAAAGAGAGAAATGTCGCACGTTCACTAACTTCGTTCAGCTAAAGACACTATTTACAGTAGAGATATAGATACATTAATTACAGATCGAATCGCACATATACTCCATTATAACAGTGTGCACTAAAATCAATCGAAGCATATCATTATTCTAATGCGCGCCCTCGATGATGCCTTCGAAAAACGTAGGTATCCGGATATTGAGCTTTATACGTATGCCTCAGGTGTAACCTGTGGACGTTCACCTTTTCGCAACGCAAGTAAACGCGCAATACAATTTTTATCCAAATCTCGAATTAACAAAGAAGAACGAATAATTCGCGAGCGATTTTTTAAACGATCAAGACAGACAGGCAGTTGCAAGTGATATGCATAGAAACTTTTGAAGTTACGCTTAATCCGCAGCTTCGTAAAACCGCGTCTCACGGCACGAAAACTTTCTTTCTTAGCAGGGAGTCGCGTAAATTATATCGTCGCATGGCGCGTTTAGGAAAGACGCGTTTAAACAATTTTTTTTTGTTAAGCACACGATACATCCTGAATACACTCGGGAGCTCGACGACAAAGTTTTAAGTTGGTTGAACACAGAATCATACGTACACTCCACTTACGCCATACCGCCTATGATGCACTCGGTTAAGCCTGTCTGCAAGGGAATCTTAATTCTTAAAGAGACTCGAGGGTTGCTTTTTTCCATGCTCGCACGCTGAGGTTTTCGATTACCACCTTTTTTTTTACGCAGCAAATTTTCCGAGCTCTTTCGACCAAGTGTAAAAATAGATTTCTTATCGTCCAGCGCCGAGTTCCTCCTTTCCTACTAGTTTCCTACCGTAACCGAGTGATCATCCGTGCTCGATCAACGTTCAACGAAAACTCGGCGAAAAATGAGGCTCGATGTACATACGGAAACGTTCGGATCCTTCGAAATGATGTACGTCTTAATTACGGATATGTTTGGAGGATTTTTGGGGGATAAAGTATCTCTACGCTTTGGTAGCTAAATCTTGGTTGAACGTCGATCGAAAAAGGATGTCCTATAGACCGCTCGTCGTCGCTCGCGTCTTCTCCTCGCGTTAGTACCTGGCCAAGCTTCAAGTGCACGCCCGAGCTTTCACGATTATCCTCATACTCAATCGTACGAGACTTTCTCCGCATACACGTACGAGTGTCGGAATGAGGAATCTAGCAAACTACGTTCGGTTTTGAAACATACCGTTTAAACGCAACGGCCACTTTAAGACGACATTTCTCTCCTCTATCTTCGTCTACTCCGTGAAAAAATGTAGATCCCAATTTTCAAAGTTCGCTAATTCTAGTAGGCTAATGACACGTCTACGCCTACGAATAACGCTACGTATTATACGCACAACACGCAAAATGGATCTAGGACGAATACTACGGTGCCCGTTCTCATGAATCGCTACACGAAATAGATCGTTATATATTCATATGTGTACACGTATATACGTATATACAGGGTCGTTACAGATCAGTTGGTTACGTTCGAACGTCGACGTTTCTCAGATTTTTTGGAAAAAATACTTTGGGGATCTAGCTTTGCGATTGGGGCGATTCTCGCGCGTCCCTCGAATTCATGGGATTAGAAATTGTGCCACGGATCGTGTCTCGAGTTTCCATCGTCGATAATCTCGAGAATATAAACGTTTGGATGCGTTAGGTTGATTTGCGTATAACCACCCTATATATAGAGAATCACGAATAGAACATTTTCTTATCATAAGTAAATCGATCATCTATGATCACGACACGGAATGTTTGTACAATATTGTTGCCTGTCCGTGTTGTGGATGGAAATTACGATAGTTAAGGCTCGGTACGTCGAACGAATCTTGCGATCAACCGAACGTCAAACTCTTCCTTCTTCTTCGATGCGAAAATTTTTGCGTTTCCTTCTTACGCTTGAAAATCGAATCTTTTTCGAGCATCCACGGGGTGCTCTACGTTGAGCAAAGAGGCGATAAAAGATGGGGTTACGCTAACGTAAAATATCGCAAGGTAGTCGGCAGGCACTTTAGTTCGTACGCAAATCGAGGCACGGAAAGGGGGATGATACCAGCGAAAAACTCAGGTGCTGTGAGCCTTAACTCCGTAAATGCGAAAAAGAGGCGCGTAGACTAGCGGTGCGCGCATCGTGAGATTCGTGGCACACGCTCGAACGCTTAGTATTGCTCTTTCCATAACCATCGTCACGATAATGTTAATTGATGGCAGTGCCGTTTTTTTTCGCCACTTCCTTCTTCCTCCGCTTGCGCACACATCGACTCCCGACACCGTCCTTTCGGTCTATCTCCCCTTACTCACGGATCGATCCTGCCCTTTCCCTTTCTCGCTCGGCACTATGCTAAAGGGCCTCGAGGAAAATAGTAAAACCGCGAAAACGAGAATAACGCGAACAATCGTATCAATCGTGTTTAGCCTCAAACGCTGCTCGTCATACCTAAGCCGATGTCGCAAACACTCGCCTTTTTTACCAAGCTTCCAATGGTCCTTTCTTGATCGCTTACGGGGAAGTATACGAAGAAACGTTACGCATAGCGAACTGCTGATATTGCTTCTAGCGTAACTCGTACGATCAAAGTTTCCCTACATCGATGCTCTTAGAAAGGCTACGGATGTTTTTATGAACGACGTCTATGCTATGCGCGCTCTTAGGAAGATTTTATGTACAGAAACGTTTCTCTCGGCTCGTGTACGACCGAGGGGCCCGACCGAATTCTTGGATTTCCAGTAAGAAATTTTTATTCGACGCGCATCGTATGGCCCGTAGAGAGATGTCCTCGGTAAATCTGCGTATAACGCCGCTGAATAAATCGTAATCAAACGTCGTAGTACAATCTTCCTTATATGGAACATTTGTCGGCATGCGAGAGTCTTTCGAATCGATTTTAACGAGGCACTGTTTAGAGTTCTAATAAATCAATGACGTGTGTATAGTGATAAAATTAATGAGGATCATTTTATCATTATCGTAGCGGGTATCGCGTCTAAGTAATACGCGTTTCAATCGAATATTGAAAATAAATCTTCTTCTCTTTTACCGTTTTAACACTCTCGGTTGACCTAATCGCTACGATCCTCTTAGACGGTAGGACTTAGAACGTTAGTCGAATAGTATCCCCTCTTCGATCTCCCCTCTCTATCGCGAAAATTTTTTTCGGATCCAATGACGATTCAGGATCGAGCTAATGACACGTTCGCTTATCGGCTCGAAGAAAGCAGGCATCGTTCTCGCAACGCTTTTTACCACTCGGCTTTACACTTCCCGCTGCTGGGCTACCGCATGCTTTCGAGAATGTTTGACATATAAGAGTAAAACCAGATCTTACGTTCTAGTTTTAATCTTGGGCCACCTCAGTAGTTCGATCGAACCGCTAAGGTAACTCGAGATTTCTATGATGACCGATACGTAGGTAGAACGGAAAAGCTTGGACACTTTGCAGCGTATAAACTTAAATTTATAGCGAAGAAGCTTAATAAGAAGCGACGCGCGTCGCAAAGCAAAGAGATTGGAAAAATCTAAGGAAAATCAAAGAAGAGAAACGATATGAGCGTGGAGACGTGTAGTTGGCAATGGAACGATCGATACGGATCGTGTACTCGGATCTCTCCTTTTTTCTCCTCAAAAGTAGTATCGTCGTACACGATGGGCGCGACGTATGGGCAGGTAGCTCAAATCTGGGGAGGATATTTCAGCTATAATTTTGCTTCTTTATTTATACTTCAAATTATTTTAATTTAAAAATTACAGAGATCATTTCGTTTACGGAGTTGTCGTTAATGACAAACGATAATATGTTGCGATCGTGTATTATTACGTGTATGTCTATCGTATAGTAAAAAAAAAGTCAAATTAAAATATACTTAATAGCAAAAGAAGAAAATAAAGTAAAGGGGGAAGGCTGGCGGACGAAGCTGATCGCCACCACGGGAAAAGTAAGTGTTTACTCCCATCAAAATTTGGATGTAACATCAAGTAAGTATCACTTACGCACGGATCTGATCCTATCGTCGTTATATAAATAGATGTTATCGATATTAAAATTTGTTACTCGTTTACAAAAATAAAACAAGATGCAAGAATTCATCCTATCTATGAATCAAAATAAAAATTTCCTATCTAATTGCTGCTAAAGACGTTGATCTAACTAAAAGAAATGGTTCCGCGTATTCGATGATTCTCTTAAACGACGGTCGCGCGAATTCAAACCTGAATTTTGATTTCTCGATAGTCAGTACAATATGTATATGTATACGCGTAGATGCGATATATACGTACATCGCACGCGTCACTCTTCACGCGAACCACACTCCCGACGAGCGACCGGGCAATGGGAGAGAAAAGAAAAGAAACGAAAGAAAAAAAAAAAAGAAAGAAAGATTGCCGCCCGTCCCGTACACGACGTCCTCCTCCTTCTCTTCCCTTTCTTTTTTCCGGACTAACGGCCGATGACGTAACGTATGTCAAATCTGACGTAGCGCGTGATCTTCCATTCATACATCACTCTCTTAACTAAATTATCCATACGCACGCAGACACATTAACTAAGCTGAGAACGCGTGTCGCCCGCCTCTGGCTTCCTCGTATCTCCCCCCAAAGCTCCTTCCTCGCCCCCGCGAATTTCCGAAGGATTGTCGGCCGTACTTCGGCGCCTCTCTGCGGACCGATTGTTCTTGTCTTCTCTTGTCGATGCACCGATTGTTCGACACCGAATTCTGGAGCTGCCTCGGAGGTGTTTCCTTCCGCCGATAATCGTTGCGCCTGAATTTGTTCAGAGTCGCCAGTCTGTGAACGCAGACGACGCCCTGCGGCTGTGGATGGCAGGGGTGAGGCGGCGCCGGAGGCGGTGGTACCGGAGGCGGTGGCGCCGGAGGCGGAGTCACGCCTGGTTCGGCTCTGTGTCATTTGGCATTCTGCTGGAGCGCCGCGTTTATTTGTGCCCACAGGTCCTTGCTGCAGGACTGAGATCTGCGAACCATGCTCGGCTGGTTAAACGGTACTACGGAAAGTATTCGCGTTCCAAATCCTTGCGCGTTGGATACACCTTCTTAGGCGACTCGGTCAACGTCCTGACCGATTTGACACGGCATTTACTCGACGTACATAGCTACGAACTTTTTGCCACGAATGTTTCTCGCTCGACACGGGAATACCGGGTACGCGTTAAATGGGTAAAGTCCAAGGACCGAACGCCCCTTACCTCTTAATGGACTGAAGCCATTCCTTGAACTGCGTGTGGCCCTCCGGTGTGATGTGAAAAGCCGCACTCGCGGCGCACATGATGCCGACAAAGTCCTCGTAGTCGGCCACGCCCAAGTGATAGAGCTTCTGGTGTATGCACTGAATGTACCTGCGGCCAAGGCGATCCTCGTTAAGAACTCTGCCTCGCAAAGGACAGGGAGGAGAGGGAAAATCACGAGTAAGAACCCACATTTGCTGGCACTTGTGCACGAGGGACGCCAGGGGAGCCGATCGCAGGTGTTGGAGCACGAGAGCCGGATTGTTCCTGGCCAAATAATGCGCCGCTTCCAGGGCTACGTCGTGCAGGACGAAGGGGCTCACGATGCTTTTCACGGTGCAGATGCAGAGCTGATGAAGGTACTGAGTACCGAGACGGTTCGACACCCTCAACAACCATTTGACGTCCTCTCCGTAGGGTGGATTCCGCGCGTACTTCGCTTGAGGCCTGTCGTCGTGCACCCGACGTGCCAGAGTTTCCAGAGCCAACATGCCCACGCGATACGCAGCGACGAGGGCTCGATACTCCTGCTGACTGCAGGACTGGCTTTGCCGGTGTACCTGGCAACGGATAGCGATAACCTTAACTCCAGCCTTCTCCACGGCTCTGAACGCACTCTCGAGGAACGACGCGTTACCTGAGGTTGAGCACTCACGGCGGACATTATGGGCTGCGCCTGAACCAGCGCCGGACCTGAGAGATTACTCTGACACGGTATGGAACCTGCTACTCCGGTCTGAACATGATAAACGAGAAGTCACTCACCGACGATACACGGAGCACGAAAATTATGTTGGATCGGTACGCTCCATAAGACGAATAGACTCTCGCGAGAGGATTTGGTTCGAAGAGCCTGCGTGGCTCGATCGATGAACCAGTTGCCAGTAACTCGACGATGAACCAGTAACTCGACTGTGCAATTTGTTCCCGCGGCGTCTACGATCGAGGAAGGTATTTTCTAAGGACGAAGCTCGACTTACGTTAACGGGAATGGGTTGCTGCATGGTAAACAAGTGATGAGTTCCCTGCGGTGGCGGAGGAGGTGGTACGTAGTACTGTGACACGGGCGCAGGCTGCGTTGCGGGCCTCGGATGGTGGGGCCGTTGAGTTTGTCTAGGATGCTGAGGATGCTGTCCGGGGTGAGGTGGAAATGCCGCGTGGTACATTTGCATGTGCGACGGCGCTGACGACAGGGCCACCCTGTGCGACGGCATGGGTCCTCCAAAAGTCGGGATCGAATGGTGCGGGTGGACGAAACTGTAACCACCAACGGCGTACGGCATGCCAACTCCTGGGTAACAAACAAATTATCTTGGATTATGGATTAGCGAACAGCATGATGATTTATATCGTACAAATAAAGGATTCGATTTCGATCCTGGACAGCATCGTGGACCTGAGAAAAAGTCGAGGATAAGATTGTGAAGCGTACCCAATGGTGCCAAAGTGGTTATAGTAGGGTGCGCGGGATAAGGTTGAGGAGGAGGCTGCGTGCTGGTCACAACGACAGCTTGAGCTGGTCCAGGTATGATCTGATTGTTCGACAGGTCCACCGGAGGACCGGGCTCCACCAAGAGTACTCCGTTGAGATCCAATTGCAGAGGATCGTGAGGTATCTCATCCTGCTGCTCTCCATCGGGAGTGAGCTGTCGGACGAGGAAAGGAATAACGCGTATGATCATTTTCCATCTCGCGATCGGTATCGCTATCGACGACTTCCACTTACCCTAAGGTACAACTCGTACCAGTACTTGGCGACCTGGAACAATACCTCGGGATAGACGCCGCCACCCTTTGCCGTATTTTCTACGGTGATGCAAGCCGTCTCCAACATGAGATCACTTTGTTCTTTGCACTGTAACAAGAACGTCGATGAGCTCCTTGCCTTTGTACGTTATTTGTTAGATCGAGTTGCAGGAGTTTTACCTGTAAAATCGCCCTCTGCACCTCGTTTGGGTTCAGAGCATGGGCATGGGGTAGACAGGACAGGGCGAGCTCGGCCGCTGCTCGGACCATATTAGAGTCGCTTCCTCTCGACGATTTGTCCGCTATGCTGACCGCCTCCGGAGGTGTCAGGTGACCCTCCCAAGTTTCTATGAGAAACCGAATGGCAGGCGCGCCGATTTCCATGGCCTGGCCCGTTATCCAGGACACGTGAGTCGAGTACGTGCGACTGAGCCAATTTGGACTGACGCAGTTGTGCAGACCGAGGGCGTACAAACCCAGTTGGAAGGCGCACATGTGCAGCGCTCTGTGCGGTCCGTGGTGGTTCTGGCTCGTGGATACCTGGGTGAACAGCGACGTCGAGCTATTGCCACCGGCCTTGACCAGAACTGTCTTCGCCAATTCGCACATGAAATGCGCACCGGCCTCCGACGGTTGATTCGGTAGGCACGGATAGACCCTCTTGTTCTTATACCTGCAAACAAACGGAGGGAGATATCGCGTCACGTATTCGCCTCGTAGAGTCGAATATGAGAGAATAGCGTCGATAAAGAAACGACGAATCTCGCCTCGTCTCCTTGGTCCTGGTAGGTACTGGTTGCTGCACGATTTGTGGCTGCACCGTGAGAGCGGCCATGCCGGTTTCCAGCTCGGCGTTGGGACTGCTGTGAGGCCTGCTGCTGGTACCAACTACACCGTCGACGTTCGTACCGACGTCAGCCGCCAATAAGGAGGAACACTCCACGTCGTGTAGGTATCTCGTTATCTGAAAGGTACGATCGGTCAAACGCCGACGCAAAAACGCGATCGGATCGCGGCGAGCGAGAGAGAGCTTCGGAATTCACCTTGTTCTTCGTAGGCGGATTGGACGTGTAGTAACGGGCAAGGATCGGTGCTTTGGTCAGCTGATGGACGTCACGGTCCAAGAGCTTATCCATTATCTTCGCTACCTTCAACGGCTCATCCTTGTAATGTACCAAGAGCGTGATAGCCAATTCTCCTCTGTTAGGAGAAAACGATTTGGTTGAGCAGGAGGATACCGTGCGCTCGGTAGGCAACTCGCCATCGACATTACCTCTGACGCCGAGTCCCTTCGCACAGAAGCGGATGATCCGCTTCGCTCACGTTAGCTTTCAAGCCCAAAGCAGCCACTGCCGCATCGAATCCCAGATTCTCGTCAACGTCTGTGGGCAGTTTTAGTCCTGCGAATCATTCCCAAATTTTTTATTCCTTGCTTAAAATAATTCTAGCTCGACTCCATCGACCTCTGGAAAGACCGCGCCGATATCTCTTGAAACGCGTTACCATTAAATAAAGCCAGGACTACTGTACGCGCAAATTCGAGTAACGTCGAGTCACGAGGATGATCGTAATAACGGGCATACTTGGCGTATTGAGGGCGTCGAATATGAAGCTGGCCAGCATTATGGGAAGAAGAGCGTGTCCTCTGGATCGTAAAACTCCGTCTCTCAGCTGTTCCGCCCTCTGTCGCACCATGGCTAATTCACCCGGTCCCAGCGGGATCCTCTTGAGCAGCCCCACCAATTCGCTCTCCTGATGCGCCAGTTTGACCTGAGCGAGAACATCGGCGAGATACAAGTATAACGTTCGATCTGGAATCGGATAGACTCCGTCGTAAATTCGGCGCGTTACCTCCAGCGGCTTGGTGCTGGCCGGTGGCCTGGCCATCTCCAGGCCAAAGAGACCCACTCTGAAGGCCAAATTGTGATACTCCGGGTTCTCCGCGAGGACCGTGCAGAGAAAGCCGCACTTGGCCAAGGTGGCTAAAGCGAGGCAGGTCAGCTGATGGGACGCCGAATTCACCTGTTGCTGAAACTTTGTCATTTCGGATAAGAGTAAACGCTAACCTGCCAGGGATCCAGCCTCGCTCGGGAGCTCATTCGGAAATCCTACCTTCCTCCTCTTCCCCTTAAACGTCACGTGAGCCTCCTCGATCATCAGATTGGGGGGATTGGCCAAGAGCTCCTCCGCCAGCTGTATTCCCAGGATGCAGGCCTCTCGGGTGTGGCCGTGGGCGTAGAGGCCCTCTGCTCGCGCGAACAGAATATCCCAAGGATCCTCCGTCTTCTTCAGATTGATCAAGACCGTGTTCGCGTCCGGAGTGGTCGTGGCCTGCGACTCGTTCTTCGTGTCCTTGTTGAAAACCCCGCCGTTGTTGACCACCGCCTTTGGGTCATAATAATAGAGATTGTACTCGTCGCCGGAGGGGCTGTCGCTACTGGAGGAGGAACTCTCGTCCTTGGAGGGCCTCCTGGATGGATCCTTCTCCTGGTCGGACCCTGGCACGCCCTTGGCACCGGCACCCTTTCCCGATGCCGTGCGCGATTTCTCTCGATATTCAACGTGATTCGTCCTACCGCACTTTACCTCGCAGGCAGCTTTGTTATTACTACTATCACTACTATCACTATGAGTCTCGGACGAAGCGTTTGAGCGATGCTTGTCCGAGTCTTGAGCGTTCTGCAGGCTGACGTTACTGTTGGACGAGGATTCGCTGCCACCTCCCTCCTGCAAGGAGGACAGAGAGATCTTAACGATCGAAGATGGGATGAGATAGATAGATAGATAGATAGATAGATAGAGAGAGAGAGAGAGAGAGAGAGAGAGAGAGAGAGGGAGAGAGAGAAAGAGAGAGAGAGAAAGAGAGGTAGAGAGAGAGAGAGAGAGAGAGAGGCTCGAGCGGAAGTACGAGCAAAATAAAAACGACTTTCGGTGGAAAGTGCGAGGACGATGACTTTTTGGGCAGAGGCTACTGCATCGTAAAGAGACTCGCGGGTTTTTAGGATAGCTCGTACGCTCAAGACAAACGGTATGCAAACATAATGGTACCTGTGAATCGGTATCTCCGCAGTTATTTAGGTGACTGCATCTGTGTCTAACGAGAACTACTGGGCGCTCGGAGATATCGACCATGTCGGTCTCATTTTCGCAAAAGCCCTCGGAACTGACGCTGCTTCGATTCCCATCGCCACCGCCGCTTCTCGAGCACAAGCCTGCGAACTCTCGCGGATTTAACCGACGTCTATCCATGTAACTAAATTCCACGAGGCCTAGGCTCAGCGGCCGTCTTCCATGATGATGAGAGATCGGTGGCTGACAATTCAATACCGCCGAACTGGAGTTTACCTGATTCGCGATAAAGGACGATTTGTTTTCAGACAACTTATCTCGCGTGGTGTTGCAAATCTTCTTGCAACGACGATTTGCAATTTTCGTCGAATTTTCATCTCGTCGAATCACCGCTAAATATTCTTCCACCGCGACTTTCAATAGAACATTCGGGACGGAACATCCGACGATAGATCTTTACGACACACTTTGCAACATCCGACCCGAAGGTGAGTATTACGCACCTGATTAACCTCCGTCCTCGTATCCCCCGCGTGCCGAAAGCACGTGAACGGACAGTGGTACATGGGGTTGCTCTCGGCCGTGTACGTGATCCCCGGCAGCGTGTACTCGTCCCAGTCCAGGTAACACGCCTCGAGCGCCGATTTAAACCCGGTAAAGACCGCCATCTCGTTTTTCAGCGAATCCTTATGGCCTCCGCCGTTGTATCTGTGATGCGAATTGTGATGCACCAGCACCGAGCTACCGCGCGTCTTGGCGACCTGCGGAAAGGAATTCATTCGCGTACCTTTCGTACCTCTGGTGGGCGAAGCACGGCGCGAGAACCAAACCGTAAAGCATTTCTAATCGACGCTTCGTAATGGCCGAGTACCGCCGAGTTAATTCCCCCCTCCCCCCCCCCCCCCCGTATCGATCGACCGTAAAAGACGTTTAAAGGATCCCATTCGAGTGGTGAGCGTACCTTATCTACGATCTTCACGTGCCAAGTCGTAAACTGACCGTGAAACATCTCACGCTCCGCTGGCGAGAGACCAGGATTCAGAGCTGCCAGTCTCCAGAGGACGACGATCTCGTCGCACAGGGACGAGCAGGCGTGCTGGGAGGCGTGGGCGTTGGTGTTCATGTTGTGCTTACCCCCGTAACCGGTGCCATTCAGTAGCGCGACCTTGGTGTTGAACCACCAAGTCAGAATCTGATCGCACGCGATGCACTCCTCCGTGATGATCTCCAGCAGGGGTATCGCGTTGCGATCGGTCCTTTTGAACATCTCGCGCACGATGGAGAGGAGATTCCACATGCCCTCCGGTTCGCGGCCCCTCAGCGGGCGCAGCAAGGATGACCATTCCGCGGCAGCCGGGGGCGCGGTGGTGCTCAGGTAATTAACATCGCTGAAACGTAACGAGAAACGGAGCTGCGGTGGTTCGGAGCGAGAACACGCGGCGGTTCGTTGTTACTCTTATATAATAGAGATTCTTCTGGAATTCGAGTTTCGGGCCTTAATCGAGTCTTCCTCCGAACTCCAGCTACGGGCCACTCGACGTTCGCGAGGAGCCAGTGTGAAGGAGCGAATGACAAAGCGGAGTCCTAGAGGTAAAAGCGGTGTGTGTTCACCTGAAGACTATCGGCGAGGGGACGCAAAACTTGATGAGGATCTTCTTGATGTTCTTGTGAAGCGTCTTCTCGTCGAGATACCAGGAGGTTTGGTCGTGGGCCGAAGCACCGGCCGTGGGGTCGGGAGCTCCGCAATAACTGTTGATGGCGCTGGGCTGGGCCGACAGGAGCTCGTCCAGGAGTCGTTGGGCAGTGGGCAAAATCTGCTGCGGTAGCTCGCTGATGAGGTACTGCGCGAACTTTTGCAGTTGTTCCCGATGCAATCGCGACAGAGATTCGCTAACCGGAGCTCTCAGGCACACCTGCGTTGACTGGAGGGAAAGAAAGAGCACGCTCGTGGTCAGGGCGGATTAGCTTCCTTTCCTTCCTCGTATTATCCACTTCGACGCGTCGAATCATTTTGGATATTAACCTTGACTTAAACCGTCGACGAACTGTCTAGCCATACATTTGTTTTTTATATTACTACAATCTAGCCATGCGATATCCCGTCTCAAGTTTTCATTCCGTGCTCCAATTTACAACATCGCTATCTTACGTTCGCTATACCGTAGACCCTTGTTCGTCTCGCAAAATTGAACTTTCCATTTCTATAAAATGTATCTTTAGAGCGGCGTGCATCGATTCGCGCTTACCATATGTATCCTGTGCAAGCAAACGGCGACCACGTGAGCGCACCAGTAGGCCGTCGAGGAGCAGGTGCAGTTGCACGATGTGATTCTCCGTCGGTCGAAAGTTACGGCGACGTTAAACGAAGATCTCGTGCCGTTCGTGAGTGGATTTACGCTGGCGCTCAGGTGAAACCCTGATGAGCAGAGAAATTGGCCGTGTATCCAGACGCAATTCGGCACGCGCGGAATTGACGAGATTACCGATGGATTGGATCCGGAAAAGGCATGGAAGAGGAGAATGCGGTATCCGAAATTAAACGCTTCGAACGGAGCTGGGTGGTTCGTTGGATCGCGGGACTATTCATTAGCCGGGAGAATCGTAATTTACGGAGCTGCAAGAAGCTGGAATGGTATGCAAAACGAAAGAAATGGAGGCGTAATTTGGCGCGCATTAAGAAACAACGCCCCTAGTCGTAGATCTCCGGCGAGCGGAATACAAAGAGGAAGTGGTTCTTACGCGGAAGACGCCGCGAGTCGAGCCGAGAAAATTAACCGGCCGGGAGGACCTTGAGTAAATAACGATATCTCGAGTATAATTATAAACGGCTCCTCCCTTATAGCGTTTAAATAATAACCGGAGCGTATAACTTAACTCGATTTCATCCGTCGCTCCGAAACAATACTCCGCGTCTTTGCTGCAAAAGCATACAACGGCTCGGAATTTCGAGCGATTCTGAATAAAAAAAGACGTTGAAACGAATAACGATATAAAGGGAATTCGCGCAACGCCGAGAAAAACAACGTGAAATTATTACGAGATGGAGAACGTATTAAGAGCGTAATTTTGGACTTTCGTGCGAGAATACTGGCGGAAAATAGACGTCCAAGAGTCGACCAGCTTCTTTATTCCAGGAACGAAAGGCGCATTGTATAATGTTCTTGAGGCACCACCACTATAGAAACCGTATGCTTCGCCCGAAGGCTCTTCGGATGAGAAGGATGAGATGGACGTAATTGGAAACCTGACCCTGACGTTTCCCTATCTCAAATAGTGTCGCAGAATCTTCTCCGTAAAGCGAGGCTAAAATGAATTCAATGTCGGGCCGGATCTTTAAGCGGAGAAATCGGAGAACCGATTCGTGGATGATCCTTAATAATATTCCACGCGACTCGACGAATGACATTAATACGTTGCACGATAATAGCATTCGAAGCATCCCCTGGACCGACGGGCGTTGAGCTCAAATTATCCGTAATAATACCAAGATACGCGTACGTGCTTCAAGGAGATCGAAACACTTTTATCACCGTTTCTTACGATCGTCGATCAAAGTAAACCTTTGGATTTTTTTACGGACGCAAATATTTCTAGAGCTATTTTCAGAAAAAAGAAACAAAAAGAAGATTCGAGGGTCTATCGTGCGCTCGTGTGAGCGCAAAGATAAAATATGGAGAGACCGATTAATATCGTGAAACTGTCGGGAAGGAAGGGAGAGGTAGAGTGGCCAAAAGGACGGGTATCACTTATGAGACTTCAAAGTTGAGAAGCTTCCCGGTAACTGAGCTACAAAGGAAGCCCGTAGAATTGTGCAGCGTTCTCAAAATACCGGCGTAGTAATTCTACACCCATTCAACGCGTTGGCCCGGATGAGACGGGCGAAGCCGATGTGCCCAAAAGTGCGGCCCCTATCGGGTGATGCCACGGAATATCAGAGCGAACAAAATTACAGAAATATTCGGAGGAACCTCGGGAATCCGAGATGCACGACCAGAATACCGTCGATTCGAACCGGAGAAACTACGTATTTATTCGGCGTATTTCTGCCGCAGGAACATTCTTCCCATAAATATGCAATGGTTCGTGCCGTGTACATTAAGTCCACCTATATGGCACTGTTCCTACCACCGCTCCAGCTCCATTCCAGCACCAAATACTACAACCATTAGCCGGTTTGCATAAAGTACGACAAGGTTATTCCAGCGTGCTTATCGGAGCAAAGTAGGGGATCTTTCTATGATCGACGACTTATCGAAATGCTAGATACGTATAGATTAGCCCGTCGAAAAATTCACGATCCATCTCGACAATGGATGGATTTGAAGAACAAAGAAAAATTCCCGTACATCGCTATGTGCGGGAGAAAAATCGCGTCGTCTAAAAATGATTCGGCAAGGCCCCGAGTTGCCTTGTTTACATTAATCTCGATAAAAGAACGAGGAACGTCTCGCGAAAGAAAATATTTGCTCACCTATCTGCAAAGGATCCTTGACGCTCCTGGAACGAAAGAGGTGATCGCCCCGTTGAAATTCCTCGGCGCTGCCATTAGCCAGGCAGGAGTAAAGCCTGATGTCCTCCTCGTTGTCAGGGAAGCTCCAAAAGGCTATCCTCAGCTGGAGCTGTTCCGGTACCGGTGGATAAACGTGCTCCACCAGTTCGAAGGGGATGTGCGAGGCGACGCATCGTGCCGAAAGTTCGCAGAGTGTCGGCACAGTTTGTCCTTCTAGGAAGTCAAGACAAATATCTTATGCATACGCCTTCCTACTTGTCCATTATTCGTACGTTTCATCCACCGCGCGCGCTTCCAAAATTCATACTATCGCGAACTTCGACCACGCTTCCGTACGCTTCGAATTCATCGTAAAACCTATAGTGGTAAAAGTACGAAAACTACGCGAAACAAAGAGGAAACGAATAGGCTAGCCAATGGGAGGGAGCACGCGTGAAAAATTTCAACGATGGTATAAAAGGTTCGTCGCGACCTCCGCAAGACCATTGGCTTCGTACAAATATTTTATACTCGCGATTGAAATAAGCTTGTTACGAAAGCCAGGTGAGGATAAAGTTTCAATATCCCACCAATAACGCTTTACGAACAATTACGAGTCGGTATAATATCTGTATTATCCTAATCATTTTCTCTATACTCCTCCTCTGTCTCCATCGAGGATGAATTTTCCTCCGCTAAAAGACACACGCGTTCCTATTAGGTGGGAGGAGAGAGGGCGAAAAAATCTTATTCAAGGCGATAGACAGTTCGCCGTCTCGTAGTCGATAAACCAGAAAAACGGTTGTTCGCTCAAAGGGGATTCGATCGGCGCAAAAATAATTGATCCGTTAAGCGGAGCACGTTCGCGTTAGCGCTCGGCCACGGCCTTCGGAATCGCGCCTCGCCTTCGCTTTCGCCGGGCGCTGCGTTGCACGCGCAGCTGAAAGGAAAAAAGCCGAAGATCCGAGGCAAGTTTGTCGGCGGTGACGATCTTCTCTCGCGACTTGTAACCGCAAACCGGGGGCATAATTGACTACCGCGATAACGGTTAATAGCGGTTTCACGAGCGCCGCTCGTGAGTCCGCCAAACTCGATTCGCGAGTCGGATAATATCGATGCTCCGTGCCGAAGGGAGAAAGGACCAAGGCATCGTTAACGACGCAGAATTAAACGATAGGGCGGACGGATAATTGCGGCGCTTTCCTTGTTATATTTTTCTCGTCGCGGTCTTTCGAGACACGGACGTGGAGTATTAGTGCGAAAGGTGTAGCAGACATTTCCATCGTCCTTAGACCTTTTTTACGCGAGAGCATCGAGTTTCGTTCGCAGTGGTGAGTCGTGACCAAAGAAGCGTACGAATATTCGAATGAAACAATCGAAGTACATATATCGCTATATTAAGAAAAGAAATCGGTGGACGTAAAGGTGCGATCTGCTTCGCGATACTGTTCACCATAGAAATTGCACGGAAAACATCCGAAGCGAATTTGTTTTAAGGACGGATAAGCAAGCTTTATTTACTTCCTCCAATGGCGTGAATGAACGAAGCGGGAGTGAAGCGTTCTAATAGCAAACGGCGTTATTGTCGGGCGTCGATAACTTTATTAATATCTACGGTGCGCCCGTAGGGCACTTTGAGAAAGCTCACTTTACCAGCGATTATATCGATGTACATTGAGTTTCTTCCTGGAACGGCAGATTGTCTATAGGGGATTGCAGTGGAGCGTGAGGTTACCGAACCGAGAGCAAGACTTTGTTCGGTAAAATAAAAATTGAGTGCTTATGCGGTTCTACGCCAAAGAGGCAAAGAAACAACGGTAAGAACAAATAGCTAATGATTAAAAAAAATAAATAAATAAACGCGATCGTTCGATGCAAAACACGTACACGACACTCGCATCGTTCCTTACGACAATTTTGACGGATATTTTGAGCATTGAATTCCTACGGTAAGATTAATCTTACGTTGACAATTTTTGTATTCACCGGTTCGACGAACGACGCTCCTAAGGGGGCGGCATAACCCCTTATTGATTTTCCCCGTTGCCAGAGGCGTAACTTTGAGTTTCAAAGAAGGAGGCATATCGCGTGTTCTCCGCGACACGAAACGAGAAATCAATATCGTCCTATCTGTTTTGCACTTTGGCGACTCGGACGTTTAACGAACAGCCACGGTCGTTAAATGTTCGATGGTGCTTTTCCGTATTACTTCGATACGCGTTCGCCGTAATCGTCTCAGCAGCCATATTGAATAGCCACGACCACGCTCGGAGGTTTAATTTATAATACAGCGGGCTTATCCTTGTCGTACGAGCAGATTCCATTACGCCAAAGTGCAATGCGGTTCGCGGATAATAAAACTGGGTACGATTAAAACGCGAAAATTCTCGACACTTATGGCGCACTGTAATTTATCACGGCAGAATTCGCGTCGGTATTCGGGAAGAATTCCGCGTATTTCGCGAGAAGAAATGGGAGTTTCGTATTCGAAAAAATTCGCAAGGCGGCCTTCTGGCGAAACTGGTAACGAATCGCGCCGCAATTCCACGTGACTGCGGCTACACGGAGGAGGACCGCCGTTAATCGAATGAAAAATAACGACCCATTTTTTTCTCTCTCGCTTCCAGCCAACCTGTGTTTTTCCCCCTTCATCCAGCCGGGACCAGAAACGAGATTCGCGGTCGCGGTTTAGTCGCGCAATGTAATTTCCCCCAGTTTCACAAAAGTCTCGGCACGGCTGTTGGGGACATTTTCTCCATTGCGCACACATGTATATATGTGTATATATATGTATATATATATCCTCGATCGATACTTAAAAAAATTCCATTACTTTTTCCTCTCCGTTTCAAGCAGAGCATTCGACGTATAAGAGTTATACGGTCGCAACGTCCGTATAAATTGATTAAGGGAGAATTATGGGATAAAAGTTGATGCTAGATTTTTAACGTACGGAGCCGATAGTGTATATCAGAGGTAAAATATGGAAAAACTCGAGTCGTTATCCAACCGTTCCGGAGTTCAAATTTGTAGGGATTAAAGAATCGCTACATTATTATAATCCAGATTTAATGGGCCGAGAGCGAGCGCTGGCTTAAATCAGCTTTCGGAACTCTCCTGCCCGATTCGTTGAAACGTCCAATCGGCCCGGCGGATTAGGCAAATATTTCCGCGTGCTCACAAATTGAACAGCGACGAAGCCGTTCGGTTTCCACCCTACGGATGCTCGCTAATCAAATAGAAATTGAATTTCCATTAATAATAGGCCGCGGCGTAGTAACGTCATTTCTGGCCGTATTGAGGAGCTGGCAAGCACAAGAGAACGATAAAGCTTTTGTCTCGATGGACGGACCGCTGTGTTCTCGGTCCTCGGGATCCGGCAAATGGGATTAAAGCTGCAGGATGGCGGAACTTTCGTCCCTGAAAATGGTGTTGGTCTTCCAGGGTTAAAACGCTGGTTAGAGGATCGCTAGTTCCTTTTTCCCAATTCTGCGCGACCGACGAGTCCACGCTTCTCTTTCGAAACTCGTGGATCATCGATGGTCATGACGGCGTTGCTTACTTCGATCGATATCGTAATCCTTATACCTTCGGAGCATCGCGTATTAACCGTGCGTTCCCTCTCGATACGAAGCTCATTCTTTTACTTTTCTCCCCGGTATACGGGTTTCGATAAATGGTGTACGACGACTGCTGGCGAAGTAAATACAGCTTCGAGTCGTCGAGTTTTTCTTCGAAAAACGATGATGGTAGTCGTAGTCTATTCGTCTCTAGAGTAATAGAGGGAGATTAAAGTTCATGAAGGGTGCGGCGATACTTTTGCATCGTTCCCGGTAAAGTAACTCCATTTCGCATTTTACGAGCGCACGTACCTGATAAATGAAACAAACAAATCGAGTGTTTGCTGCCGGATCAATGGAATTTAAAGCTGGTTGCTCGAGCTGGCCTTTCTGGAAATCGATCAGAAAATTCGTTTTCCCTGGAATTGAGGCTCGAATCGCTGGTCCACTTGCTACCATGGTTTATACATCGAAATCCGTACGAGCACAATTTCGAGGGTGAACGTATCAAATTTGCATACCGTGCCCGATACGCCTTATCTCGTGTACCTATTACATTCTTAAAACAGGCCTACCTATGCCCGAGAAACACGGTAATACGCTCGAGAGATGTATTTTCGCACGTTCCTTTTATCTCGATTGCCCGCTTCCAGCTTTTATTGGCCGATAAATACCGGGGATGAAAACACGAAGGTATTGTCGAGTAACGAGAATGCAAGGTATGTTGGTAAAGAGCAAGAGAAAAAACAACGAGCTTCAACTTTCTAATATAATTACACAAAATCGAAAAGTACTATGTATTTTATTAACCGTTGCGATTAATAAAAGTTCGATTACCACGGGTATTCGACATTTACGATATTTATATCGCGGTCCATTTCATCGAAAGAGATGTCAAATCCAACGTTATAGGCGTTAAAGCAACGTCGCGTAATGGGATAAAAGCCCCCTTCGCCGCATTCCTTCCCGAAAATCATCCCCTAGAGCCGAAATTGCCGGGAGATCAACACGTTCGGGCTGTAAATTTCGCATTAAACCAAAAGTCCTAGACGGCGGATGAAACCTGACGATCCTGGTCACGATGTCTCGGAAAATCCCGATCAAGAATGGCCGTCACGTCGGCGATTCATTCCAGCAGTATCGCGCAAAAGCTAACTTTTCGAAGGAACAGCTTCGAACTTTGTTGTAATTCAATTAAACTTCCAGTACGGCTAGATCGAGTTCGATAATATCTCCATTGTTTCGAAGACATCCCGAAGGAAAGTATAGTTGCGATGCGATACCGATTCCTCGTATATACATACATCGTATTAACCTTTCGATCGAAGTCTCGCGTTGGCAGAGATACAGCGAGTCCTCCCGATCTTTATCGCGTATTCTTACATCTGTCCACGCGTAAACGTAGACGGAGCCGAAGGTTATCCAATCTCTATCTCTAATGTTCATGCAGGTAGGGCAGATGTTTGCGTTTCACACTCGATTCCTCGAGGCGATCGACGAAACGGTAGCCCTAGAGGTACCAGCATCCCACGATCAAAAAAAAAAAAAAAAAAAAAGAATATCCGCACCTCGTTTTCCACGCTCGAACTCTTCTTGAAAACATCTTACGCGCAAAGGTAGCCTCCTTGTAAGATCGTCATCCTTCTGAGATAACAGAGCGAAACGAAATCGTGGAAAAACGCAAGGTGGCATTCACGATTTTGGTACGCGCGGACATAAATTGCGGGGGGAGTGATTACGGATAAATGGGAAGAAGCGAGAGCTTGGTAACTCGGTGATAGCTGGAAATCAATCGGCGCTAAATTACCATTTCCAGGAGAATTAAGGTGGGTATAATTCCAGGGTGGAAATCCCGTCTCACTCGTCATTTCATAGAGCCGCGATGGTACCCTTTTAATCCAGATGAGAAACCGGTGTCATTTAAAAGCGCCCATAGCGAGAGGCTTCGAGAGGTGAAATCGTAAAAACTTTTAACGTAATAAAGGAACTTCCGTCTTGTCTCCCCGGCGCTCCTCGTCGGCACCAAATGGAATCGCATTCTACCAAATGGACGCGGCACTGAGCGCCTGTAACTCATTGCACTGCCGAACTTTATTTTAATGCCGCCATACGAAGAGAACGTTCGTTATTTCTCAAGGAACGAGCCTATCTTTTCCTAGCCGTCGATGATCTTGCGCGCAAAGACGATGCTTGACTCGCGTCGACGAACCATCCCGAGGTAGAGTGGACGATTTCGAACCTCCACTCGCGTCTTTTCGCGCATTTGCGTAGATCTGAAATACGATAAACGACGAGAAGCACTTTATTTACGATCCAAATTTCGAGCGTGTCGTTCCCTTTGTCTCTCGATAAAAGGCAGGGCGTGGGTGCAAAGTCTTCGTCGGGGATACGAAGAAGTGGAATCGAAGGTCGGAACCTCGCGAGTTGGAAGGGAGAATCAGCTCCGCCTGTCGAACTGGCCCACGCAGATTTTTCACGAGTGGGCTATAGCGTACCGAGCGAAAAGTACAAATTGCGGGTAACTTTTCGGCGTGGCGGAAGCGGGAAGGGAGAGCGGGCCAGGGCGCGGAGGGCCGAAGAAGAAGGAAGAAGGAGGTTGAGGGAAGCGCTTTCTCAAGGCGACCGAAACTTGGCCGGTACGTGTCGGGAGCAGATTGTTCGACTTTCTGCTTTGATAAACTGTAATTTCAGTTTATCCCGATGCGATCGTAGATACGCCCGGGACCGACTCGCCCCGAGGAGAAAACCGTGGCAAACTTGTAGGAAGGACTCTTAACCGGTAATCGGTCGTGTCTCGAAGTCTCGATGGAAGCGCAACTTCGAAATCCGGAACGTCGCCGCGCGTACGAATTATTTTATGGACCGTGACGTTAAAATATGAAAGAAATATATCGTCGGGATAGGCGGTTGGTCGCTTTCACCCTGTCTAAGGATAAACTTATCCTTTCTAATAAGAGCTTTCTGTGCCGGTGAGAAAATCGATGGCTGGTAGTACGTTTCTGTGGAAATTACAATAGGAATGTACGATTGTTCCAAGGCGTTTCACGAAAGTGTATATATCTCGGATACTTTTCGAAACATTTCTCGGTCTTTTTACGCGTATGAAATTTTCGGTGCTTCGGGTTAGAGTTCCTGCTCTATTTTCAGGGTGACTTTCGTGCAGGATACCGTTAAAAATTTTTTAGTCGGTCCGCTTATTAATGCATCGGCATCGAGGTGAAAATATAAAGCGTTTAGAGAAAGTGGGGCAGAGTTAACGCGTTTAAGATCCGCGAACGAAAATTCCCTTTAACGATTCGCGTAAAACTCTGCACAGATATGCATCCTCGTTCTCATCTCGCGAGCGTAGAAACTTGACCCGGTTGGGAGAAAACTACCCTTTCGGTTTACGCTTGTTCTTTCTTTTCGACAAAAGCATTCCGCCCGCCCTTTCTTTTTCTCCGATTTCCAGAAAACGATAAGCGTTATTCGGTCGACGGTGAACGATCTCGCCAGCCGCCCGCTTTATCGAATATTTAATCTCCCTCGCGGACATCTCGAGCCGCTGGTCACCTTCGCAAGTGTATCGCCGAATCGATCTTTAATACCATCGATGCGAACATATTCCAAGGTCACGCGAGTACTTAAAAAATGAACGTTTATCGCCGACTATAAATCGATCGATCGCTTCGAGATCGAAATAGGCTCCTTTACGTTTCCAGGGAAGCGACCAATAACGCCGAACGTATCGATGAAAAAATGGTGGCCGCACGGGCACGAGTTTGGTCGCGCTTTAGACCTACTCGAATCGAATTACGTAATCCTGGTCGTTTCGCGCGTGCACGGCCAACGTGATCCATTTGTTCAGCTCCCGTGCGTGATCCTGCTTACAAAGCTGCCGGACCGCAACATCGGAACTTTTCCTCGACCCGCGGCATTCCTGACCCCATCATGAATTAAATATGATTCATGGCACCGTCGACCGGTTAAAAAGTTTTCCTCCGGGTAAGAAAGATAAAGTATAGCTCGTTGGAAAGGTCTTTTCGCGAACCGTCTTAAATCAGTAAAAACTAAACCTTTCAGCGGCAGCGCGGAAGAACTTTTCACCGGTGGAAATTCATCGCTCGGCCGACAGCAGATTTGCGGCAAGGATGTTTCGCACAACGGGCGGATGTACGCGTCGGCATCGAGGCGAAAACGTTCCGCTGGAAATAATGGCGGATAATCGGGAGGTGCGTGGAGGTACGGGGATCCTCGATCGATCTCCCTCGCGAAACTCGAATTTGAGCGAAATCTCGTGGCGCCCATCGAACGTAAGGTCTTCCGGATTGCTCCGGCAAACGCGAACCATTGTTTGCCGGATGAGAATCCGCGAGGCGGAATGCTGGCCCGGCCTCCCCTTTCCATCCGAACTCTCCTCATTTGCGTAATGCTCCTTGTTTTTATCCAACTCCTCGAGAAGCACGGGAATTTTTGTTCCCGGCCTTTCGGTTCCTTCGGGAAATGAGACTTAACCACCCTTTATTCCGCCTTCGAAATTACGCGTGCCTCCCTGCCCCTCTCTGCTCCGAAATTTCAATGCTCCTCCCTGGGATCGTCCGCTAACTCGTATGTTTTTCCTCGCCTCCGACCAAGGAGGAAGAACTTTATATTTCCACTTGCCAAAACCATCGGAGGCTTTACCGCTCTAAGGCGGATATCGCGCCATCTCGATTCCCGTGTAGTTTCATATCAAAAGATACGGAGGGAGATGATCGACGACGTTTCCATCCACGCTCGTGGGTTAATTTATCGAAAAGCAGTGGCGCGCTTCGAGGCGACGTGCTTGGATAAATCGTTTCTCGAATGCACATCGTGGATGATAGAAGCTCGACGAGGAAAAGTCGTAGGATTCTCGTAAACGCGATTACGTATTTCGACTTCTCTCCGGTGGTCGTTATTGGCGAAATGCCGTCGTCGAGGGAAAGTCGGGTATCGCTCGCCTCTTCGCTTCGCCGGAACGGATCTTCGTGCGGAGAAGCGGACGCTGTGTTTACAAGCGGCCGTCGGCATTGCGATACCGCGTGGCCTTGCACGGTGCATTGCACCGATGGTACGTGCAGAGTTACGTTTTATGCACCACTTCCGGTAAGGAACGCACCGATGAACCGGTGGCAGAGACGTCCCGTTAATTTACGCCTAAACCGACAACGCGTCCCGGGGAAACGGTCGCGCCGCGAACAAAGCTCTAGAACTTTCGCCCATCGCCACCGATTTCCTTCGTGGTTCGATAATCCACCGGGCGATTCCTGGCAGTAACGAGAGTTCCGGGCTGCATAACGGACGTATTAGGAAGAAACGGAAATTGCAAAAATATGCAGAAATGGAGCTTGTTTTCGCGGACACGGAGCGCGACCTTAGGTTATTGACTTTGAATACATTACCGCCCGACAATGTATTCCGCCATTCCGAACGGATTGGATGCCGCTGTAAACATGAATTTTCGCTTATTGGAAAAACCGGCAAAAATGAAAGGATGGAAAAACAAATATGAGCCGGGGCAGCGCGAAAATAAGGGGCTTCCAGAATAAAGGTTTCGCAACTTATTTTTCGCCCCCCGGTAACCTCGGTCTGCGTTGGCGCTCTCGCACGAGGATTCCGGGGTATTAAATCTGCGCGTTAAGAAGAGCGGAAAACAACGTAGCGTAATATCCGAGATACGGAAGTAGAATTATGGAATACACTTGGCAAATGGTAGGATCGAAGGCGACGTTTACGGTCCGCGGGGCCACGATAAACGTTAAGAGGATTATGCTGGCACGCCGGATAGAGACTCGGAATCCCGGGTTCGAACATCGTTCGTCGTCCCCGCATTTTTCGCCTAACACGCGCGTAAATTCGAGTCAAGATTGGGTCTCCGTTGGTAGGATTTTAACTCGCGCAACTTCGTACGCAGTTCCACGCGTCGAAGCGTCGCGAATCTCCTGTCAATCCGCGACGTATATTTTCGTATCTTCGATCGAGGAACCGCGACTCGATCCGAAAACATTTTTAAACGCCGGCCGTACTAATTGAAAAAGTTCCGAAACGGGGTTGGAGGGTCGCGCGCCGATTATTCAACGTTTTTCGCGATGGCCGGAACATCCCGAATCGAGGATTGAAACGCATTTTCGAGGATGGCGCGGGAGAAAGAGAAACAATGCCGCGCTCCGCAGGAATCCCGCATGTTAAAGCACCGAATCCTTTTTCCAACCTGCCCCGCGTATTTTCGTTTCGGCCGTTTAATAGCCGGGAATTTTCGGAATATCTCTCGCGAGTCCCTGAAAATGAATTTCACGAGGCGCAACGCTGGTGCATCGACCTCCGGGCGCAGATCGATATTCCGGCCGGCCCGCAACGCGGAAGGAAAAAAAAGACGAGGCGGACGTATGAAAAGGTGCACCCGGGAGATTTCAATTTTTATCCCCCTGTAAACCGTAAAAACTGTTTATTCTCTCGTGCCCGTCCCAGGTGAACTGCCCATCGGCCCCGGAACTGCCTGCGAACCAATTCTTCCGCTTGCGCCCGCACTTCCTCCCTCCTCCCTCCTCCCTCGCCCTCTTACACTCCCCCCCCCCTCTCTCTCTCTCTCTCTACGTTTCTCCTATTTTCAGATGCCTCCGACTACGTCGATATTCCCCTTCGCTAACCCACGGCCGGAGTCTCGCGATATTATTCCATTTGATTGGGAAATGATTTATTTAGCGAATCGAAGGTGGCGGAGCTCGCCACGAAGTACGCTCACGTTACGCGTTAGGGGACCTTCGTACGTTTACGATCGTCGGCTGTTAAGTCGGCGAAGCCACGATAATCGTGGAACTTTTAATCGGACCGAAAGTGGGAGGAGAAAAGGCGGTGGCGAAGGTGAGAGAATTGGAAACGAAATGGAGAACGGAGAGCGAAAGAGAGAGAGAGAGAGAGAGAGAGAGAGAGAGAGAGAGAGAGAGAGATGGAGAAAAGGAGCAAGGAAAGAAAATCAAATCGCTGGGCTACGGCTTCCCCCGGTGCGACCAACGCGTAAATCCACGTCGGCCGTGTTTTGCTCTCTTTTCGAACAGAAATTCTAGAAGGTAGAGTAGTTACGAAAAAGAGCACCCATGACGTTAAACATTTCGTAGCCCTTTATGACCTCACGTACGGCCAAGTAACGTACTCCCCTTGGAAAAAGTCCGGATATATGGCCCCGACGAATCGGCCGGCTAAACCACCCGGTCATGGCTCATTTTATCGGAGGGAACAAAATTAGAGGAAAAATTCTTTCAGCCGCGCGGTGCTGCGTGCGCGACCCAAATCGTACTTTTTTTTTTTTTCTTTAAATTACATTTATATTGGACGTGCGTATATTTCTGGTTAAAACGCGGAACGTACAAGAACGCCCATTCCGGTTTTTTCTCGTCGTAAATCAAGTTACGGTTCCCTCTTTTTCGTGGAGCATATTTTTTAAATATACGTATAACGTATAAAGCAGCGGCGCTAATGTTCCGAGATACCTGCTCTTAATTTATACGCATAACGAACGAAAGTATCCATCCCCGCTCGAAACGGCATAAAATTATAAATTGGCAGAAGGGTAAAATAATACTCGGTACGAAAGATTCGGGCGGAAGTAACGAGGACCTCTTTTTCGTTCGTACGATTCAACGGCAAGAAACGCGTTTATTCGCGATACCGCGGTCGGCATCCAGGAGCGTTTTAACTTATTTGGAACGTTTTGTTACGTATTCCCGGGAGCATCGTAAATGCACGAGCGTGACGACGGAGGAGATTGTAACGGCAGCAAATTAAGCTTTAATAACCCAATAAGAGCGGCCCTATTAAAGCGTAAAATGACAAACGCTTTAATAAGCCCTTTTGCCCAGCTTTGAACCTCGCTAACCTCTTCCCCCTTTAGCCGTCCGGATATTCCTTATATCCGAGCGAAACTCTTGCCCTTAACGTGCATGGATATTGATTAAATACCTCGCGTAATCAACGGGCTAATTTAATGCTCTTTATCGAAAACCCTTTTGCAGGAAACGAATCTCATTTGGTATTTGCCTCCCTTCGTATCGACCAGCCCCCCGAGTAATATCATTAAACTGGCCAAAAACAAATACTCGGCGAACGAGGAAAGTCGGTGTTAATCGTCGAAATCGGCAGAGCGGAGCGCAAGGCCAACGTGGTTCGCGGCCTAATAGAATTAATCCTGAGGACAAAGGAGGAAAGGAAGGGACCGTCGGGTAATCGGCGGACGCGATCCTAGGTGATCGCGGGTGACGAGCAAAATATGACCGGCCGCTCGTCGAAACGTTAAAGGCCGATGGGACGTCATCGGATGCGTCTACGTGTAACGATTCGAAAAAGATTGGCGCACGAAGCGGCCGAACGTGCGGCCACCGACACAAAGGATCGGATACGTACACAGAGAAGGACCTTTCTGGCACAGTTCCTGCTCATATTTCAGCATCCCTTTTTGCCGCTGCACCCTGAAAGAGGGCCACACCGTTACCCTCCAGCCCGCCCCGTACGAAAACGAGGACAAAGAGCCATTTTGCCGTAACGCGATATGTCACGTCACTGCGTGGAAAGGGGGTGGAAAAGTGCGGGGTATGCGACGCTCCTTTTTTTCTCTCGTGTCACGGATTTAATCCCACCGCGAGATTCCACTTTTCTCGGCGCCGCGCCGCTGGCCTACGGGATTTCCAGCCGAAGGAGGATAAGGGAAAGAAGGAGAAAGCTCGAATGGACGCGCGATCGTTAATTCTACCCTTTCGTTCTTGACCCTTCCAGTGCGGGGATTTCTTTCGATCGAAACGATCGCCGTGGACACTGTTACGCGTACAGCGCGAACGTACGCAGGAGTACACGGTCTCTATAGAGATAACATTGGTCGATCGCGTGTACGCATCCGTAGTTCCATACCGGTGACCACGTCCATCCGTCCATAATCCGCGCCAATAGCTTTCGCCAGGGACGTATACGCGTGCACAGAGCTCGAGGGACCGATCGCGTCTTGTGGGTGAATCTTGACGATCGAAGCAACGACCAGTGGCTCTCATCCGAGACACCAAAGGAGTTTCGCCAAAGTGCTCCCGGATCGTTTGTCTACGAGACGCGACGAACCGCGTTTATTCGCCGGAAGTGAGGATTCGAAGCAAAAGTCCGTCCACATCCTGGGCAGGAATCGATGCAGCTCGGCCGCGGCTCTGTCCGTGGGCAGGGATATGAAATATGGTCGCCCAGCCGACGTGTACGCGGCCGTACACCGCAGGACTACCGTGAAAACGCGGGACACGGTACATTATTACCATCGGCCGACATTTGTCTTCGTCGGCAAGCGGCCCGGTATTGCGAGCAATGGACGAAGCGAGTGGCCCTAGAAAACGCCGATGGACGATCAGGATTGATGGAGGCTATCGCATAGCCCGAAGCCCCTTCCTCGAATCCCGCTACCGCGTGTTTTTAAAACTTTGTACTCTTACGTCGAGTACGGATCGAAGTCCTGATCTTCGATAATCGTAAACCCAATGGACTCTGGCGTGCCTTTGCATTTCCGACTGGCAGGGCTACGTTTCGAATAAGTTTCTGCGATTGTCCAGCGATGGACGAGAGGACGATGGTCGTAAAAAACGGCGATGGACGATCGTGATCGATGGAGAACACGGTTCGGCCTGAAATTCCCGATATCCGCGTTCGTACTCTCGATACCCTTTGGGTACTACAAAATTCAGGGATTTAAATATCGCTACCCGACTCGTAAAAGATCCTGAAACTGCGTTACGATGCGAGTATCTCGTTTGCTCGACTCCTCGGATAACGCGAGAGGTTTAATTAACGCACGGCATTAACGCACGACGAAAAGAAGAAAGGCGGGCGAAGAAGCGTTACGGATTATCGTTGGACGTCGTAAATAATATTAATTTGACGAGCGAAAACATATTTCCGCCTTCGTTTACGGCTCGAGGATCCGCGGCTACGAGGATCGGATAATCTTGAAATTTTATACCCTCCGGCAGCGCGATAAAATGTTTCTGGTGGCACGGCATCGTGAGAAACGATTCGATAAGCTTCTACGCCGGCATATATAATCAAGGGAGGGAAGAATGTAATCGGCCGCATTTTTTAGGGCGAGCTCTTATCTACGAGGTACGTCCTTTCGTATTAGTGACCGCATCAACGTTGGCAAACCGCTCGTCCTTCTCGCAAATACGGCGGTTTGAGATACATAAGCAATTGGGCCAACACGGGAAAAAACCGGTTTTCACGATAAAACGAAATTCCGGATTATCCACGCTCTTTGTGAAACCACGCCTTTCAAGAACGTAAACCTGCAACCTTCCCTTTCCGTATCCCTTGCTAAACTTGAAAGCACGTTTAACCGCCGGTATGACACTTTAAAAAGGACAAGGCCCCGGGCGAGATCCTAGCTCGTTCGTATTTCAAGCGTCTATTGAATACGATGCTCCGACTTTGCGGATAAATTTCCAAGTAGCTGTCGAGGATGGTAGTTTTGAAAAAAGAAGAGAAAAAAAAACCAAGGTCATCGAAATCAAACGGCAAGGCGGTCCTCGTTTCTCGCACGTCCAAGGTACTACCAGACGACGGAGATCGCGATAAAAACGAGGCAAGGATCCTTCGAAGTTGGGTGGCAAAAGCCACGAAGCGCGGTTGCGCGCGAAGAATATCGCATATCGAAATCATTACCGCGATTCGATCCGCCCTTGGAACATTCGATAGAATTCTACGATGAAGATATCACGGCGGGGCGAACGGAGGCGTCCTTTCTGGTAAAATAAATATTCCAAACATAGAGGAAAGGTCTCCGGAGATTTACGTTCACCGGCAATTCCTCGATACGAATTCCGTCTTTCGGTCCCTCGTCTCCTTCTTCGGTCGTAGGCGAGACCTGTATCGGAAACTGGCAGCTCGATCCCCCAGGGTAGCCGGTCTTGAGGTATTAACCCTTTGCGGTCCGAGACATTTTATCTATTTCACGCCAGCCAACTCGGGCCGCGGCTTATATCGAAGCCGTGCCTCGAAATGCACCGCTGACGATCGAAAGAATTTCTTTAAAGGCGCACGCCCGATATCCGGATACGACGAGGCAGCCTCAAAGGGATCGCGTATGCGCTCTAGGGCCATTAGCCACGCTAAGCACATTCCGTCGGTACGATAATAATCGATTGGCCAGTATCGTGTACGCGCGTAATGGCCGCATTGAAATCTAATAGCTTGGCCGGTGCATATTTCCAAAACAACGATTAACGGAACGACTTTATCCCTATCGGGAAATACAATGGTATCGTACGAAATGATCTCGGAGCGGCCGCCACTCGGTAATTGCGGCCAGCTGTTATCGACTAGGAGCATCTTGACGAGGTCCTCGCTCTTGACACCGATCGATGTTACATCGGGAAATGTGTTTTCTCCGCTGCCGACGTTTAAGGACGCGACGCGAAAATAGAGGCGATGCAAAATCGTTGCCACTCGACCGACCGTTCTTTGTCGCCGCGCGGAAAGAGCTGAATATATAATGTATCGATTCTCGGATGGTCGTTCGTTTACGTCGTCGATTCCCGACTCGGAAATTAACCCACGATAGGGGGGGGGGGGATTGTTCTTCGACTCACGATTCAAAGCGTCGCTGTCGGAATTTGTTGGTCCGTCCATTGGAATTCCAGCGTCGATCCTTTGCCTTACGATTTCTCTCACCATAACGCGTATCGGCTTCGAGTATTCGGCCACGATAATGACCGCACCGTTAATAACGCACGGGTCTGACGGGTTGTAGCGAGGCAAAGGGTTAATTCCAGTCGCGCAGAGCGATCGTGGGCTTTCCTCGCGTCTCGTGGCGTCTTCCTTAAATCCCAACACGTCCTTTGTCGAAGACTGGCAGGTCGATCCCCGAGGGCTGATGGCCCCAGGATCTTAGGCTGGCTGTGTACGTGTTCACGGGCCATTAGTCCCGACAAGCACATCCTATTACGTCAGTACCACGGATATTTCTCGAGGGGCGAGCGGATCCGCTTTGGCCTCTCCCCCGAGCAGAAATCCAGTCGTGCCGCGCCAACTTTTCCAAAAGGTCTTAACGATAACCACGGCCGACTTTCGTCCGAAGATCGAAATCCGATAGCCGCGCGAGCACCTTGCTCGCGCTAATGTCCGGCCTGGGATCGATGGGCCAAGGGCGCCCCTGGATTCGGAACCGTCGAGGCCCTTACGGCTCTCCTCCGAAGCCGGCACTTCTCGTCCACGTAGAATACCGCAGAACCGACGCTCCATCGAGCTGGCGAAAGTCTCGTGAAATATTTCTATCGACCTTGTTCTTCTCGACTACGATTCGACTGGGAAAGTAATCAAAAACCGCCGTAATTTTTTTTATACTAATTAGGCGACTTTATCAAAATGGATTTTCGGAGATTGTCTTTCTGCTCGAGGCTCCTACCTTTTTTTTCAATTTGTGCAGTATTTGTAGTATTATAAAAAAAAAGGAGTAATACGGACGATACGTTTTCTCGCAGTACGTGCGAAAAGAAAAGATGGTTTTTTTCTTGCGCAACAATCCGAGTTTACCTCTTACTCGCAAACAATTCGAGTTCATTTACTGGAGAGCCTCGGTGAAATAGGACTTGAATAATAAATTTTAAGGAAGCTGAAATATTGATAATACGCCAGCGATTTCATTTTCGACGCTACGAAAGAAGAATCAACTACAGGGGAAGGAAAATCTCGTGACTATCTCCGTTACATTAGCAAGAAACTCTTACTCGGATGGAATTCTTCGATTTACTTTAACACTCTATTTATAAACGTCGAATACTCTTCGGATTTGCGATCGAATATTATCTGGACTTAATATTCGACTTATGATCCGGTATTAATTTTAGAGCGCAAAACGAAAGGTGCGGAGGAAAATCGATGAAAAGTAAGTGGAGGCTTTTAAGGAAAATAACCTTCCAAAAATATCTCTATCGCGAACCGTATTACGAGTCAAATTTCTCATCGGCTGTACCGAAATAAGTGACGTCCAAAGCTGTTGGAAACCATATCCACCCGATATTTCATATCGAGCGACGACAAAGAGGCAATGAAAAAGCTAGAGAGACGCTGACTAAGATTTTTCCCCCCTCGCCCTCTCCGTCTAATCTCCTTTGGCCGACCTATCAACCCTCCGTTCATCATCCTCCGCCTCGTCGCCGCGTCTAACAAAGAAACTAACCATTTGCTCAACGCGAAAGTAGGACGCCATTCAATCCCCCAGAACGGGGATGACCTCGCATTTATATCTTCCGTCTTCGTAATTTTGCGGAAAAAAAAAGGACCGCTCGAGTTTATCCGCAAACGATCTTTCGGATCAAAACGAAAAACTCGACGCAGCCGCGCCTCCATCGCTTTCCATCCTATCTCGCAATCGCGCAACGCGAAATATTTTCGATCGTTCGTATCCAACGCTTTGAAAAATATTTATATCCGTTATCTCGACATACGATCCAAGTTGGTCTTCGCCCGGTTCATCGACGCACGATACTTCAATACGACCGTATAAACGACAAAGGGCGAGTAATTCGTCCCGCGTTGCCGGCGGAGTTTATTACAAAAGCCGATCATAAATCGGGACTATTCCGGACGCTGCTCGAAAAGTAATTAGAACGACGCGCACTGGGAACACTTTGAATTAAGTTAATAAAGGATAAATCGAAAGGATCGGAGGTAGAGGCAGACGGGGCGGGCTTTTGGCTTTTATTTGCCAAGCTCCGGGGGCTCGGCGAAACATCCACGGCAATGATAAAATGCAATAAGCAGCCGCGAGGGGCAGGGCGAAAAACCGGCCGCCCAATTTCGTATTTTAATTACACGTTCCATGGAACATCGATCGCGGCGCGAGAGCGACAATATATTGCCCCGTGTCTTTCCCGCAATATTATCGGTCCTACGCGGCCCGAATGCGGGAGATGCTCCGAATGGAGGAATCCGCGATGGCAAAGCATCGCGACGTCTAAGCGGGAGCGAATCGATATTTCCCGTTCCCGCTCGACGAACGCCGTTCCCGATCGCATCGCCAAAGGTACAGGGGACTCGTGTCAACGGGAAGTCGCGTCCCTCGAACCGATGTACATCCTAGGAGAGCGATAAAACTTCCTCGAGTGGCCTTGTCGATTTTTCTCCACTTTCGTCGGTGGTTATTAGAAAAAGGGGAAAAGCGCCGAGCCTCCTTTGCCGGGGAAAGTTACGAAACGAGACTTCGAGACGATTTTTGATTCCGGAGTTTTCTTCCTCCTTGCCAAACACAGCCCAGAGGATGGTTCGCGTGCGGATAAAAGTGTGACGCGAACTTACCGGTAAAGGACGATATTTCGTAAACCTCGACAAGGTCGTAAACGAATATGCGAAGAAAATAGTGAACGATATTCTGGTTTTAAAACGATACATACGCGAAAACGCCGAAAATGGTTGATAAGAAAGATCATGATCGCCGAAGGAAGTAAATTCAGTGGGGCTTTGAAGAAAGGTCGGTCGGCCCGGTTCTTCGGTTTTCGCGAACACCGCGCGACAGGGTAACGGGCACAATACGGAGCAAACATAATTCGAGGGAATTTGAGCGTGGCCAAGGCGAACTCGATAAACACCCGAGCAAAAGGGAACACCGTGGCCCTGCACGAACTCCGGCGCAATGGCCGCGGCAAACCGGATCTACGTTTACGTTGCTCCAAAGGCAAAATAGGTCGCGACAAATTACGACAACGGGTGCACGAAGTTCGTTCGCGTTGAGCCGGCCTCGGGCAGGCACGAGGGAGGAAACGCGTTCCATAAAACAGGTGTACCACAACCCCGATTTAAACGATTATAAACGGTCTGTGCGGGGAAAGAACGGCGCAAAACTCGATGAGGCGATCTTCCACGAACTATAATAGAAAGCGTTGATATGGTCTCGACGAGCGGTCATATCGTTACGATCTATACGAGCGGTTATAATACAACCGCTTGGTCAAGACCACATCGACATTTATCGCTCGATCCACCGAGCAAGACGAATAGAAGTACCGTATCGTACAATGGAAAAGTTTTAACAATCGCAAAAATTGCCATTATTCTCATTTATACGTGGCTCTTGGAAATCGTCGGTTCGTCAATGCGTCAACGGTGCCGTTTTGGTTGGCCAGGCCTGTGCCGAACCGACGAAAGGCTTCGAGAAAAGTTTCGGGAAATTTCTCTAGCAAGGTGGTTTCTCGATACAGTTCCCCTGGCCAGTCGATATTCCTCCGCTCTCAGAGCTGAGCCGCGTATCGCTTGGAAAATGTGGATACCGAAATAAACGGATCGGGATGGTCGATCACGCGAATACCTTCGGCCCTAAATCCAGGATTTGCGTGCTTACGGCCACGTGAAAATACATGGCCGCCGGAGGAAGGTGAGCGGCCGAGGGTAAAGCGAAAAGTATTTCTCGCGGCTTGGCATAAGGTTAACCCTTTCGGCTCCCCCGTCTAGCGCGGCACGGCATCGTTTTCTTCGCCATCGATCCGCGAGCAACGATCGTGCACGCTCCTCGATCGATTCTCGATCGCTTTCTCCACCTCGAACCGACGGAGATGGGCCTTTAAGTACTCGTCACGACCGTACGCCGTGCATTCTTAAATATATATATAGCCTTTTATCGCGTATGGATAACATTTTTATCAACGATTGGAAGGCTTTTCCGACAAAGAGTTCAGGGTAAAACGCTACATCCGCAAACGGTGTATAATCGAAGAGAGCGGAGTAAAAGATATTTTTAAATCCAGTCCTAAGAAGATAAGACTACGAATTTCTTTTCTAGAGATCGGAGATTGGAATTCCACTTCCAGAATCTTTCCCCGCGATAGCGTACATTATTGTTTCCGGTAGTTTAAATCTCCCTTTAAACGGTAAGACCAGAGATTCGAAGCTCGATCCTCGCTGTAGAATCTCTCCGTCTATGGATGTATCAAAGTTCCCCATGAGATCCGGAAGAGATGTTTAAAAACAGAAAAGGGAAAAAAGGACCGTAACGCAGTGCTCCTTCGGGTTTTTCCGCGGATGGTCCTATTTCTTGGAAGAGTAGTCGCAATTTCGAAGGGGGTCGCACGTTCGAGCGATCGAGAAATAAAATCTTACGAATTTCAGCCGTACGAGGGACAAGCAATCGGGGAAGGGGGAGGGGGGCGGTTGGTTCGCGGAAGAGGGATAAAACTTTATATCGCTGGTAGATTAAACCGTGGATTACGAGTTTACGTACAGTTGCGTCGAGGTAAGAACTTTTTGGCATGTCCTTTTTTCCGAAAAAAAAGCACTGCAATTAGCGATCGGAGTGTGTAGTGCCTCAAAGCAATCTCATGTTTATTGCACGGCCCGGCCGTAATTGTACCTCGTCCAGGTCGGAATTTCAGTGCACGTTGGGACATTAATTCCGACAGCGTGATTTACAAGCAATCGGGATAAGTGGACACTTTTGTTGAATCCGTATTTAGGTTGTATGCACTTCACATTTAATTATCGTGCGTCGTGCGGTCAGGATGGAACGATCGATATTCGTAAGCAGTACGGTCGATGTTTGCGAAGCTACAAAGTGCTTTTCTTTAGATAAGATATACCTGACCATCGGCGCAATGTTTCTGACTTTTCGATCGTAAGAACGATAGAGAAAACCTCTTGGTCGAAAACTTATCGCTCGACGCAGAATGGTTAATTATATATAAAAACTTGGTTGACTAATAAATCAACCAAGATCTTATCAATTTTAACGATGTTCCTCTTACCGCTACAGAAACTGGAGCTGCCATCCCACAACTTACCTGAAAAAGAGAAAAAAAAAACTCGTTAATTTTTTGGTCTCGAAAGGGTAGATAAGTAAGGGTAATAGACTCAAAAAATAGCGGCAGACAACGGATCGCTGCAAAACTATCCGGGAAAACGATCGACACTTTTCACGTACGCCCAGCGGGGCGATAACGTTGCAATAACGCCTTTGCGGAAGAACACTTGGGGATCGATCGTCATTCTTTTCGCTCGTGAGGACTGTTTTGGTATCTCGAAAATTCAAAGGAGAAGAAAGGCGGCCGGTTATGGGCGAGGTATAATATTAGCATTCAATTTCTCGCACAAACTCAATTAGAGACGAAGACATCCCGGTGAAGTTTTAATTGCACCGCGCGTCGACGAGGAGAATGGCATTAACCGCAACATCGATTGCTCCACCACCGCAGGAACCATGCGACGCAACCCTCCCCCCTTCCTCGGGCTTATAGGAATCCATAACACTTGGATGGAAACCGAAAAAAAAACCGTTAACGACGTACAGCCTAGGCACGGTGGGAAATCTTGCATGGCGCGATATCAGGAAGCAAGCCTCCGTCGGAGCTTCGTTAAAAATATCTCATGGTTATTATTTCCCGTTGACCTGGATCTCGTAGTGCGACAATTAAATACCGCAAAGAGATATGAATCGCAGGCCGAAGGCCGATAATACAAAGCGATAAGCCTTCGAACGACGAGGCGTCTTCGAATTTCCAGCAACGAATCGCACGCACGTCTCTACTCAAAAAGTACTCGCTTCAAAGACTATACACGGTATTCTATATCTGTACCATTATTTCATTATACATTGGATACTTCGCCACTATTAAAAATGAGCGTAGATCGGTACAGAAATCATTTCGACTCTATCCCTAGACCAACGAACTTAACCACGTTTAGATTCTCCATGGATCCAAGGAAACACGATCCTCACGATCGAGGAGCTTGGGAGCGAAAACACGTGGGCCAACAAATTCGATGCCCGTTTCCTCCAAACTTGGTAATGTAAACTACAGCCCCCGACGTCGGTTCGCGTGGCTGTCGGTGCAGGGAAGACGCAAACTCCTCCTACGGGCCGGAACTCGCGGCATCATCGTCGCATCCGACGCGGCCTCGTCTCCGGCGCGCGCCGCCTCCCGGTAATTTCACAGACGCCCTAACGCTTAATTACGAAAGGTGTTTCTCGATAATGACGCGACACGTTCCGCAGGCATTGAACTCGGTGCCATTAGCTCGTCGTCGCAACGTGGCCGCGCATCCGCGAATCCCATTGATGCGGACAAATCGATCGTCGGCAGGGAGGCAGCGGTAACCCCGTTAGTCATCTGGAAACCGTATTCATTCCCGGTTTCAGCGTCGTGCAATGCTAAAAGTATCGATTTCGGGTGGACAAAGTTATTATCGAACGAGCTCGAGTCTTTCGATACTCGGCCTTACGATTATCGTCTTTAATATATTCGTAGAAAAAGGAATTACAGCCAAACGATCGCCTTTTTATTTAATTTATATATTCCTTTTTTTTCAAGAGCGAATAACGTAAAGCTGACCGAATCCTTTGAATATCCGATTGGAATGGCTCAGGACGTATAGAAACGGTTGCGAAATCTTAATCCTCGTTTTTAATTTCTTCGAGCATCAAAGAGAAAGGCGAGAAAGAAAGAAATTCGTCTCACGTTTGCTCATCTTCCATTTTGCTATGCACGGCACAAAAATTCAGAAATCAATCGTTAGCGTATATTGGAATTTCGGCGTATTTATCTAGCCAGTATCGCATAGGAACGGGCAAAAATGGAAATACGGAGCATAATCGTCGAAACCGTTTTTTTCGGTACGTTTCTCGGTATATATTCTCAATCAAACGTGTTTCGCGATAATCCAAGAATATTACCGTCGTTCAGCTGCAATGAGAATTTCCAGCACCGTGCGCCGGCTAGAAACACGGCCAGGGTCGACCGGATATATTTTCAATCGGGTCGAGCGATCGTTGGGATAAATCCTGCTGGAAAAGTATTCCGTGCGCGGCGCACGCCGCACCGCGCGATACCTATCGATCCACCGAGGCTAATAAAGCATATCTCCGGGAAATTCAGTGAACGTGCCGCGCAAGACTCGGATTAATTAGCGTCGGGATGCGAGACTGGGAAGTCGGCGTCGAAAGGGAAAGTATCGGTCGGACGAGTCTTTGGACGGCGTGGCGCGGTGAAATCGAAGGAAGATACGATGGCCTAGAGGCGCGAATCGATCGCTCCTGGAGATTTCATCGCGGGAATCCTCGCCAAATCGGATTTACGTTTTACGATTTACACGGCCATAAGGTGCGAGTCAAATTTCCGAAGATTCGGCCTCGCGTCTCGCCATCGTGTCTCGCGAGTTCGGGACTGGAAACGGTAATATCGATGGCATCGTCGATTCTTAATAACCCAATTACTCGTAAGGGTGTAATATAAAGCAAGGTAGGGTCGCTCGTATCGATTTGCCGAGGTCTTCCTCCGTGGGAAGCGAGGGCGGAAATTAACGGGAGAAAGGGAGACGTGTAAAACTGGCGCGAGTAAAGGGTGCCGCAAGTGCCGATCCAGAGTGGTCGGTTGCCTTTCAGGAAACCAAAGTGGGGAAGCGCAACTAGGCACTAATCTTTCTATCCGCGCTTTCCCCGATTTCCTTTCGGCCACGTTCCTTCCGCAAACGAGGAGCCTTCCGGCCCTCAAAGGGCCCTGCCACGGCCGATGCCCGCCGTGCTTTCACGCTCTTTTGCGCTTTCACATTCGAATGGGCGGTGACGGTCAAAGAACTTTTTCGGAGTTGAAGACGCGCTCCTCGCTTCTCTCGCTGCCCCTTTCTATTCGAGCCGCCTCCGCGCCGGTCAACGAAGGCGCTGCGCGTCGAGGGGAGGAAGATCGACTGTTCTCCTCTATCTCCGCGATTCTTACCCTCCGCGCCGCTCCCCCTTCGCTCGCGAGGAAACCGATATTTTTTTACCGAAAAACTTTCGAAGCCTCTGCGCGATAAAGCCCTTACGATATCGGGAACGGTGGATCGTCGAATAATTTCGAAAGGCTCGTCTCCTTTATCGAGGTCTCGATTTCGTGCCCATTACCAGTGTCGAAGTATCTCGATTAACTTGGCAGAAATATGATCGATGTAACTCCTGGCGGGCAGATTTTTCTCGGGTTTTTCGCGTTACGAGGAGGGGAGTGGGGATAAAGTATTCGGGGCGTCTTAATGCTTTTCGAGTCGTGGGATAAAAGGTACTTTACGTCCCGTCCTTTGACGTGCGTACGAAAGAGCCTCGAACGGCGCGAGAAGAAGGAGCTCGCTGGGTGCGTTTGATGCGGCGTTCGTTGCACGCCCTGAGGTCTCCCTTAAATGGACCGTCGACGGCTCGCCTTCGTCTCCGAGTGTACGGGTGTTCGTGAAAATGTCACTTCCAAGAGTCCGGGTCATGCACCGTCGGTGGAGCTTTGTTAAAGCCGTGCCGCTGCGCGTCGACCCGGAGCGAAAAACCCGCTGGCGGAGGAGCGGCATTCCTCGGAAAAGGGGATAATTCAGAACCTCGGTGGCCATTAGCGGGGCGAAAATATACGAGCGACTCGCGGCGAGGGAGCAACCTCGCGAATCTGACGGCGCGTACGCGAGGAATCGATCGAGAGGACCTGCGAACGAAGATGAGCTTTTTGTCCGGAAGTTTGTCGTTAGGGCGCAGTCGTTGCTATCCGGTGAAAACTGGTCGCTTCCAAAGGGAGAACGATTCGGAACGAATCGCGCTAATAACGAAGGCCGTTGCGTAAAAACCGACCGTGCACGGTTGAGACGTATTTCAAATTCGAAGGGGCGATTCGTGCGGCGAGGAGAAAAAAATTGGCCGGAACGTGAGAGGCTGCGTGCGGCATTTTACGATATGCAAAACAAGACCGTAAAACGAAAGACGAGGTCATTCTCGTCCCGATGCGCGAGTCTTTTTTTCATGAAAATACTGGTTCTCGTCCAGGTACTGTATCGTTTATAGAACGGGCGACGTTTGTTGGATCGCGAGAGCGATTATAACTCGAACGAAGGGGACACTACACGAACGAGCATCGATGCAAAAGAACCTGCTACGTTTAATTGCACGTTGCTCGATGGAATATAAAATAAAACCGTCCGATCCGTCCGTTTTAAATGCCTCACGGCTTATTTGAGGCGTTCAAGAAAATTATCGGACCATTCTATTCCGCCACAACTTTTTTTCCTTTACCGATCGAAGAGAATCTCGCGGTGCACCGATATAAACCTGCGGCGTGCGTGTACCGTCGAAGCGTTGGACATCCCCGAGTTTATATTTAAAACCAATTAATCGGAAGCTTCTCCGAAGCAAGGCGTTAACCGAGGGGATACATTTGCGCGTCGAGCCTCTCTCCTTTTCGATTTTTCTTCCGGGCCCAGCCGCCTCTGATATCTGCCGTCACGAACGGTTTGTCCCTTCGTGCGCGAGCCTCCCTTTGTCGGTCTTGGATATTATCTTTTCCTCCGGTAATTTAGACGCACCAAGGACGATACTGCGGCTTCGTCCTCGGCCGGATAATAACCTTCCAAGGGAGGATAGCGCGCCGACCGACGTGGAAGACCGTTTCCTCCATCTGCTGGGAACGCAACCGGCATGACTTTCGCTCTCCGCCATTCGATTTTCGAAATGACTTTTAAAATTCTTAATCTCGTCCGGGAAAATGCTCCTTCGATATTTACCAGGCCGACCGTTTCGTCCATCTGCTGTAAGCGCAGCTGGCGTTTCTACTCCTCGCAATTCTACCCGTGGAAATCGTCTCTTCTCTTTTGAGGAACCCGTTGATATCGTTACAAAGAGGTACTTTTTCGGTACATGGTAATCTCCGCGGTTATGAAAGTAAGCAGTGCGTTCAGATCTCCTCGATACTCGTCTACCCTTACGTTGGATCGAATGAATATCGCCATGATGCCAATGAGGGCAGAAGGCTGGCAGAGGAGGCGAGATGTAACGTTGCTGACCTACGAAAGATCGGGGGCCAATAATCCCATTTCCCGAGGTCCATTTAAGGACCCTCTTCTTCGGGAGGTTTGCCATTTCCGCTGTTGGCCGGTTCTTAAATGGGCGGTCGGGACCTGGCCGTAAAAAGAAACCGCGCCTTTGTTTAGTCTGAGGCGATAATCGGCACGTTTTGCACCTGGGGCAGGAAAAGGACCTTGGCTTCTCGGCCAGCTGAGGCAAAACTGCGGGACTCGGCGTTCCGGAATCAGCTGTTGCAACTGCCAACGGTTCTCATTTAATTTACGAATTTTCTAAATCTACATCGTTCACGGAACACCATCCTACACCTTACACGTTTACATCGCACGTCAAAATCAAAGCCCCTCCGGCCGCCGAGTTGCATCGATATTTAATCGAAGCTCGATCAATTTTCTTCTGCACAATTTAACGATATTTGAAACGTTATTGGAGATTAGAGGTCGTATGATAATTTTCAAGGCCCCCGCGTTGCGATTTTACCGATCGTCGTCGATACAATTATATTACGCTTACTATATACGACGGGATAAAGTTCGTTGGCGCTTCTTGATGTTGCGAAGCAACGTCCTCGTACAGCCTGTAACTCTGTTAATTTCTGTTTACGATGCCCAAATACGCAAACACGAAAACTCGCTTCATCCGTAATTATACCCTGCAATCCGAGTTTCTTCACTGCGCCGTAATTTATCGGGATAGCCGCCAATTCGAGCACTGATCCGCGATTAGCAATGGAAATACGATTACGCGTAATTCCAATGCAATTACCCGAGGATGTTTCGGACGTTCTGGATTTTTATCTCGCTCCATCGAAGCTGCATCGGGAATGGAAAGGCTTACGCGATATTCGTCAGATTCTCACCGCGCAACACTAAATCCAAGTACGCTCCATTTACCTCAGCGGCATACGTTACCCCGTATCCAAAGAAGATAAGTTCGAAGACCACGTTTCTCTTGCCACAAGATCAATTTTGGTATATCATGCTTCCTCATTTTATTGCACAACCATATTCCTCGATCGAGAAAACGGTGGTATTTTCGATACTGTTCATAATGTAGAGCGAGCAAAGGAAAGATCCAAGGTATTTCATTGGGCCTTCGAGGGAGGATGAGCGGGAATGTTGAAGACGAAAGGGGCGAAAAGGGAGGCCACGGGGGGCACAATATCACGATGGAAGCAGCCGTAAGAAGGAAGACGATTGTACAGGCTCCGGGGGTTAACTTCCAAAGAGCATCAAGTAGAATAAACGAGAGAGGAGGGAGAGTTCCACTATTTCCAAATTACCTCCGAAGCAAGGTGTCGCAAAGCAGCAATAATAAGAGCGTCTATGACCTTTCGGTGGCAATGCGACCAGGGGGACTGTCCGAACTACGATACAAGCTTGTGAAGGTAATATATAGGAAACAGTGTCCACGTGCGATGACGAATATTCCTCGCGAAACCCGTAGAACAAGCGAGATAAACAAAATTGTCGATTTTTTCCTATTGGCTCGTCGTATTTTGCCGACGAAGCACAAGATATCCCAGACGAAGCGCAACCCGGACGAAGGCTTCGTTCCACATAGGGCAGGTTGTTACGGATTAGTTGTCCGACCACCTTGTAGAATTATGAATTCCCCGAAGGACTGCCGGTTTTAATGCCGGTAGCTTAATGTTTGCACATCCACATCGCAACGCTCCAACGGGAACCTCGCGAGTTCCCCCGAGAATCGATCTACTTCCAACCTGCGCCATAGGGCTACATTTGCAGGGTGAGTCCTCGAAATTAAAATTAGAAGTTCGAAAAGTTGCCTACCTCTCGGAGAAGATTTTTTCATCAAAGGTAAACAGAGGGAAATCCCTGTAACGTGAATTCTCGACCCCTCTCATTTACATTCCCGGCTTACGACCCAGGAAGCTTTTAATGGCCGTTTGCGATCGAATAGAGAAACCCGCACGTTCCTAAAGAATATTTCACATTGAAATTTTGAGATTGCCGAATCGCCGAGTGGACTGAAAAGTCATTTCGTGGAAAGAAACATGTAAAAGCCCCGTAAATCTCCCTTCGTACTGCATAATCCGAAAGATCAACGTTCGAGATAACGCGACAAAAATCTGCGTAAATGATCTTTAATTTTACAAGGATCCGCTGAAAGTAGAATCTCATTCTGAAAACCAATATTCTCCCGTGACAATGAAAAGGAGCGGAGAATATAGGACGCGAATGTTCCTCGTTGCGATCTTGCGTCGAAATACGAACATCGCCGCTCCTCCGAGCTGCGAATCCGGAATCGAAATTACGAACTCGTGCTGCGTGCCGATTCTCGAAACCGATCCTTGCACGAAAGTATCGACGGCTGCTGAAAGGTTTACCCATCGCCGATTCCCACCAAGATTCATGCCTCGTAATTCGATGCAATTTGCATCCGCGATTTTCTTCGGAATACGCGAATCTACGAGCACCGCAATTATCTTTAACTCTCCATAACTCACGGTAACTTCCAAACGGCGTTTCATCGATGCGTTTTGTCCCGAATCCGATCGTTTCGTTCGGAATTTATACACGATCGCCGATCGATAAGACACTCTGTAGTCGCCAAGCGAACCGCCATTAATCGCAGCCGCTTTTCTTTTAACCTTATGCAATATAAAACTACGCAAGAACGATGCTCATCCCTCTTGGCTTACGCCTCATCCTATTCAGGGTACGAGTCGGATTCGACTGTTTACCCAGCGACAATATAGTTTCCTATAAGTAGCGCATAAACGTCCAACCTCGGTCACAATCCACGCTCGCCTTTTCAGGCCCGAGGTACAACCCGCGCCACGACCTAGACTCGTGTTCAGGCCTGGCTTACGTTCGGCCTCGTTGCTGCGAGGCAAGGGGTTAAAGCGTGGCCAGGCAGTTGAGGCCTAAAGGAAATTCGTATCATAGAGAATTAAAGCCGGTAGCTCTGCCGACGAGCCGATGGTCTACAAGGGCAAAAGCAGCTCGCAAGTTGGAGCCTACTCGCATTAACGCCCCGGGATAGAATTCGCTAACTGTGAATAGTTTCGTACATATCTCTGCGTCCGTGGGGATCGATACGGTCGCCATGACGACCCGAGGCTGCTCTATATATACGGATACAGGGATACATCTCAATACGAGTATACGGACCGCCCCTTGCCCCCTTGCCCACCACTTTCTCCCCTTTCTCACTTTTTCCCCGCGAACTCTGACTCTTTGTATCATCCTGACTTTTTCTCCGCTCAGGTTAGTCCCCGTGTTTTTCCTCGGGCGGTAATTATCAGGACTAGGCGGGGAGATTATTTAAGGATGCCGGCTGCTGGACCAAAAAAACCCACGAAAGGCGAGCATTTTTTTATCCCAACCTTTTTGGTAGTTACGCGATATCCAGTAACCTTCGGGGATTTTTTTTTAATCCTACCGATAACTCGCCCCGAAGTACTCCAGAATTACGGTCATTCGAAGGGCCTTAGTTTCTCGGTAGAGGAAGATCGGATCTTTACTGTACAATACGTTTTATACGTGTATTCGAATAAAAGCATCTTAGCCATGAAGTTTTTCGCGCTATACGATGTTCCACGCTTCTCTCGTGAAAGGTGGAAAATTTCTAATCGTCTTAGCAATACTCGTACTCGTTTCCAGCGCTGGACGAAAGGTATACACGGAATATCTGTCGGGCAGCGGTAGTGTGCAAAAGTTAATAGTAAAAAAAAAACGGGGGCACGTTGAGCGTCGAAGTTCCCGGACCCTCTGGGTAACGTATAGCTATGTACGACATTCCGTACGGTTTAGCATATGAGCAGATCTATAGAGGTTGCTTCTAGGCGGCCGTTGCCCGACTTGCCTCCAATATTGCCGGTATTGCACGACCTTATTAACTTCGCGAGCCATAAAGGCCGCACACCCCTCGCGAGCCACCGATACAGCTGCATACTCGCGTGCACGCGCGCCTCTACACACTCCTCTACCTCGCTTTCCGCTTCTATTACCGGGTTTAATTAACAGTTTTCCTATGATATTAAGTTCCCAGATCGTGTCGGGCATAACACCTACCTCGGCTGCGTAAATTGTTGTGCCGTTCGTCTCGTCGCTCCTGACTCCAGACTCTTAATATAAAATAATTGCCCACGATAATCGCGTGGATTCCATTAATAAATGAGCTTGAAAAGCGTGCGGCCGAGTAGCGAAAGAGATTGCATTTCGTATTCGTTCGGATTGTGCAGGGAAGTCTACCGATCTCCCGGCCGATAATATTGTAAGTATAACAAACCCGCGATAATACAGGTTTTCTCCGGTTTCTGTTTTCTTTTATACTTCGTATCGGAAGGATGCAAATTATAACGAAAATAAACCGTAGCGGGAGTGAATCGTAACGGAGTTAAAGTCCCTCCTGGAGAATCGCAAGAGCCTTATAAACTTTCGTTATTTATCCAACAGTTATGTGGAACTAGATTCGACGTTTTAATGGCGGCGCTGTAAACACGGTTAAACGGAGGAAATATTTCAAGCCACGCGCGGTTAAACGGTGCTATTCGACCGCTGGCTTTTACGACAGATTTTTAGGGGTGCCATTACGAATGACGGCATTTCTCCCGCGAAGGATTTAACTTCGAGCGCGAGTCGATAATCGCAGGAAGAAGAGCTTTCGGGCGATCCAACGAGGAAAAGGGGAAGAGAAGCGAAGCCGAATTGCGGAAAGGACGAAGAATGGGAATATCACGATGAATCCTGGTATCGCTCAACAACCTTCGATCCAATTGAGATCCGGTTCGTTTCCTTCGTCTTCCGTCAAGCTCGGTCGGTTTACTGGAAATTCATTCGAGCAAATTGAAGGATAACGAAGAGCGGAGGACAATCCACGGATAATGAACGGGCACGAATCAACGTGCGAGTTATTGCGCCTCGACTAAATCAGTCCCCTACGCCTTTCTATGGTTGGAAATAATCTCCTTAACGAAAAACGTCCCACGAAAAAAAAAAAAAACAAAAGTTTGCGCAGAATGTCAAATTAAAATTTAATTCGCGACAAACATAATTACACCATCGATCGCTTTCTGAAAAATAGAGCCACGTTCGTAATTTTATTGAAACTCGAGTGAGTAACGATTCGTAATACTTTCGTGTTGCATTGCAAGTACAATTATCGATATCCATCCCTGATTTGATTACTTCTCTCAAATGGAAGTGACACGTTGCTCGAGGGAATTTAAAAGACGTTAAGAATCGCGCGATCAAGTGTCGTTGCACTTTTTGTTGTCGAACGCAAATGTCATCGGCTTATTCGTACGTGTCTCGTGGGACACCGAAATGCGTCCAAGTAACTTCATTCGGTAATAGGAGCTGGAGCGAGTTCGAAGCGCCGCGCGTTAGATGACGCGTAATCGGTGCATAATATCGAATTACGCTTAACGAGCTAATTGCAATGTAAACGTGATCCTCCGTTATCGAGGTCGCGAATTCCTGCGTTTCTCATCCTGGAGAATGCCTCAGATTTTTGCAAGTAATGCGAGATAAAATACGGTAAGGATAGATATGGCGTTGTAATTAAAATAGTCGATCGTGATATTCAAATCGGGAAGATCGAGGCTGTCATCGAGAGCAAGCTCGTGCGTTATTTGTCAGGAGATGTGGAAGAACACTGGAACAATGGAGTCAAGTTCCTGGTTTCGCGCGTGTCCAGATAGCAATCGTTCCGGGGGAATGGAACGCATTGTTCAGGCATGATCGAATTCCTTTTGAGTTCTATCGAATGGGCCATTTCCTCCCTTCGATTTCGACGCCAGGCTTCCCTGGTTGTTCTTGCGCAAACCCGTCTCTCAAATGACTGGCATACGCGTAAGCGAAAACGGTGCCGGTATCAATTAAAAGACAGAGTCCGGATCGATCGAGAAAGATCGTGCGCGATTAAAATAACGAACGCACGCGATGCCGTGAATTTCAAATCTCACGTAATATTTTCCTTTGTTTTATACCCTTGTAAGATAAATATAACAGCGCAAAGCGTCCCGCAAGTATCGCAATACGAAACCGACGTAATGTAGGAATAGCACGTGAAACGATGGCGCTGATAAACCAAGAGAGGAAAGGCACGCGATATATTCACGCTAGCGACGTTTTTCGTAGACGTAGAATTTTCCAGTCGACGGATAGAATATGTCGTTCCTGCATTGCACGCCGATGAACGTTCCTACGGAGGATATTTCGATCGACGACAAAAGGATAAGTTCGAGCATTGTTTTGCAAAGTCGACGATCGGCCATAGCCCTCCCTTTCTTCCGTTCACCGAATTTTGCATCCTACCGAGATGAGATCTCTGTAAAATGTAAATGCAGAAGCAGGAAGTCTGACGCAGCTGCTGGAACATGTAGGAGGCACTGACTCACGAGAAGTCCAAATCACCGTGACCGAGCCGTGGGACTGCGTAAAGACACTCGTAAACCGGAAGACGCATCTTCGACCGACGACCGCGAGGAAACGTGCTCCGCGAACTTCACTTAAGTTCGGTTTAACACCAGAACTAGGAAAATCTGCGATACGATGCATCCGTAAGTCCGTGGAAAAATTTCCGCTATTTTTCACGCTGCATCTTCGATAAATATTTCATTATTTTCTCGCGACGTACAGATGGTTAAATCGATCGATTAATTTTTTTCTCCTTCGCCTATTTTTTTTTACGATACATATGGTATACCAAGATACCTTAGAGCAGCGATCCATAGTTTTAACGATAAAACATCCGCGCATAGCTCGCAGGTTGTGCTGGGTTATCGTGTTTTGTCGGACGTAAGGAGAACTCCCTGGAGGATGGTCATCGTAGGACGAGCCGTGAGATTTCAATGCCTCCTCGGAGATTTCAAGGAGTGGTCCGTATGAGATTGGCGCGATTCTGAGTACGCGGATATTCAATTAAATTTAACCCGCTACACTCCAGAAAATTATCCACCCGAGGTATATACGTATATATCGTGAAATTTACGTAAATTCCTCGTACTTCATACAACACGGCAGTAGGTAAATGCGAATCTAATGCGCTCTCCTAAATGTGTTTTAAAAACTCCTACCGTAACAAGCGGTGAATATATGAAGACATTCGAGTCGTTAAAAAAATTCCGCGTACGCGTGGAAATTACGAACCCCGTTTTGCGCGACAGAGCGAATGGATTGTCGCAAAGTGTATTTATCGAATTATCAGTGCAGTGCGTGCGCTCGGCCAACGAATCCCCCGTAATGTGCGCGAATACTTTCTTCCGCTTCGACTCGCTTCGTTCGAATGGTATTACACGCGTCACCGGATGACTCGGCTGCGATCCAGTGCGGAGAATATTACTGAGCAAGTGCATCGCGGTTGAATCGCAGCGGAGAATAGCGCCTCTAAGGCTAATTTCTTTGGTTAAATATATTTCCGTGACTCAACGCGTCAAGCCCCTAGACGCATCGAGGCATTTCTAGGAAGCTCTCCTCACGGAAGCGCGGTGATTCAGGAAACTCCTTGAAAATTCATCGGTGTACTCACGCTGCCCTTATATCGGCCGCGAGGAATTACTTATGAATCAATGCAACCGGTGACTTCTAAAAATGGTAATTCCGTACAGCAGCAAAGCTGGCACCATCTTTGGGGCAAGGCTCGGCCGTATCCCCACGCTTCTCGACGCTCTTTCGCGAGCAACGATGCATCGTCAACGAAGGTACCCTGCTACGTCGAAAAAGATTTATGCGCACCCTCCTGTAATCGCTGGCATAAATTCCGAATTATCCCGCTTTCGACGCTGAATGGAATTTCGAGTCGCGCCTAAAATGAGAATTTTTAAAGGGAGTAGAACTGGGCGTCTCGTTCGTGAAAATATCCTGAAAAGAAATGTCGCACGTACAGCATCCACCATTCTTCTCTTCGACCTCGAATATTCTCGAACATCGCGATCCTCGCGTGCAAAGAAAACCGACCAAACGGCTAAAGCGTCGTTCGAAGTTCTTCGGTTTTCTCTAGGGAAAATATTTTCGACGAACTATTCGGTAAGACAAGAAGACAAGGATTCCCGGTCGGACATACCGGAATACTTTTGTCAGCATCGAGCTTCTCGAGACCGGAGCGAGGAAATTGTGCCGCAGAGTGGAACATTTACCATAAAGAGGACCGAGATCCGTTCTCGTTGTTCGACAAAAATTTACTTTCCCTACATCGAGGCAGAATTCACCCTTGTTGTTCCAAAAAGAGAAAATACTTTTACAGCACGGAGCGAAAACCGAACCCTGTTATTACAGATAAATATTTTTACGATAAGAGAGAATAATTCGCTCCTACGATTCTAAAAAAAATACATTCACGATATCGAGAAAAGATAGCTCATTATTGTTGCCAAAAAATATTTCTATGCCCAGTATCCCTGTCACTCCGGAAAAATACCATATCGTCCTTTCGAGAAAAGATTCCCCCCTGTTATTCCAAAAGGATACTTCCACGGCATCGAGGAAAAAAGGGGATAGATTCGAGTTGGTTCGGGACGAATCTACGGAATCCAAACTTGATTTCCGAGAGGGCGAATTTGGAGCATCGAAGCTGTGTCTATATCGGATATCGAAGCGCAGGATGAAGGTGGAAATCCACAGGCGGTCGAGGCTCCTCCGCGGTCCACCTCCTTTGGGTCCTCCTTCGGCTTGGTCCTCGAGACTCTTCCCTCGCCGAGCAAAACACGGTCGACTTGCCTGCAGGCTGCTGCGGTCGAGTCGGTGGCCCTTTGTGTTCACAAACCACCATCTGCCGGGCGTGCCTTCGGCGTTTTGCAAACAGCCGCGTTTCGCAACGTCCGTTTCTCCTCCGCTCCCTTCGCCACTGCGGACTCCAACGAAAGCGGACCGACTTACGCCGGCTGAACTTGCGATGTTCGACAGGTCAGTTACTTTTTAGCCGAGCTCGAGTGGAAATCACGGTCGTTAACCCTCGGGGGCCCTTCGCACGCGAGCGTGCGTAGAGTAGGATCGGTGGTTTAAAACCCAGTTTATGTACGATCCAAGGTACAGGATCGATGAACGAAGAAAAATGTGTTTTGTTCCGAGATTCGTTCGTAGAGGCAAGTGGCGCGTCTTTCGCGACGAAGCGCAAGCGCACCTTTTGGACTATTTTTTTCTTACCGCATTAGGGATATTGTTTTTTACGGAGCCTTTTTTTAGACACGTCGGAGGACGTGGGGACACGAAATTCCGCATCGTGTTCGATCGTTGAAGCACATCGGTGCTCGCTACTGGCAATGACGGCCGCTCGGCAACGCCGATAACCGATAATATAAATTTGCCGGTCAACTGGATGGGGGTATTTTTCTTTCATCGGGCATGGCGCAGCTGGACGGCCGACATGGTGGAATTAAAGCTTACGGAGGCATGCAATTGGTCCTTCCGTGGGACGTTCGCGTTGCGGGAACACCTGCTGGCATCGTGCATAGAACTCTCTTATACACCGAACGCGCTAACGCAACGACTCTTCGTGCCCGCCCGACGTTTCTTCGGTTACTTCATTCCCGACCGCTTATATCCCATTACTTCGCAGTCACGGACGCGTGCCTTCGTCGCCAGCAACAATAACGAAATCCTGTCTTCGAAGTAGGAACGATGAGTGGATCCTCTTCAAACTCGACGCCGAAGCCGACCCATTAGAAAACTACGTAATGGAGGGAAATTCGGTTGGCCGTCACGGGCATTCTGGCCCGTCCATCACCTCCAGATTTTTTCACCCGATAACCCTCGCGACAACCCCCTTTGGATTCCTTCGAATCACCCTCGAATCCCATGGTCGCCGTCGTGAAAGAGACTCGAATAGCAAAGCGCTCTTTCCATCTTCTTCGCTCAAACTTCCTTATGCTCTGGGAAAGCAGTAAAAATTCCCTAAATACCAACAACGAGAGATAGTTGCAGTCACCGTTATTCGTTCGTAGCCAGCGACCAAGAGTCGTCCATCGCGTGCAGAGGGCTAAAAGAAACGCTGGAGTTGTCTTTAAAAACGCAGGAGGGAGCACTCTCCATCGTTAGCACGGTGGGAGGATTAAAAAATCCCCGATGATGCGTGCGAGGGAAGTGTTTAGAAGGGCCGAGGCTCTGCGCGGGCCGTTGCTCCGTTCCCAGGGAAAGGAGTGTCGAGGTGTGCGCCTATCGCGATAATTTATTGCAGAACGTAAAATTCGTATCGGGCACGCAACGCACTCGGTTCCACGGCACTCTTGGGTGGCGATACACGGGAGCACCTGCCGTTTGCCGGTAGCCCTGTAATCTTATCGACCAGCGTTGATCCACGCCTCGGTCGTTGCCATTGTGTTGTTGTAGGTCGGAACGGATCCTCCGCCGCGCGCCTATGCAGATGTCGTCGATATTTTAAACCTCCGCCGCCCAACATTTTTCCCGGACTTCTGTCGTCGGCGGTTTTTAGAATTTTTATAATGGCGCTTTACCGAGAAATTGGTCGTGGTTCCTCGCAACGAGAAGGAGACGCGTGAAAAGAATTGTCATTGGTGCGATGTTAAATCCTCGAGGAGCTTGAGGAACGTCGAAAGCATTGCTCGAACAGTTAGTCTTGGTGTAACGATATGTCGAGCGATCCGCACTGCGGATGGCGCTTTTGTATCGCTGGTTAATGAAAAGCTATACGCGTATTTCTGGAGAGAACCGTGGAAGCACGTTTAAGTAATTTCGTCACCCGCTCTGTGTTCCCATTTTATTTGCAAACGTCTGCACCTCAAAGCGTTAAGCGATATAACCGTGCGCGCAAACAAGTCCTCGTTCGGGCGTCATCGCCGATTCGTCGGAACCGACTCGCAACAACCTCGAGGTTCTACACGGCCACTGCTGCAGCGTACCTCAACAGGTGACGCGCATCCTCTCCCGCATCTCCGGCCAAATTGCAATTCTCATTTTCGACGTCGACCCTCGTAATCTGCGGCTCGAGTCGCCATTCCACGAGATGAGTTTTGTACGAACAACGAAAATCACGATGTACGCGTTGCGCGTAAATTTCAAAGCTCGCATAGCGTATTCGAATCCTGAATTTCAAGATCGCGAGAAATAGCTTAGCGTACTTTTAAAGAAATATGACATGGCGACATTGCGAGTTTTATTTCGATATTCCACTTATGTCGCATATCGCATTCCTGTTCTGTACGAGCTAGAAGAATGATATACCTCCAGCAAAAGGATCCTACGGTATCTCCTTTAGTTCGACAGCTTTTCGAGACATCCCATCGATCCTTGGGCAACCCATCCTTTTCTCAGAAACGACCGGTAATTTAGATCCATATTGGACCAAATCGTCGGTACAATTAACCGACCTTAAGCGACTCGAGGTCAGGTAATGCGGCTCGTAAACACAGAACCCACTCTCTCTGCCCCGGAACCGTCGATGCAACCTCGTAGCCCGAGCCGTGGCCAGTATCTTTAAAGAAGGGATTCATCATCGAAGCGCATTCGAGTTAAACGTCCGGGCGGTTGCCGGGTCCGTCTCGAACGAGTAAAAACAAAACGACGTCGTAAAGTTCGCCTCTCGAGGAATAATCCTCGATTCTATTCAACGATTCTTTTTACGCAAAAACCGCCACCCACGAAGCACAACCACGAGAAATAACCAGTATCGCTGGAAAGACGGGTCTTCGCGTACGCAGAGTGAAGTCGAGACACGAAAAAAGTAGGTGGCCGATAACGATGCAAGGAAACGAATTTCTCGAGCACCGATTCGATCGGTAACAAAGAAACTACCACCCAGGGAACGCATCTAAAAGCGCAACTCCGAGAAAACACACGAAAGAGCGGCTCTCGAAAATAATACTCCGTATCGCGAGAAAGCCGACCCTCTTTGTGCGGACAATGAGCCTGACTCCACGAGAGAAAGAGAGAGAGAGAGAGAGAGAGAGAAAGAGAGAGAGAGACAGACGAAGAGGGAGAGAATGAGAGAGTAATGGATGGAGCCTTCTCGAAGGAAATCCTTTGGGCAGTGTGCAGCAACGGCCGTCCACGGCTCGCGGTCCGATAACAAAATCGATGATCGATGATCGTCACCCGCCCCCGCGCCCTCCCTCCGCCCCCGTAATTCCAACAGCGCCCAGGCCTGCCATCGATCCTCGCCCAGGATGATTGTAAAACCGTGGAAAAGCGGAAATCATCGCTGACCGTAGGTGGGCTGGGGCCCGGGGCAAGGGTGAAAGAAGGAGAGGGAGGGGGGAAAAAACCGGGCGATTTATCGTTCCACGCGACGGTGGTTTTAGCCGGTCGGAAGTGAAGAATCGCGGAAGAGAGTCAAAGGCGGAACGGCTGTCCGGCCGTTATTTATTGCGGCTGCCTTTCGGCCCCTCGCCGCCAACGTTTCCAAGCCGGCCAAATATGCGCCCCCATTTTTAACCCTCTCGGTGCTATACCGCCGGTCATAAACGCCCGATCGCGAGCCGTACTTGCGGGACGCAGCCGGTTTCTGCTCGGGAAGAAAAAGCTTCTCTCCTTTCCCCTTCGTCTCCGGCTCCATCACCACCCACGAGAGTCGCGAGCTTGGGTCGCAATTCTTTGATCTCCGACATCGACCGCTGAGGCGATTCGATCCAGAAGCTATCGTTTTAAGGTGGACATCTCGACGTCCTGTTTGCGGTATCGCTTGGAAAATATTTCATGGATGACGTGGTAGGATCCGAACATGGACGTTTCGCGTGAGAATTGCGATTGCAAATCGTTTCTGTTCCCAACGGGGAATGCTCTTCAAATCGTTCAATACCGATGAACAAAAGTAAACGTTGAATTCACAATTGATTCTGAATTTCGCAGAGTCGTGCGGAGAGAATAAAATTTGATATCGCGATAAATCTGCGCTCTATATCGCGCTAAAATATTCTAGGAGACGTCGAAAGTCTTCGAGGCCGTACACCCTTCTCTAGAATAGCTCGTAAGAACAAGGGCCGATGCAAGGACCGTCGAGCTATCAAGGCGTGCCGAGGAAATCGAGGACGATTTCCTTAGCCGTGGGAAACGGGGCACCTGCGTGCCCCTTCGACGTAGACTTTTCGCGTTGGAGTTCGAAGGGGAATCACTTATTCATAGAGAAACACGGCGGCGATTGTTAATGGCGGCGGTATAACAAAGGCTTCTAGGGTCCGCGAGAGTATAAGAGACGAAGCCCACGGTTTTTATATCGGCCTACGACCGTCCTCGATTGATATCGCGCACTCGATACGGTTAATCGCGCTCTTTGCGCACTCCCACGGCACTCCAAGTTTAATTGCCCGCCCATACCACGTATCTAGAGCCGTGCTATCGGATGAATTAAATTATCTTCAACGCGGAACGCTTAAAATACTTCTCGGAACTACGTAATGACGAGTTAACGGCCCACAATTACGGATTTTTTTCTCGCGCGCTACAGAACGTGGATTATCCTGACGCAAGGTTGACGGATTATAAAAGGATCGAGCTGGGTATCGAAAGTGACGTTACTCGTGTACGTCGCGGAAAGAGGAGAAGATTGGTTTTCTCCTCGAAAGCAAGTGACAAAGTCGTTTAACATTGAATTTCACGCTTGATCGTGACCAAGATTTTTAATATCTCCCGATGACAAAACGATCGTGATGAATAAAATACTTAATCGCGTAATTTCTCAAGAAGCAACAAGAATGAAATCTCGGATTAGATGGTTAAGGTACGGATCTAAAGGTGTTAAAAAATCCGGAGACTCGAAGAAGCGGCGAGTACAAATCTTGGAGGTTTAAATCGTCGGCGCGAACCCCACCGCCGGATCAATGCCAAGGATACCGTTGGTAACCAACGCCGGTCTTGCTCTAATTTTAACCGTGCCGGATCGACGAGCTGCACTCTATATACACACATCCGTATAACTCTATACGTATCTATCGACTTCTACGGCGGCCAAACTGGCGAGGCTGGTGAAAGTACGAGTACTGGAGGACGCTTGATAAAAGAACGATAGCCGTAAGTACGGCCACGCGATAGTCGGAATTATGTCACGATCTTTCTGACGTTCGAAGATTATACGTCACGGCACGCCAGAATACAGCTCGTGTATCGGTACCAAAAGTAAGATGAACGAAACGAATAAAGTGGTATTTTTGCGATATAACCAACGACTCGCGTAGCAAAGGTAAAATGTAAATACGACACGTCGAATTGCAAATCGTACGTTAATCAGCCGCTAATTGAGTTCATTAAAGCGCTTCCTCCGTTCGCCCGATCACGGTCTTCTTCGCGTCTTCTTTTTCTCCGGCTGCAGCGTGCCGTGTACTGCGCGGCCCTATTGCCCAGATACTCGCAAAATCACGAGACGGAGAGATTAGATAAATTTGGAATCGTGAGCTATCGATCCTCGGATCTGCGGGGCCGACGGTACACGTGGCGTTCACTTTCGTCCACCTTAATTGCCTCGCATTTGCGCGATCAAAATCGGCATGCATTGCCGAGTTACGAGATAGGGACCACCTCTAATTACGAGCAATTATTCCAGGGGATTAATACGATCGTAGGGACGGATCGGTTAAATCCACGAAATCCTGATTGGCTATGAACAACCGCAACCGACTCGTGAGTGCGCCGATCGTTGATCATTACGATCTACTTTCATCCCTTGACTTTGGAGCTGGCGCAAATGCGGGAATAGGGGCGCATCGACGAACGAGGCTCGCGCATTGAATCGTATCGCGATTGATTTTACCCTCGTTCGAAATCATAGGGGAAATATTGTCCTCCCGCGATATTAATCGCGGATTTGCAAACGCCTTTGCAAATGGAGAATTAATCGCGCCGCTTTTAACTTTTTCGCGCAAATCCAACGCGAGAATGGTACGCGATTCGGAAACGCGAATCGGTGCGCCCGTGCCCTCTTAAAGCGCGGACCGCCGCGCACTCCTTTCATTTTGTAATATCGCGAATGTTTTCGTTCCATTAAGAGAACGCGCGCCCCCGTGAAATACGATTTTGCAAATGTTTCTCGTACGACACGCAAGAGCTCCAATGTTGGTAAATAACGTACTTTAGCGATACGGAAGACCGTAACGATCCAAGCATCGTTTCGAAGTTTGCTTCGCAAAGAAGAGCCAATATTTTTTTATGCCGATAATTTGAACGAACGCGTCGAAACGCGCTTCTAACGAAGATCCTCGCGTGCTTTTTATCCCTTATCCCGACTCAAGGCAGAAGTAATAAATACAGCTTGACGCAAAAGCTCGGTCGCGCTTGCGTTTGGTCTAAAAATAAGTACGACAAATTCGGTGCGGCCAGCGGGCATTCGTCCTTCGTTTATTAGGAAAAGAGTGACCGTCGCGGGCCGGCAGAGAAACGGACGCGTTTGCTAAATCGTAGTTCGGCGCGACTACGCAGGCTGTTTTTAACGATCGCCGGGAACAGGAAGAGGTTAACAAACTTTCGTTCCTTTATCGCAGTCACGAAGGAGGAACGTATCGTGTTTTCCACTCTCGAAGCAAACGCAGACGGCCGTGTCAGCGGCGTTCGTGGAAAAAAGGGAAATAATCGTGGCCCCAGCACCTCGCGCCTACTACGAGCGTACGCACGTGAAGCGGGAAAACAAGAACGAGAGAGAGAGAGAGAGAGAGAGAGAGAGAGAGAGAGAGAGAGAGAGAGAGAGAGAGAGAGAGAGAGAGATAGGCGGATACGATCGCTTTTTATGCGAACCATTCGATAAATAACGCGGGTTTCGATGGTAGGTAATTGGCAAACGGTGAAGCAAAGCGAGATCGATGCAGCTTCGAACATCGTGCGATGACCCTTCGCTCGCTTTTCTCCATTTCCTCAAGAGTTATTTTAAGAAAATTTCATAACCGTATTTGTACTTCAGGGATCGTCCGTACGAGAAAAAAACCTCCAAGATCCTCGATGGAAAACTCTCGGTAGGGCCGGCTGGCTGCCGTGTACAGAATTTTCTACTTCGCGCGTTGTTATTCCAGTTTGCCTTCCTGTCCTTCGTAAAAAAAAAAAAGAAGGAGGAGAAAGGAATAAGAGAAGGAGCTGGCGGAAAGGACCACGAGCGCACGGTTTGTTCCCCTCGGAATCTCGTTGCAGCATCGATCCTGCGATCCCCCGGGTAGGGGGCCGACGGCCGTGAACCTCGCAAAGAGACACGGACGCTTCCTTCGATGCATCTTAGGCCCGCTCAAACTACCGACTTATAATACCTTCGGCTCCGTTCCCTTTCTCCACCGCCCTCCAGCTCCGACTCCCCCCCCCCTCCTCGCCCTCTCTAGCCCTCTCTCCTTCTTTTTTCCCCTCCTCCAACTTCGAGATCAGTGGCGTTAACCTCCCGATCGTGATCTCTCAAACCCAAAGTCGCTACGTCTTGTTTTTCGCGTGGATGCGCTACAGAATTCTATCGTATGCCCCGCCGCAGCGACCGGGAATCTTCCTCTCGCGCGCTCTCGGTAGCGCGTAGAAAATTCGGGGGGTGTTATATAATCCTCCTTCCGCCGGTCGTCGACGGCTATTAATTACACAACGGCAAAACTGGCGCGGTGCAATCGCCGCGGCTGCCTGTAATTGAATTTGATCGACATTATGCAATCGGCGACCATCCGGCGTTTGACGGAGCCTCGCGCGGTCTTTCGGTCGCTTCGGAGATAACGAGAAAGAGAGAAAGAGAAAGGTGGGGCGTAGAAATAGAGAGCGAAGTCGCGGTGAAATTGAGTACGGCGGTAACCTCGGCGCGGAGGCGAGTAGAACGAAATACGATGCCAAGGCCGGCGTCTACCGTGCGGTAAATGTCCTTTTAACAGATCAGAACGCCCTTTCTCGCCGGATCGCGTGTACTTGGACGTCGGCGCGTTTACGCGCGTCTTTTTCCGTCGTGGTGCGTAATCCACGGACTGACCGTTAGGCAGCTACGAGAAGGAATGCTTTTTATCGTAGGAGCGCTCAGGTAAGGGGAACAAAAAGGGAAAAGATCTTTTGAGAGAACTGGTCGGCTCGTCTCTCTTGCGAAAGAGGGAGATACGACTTAGAGATCGGCTCGGCGTGGCGGGCCAGGTGCATTGACTTCGTTCCACGGCAAACCGGATATCGGAGTCGACTACCTGCCCTATCGCCGGGCTTTTCTCGAGATTCGATTTTGTCGAGTGTACAGCGAGAATGATGGCCACTCATTTCCTGCACGTGCGTTTTCACGACGGATACCAACGGGTGTTTCCCCCAAACGTTCCACGGTCGTTCGGCATCGGGGGCCTACTCCGTCCTTGGAGTCTGACTCCACCAAATTTTTCCGAGAGTCCGACCTCTTCGAGTGAGAAAATCACGCCGACATTGGCTATCGAGATACTCGAATGGTCGCTCGAGCTTCTTAACGTCGAAATTAATAAATTGCTCGATGAAAAGTTATTGGACGTTAATCGGCTGCATTATCCTGAATGCACTAGCCGCGATAAGGTTAAATACCAATATTAAATCGTGAGTCGGATAACGAATCTAGTTGTTGCTCCGACTCGTTCTCTTTGTTGTGCCCGGACCACGAAAGTGCAATGTCCGACCATGAACCAAAGTCATCGGCGAAACGGACGGGGCGATTCGTTATTGTCTCGTTCTCCGCTTAACCCTTGCAGTGCTTATTTAAAACAGCGACTAGATGCCCAGCGCGTATATGCTCCCACTGACGAAGGGAAAGTTTCTGTTGGCGAATACATGAATTATTTCCAGCCTGGAAACCCGGGCTTTAACAATGTCTCATTTCCTAAAATACCCACCATGAAGGAAGTATGTAACGCTTTGCCGGCAAAACGTGAAATACCGTGCGTAACGTGTAGGCGAGCCAGAAAATATTAGCACGGTCGAGTAATGGCTGTACAAACGAGCACTGTATGCTTTACGGGAAATTTTGTGCGCAATACGTTTTGTATAAAACTGCACGTACCATGGCCAGAAAAAACCAGCTACAGCGTCGCGTATGCCAGAAAAAATATCAATCTACCCTTTCCAATAAGAACACGCGAGGGGCATTTACGCAGCTGGACGGTGGATAAAACGTTGGCGATAAAACATGTGATATATTAGAAAAAAAAAAGTATTGCATCGGCCGGGAATCGAACCCGGGCCGCCCGCGTGGCAGGCGAGCATTCTACCACTGAACCACCGATGCTGATGCTCAAGGATCCCTTCTATGTCGTGATCTCGAGCTTTGAGATATTATGCAGAATGCTAAAGAATTTAATTATCAGACAATTATCGACTTCGTGCACCGCAATAGGAGTGTTGCTCGAAGTAATGATAAGATAATAATATGTGGTAAAAATAGTTTTATTCCATGTTATAAGAAAATGGTAAGCAGTTGGACACAAGCATCGGTGGTTCAGTGGTAGAATGCTCGCCTGCCACGCGGGCGGCCCGGGTTCGATTCCCGGCCGATGCAATATCTTTTTTTAACATTTTTATATCAACATTGAATAATATATCTATAATATGTACAGAACCTATTTTCTTTTATCGTAATTTTAATTTATCGATAATAATAAATTATGAAACATTATACCTCTGATTGCGTATGTAGAAATTAACAGCTTATAGACGCGATATCGATGGCATTTTCTTTGAAGAACATAAATTAAATATGATTTGGACTAGATGCATAAATGATCAAAAAACTTTTCTAGATATTATCCATCCGATTTTTACCAAATTATGTGTACGCAAATGTTACTTTACAAAACGGGATATTGTAATGTCATTCCGAAGGATGTATCCGGGAATAGTTTTATTTCAGCGAAACGAGAAATCGCGTTTTATCGCAATTCGAAATCGGATAAGAATCCTTCTCCATTGCACTTACATCGGAAACCTTCTTTTCCGAACAAGGACAAGGGAGGCAAGACGGTGGAGAGGGGAATACGATCTCGAAGGAGAGTTATTATCCGATTGTTGCGACCGGTAAAACAAGAATCTGTAAGGACAAAGAGAAACCAGCGCACAAAGTAATGTCGCCTTAAATTACAGCGTGCATGCGAGAAGGCAATCATTACCCGCGCTCCCCCTCGTGGTTGGTATCGATCAAAGACTGCGCTTCGAAAAGGAAGGGAACCGCCTTCTTTGCATTAGATCTTATAAGCCACCAGCTGTAAATCATGACGAATAATTTATACCTCCGGAAAAATAGATAGCGCGTTGAGATAATCTCGACGAAGGCCGAGTACATGATAATTTTATAGTAAAGTTAAAGACGTTCGTCATATCTTGAGGGGGCAGATAGCTCTAGGCTTTGCCATTTATTCAAGAAAACAACGTGCGTGAAGTCGATAAATACCACTTCGTAAAGCATGCATTAATCATTGCGCGCAGCAATTTTCGAGCTATCGCGAAAATTAGTAGCCAGAAAATTACAGATTTAAAATCGAATTATATACTTCTATGGATTCTTTACGTTAAATCCGGAAAAATTTCCCTTGGGCAGTCAAAAGTCGCAAAAGCGCGATCGATTTCGACACGACGCACAAGTTTCAACGAAGCTGCTGCCTACGCGATTCGGTGAAAAATATAAAACCAGGCAAATACAAGGAGCAAAGCGAATTCGTTCGGCGCAGACGAGAGACCATTAAGAGGAAAATAAAATCCATCGCTCGGAGCGATCCGACCTAAGCTAACCGAGGCCCTAACGACTTTCGGAGCTACAGGACCGTGTACGTGTCCAACCAAACAAAATCGCGCTACCACGCGTCGTTTTTTCGCGAAGAACTCGCTTTTCGTTTCGACCCCTTTGACGAGGAATCGATAGCCAACGCCAATTGTTCGGCCAATTTTCAACATCGTGCATGAAAATCGTTCTTCTCATGGCTCACCATTTACGGCGCTTCTTTAATCATGGCGATTGTTCTTCTCGTCTTTCCAGAAGCGAGAGAAAAAGCCCAAGGTTGATTCGTGTACAACCTCGGGTAAAATATTAGATGAACCAGCGAGTAGTCTGCCATTTTCTACGCACGATCGTTGGGCACGGAAAGTGGTCGAGGAACGACGCGAGAAAGGGGTATCCCGTCGGGTCGTTGCGCGAGAAAGAAGAAAGGGAAAAGGACGCGATTGCTGGAAAGTCTGGAATTGGTCGAGAGAGGAGCGGTGGGAAAAATGAGAAAGGGACGAGGTAAGGGAAGCGACGTTCTCGGTGAAACTCGACCTTCCTAACCCTTGGGGCGCGCCGCTCATTGCGCGAGGCTTGAATATATTTTAACGCAGAGCCAGGGCGACTTCCATTACGAATTTGTTTCTTCCCCCCTTCGTCCTTTCTTCTCTCCGCCGCCTCCTCTCCCGGTCGCTCCGGGTTTCACCATTTTATCCGACATTCCCAGGACTTTCGGACGGCGAAACAAAATTACGCCTTAAGGCGAATCCGCGAGGAGGCCCCTGGCCTCTCCACTTCCGCGATGGAACTTCTCCGTCCTGGCTAAAATTGCCCTCCCCCGCCTGAGAAAGTACACGGTAAGCCCATAACAATAGCTATTAAGTAGTTTGTTTGCAGTAAGAAATTCGCCCCGGGATACTCCTCTCCTATTCCTCGTCGTTAAGGTCTTTACGATCCTGACATACTCGATTCGCCCTACCCTCCTCCTTTCATACCACCACCCTCCCCCCAATTCTGCTTTTCCGACGGAACATCCTTGCTCGCTGAATTCTGCCTTCGTCGTAGGAATGTCCGGAAGTAAGGGGCAACTCCTCGATTCGGTAATGCAGAACACAAATCCTCTTTTGGTAGCTGTCCCACAATAAGGCCCTTCGAGTGTGTTTAAGCCTACTATTGTTCGCATAGACAATTATCTCGCAGCCCGCCGCCGGTACAAGATATTGTCCGATTCTGTAATTACGCACGTAGCCCTTTTCTTAAAGAAACAAATCATTCGCGTATACCCACTCTCGCAATATTATATTTTATTTTAGTTATTTAGTTAGTTTCATAGTTGATTTTATATAAATCCCAACGTCGACCACTAAGCTCAGGGCCTACTCTTTTAACGTGAATTCCTCGCCACGAAAGCTAGGGTTTACATATCGTACGGAAGATTTTTCATCCACTACACCGCGAAGGCATCTAATTCCACCGTTTCGGGTCGTAAAGTATTCTTCGATCGCCATGTGGTATCCAGTCGGACTCCGAATCCTGGTTTCGTGGCGCTCCACCCTCTCTACTCTTGTCCCTTCGATCGCTCCATACCCGTCACGTTTCTTCCTCGAACAGCTTTGCTCACTTCCAGACGTTAGGGGACAAAGAGCTCGAAAGTTCTGCGGGCAAACGATTTGTCATGCGGTCGCGCGTGTCTGGCGTTTCGTATCATCTCTCACTCGCGACCGATCCTCGGGGAGGAAAAAAGGGGGATGGAAGTGCGTGCGACACGCTCGCCGGCTTTAATACGGTTCGTGCATAATGCATCGCGGTCTCGCGTACACGCACCTACGCCCTACTGATCCTCCTAATATTCCAATTTCCCCACTTCGATATTCCCCGGCATTTTCAATGGGACCAACCTGCATCGCGACGAGGTGTCGCCACGTGGAAAGATCGTAGACTTCATCGGGGATTCGAGGAAAGCTAATCGGCGCGACTGGTAGAACCGAGGTGTACATTAATAATGCATCGTGATTATGCTACAACATATTGTTATATCGCGTTCCCATTTCTCTCATCGATCGATGTTATTTTCGCGAAGACGACAAACGCAAAACACGTGCAACGATGGCGAACGCGGGTAAGGAGTTGAGAAACGATGCGTAATTCTAACGCGGAGAATTAAATTTGAGCCTATTAGGAGTATTCTCGGTGATCTTAAAAGATTATAGAGACAAACGATCGCGTTCATAGAGTCGTGGATGAAAAAGTCCGATGAGAGGTTTATCGCGGATACACGTGGCACGCACACAACGTTATACGGAATAAGACATCTCAGTTTCACGCGTGCCATTATCGACGCGTGGGTACCAGGTCCGTCGGCAGTGTGCATAATTGCTGACCCGGCTAGCGGAATAATCGATGCTCCTAGATACGGCGGATGTGAGGGTAAAAGCAAAAACAATTTACCGGCGAATGAACATTAAATAAGCGTAAATCCGTATTAAAATCGATCAAACCGTTGCCATCGCTCAGATTCCATTACCCTTTCAATCCTTCGCTTCTAAGTTTAACCACGATTATACAAAAATCCGGTTCCCTTTTACGTTTAAATTCCACTTTTTACGCGCAAACGGCGATCGAAGGCGCGTACCTTTCGCGAGTGCCGACCGAGAGTGCTGCCTCGAAAGAAAAAGCACCTCCGCGTCGCTCATGACCACGGGAGACGAAGTACAAAAAAGCGGACCCAACTCCTACGTAGGAACTTCATCGAGGCCTTGTAAATCGCAATCTACGCTCGAGGATCGGCTAATCGCGACTGCCCGAAGAATCGTTCCCCACGATTTTCCACAGAGGCCAGACGCGACGTAGCCAAGGTCCGGGCTCTCGAGAAAGAAGGAAAAAAACGTCCAGCACGAGCCGTCATTGTCACGTTCGCCTTCTTCCAAGAACGCATTACCGAGTTAGGAACGTGCAAGAGGAAGGAGAGTACACGCATCTGTTGCCGCGGGTAATTACGCCGGAGGGCCCGGAGATGGGTACACAAGGCAGGAGTGTGCGAGAGATGCACGTAAATCGGCAGGAGGGTGTGCGCCTAGACGAAGAGGGCCGTACATATTCGCAATCGGACCTACCCAGTGGCTCCGCGACTAGGCGAACGGAACCAGAAGAACCCTCGCCCTCGAACGGCAAGCTGCTCGGTAATTACGTAGGGGAGACGCTCCACTGTTCTATACTAGTTCTGTACCAGGTAATAGCCACGTATATGTCCGGTCCTCCCGGCGGTGAAGACTTTCGCTTCGGCTTGATGCAACGTGCGTGTATCGCCGGTGGAGGACATCGATACGACCATCTCGCCCGACTCAGCGGTCTAATTTCGAAAAAGACACGAGCCTGTAACCGTGGTCTTTGTAACGTGAAAACGAGTAGCTAAAACGGCGAATGAAGGAAAAGGGACCACCGAAGAGGAAGTGTGAGTGGCGAAAGAAGGCGGCGGAAGAAGAATGGGTAAATCCCTCGTGCGGTAACCTACTTGATACTTATCTAAAGGAGCGCCTCGATATTGTCGTATAACAGAACCGAGCTAGTTACGAAACGAGGAATTTCACTTGACATATATGTATATATGCGTGTTTGCAAGGATATAACCGTCGTATTGAACTGTAGCTTAAAATACGCGGGGGCATACGCGACGAAACTTTCCGCGTTGTTTTCCGTCGAGGATGTAGTTATTTATGAGAAATATGTCTTACTAATTACCAACGCGTGTTTTCTTCTATACATAGGTGCATCGAAGAGGCATAGATCGTACAATGTCATTGCCGTGGCAAGCAGTGTACACAATTTTATTACGAATTGCCTCGTGAATTACTTTCTTGGCAAAGCGCCAATTCCTAGTCTAATTCACCATTCCTTCGCCTCGTGCTTTTAAAAGGTTTCATTCGCCAATAACGATGTTGGAAAATTAATCCAAAATCCCTTATAAATAAAGAAATTTGTTTTCGTACTTTACAGAGGCCGGGGCAATTTTCTAAAATAACAAATTCGATAAACTTTTCCAAGCCTTTCGGCCCGCTTCGAATTCTTTTGATATACTATGACAAAGGTGTAAGGTCATCGCCCACGAATACTCGCGCGATATTCGATATAACGTAGTTTTGCGATCGTACATATACGTACATACGCACGTCGGTCGTTTGGCCGTCACGGTGGCCAGGTTAATTGAATTTACGGCTCAACACCAAAGCGTTAACGACTACGATCGATGATGAAGCTCATAAGTCCTTCCTAAAAATCTTTCGTTCGCCGAAGAACTGATTATCATGATTAAACGATTAACCTTCGGAATTATCTGATTTTCCCCACATCGTTGCGTGGCAATTTCGTTGCAATGTTTTATTAACGGCGCTTTTTCCCACTCAGCTTACCAGTAAGAGAAATGAGCGACGGTGACTTTGACTATTTCACGGTTTGTATTACAGACAGATTATTCCGAAAAATGTAGAAGCGAGGACAGTTCAATTGCCAAAAGAGAAGTTTCTACGAAGCAAAAGTTTGTTATATAGAACTGGGTAGAACGCTTCAAAGTCAGATCAAGTGTATAGCGTAAAAGTAGAAGTTATAGGCAAAAGTTCGGCCGTAATTTTTGCGTAACGTTTTATGAAATATGCAACGTACCGTCCAAAAGATCCTAATATGTAACAATTCGTACACAATATCGAGGAGTGTACTGTAATGTCATCTTTACATGTCTCGTTGCACAGACTTCTTAGAGATCAAACACACGTTAATCTAATAATGTGGGCACGCGTCCAATTTGAAGAGCACGAAGGAGATAGTACGTAACCAGGGCAAACTCGAATTTCCACTCTTACGGTAACAGGGACTACATGCAAAATAGGAGGAATTTCAGTCGACAGTCTAGGCTAAATTCCAAATAATTCTACAGGCTAACACGGATGTGGTGTCTGAATGCCGATCTTTAACTCCAGCATTTCTGAAGAGCAATTAGGAATGCGTATCGGACACAGAACTTGGATGAAGTACAATTACGTCCTAAGCTTTGTCCTAAATTATTTGTACAATTGGAATAGTTGATATAGGCGGTAGACGTCTGATACCGAATGCAGTAATATATGCAAGTATGCAGAAAATATATTACAAACAATAGATCCTCTAATTAAATTCGGAATAATTATATACTTATAAATATATTGAGATACGTGATAACCTAACGATACAAAATGATATTTAATCGACATACAAAAACAGCGTACAATATAAAAAGCATAGCCGTTGTAAACTAAACTTATCCCAATCTTCGTTAAAATTGATGCTCCAAAAACCAAAAACCATTAATGCGCTTGAGCCGCAGTCTGTACTCCTAGATTCCCGTTTCTCAGTGGAATCTCATTAACTGGGCTGCTCGATGACTCGAGACACGCTAATGCTTACACACACGCTCCTATGGATCGACATCAATCACTGTCGAGCCGAGAACTTTATATGTTGTACGTATAGGTGTGATTTATATCCGTCTAGGTACACCTATATACGTGTATGCACCACCGAAACATCCCGAAGAAAAGCGATGAAAATAATCCCCATGTCCGCCAATAACCTCCTTTCACCGAAGACATTAGTGTTTTTATAATATCAAACATTTTCGGTACAAGGACGAGGTACACGTGTGTTCATAATTTATCATTAGGATAAAAGAAGCACAGAAATGATTCAACCGTGTTATTTCAAGGTAGAGAACTTTGTTTATTCTTGGGAAAAACAGACCGAGAATACGCTACCGAGCGAGTGCACATTAATTTCTGAGGTATAACTCACTATTAATAATCGGTACACGTGCCAGTTCTTCGATCGTGAAAAATGCAGTAGTCTAGAATATACAACATTCTCATTGTTATACGAAAAAGCGTCTAGCTTAATATTTAAATCAGCATTTACAAATCTCGCAGCTTTGATTCCTGCACGAATCATTTCAAGGAACAAAGAGCAACAACTTTTCTCGCAGAAAAATGTTTTTTCAGTATGAACGTTGTAGTATACTCATGATATTCTTTCGCGGAATAAAACAAAGATACGTTCGAAGCTTACTGGTCGAAATACGTATACAAGCATAGATGCACGTGCGCGCTGCAGGCGCAGGTGTGCATAATGATACGAAAATGCAAATCCCTGGAAGAATTTAATCCGGGTTAATGTTCGACGGCAAAATGCAGCCGACCTCCTTATCTGGGAAAAATACATTCGCCAGGAAAATTGAACGAGAACATAAATCAAGTCGCGGAGGCGGATTGAAAAATGTATTTCGCATACGATTCCGAGAACTTCAACGAAGCTTTTAATATTCGATCGAGCATTACCACGGGACGAAACTATTCGATGCTCCATCATCGATGTTTAGTCGCTTCATTAAACTGCGCTGGTACAAACTACGGTTCGAAAAAGTTACGCAAATCCCGAATTCGGTATTCACGAATTAATCCCGTAACCCGACGAAACGCATCGGTTTTATAAGCTCGATTAACCAGAAAATTATTCGCGCACATTCGAGTAATCTTTGCTTATTTGCATAATACATTACTGCACACCGGTGGACCGTGCGCGGGAAAATTAATAACGCACAAAACAGCGCACCATTCGCTACAAATAATTTATCGAGAAAAACAAAGGATACACGTACAACCACGATGCGTCACATCGACGAAACACATAGGCAAACACGAAGAACGGAGCTGTAAGACTTAAAAACCCAAATGATCAAAATCACATTCGAAACAAGGTACGAACGTTTCGAGCGAAAAATCGACACGGAGTTCGAATTGTCTCCGCGGCGTTTCTCGCGGTCTAATGGAACGAGCAGATCGCAAAATGGAGCCGGGCGCAGGAAGGCAGCGGGCACCGACCCGCGGCCATCTCCTCTGATCCATGGAAGCCGCAAAAATACAAACGATCATGCGGGGATTTAATCCGGGTTAACGTTCGGCGGCCAAAGTGCGCCGGTATTTTTTTCGTCGACTGGAAGTATTTCCGGGCAGGCAGAGAAACACGGAGCCAGCACGGCGCTCGTGAACGTGACGGTAGAAGCGAGCCACGGGAGCTGGTAAACGCGGGCTACACAACTAGTAACATCGACCGGCACAGCCTGCTCCCGCTCCTCCGCTCCTTCATCTCTGACGACCAACCTTTGTCACCCTCGAGCAACCGGCCCGTTTCGCTCTCCACCCCCCGGCCGCCATGCTTCCCCGCCGCTCTTCTTTTCCACCGCTATTTTCCCCCTTCCGCCCTTACTAGCCTAACGCTCGCCTACACAACATTTCACCATTGTGTTTCTCCTTCCGTTCTCGACGATACATCGAGCCTCGCCATTGTTTGACCTCTTTCTCGATGTTCGGCCAAAGGGGGTAAGAAAGGAACGATCCCTGGCGATTCGGAGGTTCAACGATGCGCGCTGATTTACGCGTACGACGATGGAACGAAAGAGCGCGGAACGTTCGACGACGATACTGTTCCTTCCGTGATAGATCGTGGCTAAAGACGGGCTCATACATGGATAAAAGTTACGCTACGTGAATTTATATGAGTAGAATATCTTAGATCGCGAGGATATCGCGTATTCTGGTGTTGGTTATTCGTCGATCGAGGTGCTTCGTATCTCCTTGAGACACCGAGGAAACGAGCTACCTGGATGACGGATCGCGTTACGCAAATGGAAATTCCAGATACATGCGCGAACAAGTAACGCCACTTCCCGGATAATTTCATCTCTACGATGTAATCGTGACGCATCTAAAAGTAATTTCCCCGACTCGCGGAGGTTTTTCTACGATGGTTGAATTCCACTGCTCGTGGCACGGTCGTCCGCCCTACTTGGAATTGCCGACGCTTGCAATTCCGCAAATTCTGTTTCGCATGCACGAGCGACGATCGTCATCGCGTCGTGTGAGCATTGATAAAACAACGATCCTCCTTTACGATTAAACAGCGCGAGTCACTTACGGAAAGTTTTTATCTTTCCTTCGAGGCGACCCAAAATATTGATCCCCGATCAGGACTGGCTTTTCCAAAGCCATGGATATACCCACTCGCGTTTAATTCGTATACGCGTATCATACACGGTTCCCTTTCGGCGTTCTACGCGAGTATTCGCCGCTCGGAACACTCCGCGATCGATGGTCGAGTTTCGAGAGGCGACTACCGATAAAGACGATGTACCAAGATTACAAATAATCAAGAGCCGCCGACAAACGGGAGCGATTCCTTGTGTTCCTGGCGGTTGCGTAAAGAAGAGGGCCTCGAGGCGTCCACTATCGAGACGTGCTTTCAGCCGAGTTTCGTGCTTTGTACTTCTCGTGACCGAAACATACACCGAGGGAGATGCGACGGTTGGCTGTTCGCGGCAGTCGTGGTGCATTAGTCTAATTGAAATCCAGATGGTGGGATAGCGCGCGTGACCGTACACTATCTCAAGCTGTCACGCTTTCGAATAGATATAGGCGCACCGTAGAAACGGGCAGAGGGTTGCTCGCTCGCAGCCACGGTCCAGAAAGGTCCGTACCCGAAGCTTTCACGTTCACTGACATTCCTCGGAGTCTCGACGAAAACTCGATCGCTATCTTCCGTTAATACTCTCCGAGTCCGTAAGGCTCCTCCAAGGGAGCCGATGCACGCTTTGCATTATCCGCCCCCAGGGCTCGAGCTTAGACAGAGCCCAGGAAACCTTATTATATCGGCATTCGGCATCGAACAAAAGCACGAAATCACTTTTTACGAGTATTCCGCGTTTTGCTAGAAGTACGGAAAAATCAAAATCTCCTCTTGAGTCGTGCTACAATTTCAAAGCTTTGCGACCGTTCTGCTTTTGCGCGTATAGAGAAATGGTGCGCGGATTAAGATTATCGTGAGTTAGAGTGATCGCCGAGGAACAACGGGTTGCGAAAAAAATACTAGCACACTTTTGGTACAGACGCGCTTTCTAATTGCACGCACGTTGCTTACGGATATGCATGTGGTGAGAAAGTGGAGTAAGGCACTTTCGCTGCGTCTTGATATTTTACAAATTTTATAGTGCACGGAAAAGCGAAACGTGTCGCTTCGACGGTACAGAAAGTCGTTGAAAATGATCGCTTATCGCGCAATATACCTTTGGGGTAGACAAATTTGGGACTGCCACCGATTGAGAAAAATACCGAGCATACGCATGTTTAAGCATGAAGCGTGATTGCGCGTTGAAGTCACTTTCGCGTTTTCGAGTTAAATATATAATGGCGGTATTAGTGCATCTCGAATCACGTCTTCCTCGTATATCCGCAAGATTACGCTCGAATGTGGTACGGAGAACCTCGAACGGGACGGAAGATGTTGTGCACGAACGAGGACGAGTACGATCCCTTTTCCCTCTCCATGCCCGTCCAATGTTTAGTCTTTTTCTCGACCTTGATCGTCTCGCCGTGGTGCAAAAGCCGCGAGAAAGGAGGTAAAGGAGAATTTAAGAAAAGGAGCGAGGATGAAACATTTTTTTTTTCAACGAAAATCTCTCGGCATGTATCCGTATTTACATGCGTCGTTACGTTACAACGTTGATCTCATCGTGAACGGAAAATAAATATCGGAGAATTCCTGTTTTGACGGCCATTGTCTTCCCATATTATTGTTGATTAACATTGTACATTACATTACTTCCTGACTCGTTATTAAATGTGGGAACTAATTATATTGCATGATCTGCAAAGAAGCAATCGTGGGATTCGATTATCGTTTATGCTTTACCTTTCACGATTCTCATTGCGCAGCCTACACAACTCGTGTAAGTAGAACTAACGTAATTTACGTTTACGTTATTCTTGCCCATTACGCGTAGTTAATTTTTTATCGGTCTAAATTATTAGTGCAACACGTGACGTGTCAACGTGAAACGTGAAATTTCTCAACATAAATCGGTCATCTTCTCAATTCGTAACAAACGTATATCGCGATTATAGCGCAAACCTAAACTTTTTTGTCATTCAGCTTTAAACTATTTGGGAACAAGTAAAAATAATAATCGAAAAGCGAATTCGGATAACGAAATAATCAAGAGCGCGGCACGGAGTCCGAGACTCATGGTCGTCGATAATGGAAGGAGCACGAGAGCGAAACACTTAAAAGGAACGTGACGATGCATCAAAAAGATGGGAAATCATTAACCTTGCCTCCTCGTACAAACAAGCCATGGAATTCGTATGCGTCATACGCCATGCGGGTACTTAAACGATGCTGAAAGATAAACGGTTATTACAATGCATCGCTGCGAGTTCATCTCCCGAAGGCAGTACAACAATGCGCGTTCTTTTGACCGTCGAAGAGAATGGACTTCGCGCTCTAGACCGGATAAACCCTCGCCGCATTAGCATCAATGAACATCCATAGCTGGAAACAAAAACCGAAGGACCAAAGGAGGCCAACGAGAAATTTCTATTTAGAGGCTTAGACCTTCGATACTCGCCGCATCTCGTACCGACTCGGAATTTCGATGCAATGCTTCTCGGATGCTCTCAGCGAGATATCCATTCTCGCGTCCTATTTTCTTCTACCTCGTTATCCCTCGCGCTGTACAATTTACCGTAGTCACTTTACGCAACGGTCTTATAAAAACACTTTGAAAAGATACATACTAGCGCGAGCATACTCATTTTTCATCGTGAAAAATCAGTAGTAGGGCACTCACCTTCGGAGGGCTTCTTCGAGGTCCCGAATCCAGCCGTGGGTCGTCGCCATCCCCGCCAATTATTGCACAAGGACTCTGCCTCGCTACTCCAGCTGCAAAGGGAATCCTCCTCGAAGCGATCGGAGTCCTCGAAGGAGAAGGGATCCATCTCCTCCCAGTCGGCATCGTCCGCAGGCCCGTTCGCGCCATCGTTCGCGGCCCTGGATCCGGCGGTGGTCAACCCCGCGCATCTATCACCGCCTCCGGCATCGCCTCCGCCGCCGCCACCTCCTCCTCCGCCTCCGCCTCCGCCTCCACCACCGCCGCCGCCGCTTCCTCCACCTCCTCCACCACCACCTCCTCCTCCTCCTCCTCCACTACCGCCGCCGCCGCCTCCACCGCCACCGCCACCGCCGCTGCCGCCTCCGCCACCTCCAGCATCGCGACCACCGCCACCACCACTACCACGCACCGCCACGGGGCACCGAGCCAGGTTGCCCGCCAGTTTTGATTCTCCTACGAATCCGCACACGCGACACCACGAGCGCGCCCCCCAGAAGCTCACCGTCCTCCTCCGCCACCTCCTCCACCACGATCACGAACCGCCGATTCCACCGCCGACGCCGTCTCTCCCGCGAGCCTCGCCGCCGTTCCTACCACCCTTGATTCCGCCTCCACCTCCTCCTTCTCCGCCACCCTCCTTGGGATTTTGGGGATTAGCGATCGAACGATTCGTTAGCCTTCTGTACGTTTGATCGGTGTTTTTGGTAATGAATTTCGGGTACTTTGATCGATGCGAATAAGTATATGTTCATACCGAATGGGATTTCGTGTACTTTCGATTATCCGATTTGACGAGAAAAGGCGATCGAGAAATACGAACGTGTTGGAACGTACTATATTTGCTATTTGGTTTGAAACATTCGAGGATGCATTGCGTATGGAGCTATCGAAAAAAGTTTCGGGTCTTCGTCCAATTAGAAAGAGGACGTTAAATTTTTGATCATTGAAGATTTTCTCGATTATTAACGTAGCGTTACTTCCGAACGTCTCGAGCAGTTTCTAGCTACGGTCGTTAAGAAGTTATGATCGTGGAGGAGTAATCGAGAGTACACTCTATTTCTTGTGCCGCCGGGAGGAAGGGAAGTTTTCGTCCAAGTTGCAGAAAAGTAAAAGAAACGTGGCAAAGAAGCAGTCGCGAATGGTTGATGAAGTATGTGGAAAACGCAACAACGGTTTTTAATATCGATCGTAATTGAAAATACGAAATATACGAGACGAATTAATTGTTTGCTAAAATGGAAATAATGACATCGGCTATGAGAACATGGTGTCGTATACGCGAACGAGAGCATCGCTTGCGTTAGGCATGGTTTCTTTGTTTCGCACAGATTCCCGCTATAAGATTGACGATCGATCGTATAAGTTTGTATGCATCGAAACTCGGATAAGTATTCGTCACAATTTTGATATACGTCCTATAAATTAAATTAATCAAGTGCGTCGTACTACTTCGGAAAATGAAATTCAAACGCGATACAAATGTATGTACAGTGATTGGCCGTATGTCCTGGATTTACATATCGGCAGTCAGCCTTGGGACTTGTACAGGTACGATGCTGAGTGCAAAGTAGATAAACCTACGTTTGTAGCCTTAGCCTCAGTGCCGTTTGAAATGGCGCCACCGCCATCGCTATTACCCACCCCACGAGTCAGACTGTCGCCAGTTTTAATTGTGCGAATCTTTATGTGCAACAGCACCAAAATACCCCCGACGACCATTTTACATTAACCCCCGAGCAAAGCCTGTACGCTCGTCGAGCACGATTTTCTTTTGATTATTTGAAGCCAGGCATGAAATATTTTTACGTCTTATGCCTGTTATAAACGTTGAAAATTCACCGAAAAAAAAATTTGTCTATCGTAACTTTTCGTCTCCGAAAGCTTAAACGATAAAAAAACAAGAGGAGAGCGTTATCGCTTTGTTAACCTTGAGCGAGTGCTTCTATGAATCATTCGTAAATGATAATTGACTTGTGTAGCATGTAGATATGAAAATAAAATTTTAATCGTTCATTTTACAATGTAATTCCTTTTCTATATAATGGTTTCATCGCTTCACGAATATTTTAAATACCTGTCAGATAGTGCGATCGATGTATATTACTTACGATTTAATCGAGCGAGTTATCGGATAATAAACAGATCGTACAAACTCGATCCAAGCTTAAAACGATCATTGGCTAAGATGTCTATATTTTCATCAAAATCTTACTTTACTCGAAGAAGTGAAAGTATCGTATTTCGTTATTCAAAAGTAAATCAAGATGCAGGAACGCGGAAATTCGATAGCCTAAAACGTTAACGTCGCAACGTTGATCGGTAAGTTTATCGCGATAAGAGAGAAAAACAAAGCGCAGCATTGGGATGCTTCCGGCGGTAAAACATTGAGCAATTTCGAGTAATTCTCGTTTTATACGTCGAAACCAAGCGTAGAGAGCGAGTAATGCAAGAACAGCTGATTCACGTCAGTTTAATGTTTGAAGAAGCGTATTGATTTCCCTACGCGACAAAGGCCTACCCTATTTCTCCATTGTTTTAGATCATCAACAAAAATAGCGCGATCGAGGGAACATCGAAGAACGCGAGATGATGGTCAATGAATAAGAAAAAACAGAATTGGAGGCCTCAACGGTCGACGAGCTTCGAAGAAGGAAGACGATTAGGTTAGCCCGGATTAGGTTAGGTTAGAGTTGATGCACGAGAGATTGAACGAGGGGGGATTGAAATGAGACAGGAACATATCAGCGAGGCAAAGGGACGGAGCGCAAGGACCTTGGCGGGTCGACAGACCCGCGCCAAGAACGTGCGACGACCCCGACTCTGCACAAGGGAGCTACCCTTCTTTTCTTTCTTCCTCACTTCCTATCCCAACGACCACCACCTTTCCCAACGGCTTTACATATCTCGCGCTTAGATTCTAACCCTTTTACCGCTTACCTCACGCTCTCTAACAAGTTTACCGTTTCGTCACTGGTACACTTCACCACCCCTCCCGTAGGTGCTACCACCACTCTATCGCTACTATTATTACTACTACTACTACTAGCACCACCGAACGAACGCTACGGAACCAGAACAGAATGGGGAATAGTACACAAACATATGCACACACAGGAACGCACTCGACAACAGAGTAGGACAGCTGAGCCACCAGTGCCCCACCAATTTTATGTAAGAGACATCTCGCACCCTGGCCGCTGCACAGCCTGCGTAGCTTTTGCTCGGCACGGGTGCACGTAGGATCGTATCGCTTTATGTTGTGATAACGCACTACCACTGCACTAGTCCAAAACTCCAGTTAGCCTACCCCATCGACGACAACAACAAATATGGCGAGCAAACCTCCTCTTGCACCTCGCTACTGCGACTGACGACTGAGCGCCAGGTGGCGTTCGAAGCGCCGTCCCAGTGACCCCTACTTCGAGTTTCCGACCGACAGAAACACGTTCGGCGATAATCGGCGATGATCGGCTACGATCGGCTTATGTCGACTACGCGACGCAAAAATTGTCATTTTTCCACGAATTATTAAACACTATCTTTCTATTTTGTTTTTTCGTGCAGATTTCTCTTCTGCTCTGCTATTCTTTTGTGCTGATTTTTCGTTGTATTAAGCACGTTTCAAAAGAAATATTGTCGTCCAACCTTTGTAAAATCTTAGAATTGGAATTTTTCCATTAGAACAATTACAACACTGGCTACCATGTAATGCACAGATGCATTAGTTTATATGTATATGCCATAAGCTACCTCATGTGCCGGCCAAATGGCAGCACTTTGGCTGCACTCAATTTTTCGCGCTTTTTTCTATCGGCAGCCGTGTCAGATCTATGCAGTATTTCACAAGTGTCACGTAGCAATCCATAACAATTTACTTTCACGTCCATTCCATTGCATAGCATGTGAAATAATCGGAACTTAGGATACATTGTATTAATTTTTCAAACGTACATCATTTAAATTGTATCATCGTCTACAATTAACATAAATCGAGGAAGTTGAATTTGCGTCCCTCAAACGGCGCTAAAAAATATCAACATTATATAAAAGCATAAGAGCACAATGACATCGAAAGATTCTGGTCATAGTATAAACCCGGAGGACACGTTTAAAATTTTAATAGCTACGGATTGTCATCTTGGTTATGAACACAGTAAAAAAAGAGGTAATAAACACTGCTTGATATTGCTTAAATACATGATTGAGGCAGAATTATTTTTGCTTGTCCAGTTTATAATGTCTGATTACATGGACTATTAGAAATTTCTCACTTGTTCATATTATGAATTAAATTAATGTAATTTTCTTTATACAAATTAAGGCCATCAGCTGGATGACAGTTTTATAACGTTTGAAGAAATATTAAAATATGGGAAAGATTACGACGTGGATTTCATTCTCCTTGGAGGTGATCTTTTTCATGATACTAAGCCATCGCAAACCGCAATATTAAAGTGTATGGAATTATTGAGAAAATATTGTTTTGGTTCCAAGTTGGTATAAATTTTTAATAAATGGTGCATCTTCAAATTTGAGAAAGATTTTAGTATTGAATTGTTTTACTTTTCAGAGAAAATAAAATTGAATTACTAAGCGATCCAGATGTAATATTTCGGCATTGTGCTTATAAAACAGTAAATTACGAAGATCCAAATATAAACGTCAGCATGCCCATATTTTCTATTCATGGAAATCACGATGATCCAAGTAGGACTTAATAAGTTTGTTACTCAAATGATTTCTTCCTGATGAAGCTGCTAAATGATATTTTATAATTAAATACTTATGGTTTTTATGTTTTATATATCATTAGGTTATGGAGCTGTCGGATCCATGGACTTATTGTCTGTTTCTGGATTAGTCAATTATTTTGGAAAATGGACAGATCTCACAAAAATAACAATTCCACCATTGGTAATAAGAAAAGGTGAAAGTCACATAGCACTTTATGGTTTGAGTTATATAAACGATCAACGCTTATCCAGATTATTCAGAGATTATAAGGTACTTTATAGATATCTGGGATTAACATTCACATTCATTGTAAATAAAAAGTAATTCACTTTTAATAGGTGGATTTGCTGTGTCCAGAAGGAATTTCAGACTGCTTCAATATGTTTGTCTTACATCAAAATCGTGTGAAACATGGAGAATATGCTTATATTCCAGAAAATAAGCTACCACATTTTCTTAATTTCATTGTTTGGGGACATGAACACGAGTGTCGCATTACGCCAGAATTTGTTCCAGATGCAGAATATTTTATTTGTCAACCAGGTACAATAACTATTTAAACTAAGTACATATACATGTATATACACTGTAACATTGTCTTTTTGTTCCAGGCAGTTCTATAGCTACTTCATTGTCTGAAGGAGAAGCTAAACCAAAGTATATTGGACTTTTGAGTGTAAATAAGCAAAACTTTAAACTGAAAAAATTAAAACTTAAAACAGTCAGGCCATTTGTCTTTGACAATTTAATACTCAAAGACCATGATATAAAAAGAGATTATGCTAGGCCATTATCAGATTCTGTGTATTTATTTGTAGATAATTATATAGAACATGTACTTATGCCGAAAGCTGCTGAGCAACTATCAGGTTTATTAAATATTTCATATACAAGCTTTCACATAAATTTTACATAAATTACTAAAAGTTATTGTAATATTTTTATTTTCTAGGTCATACTAACCAGCCATGTCAACCATTAATTCGTTTAAGAATAGTTTATACGAATGAGGAAGAGATATTTGAGACAGTAAAGTATGTGAAATTGGTTTTATTCGTATTCTTAAATGAGAAACATATGTATAAAATATTTTACAGGTTAGCACAAAAATATTGTGATGAGGTTGCTAATCCCATGGACATGGTTATCTTTCGAAAAGAAAAAAATCCTGAAAAATCTAAATCTAATAGGCATAGCATTCTGGACGATTTTGATGATATGGCACAAATATTTGAATATGAAAACGTAGGAATCCTTTTTGCAATACATTACTACGTGTATTTCTAAGCATCTTGAATTATTTCTCCAGCTGCGATTCTATATATTTAAAGGGTTAATTCATTATATAGACAGAGGCAGACTGGAATCGAACAGTACAGGGCGGAATAAAGAAGTACTTTGATATGGAAGAAAATAAAGATAAATTAACAGTCTTAACAGTTGATGGCTTGAATGAAGCATTGAATCGATATGTTGATAAAGCTGATACAGATGCATTTCGTGACATAATAGAGTAAATTGACATATGGTATATTATAATAGTACGAACTTTTGATTAACCATACAAGTAATTGTTCTCTTTTTTCATATATATAGCCACCAAATGAAAAAGACTATGGAATATTTGCATGGCACTGAAGTACAAACAATTAGTGATATACAGCATGAAATAAAGCATTTTCGAGATACAAGAGCACAAAGAGGACAAATAGAAAAAGATGAGGTATGCATATTGAAATACTAGCATATTCAAATCTATTTATGCATAATGCTGTTTTGTTTAGATTTTTCAGATTTTTAATGATGAAAAACGCAAAGCTCACAAGATGGCGGAACCTCAGAAATATACAAACGATAATGATCTGAGCGACGACGAAGCCCCAACTGAAGTAGTTATGCCATCTACAACCAGAGGTAAAGGAAAAGGAACGGGTAGTCGTGGTTCAAGAGCTAGAGGTCGAGGATCGCGAGGTGGTCGTGCTGGTGTTAGAAATACTGAAAAAGACTCCTCAGTTCTATTACCATCATATATATCTAAAAACTCCAAACAAACAAAGGTGAGAAAACAAATATGTAGTAATTACGTGCTAATCATAAATTGTACATACATTTTAGGGAAATACAATGGAGCGATATATGGCAACATCAATTAGCCAGCAGAAGAAACAGTTTTTCTTCGTAGACGATGATTCTGATTAAAAATATGAACAACTCAAGCAATTTCTATGCTGTAATATAATACATAAGATAATTATTTATCTTTTTTAACAAAAACTGAATAAAAATATTTTTTTGTATACCATTTATAGAAAAAAATGAAAATGTTAATTTATTTCAATTTATAGTTTTTAGCTTACCCGTTAATAACTATTATACGTATATTGTATGTATTTGACGATATGGAATTTACATTTTTTTTAAAATACACCAACCATTCACTTTTAAATAATTTCACTAGACTATAGAAAATTATACTGTGAAATCAGCCTTACAACACTTTCGAGTTTCGATAAGGTAGAATATCGAAACTTGAATGCATGCGAGCGCCGGAAGTATTCTTCTTTTAAACTTCCTGTTTTGGTCGTGTAAAATCGGGAGTCCTCGATAGGCTCAATTTTCAGGTATTTTGTTAATAAAAATGGTTTTTATTTAAAAAATATTATTCTAAGCATGTAAAGTAAGTTTACACACATAATTTCTTATGACGAAAGTTAATGTCCGTTGACAAATCACCAAGATGTAGTTCGATGATTTTCATAGTAAGAAGTACCGTGCGTCCTAGTGTTACTGTCAAGACATAACCTTACACTACGTTTGAACTGTTTAAATATAATGCTATAATTAGGGGTATATACGCAAAAGTGTCTTTTGTATATGCTTAATACAAGGAAATAAAGAGTATTTATTTTTCTCAGAGATGCCACCTAAAAGAGGAAAGGTACAAAAGGAAGAGGTTCAAGTATCCCTTGGTCCTCAACTCCGTGAAGGCGAAGTTGTTTTCGGTGTTGCTCACATCTTCGCAAGCTTCAATGACACGTTTGTACATGTAACTGACCTTTCTGGCAGGTATGTACATAAACATTTTTGTTTTTTAATATTTTTTGTTATACACAAATTTTATATGTCTCATGTATTGCAGAGAAACTATTGCGAGAGTTACTGGTGGCATGAAAGTAAAGGCAGATCGCGATGAAGCTTCTCCTTACGCTGCTATGCTTGCTGCACAAGTAAGTCATATCTTTTCTCCTTTAAAATGACAATTAGATATACATAATCATACTTATATTTTTTAACCGAATTTAGTTGTGTATATTTTACGCATATAATCCACACTCAGGCAGCACCTAGATGATGATTTCTCTTCTCAAGTGCGTTCATGTGTGTGGAAAAACAGATATGTTTCTAAACACTTGGAAATATGTGTATTACATTCACTTTTTTCCTTGTGTAAAAGAATACACAACTTCTTAAAAGCTATGATATAGGGAATGCATGTCAATAAAAAAAAAAGTGTCATTGTTCGTATATATTACAGGATGTTGCGGAAAAATGCAAATCTTTGGGCATTACAGCATTACATATTAAGCTGAGAGCCACAGGAGGAAACAAAACTAAAACTCCCGGACCTGGTGCACAATCAGCTTTACGTGCTCTTGCTCGCTCTAGCATGAAAATTGGCCGTATTGAAGATGTTACCCCAATCCCATCAGATTCTACACGTAGAAAGGGAGGTCGTCGTGGTCGCAGGCTGTAAATTATATTTATGGTTCTGCGCGTGGTTTACTATATTTCAACAATAAATGGTTAAAAAGAACGATGTTATTGTATCGTGTTTTTCTATCTATTCCAATTAAATTTATGTTCTAAATGTTGTTGCTGATGAGAACATGAAATATCTAGATAATGTTTATTGAAAAATATATTTGTACATTTCACAGAAATTTTTTTATGGTTTAAACATTTGATAAATAATACAGTCTTAATAAGTTTGCATAAACTGTTTTATCTACATCCAAATTACATGTTTATATAGCTTTGATATATATTAAAAAAAGATCAGAAATGTGCGCAAAGTATATGGTTTAGTTGCATAATATTTTATATTAGTACATTTGTAATGCCATACAAATAAGCTTAAACATAATTTCAAGTTGATACTTTATTTCTCATAATCATTAAATAAGAACAAGAATTAAGTTGCCCCAACAACCTTACCAAGTGTGAGATATACTTTGACCCTTAAATCTAACTTTCGAGGTCCTTTATTATCTGATCCAGTAATTGTATTAATGTATCCATATTGCATAATAAATCCTACCACAACAGAGTCATCTCCATTCTGTTCGATTTCATATGGTGTAACATGAAGACGCAGAACTGCCTTATGCGCTTTGCGCCATACAACAAGTCTGTAATTTAAAAAATTGTTATGTAATAGAAAAAACTAAACATTTACTGTAAATAGTTTAGAAATTAATACTGATTACACAAACAACTATATTCTCCATAAAGTATACATACTTTGGATCATCTTGGAAGTTATAAGTATCATCCGTATCGTCGTATTCTGCAGTATCATCTCTGGGTGGAAGGATTAAAGGACTATGAGGTAAAATTAAATCCGCATTTGTATTTATTTTTAATGGTTTGGGCTCTTCTATTACTGGTATGTGACGTACAATAGAAGGTAACAGGTTAGGCGATTCGGAACCTTGTACACCTTCTTGTTTAGTATCCTCCTTTTCTTCAATGACAGAAGTAGTAGGTGATATCGGCGTATCAATGCTTAACAATGTTATTTGTGTCTGATATCGTGTTGGATTACAAAATTTTAAAAGCAGCTCACTGGCTTTTCCTGCTCTAAGAGGCTCACAAGTAACGATTCTTATTTCTGGTACATGATAGCTAAAAAACATAATAATAATAATAATAATTGTACATATACTTATTACCACTATAAAATGAAAAAATGTTAAAACAACTTACAATGCAGCAAGTTGTATCTTGAACTTTGTAGATTGAGAACACATATCTGATTTACTAACATTATGTTCACAAACGCGACAACGTTGTGATCTTTTAACCAAAAATTGTTTATGCTGAGGGCGCAATTCGTTTATTTTTTCAGCTTGTACTTCTGGATGTTGCAATCGCTGCTCCAATGTGGTAACTATATATAACAATTTTTTTAAATAAATGGAAAGTATACTTAATACTATGTAGTTTTTTTTTTATTATTGATACCTACTCTTTTTGATATCCACAGCATCAGTAAATATCTCGGGTGGTAAATCTTCTACTTCTTCAGATGCGATAGATGGTGGTACTTGCGCAGTCAATGGACTCTGAGTTTGAGGCTTTATAGATCGTCCAATGAACTTACGTACTTCAGCAGATGTGAGACCAAACATTGTCTACCACACATTTAAAATATTATACTTTGCCCAATAGTAATGTGCGAATTATGTTACTTACGTATTGCAAGAATGTATGCTTTGGTTGAAATTTTTTTCTTTCACATTGTTGCTTTTCGATCGATGCCAGTATTTTATGGTAGTCAATTAAATCATTAATGCGAATCATATTAGGATTTTCTTGTTCTGGCCAACCTCCGGTTGCTAATTAATAGAATTAATATTAATTCAAATCTTATTCAAACAGACACTGTTTATAAAGATTTATGGCTAATATATCAGAGTTCTGTCCTTATAATGTTGTTACCCATGAAGCAAATACAAAAAAATGACATACCTACAGATTGATCTGGTATGCCAGCATCGCGTGAACTCCATCGACACAGTGAACAAAATAAATAATAGACTTTCTTAGAAGGAGGTTTTACGTCTTTTGCATCTTCCCCTTCTGCCGGAGTTACCCTTACTGGCGTATACCCAGCTCTTGTCGATAACATTTGAAAACAGCAAGGGCAATTGAAACAGTTTGAGCATCTATAAAATGGAGTAGTATAATAAATCAAGTCTGACTTTTTTTTTAAATAACAGATGCTAACAACTTACTTATTCTTTTTAAGGCGAACCTCAGACGAAGGTAAATTTTCCATACAGTTAGGACAGTAATGAGTGTCGACCTGTAAATATAAATATTAGATTTAAATTTATTGAACATGCATCTGCATAACAAATTTGTAAGTATCAAGTAACGTACAAATCTAGAAATCGTATCGGTAAAATCTTTAATATATATATAATGTAAAATACCTCCTGACAGACACAGTAGCCACATCGTATTTTGGAGCAGTACCTGCAGAAATACATTTTCGAAATTGGTTTCAACGAACCGCAATTACATACGTAACGCACATAATCGTCTTGATTCAAATACGACATGATACAGTTATTTGTACGGTACGTAAAAGAAGTATATGTCAGAGAACTGACAATTCTATGTAACTATTTCTATACTAACGGGGGGCAACTCTTTACATCCAGGTTCATCAATACTGATACTGCTACATGTTCCTACAAAATTCCCTATTCTCTTAGGCATTTTTCACATGATTCGTATTAGAGGTTCATATATTTTCTACTAGTAATTACATCAAAAACTCGCTGATAAGATTATTGATATTTTTGACATTAAAAATAATCACGAATTTATCAATTTGTATTATATATTATTGTAAAACAGGATTCGTTAATTACCGCTTCACATTGGATGTTTCCCTTGGTGCAGGCTCAAGCAGATCACCAACACGTGTTTTAAAAACGAAATGTGTATATTTATTCTATGGAGTACAGAAAGCTTGCTTTAGCGGTATATCGTAAAATAACCTATTTCTATATATAAACAAACTTTCAAATATATTTTTATGGTATTTCAAATTGCTAATCAGTTCTAACATTTTGAAGTATTGACTCAATTGCAAGATGAGTGCGAACGGTTTAAGATTGATGAAAAAAACGTTAGTATATAATATACATTTTTTCAATCATAGTTATAAAATGATTTACTTTTTAGTACATCTGGTAATTTAATTTTATAACAATTTTATTTTATAGCACAACACTTAGTTATAATATTTTATTTCTGTAGGAACCCATATCCTCAAGGAATGCGTTGCCAAAAATGTTTAGAACTTGGACATTGGAGTTATGAATGCAAAGGAAAAAGGAAATATCTTCACAGATCATCTCGTACGGTACAATTGAAGAAAGCTCTGAAGGCACGGGAAGAAAACAATACGTTAGTTTGATGAAAAATATTTATTTAAAACGTTGAAACATTAACACAGATAAAAGATTATACAGTATGTTTACTTACAGCGAAGAACAAAAGAAGGAAGTGAAGAAAAGTCGTAATCAGAAGCGTATGAGGAAAAAATCTAGTAGTTCTAGCGACACTAATTCATCCGGAAGTAGCAGTTCTAGTAGCAGCAATGAACATAGCAACAGTTCAGTGTCCGATAGTGAATCAGATTCGAGTGATAGTGGTTCTAGCACAAGCAGCAGTAGCAGTAGCAGTAGCAGTAGTAGCGATAGCAGTAGTAGTAGTAGTAGTAACTAATGATATTCAAAAAGTATTTAATATTTTATATCATTACTATTAGATCTTCCGTAACATTGCAGATAACAAATTTTTATTGTGAAAATTTTGTTTGCTGAGATTTGGACAAAAATAGACATGGTATTGTTTCTAATATATATTTATGTGATATTTTGCTTGAACACAACTTAAAAGTACTATTTGTAATATTATTAATGTATAAAGTTAGGGCACATAAAATACTTACTTGTAAAATATGTTTTAAATAAAAATTTGTATGATTTGATATAAATTTATTTTATTATATTTATTAATTTTACATCTTGAATGTCAGCTGTGAATCCTTGAAAAGCGTATTAGAAGAGAATTAAGTATTACATTATTATAATTATCAAGGTACCAATGCTTGATGCATACTTGCACTTGAGCACATGAAACACAAAGCATGCTAAGCATACTAAATTATTTAAAAACCATATTTATTTAAAAAATCAAATAACTTATTCACTATTTCATAAGAAGTATGCGATCAATATACATTAATATACATGCATGATACTAAGAATTACTCATCAATATTCTCTGGAAGGGTCTGTACTATTACTTTTCTTCTTGAGTCATATACGAAATTATTGGATTTAAAGATGTCACTTTCATAAAAAGCATGTAAGTTGTAGATGTCTATCTGTTTAGCCTAAAAACAAAATCAAAATAGATGTTTTACAGAAAAGAAAAACAGTATAACATACTGATATATACGAAGAATTTTACCCTGTCCAAGAGATCTTTTTCAGAAACTTCAATTGTCGTCACTCGTCTGCCATGTAAAGCCTTCTGAAAAGCTAAGGTATCCAAAGTAATTTGTCTAAGGATATAATATAACAACTCGCTATGATCCTTTTTGTAGGATAAATATTTCTGGAATGTCTAAAAGAGAATCATAATATTTTTGTAAATAAATTAATTACCTATTGATCGTATAATATGAATCTCAACAATGTAAGGCATTATACCTGTCGCATGCTTTTCATAACAGAATATTTCTGTGTATCAACAAAGCTATCAAGCATCATTCTGATAGCTAGATTAATGTCGCCCTCTTGAACGTGATCTCTCAGGTGTATTTTGGCGCTAGCTTCAGCCATACGTATTATACTTTCAATATGCCTGACAGTTATTGGAAGACTACCAGTAGCCTAAAAAGAGTTAAAATTACGTGTGCAGGTTTGATAGTAAACTGCATAAGTATTCTAAATAAAGTGTACAGTTTAATCTTACCAAGCTTTCCTGTCTCAACTGGCTATACAATTTAGCAACTTTATCTTGATCAATATTCGTTAATTTAGGATGTACATTTTGCTTTGCATAAACTATATACTTCTTGAGAAGGTCTTGTGGGATAGATAGATTGTCTGATGCATTATCCAACTCCGTCGATGCTGTCTTCTCTGTACTTGCAGGATGATGTTTAATGTGAGAATTAACTACAAATTTGGCTAAATGCCTATCTTGCATAGGATCTATTTCATCTTTAACAATGCAAAGAATATCAAAACGGGAGAGAATTGGCTCTGACAAATCCACCTAAATATAATAAAAAATGTAATTATCGTTTAATATGAATATTATATAGCTATATGAAAAGCACATTTTATAAATTCAACATGAATTTTTACATTTTCTGAAAATGTCATGCTGGCATCATATCTACCCCCAATAGGATTAGATGCAGCGATGACCGAACATCTAGCATGAAGTGATGCAACAATTCCTGCTTTTGAAATTGAGATACTTTGCTGCTCCATAGCCTCATGAATGGATGTTCTATCTTGATCGTTCATCTAAGAAAAACGTTGTTGTATAATGGGGCATTTTTATACTACTGTCATATTTATAATCGCAATTATTCTTATAACTACTTTGTCAAACTCATCGATGAGGCATATTCCATGATCAGCGAGTACTAAAGCACCAGCTTCTAATGTCCATTCTCTGGTAGTAGGAGATCTTCTTACATATGCGGTCAATCCTACAGCCGATGCTCCTTGACCCGTTGTGAAAACCGATCTTGGTGCAATTTTTTCTATGTACTTTAAAAATTGTGATTTTGCAGTTCCAGGATCTCCACATATTAATACATTTATATCACCACGGACTTTGTGTTTATTTCCTGTAAAATAATATTAAACATTTAGAATAATTATAAAATCAAATACCTTTATATTTAAGAAATAAAATTGGTTACCAGGATTTTTTGGTTCGCCTCCAAATATCGCTAATGCTATTGCTCGTTTAATATAATCGTGCCCATAAATTGAAGGCGCAATGCTTGCAACAATGCGATCGGCGACCCGATGGTCTTTGCTCAAGGAGAGAATACTAGCAATATCTTCTTCCGTCAGTGACTCTACAATTTCTTTTGAGTCTTTCACGAATAAATGATTTGCTAATAAAACTGTTGAAAACACTGGAAAACCCTAGGAAATGCAACAATTATCTTGAATTGCAGCGATACTACAGATTTACTTCTATAACTGGAGTTTTACATGTAAATAACCTACTTGTTCTGTATTTAATGAACCGTCATAGTTATTAGTATAAATAGCTGTAACATCAATTTCGTCTCCAGGTTTACAGCGATCACAAAGATCTGATAAAAGAATACAGTCCTTGCTTCTAGGAATTCTTCCTGCAGGTATTCTACCAGGTGACTCTTGAACAGTTATTTTTTGATAATTTCTGTATATCGTTTGTTCCATGTTAATCTGAAATTCGATGTTATATTTTATACTTTGAGTATTTTACATGCTTACGTTTATAACTTTAATTTTATAATATATTCACCATAAATGGTCCAATACTTTGGCATTCAGGACACGAGCCTGGTTTTACTTCTGTGTTTTGCGATTGAACAAAAGGCCCGAGGACATATCCACATTTTGTACAGTCGTATTTTACAACAGATAACTGAGGTAATACACCCGTTGTAGCAGTAACAACTCCTAAAGTGCGTACTAACTGATTCAGATGCAACTTCCTATTATTTGGACAGTGATTATTGTTAAATATTCTTCAGCATTATATTGACTATATCAGTTTGCTAATAAAATATTTACCTGAACGTTCGTAGCTCTTCTATTAGAGGTAATTCTGATATTCTTACATGAATCTCTGAGGTAACTCTTTCATAACTTGGAAAAATAGTTAATACTAATTCTTTAGCGACTTGATCAAATATCTCCAACATTTGAAATGGTGCTTCCGGTAAGAAGTAGGCCAATACATGTTCTTTACTTGCAAGTATAGGGAACTCAACAACGAAACTAGACTATTATAAATACAAATCAATATCTGATGTATGCAACTCAATTCAGTAACAATATCTGTCGATGAATATTCTTAAAAACCTTGTAAAATTATATTACCTGATTACTCTCACACATATGACGAATCCGCTCCTTGTACATATATTGTCCCTTTGAATTAGTGTGAGTACGTAAAAAACTTTTGAAGCGGTTTGAAATTTCTGTTCTTGGCCCTAGCATAGTCACCCAGTCCTTTACGGAATGACCTTTAGTGTCTTCCAAATTTTCAATTGACTCAATCATCTATGATAATATATTAATCATTTACTTATTTTATTTAAATAAAAATAGGTCTTGTAAGTCAGCATTAAAAGATTTTTACCTCCGTATCTTCAATTTCACCAGTGGCTGCTTTTTCAGCCATACGACGCTTACGTGCGTGTACATCTTCTTCATCACTCTCATCTATAAATCAATAAACAGTTCATTAAAGATACTCTTCAAACAACAAATTAATATGTAAAAAAATACATACCATAAAGTAAATATCTGTCGTCTCGCATTATGCCTGCTGCCCTATCTCTCTTTCGCATTGCTGCTTCTGCAGCTACACGGTCTGCTTGAGATAATTCGGAATATTCTTCATCGTCGACCACATCAGGATCGTATCTATCCAACGCTGACATTGGACGATAATCACTATTACATTATATAAACAATAAATATATTAACATATTTTATTAAAAAAAAAAAAGAAAAAAATTGGAATAATATAAACTTACTCTTCCATGTTATCGCCAAAGAGTTCTTCTCCTTCTCCTTCCTCCTCTGGATTAACGTCATTGGAATCACCCAGAAGATCAGTTTCATCTTCGAACGGTGCATCAATGTCTGGAGCAGGAGATGTCATAGCATCGGTGTGCCTATCAGAAGCTGCAGGGGAATTGTTCTGATCCTAATAAATAATGAACAATGATTTAAAGATTACTGTATCCGAGGCACTGTAATGAAATTTTACATTAAATGCTATAAAATATTCGCAAAACAATGTTAACATCGGTGACGTTAGAATTTTGGATTATATATAATGAAAATATGTGCTGAGTCTTATATCTTACCATGTTGAAAATGCCAAACGTTTGAATTAATAATATTAAATATGCTTCTTATATGCGAAAAAATGATAACACAACTGTATTTAAATAATTACAACAACGTAAGTATTCAATATACAAAATAAAAAAATTTCAGCGCTACAATTTTACCCAAATTTCTTTAAATGATAAAAATTAAAAAATAGTGGTCTATAACTTCTAAAGACTTAAACCATGGAGTGTGAATTGGCGGGAACTTTTCCTCATGATTGTAATGCGTGGTACACACGAACGCTAAATGTCTAGTTACTTTATCCGTACTGTACATACGCAAGTAAACATTTACTATATAGTTGGCAAATACTGTTCCGCATGGAATAACGTTCATCCAGAAATAATCAAGTTTCTATGAATATCAATAAGTTCACAACAAAAATATTTGTAATCAAATTATATTACACCTTGGAAATCATATTAGAAAATTTGCAAGTGTATTTCTATACACTGTCAATACGTGGTTATGATTAAAGGGTGTGAGGATCTATGATTTAGCAAACCATGTGTAATAATTTTAACATAAACATTTTATTATATTTTAGTAGAAACCTCATCAGACAAGGTATTTCGTATAGTATATAAAGACTTTAGTTTGTCTAGAACAGAAGATAATTCTGCTTGTATGCTTGCTGCCCTTGCAATAAGGTATAATGATTCCTGAAACCGCTTTTGAGCGTTTCGTAAACTTTGAGGGACTAATACTCCAAACCACTTTATAGGATCTTCACATTCTTCTACATTTTTTTTGGACTTTTTCAAACTGATATCAAAAGATGGTATACAGTCATTAGTGTCACTATTTAGCTGAGTTTCTAAATCCAACAGCGTTGAAATGTTCTTTCTGTTAACAGGTATCTGCATGATACTGATATTCTCTTTGCCACGGATATATTTAGCTTTAGCTAATTCAATGTGTCCATTTCGTAAGGCAGATTCAATTTGTATATTGACACAAATTTTTTCTTCCATTAGTTCCAAATTGCGTAATAAATAATCATCAATTTCTTCGCAAACATCAACTTTACTATCACACATTTTACAGTATCTTGTAATACTGGTTTCCTGAAATAATAAAATGGGAATTAAAAGCATTGATAACCCATGATAGCAGTTTAAAATTGTTGAAAAATTGCAATATTAATATCGTATATGGGTGCATGTTTAGATACCTTGGAAATGTATAAACAAATGCTTTATTAGCTTATAATAAGATATTATACGGATGCACTATGTTGACATAATATTTACTTATTCGTGTTTTGTATATGTGACAGTTCTGTTAGAAGGGATGGGTTATGGTACACAAATAGTTCTCACTCAGGAGTATTATCTTTTGCTTTAAGGTTGGTATCTACATAGTGCTTTTCACGATATTCGTACATCCTGATTCCGTCATGTGGCAGCTCTGAATAACATTGATCAGTAACGCAGTACTGTTGCACAACACTTATAAGTTGAAATTGACATAGTCGACGTTTTAACAGATATTGTTTTGCGTTATTAATAATGGCAGTTAAAGAAAAGCAATCTGAAACTTCAAATGACGAAATAGAGTGGAATGTTGAAAATGAAATCCAACTGTTCTTTGCCATGAATGGGCATAAACCAGTTGGTAAGCTTAGTAAAAATATAAACAATATAAGGTTATGTTTACATTCACAACGTTAGTCTTATGCACTAGAAGTGCATTCGAGTACACATTAACATTCTTAGAGAGAAATTTAAATAGAGAAACATATCCAAATTTTTTGAACGTGTACAGTATATTTACACCTATGTAGCTAATGCCAAAAATGCAGAGTGGATATTATATTAAATATTGTCAAATATTTCATTAAGGAGTGAACAAGTACTTTCACATGGTGTGTATATGGGAAAAGTTTCGAGCTGCCATTCACAAAGACGTTTCCCTCAAAATGATTTGGGATCATTTAGAGTCAATGTATGATCTTATGGCATTGGTAAGTCTCACATCAAATGCTAGCATAGTACGAATCATTTCTCAATACTCTGATTGTAATTCGCAGGATGATATGGAAGATTTACCTTTTCCCAGTCAGGAAATAGATTTTTCTCTTCCAGAACAAGAATTTTTAAATAACCTTAAGCCACGTAAGAGAGACGAACCAGAGATTAAATTAAAAGAACAAAGAGAGAAATACAAGGAGATTAAGAAGGAAAAAGATGCAAAAGAACCGATGAAAAAGGATGTTATTCTGCGTGATCTTAAAGGCAGTAAAGACATTGAAAAGAGGAAGGACGAATTTAAGAAGTATGTGAAAGATGTGGAAATGAAAAAAGAGAAGCTTAGGGACATGAAGGATATCAGAAAAGAGTACAAGTCTTCCAAGGGTAGATCAAAGGGTAAAGATGAATTAGAAGAAACTGGTATGTACCATTACTCTATATTTTTTGTATAATGAAAGTAACGGAGCAGTTGAGTTGTATGTGCATATATTTACTTTTTGTTCAAAGTGTCAAATGGAAAGAAGGAACGGAAAGATTTAGATTCCGGTCGCGAAAGTTTAAAGAGAGGACCAAAAAGACCAACGAGACAAAGCGTAGACAGTACTTCTAAGACTACTTCTAGCCCACGAGATACACCCCCACCAAAACGTAGGAGGATATAACAATTTCTTTACAAGCAATGAACCAAAGTTATTGTTATTCGCTCCTCGTATTCCTTTTAAATAATATTTACATTCTGAAATATAATGTACCCATCTGTCAAACTTTGGATAAAACGTTTGAGATCTTTGAACAATATTCACGTACATAAAGTTCCATACTTTTGTATAGAATTTTGCATCGTGTAAATATATTATTACATCTTCCAGTTTTCTGTTTATATTTGAAAACATTTATTGTATATAATAGGTAAGGGTCCCACGATACATGTATCAATTAATAAGATGTCATCTACCTGGTGTTGCATAGAAATAAATTATTTTTAAGGCCAATGATAAAAAGAATGCATGATTAAATAATAAAAATGCTATGTTGGGTGAAAGAAAAGAAAAATCAATGCTATTCGGTTACCAATCAAGATTTATTGCAGAAGCCACGGGTTTTTGGTTTAGGAGGTTGCAATGTATGAAGTCTTGTAGAAGATACTGGAATGTTTCTCTTATCCGAAATGCACTTGAGGCAGCGATGAGTTTGTCCTTCGATGTCCAGTGACTGGTGACCATTTTGGTGTTATAAATGCAGAAAGTCCCTCATCGAAGTCTTCTCGCTTCACGCTCCGACTCGAGTAAGGTTAGGAGATCGCCTTCGCGTACCGGTCCCTTCACATTCCGGATGATTTGTCGGTTTTGTTCTCCCAGGAACTCGACTTTGACTTGTGTACATTGCCCTTGCGAACCAGTTCGCCCTAAGACTTTTATCACACGGGCCAAAACTACTGGTTTGTCCATGGTTATTTCACGTGGCTTCGATGCAATAGCAAAAGAATGCTTGACGGAAGTGAACGAGCGTGCTCACTTCGTTGATCAAGTACAAGAAAAATGGCGATTTCCGTTGAAAGCGGCATCTGTCGCTTGGTTTTTTTATACTTTACCGGTGGTTAAAAAACAGCGTTTAGTTTTTTTTTATTACGCACATACGTTGAAATAATTATATGATAAAAAAAAATTCTTTTCGAAAACCGTGTTCATATGTCGATTCGTGTAAATAATGAGAGGTCGCGAAGCATGGATATTAAATAGTAGGTGGCGCTTTGAGCATCTACATTTAAATGCACATGCGAAACGTCGAAATATTTGAATTTCAATGATAGTGCATCCGTGAAAAGTCTGGAAAACGAAAGACACTGGCTGAATGTCCTGAGAAAAAGGCACAAAAATGTAAGTATACCTTTATTTTAGTTATTATCCACGTAGATACCAATAGCTAATAAAGTGCACAATTGCATTTACGAGCAATGAAATCCCGAGTACGAGTGTTGGAAATGAATAAGATCTATGTCAAGGTAATTTTTTCATATCTATTTATTTCCATAACAAAAAGATCATAAGTATATAGCTTGCAGTATCTCTTCGTCGATAAAAGAGTAAGTGCTGTGTCGTAAAAAAATACCAATGTCATATTTTTAAATCGCAAGTGAATGCGTTGTATAGTTTATTTCGTGTATTCTTACGAAACATCATCCCGCGATGAATTGGAAATTTTTCAATCAAAATTAATCTGATACATGCCATCGCAGAAGTGAAGACATTTCACAATTTACTGATCGCACGATAATTGTTTCTAGCGAAATTCGCAAGGTATTAATTTATTGACAAACAATAAATATTCGGCAAATTTATTGTCATATTTTGTTAGTTATCTTGTCACATAAATGTTAAGTAATTTCGCAAAGCAACAGAATATGGAACCCTGTTTTATATATCGCTAATGATCAGTAACTGTACTAAACTGACTTCTTGTCAAGAAGCATGAGTTGTGATATTTCATAATCGTTCATAATATTTGACGAGGATAACAATAATTTTACTATTTATAATAGGTAATGTTGTTATGTCCTTCATATTAGGTATCAACAATCACTCTAAATGCATTCTGGTTTTGGAAAAACCAGCAATCGCATTTCCCTAATCATACTGCATTTTAAAATATTTTTTAAAACGTAATGAATTTTACGACTGATATTCGTATTTGAATATAAGCAATAATGCTACTTTGTTATCAGGCATAATATACCAATTATAGTACATTGCATGAACTTTCTGTATGTGGTGTCATAATAATTAATAAAAAGAATTACAATATTGAACTAAAATACGTTATACGATATATTTTATATTGCATATAGTGATATAAGCATGGGCATTAACCAAACTGGAATTATTTAAGTAAAGAGTGCACCTTTTAAAGTTTTGCACATTTAGATTATTTTTGTTCAGTTGGAAGAACTGCCAGTGTCTTAAATAAAAATTTACGACCTCAATAATATTGCACTTGCGTAGCAAGTACTTATTTTATACAGATAGATTGCAGAACATTATCATAATTTAATTCGTGACCATTATTCTCAGCCCTATTCGTCATTCATTAGTATATCAAGCCAAAAATAATGTTGCGAAAACAGTTATTACACTAAAGATACTTGTACTTACTTAGATATAATAGAATATTTCTTCATTTTGTTGGAAATGGACCCTGGCACATGTGATTACAAAAGCTCCCGTTTTAGCAAAGAATACAATCATATTGTAGAATACATATATTCGGTATGACATGAATAATTCTTTACAATCAGTCAAAGATTCACTTTTGCTCTGAGTTTCCGCTTCAACAACAATGTTGACGACTAACAAAGCTTTAGAAGAAAAATATTTATCAACTCGAAATACTGTTAACGTTCATGAATACTCCATTGAAAATGGCAGCAATCGAGTAGTTTCTTTATTTGTGTCTTAGTTATGTTATTTCCCAAAAGCAATTTCCAAAACCTTCTGGAAATTTGATTATTGGGCAACAAACGTTCAAGACTAGTGTACAACACTGAAAGAAATTATCAATTAACTAACAACATGTGTAGGAAATTTACTGCCATAAGTTAGTGGAGAGTGTTTGTCCAGGTAGTGCAGTAGTACTGGCTTTTCCTGACGGTGGTGGGAAATTCATCCCACTTAAAGACATTTGTGCCATTTGTTGTGGCAGCTATAATCAGAAGATTAACAAATTTAAATATTTAAAGATAGTGGGTGCATGTATAAAATATTGCTGCAAAGCGCATATACCTGTGTCGCTAGTGGCACAGTTTGTTGCTGTTGTGATGGTAAATTAAAAAAAGGATTGCTACCAGGAGCTGGTTGAAGATTCTGGGTTAACATTCCACTCCATCCATTATTAGCTTGGCCTAATTGCATCATCTGTAAAAAAGCAATTACAAAAAAAAAATTGTGTATTGAACAGAGGACAAACATTTCATCATCCATATTTTATATACCATTTGCGACTGCATTCCTATGGTAGTATTTGGTACTCCATTCACTTGATTTATCTGGCCTACGTGCATGCAATTTCCTAAAGGATTTCCTACGCTTCCTATAGAACTAGGATTCACTGCAATTTGATTTTGGCTGACAGATATTTGATTAGTAATGGGCATTTGCGTTGAAAGATGGTTCATTTGAGCCATGGAACTTTGTGGAGTTGAGAAATTATTTTGTTGGCCAAAAGCTGGCACCGTGGGTAATTGCTGTTTAAATTGTACACTGGACTGCTGTGCATACAATCCCCCTGTAAAATTAATATCATATTTTTGTTTAATTTTAATCAAGTTTCTCCTTAAAGTATCGATATGAATACAGTACCAGGAACTCCGAATATAGCTGGTTGTTGATGGGTGGGCGTTCCATATAAAGCTAAAATACTGTCCTTTGTCATTTTACTTTTTTCCTGAGGCATCGGGCTCGGTTGATCAAAGAAACTATCCTGTTCGCTCTTGCATGTACTAGCAGTTGTATGCGTAACAGCATTAACGGTGGTGCTGCTAATTAAAGTTGCAGGAACTGGCGATGCCGATAAGAAGGAAGAGAAGATATCGTCCCCAGATCCATTTACATTTGATTGATTTGTGGTTGGAGCATCTGTCAAAAGTCATTAAAGACCGAACTAATGAATTTTGTACAATGATTTGATCATATACGACGGTCAATGCATACCCAAACCCAATAAATCTAAGGTCGCTGAATTGTTTGCTCTACTAAGTTTAGGACTGACAGAATTTCGAGGTTTTGGCAACTGAGGCACTACTTCTGGCTTCTTAACGGGTGGAAGTATATTTTGATTGGTCGTTGATTTTGAATTCTCCTTTTTCCGCCGACGTTGTCTTTCAGCTTCCTCGTCTAGTTCTTTGTCCCAGTTTACCTTTAAATCATTGCGTTATATCTCATGTGTAATAAGATACAATGCACCAAAATGTAAAAACACATTGCTTTTTGGCTCCTGAAAATATACCTTCGGTAAAGGCAGCGGCACCCACTCCCTGGCTATATATTTCTTATGCTCGTATTTTGCACGAATAAAGCTCTCGAGACTACAATCTGTTTGAGGTCTACGGAAACTATCGGGGAGATTTGCTTCGTATACAGCTCTGGCTCTAGAATTTCCCATTTGTTGTAGGCTCTAAAAAGAAACGCGTCGCATCTCAATTGACCATCGCCAACACTGTTGTTTGCGCAAAGCAACATAACGCATTAAATCGCAATCGCAACATACCACTACTTGCTCCGGAGTCCATGCATCCAGATTAACTGATTTGACCTTACTTATATGCACCCCAAGATTTCTATGTATACCAGCACAGCGAATGCATAAGAAAATACCAAGATTCCAGCTAGCCCATCTTGGTCCTACAAAGGTACAATAAAATTGAACGATGATCGGAAAATAAAAAAATCATAGTAACTTCATACAACGCCGGTATAGCAAAGGCATAGGTTTAATATAAACTTTTGCATATTTGACGGGGACACGGAGATAGCATTCGCATTATAATATCGGGCATCTCGGTTAAAGGAAACAAAGAAATTCCTCCAAGAAGGTAAGCGGTAGTATTATTTATCGTTGGCCTCGCGTATTCGTGAGCAACGCTCGACGGATATCGGCCGAACGTTGGATGACGTTCGCTCGTAATCGCTGTCATTTATGGTTTGTCACGAAGGAATTAAAAATCTATAAGGTCCGCATCTCGACGGAAAAATTGGGTCGTTTTCGAATCGATATCGGCGCACCGATCCGATTTTCCCGCTGATCGAAAGTAACCGAAGATCCGGTTTGAGAAAGGTTCGAAGTAACGCCGATTCCTCGGCGAAAGGAGGTGTAAACGTCGCTGGGGAAAAATCAGATTTGGTGAACGAACCTTTCGCATCGCAGTCGACACAATATTTGTTGTCCTCGTCCCTTAGCATCTGCGTCAGCAGATTCTGACATTTGTCTTGGATCTGTTTGGCACGTTCCTTCTCCAAACGGGAGGTCATTTTCTTCGGGTGCCCTGGTAAAGATTTTTACCGCGCACAGCTCCAAAACAATGTTTCCTTCTCGCAGTGCAGGACACATACGAGAGCCGTCAAAGCAGTAGGTACCAGCGCTCGGCAAACGCCCCCAAGAGTTCGATTCGTTAATCAACGGCACGTCATGGAGCCCCGAGAATTCCATTGGGTCGTCCCTCGGTTACCGCGGAAAATGCATTACGTAGATCAGCATCGAGCGACATTTACTCTTGCCGGCCCGCCATCTTCCATGGAAGTCGTCAAGTTGCTAGGCCTTGCCCTCTCTCTGTCCACCGTACGCTTTCCACGGGTAACGCTCGATTACCTAGGCGCGCACACGCACGCACGCGATAAATGCAAAAGCTATTTCCCAAACGGTCTTTTGTTTAGGACGCATTTCCCACTTGCTATGTACATCTATGGTGTCGAATGGATCTCCAAATACCTCTGTTAGGATGGATTTTAGATAGAATTGAAAATTTAAAAAAGCGTAACAGAGATGCGATATCGGAGAAATAAATTGAAAATAATTAACGCGCTTTTGTTTGCGACGTCTATTTCCGTACAAAAAAAATAAAATTTTTCGCGCGATCAAATAGATAACGGACATAGTGAAAGAATCGTCATGGACATTGAATGGCGAAAAAAGATCATACGAGCCGTACAACCGAAGTGAGGATAATTTTAAAAATAGAAAACTATCGATAGTATACATTCGTAACTAAAGGATGTAAGCATGCTTCCGCAATTAACGAGCCCTAATCGCAGGTTAGACGACAGGAACGTCAGATCTGCACGATCATCGTCTCGAATCTCTCGCTGATCAATCAATGTACACAGCATTCTCGTACGCGTGTAAACAAAGAATCGACTAAGGGAACGATTAGCCCCATCGAACGAACTTGGTTGAGTCAGGAGGTAACGTGCAGAACTAACGTATTTAACCCCCACATGGTCGTCGAAACGACCGTTTGCCTGCGCGCTCGCAGCTCGAAACTCGTCCAACCAGGGGGGCTATCAAAGACGAAAGCTCTCTTCGGGCGTAGGCGCAAAGTAGTAGTTAACGTAGCGCCGGGCGCAGGAGACGCGTCGTCGGTCATCAATTTCGTTACCTCCTTTTTTCTTTCCTCACGTCGCACGAACGCACGCGAGGGACAATCGAATGCTTCGGTTACACCCTCGTTACGTCCAACCAGGAATGTAAATCAGCCGTTTCGAAACGGACGTTCGATCAGCACCACGATACATTATCCAAACTAAAAGCAAATGGGAACTCGAAGCCGAAAGTTTGCCAGCGTCGTTTATAACCGTTAGTAGAAGTCCACCTCCTGAAGGGTGGATCCTACGAATACTCGACGTTCCGAAACCGACCATTAACAAAGTTTCCTCGATGGTACAACCCTTAGATTTCGATCAAAGAACTTCCAAAAGCTGTGCTAATGTACCATCGACCATCGCGCATTTGGAGAATCGGGGGCTTTCAAGCACCGCCGTGAAGATACCTAGACGGTTCTTTTAGTATCGTCGTCGTGCGTTACTTGCTACACGTCGATCCTCGTCAAGACGCCTTTTTTCTATTATCATAATGTCGGAAGGATGAAATCCTCGTTCCGTCTTGCGCATTTAACGCGTCTTCTCGGAGCTATTATCCAGGAGCTACACACCCGACTTTGGAGACAATGGTGCTACCGAGTGATATACGAGCGGTCTTGTACGCCGCCAGATTTTTTGGATGCGGCTTTCACATCGTCACCGAGGACGATGTCCTGGTTACGAAACGCGGCACGATGTACACTATTTTCTGGATCATCATTTTTCTAAGCTGCTGCGCGGTCGGCATGCACATCCTGATGTCCGAGAGCCACATAGATGTGAGGCTAATGATACTCACCGTGACGAGAACGATCTTTTCGTACGTGTGCCTCTTCACCGACATTATATTGGCGATACGATGGAATTGGAAATTACGCGCCGTGCTCTCCCAATTGAAGACCTTCGATCGGGCGATGAGATTCAACGAATCTCGAATACGCCGTAGAACGCGCATGATCTCCCGCCTAATGGTGTGCGTGACCATAACTTTCTGGACCGTCGTCGGATACGTGACCTATTAGTAAGTTTCCAAAAAATAGAAAGATCAACGATAGGAGTTTCGATGAAATTGAGACGCGTTTATACGGCTTTTTTTTATTGAAAATTGGTACGAAAATCGCTTGGGATTGGTAAATCATCCTAACGATGTACAAAAACAGAGACTTTGAACTCTGCATATAAAATGTTTAGCGGCGCTTAGTTCCCGCGTTATCTTTCTTAGGAATCATCGATTCTTCTCGCTTCCCTCTTCATTTTATCGTACCAAGGTTTTCACTCAAACAAAATGTTCGTACCCGCAGTTACGAGCCGACGGCCTCGTTGTTCAATGCCTTGACGTACGGCATCATTAATTCGGCGATATCCATTCAGATTTTGGTATTCGTCGCACTCTCGTTCCTCCTCTGCGAGAGATTCCGCTACCTGTGCGAGACTCTGCTATTGCCCCAAGGTAAGCCAATTTCCAAGAATACGTAATGTCTCGGAGGGTAGCGTCTATTTATTTATTTACTCGATACATTTATCGTCCCCTGGAATCGCGTTATGGGCCGGCGATTGATCCTGGCCTTCCCCTATTTTACGTTCTTTACCGTGAACAAGCGGAAATTACTCAGGTACGCGCGATTCATTGCTATACTTTACTTCACTCGGACTCTTGCTTATTATCTTTAACGTTTGCTCCCTGTGAATTTACACACCTGTGCTGTCACCGCTCATCGGAAAGGTGGACACGAGAACCGTTAACATTTCGCTGTGAAGTCGAGGGGGGGGTCGAGCTCGTGACTGTCGCTTTTTAACGATGAGCAAACATGCCCTAAAAAAGTCTCAAATCTCGAGCACGCTTTATCGGAGATAAAGCTAAACGTCACAAGTGTACCGCGTACGGAATTACGTCAAAAACTTTCTCTCGATCTTAATCGCGTTTTACAAAGATATTGGTCGTTGTTCATTTGCGAGTTAGCCAGCGGGAAGATCATGGTGGTGGACCGAGCGCACAGGCACTTTGGCCTGCAAGAGGTATGGTGGCTGCATTGCTGCCTGGCAAACGCGATGGAGACCATGAATTCCGTTTATACGATGCAGCTACTCTTTTGGATCGCGAGTATGTCGTTCAATACGCTCTCGCGCATCTACACGATCGTCGAGAATGGCAAAGTGTCGACCTTACTGAAGGTACGAGAAACGTTGCTCGCCACTTCCTGCGCGGTTAATCTCCTGCTCATCACGGCGATATGCCACATGACAGCCTCGCAGGTAGGGCGAAATTACCATTTATATCGTTCGCGATGTGCGACGCGCCGAATAAAGACAATTTTTTCCCGCAGGCAAATCGCGTCGGCAAGATCATATTTTCCCCCTTGTCGGCGGTCATTGGGAAACGTAATTTCGCGCAGGTGAGGCGGTATTACGAGACTTCTCGTTGTATGCCTCGTTTCCTCGTACTTTCCTTCGGAACCTCGCTGGCTTTTTCGTTCCATTTTTCTTTGCACAACATTGTTCAACGTTCTCGTAGAGCCGTCCCTATCGCGATGCTTTTCCTTTTTCGTCATTATGTTTCCAGATTGCTGTTTTATTTCCTTCATCGATTAATTGCCGCACGTTGATCGACTCCCCTCGCATCCCATTCTCCTCCCGTTGCGTTTTTTTCCCCCTCCGTAGTAAACTCTCTTCTGGTCCAGCCGCTCGTACCTTCCGTGCAACGCTTTGACGTTCTATCGATCTCTCTCACGCCCGTAATTACAGGACAACGTGGAGGCTGCGGCTTACTTTCAGCTGAGAAAGGTGCACTTTTCTGCCGCGGCTGGTCTTATACGCGTCGATCTTCCGCTTCTGCTTTCGGTAAGAAACGGAAAGAGTGACGAACCGGAAATTGCTTTCGATATTGCGAGAACGGTAAAAGAACTCGCCGCGAATTATCGAGAACGAAGAGATATGTACGTGGAAACGTTCCGGACCAACGTGTTTTATTCTCAGCCTTTATACCGCTTTTGCTCCAATAATCAAACTATAAGACACGATCGTTTCTGTTCGCGAGGATAATCATTGGCGATCGCACGCTCGTATTTTTCCCTTGGAACGATATCGAGATACTAAATCGACGGTGTGGTTTAACGACGGCGCGACGAGATACATTAAGTAACATTGATGGATGCATTCGCAGATAGCCTCGGGTATAACTACGTACTTGGTGATCCTTCACGCGGCGAGCAACGTATAATCTCCATCGGCAAAGATCAACGTCTCTCCAGGGTTGCAGACGGCCGACCGCATTGTATCGTCGCGCGGTTTTATCGGAGGATCGGTCACCGGATATATCCGCGCGAAGGATCTACGAGCAGGCGAGAGGAATGAAAGGAAGACGCGAACCGACCACGGTATACCTGCCACGGCTCTCGATCCGCGAGCGAGATATCGTTACGGGAGCAGATGCTCCACTGTAATGGAATACCAGTGAAATTTGCACCCCCCTTTGTCGACACGCACGACCCTACCCGAAGCGTAACGCCGACCACCCTGCCACTGCACCCCTCGTTATCCCTTTCTTTCCCGAACCACCAAACAAACCGCTGCGCGGCTGGTCGTTCGTTTCACGTTCCAACGCGACCGAACGACCCGATCCAATCGCCCACGATCCAGTATTATCGGCTACGATCGATCGAAGGATCCACCAAAAGGCTCTCCTTGCCTCTCGCTCTCGATCGAGTGCGCGAGAAGAAGTCATCGATCGCGGGATATGAAATTGTTCGAGGCGGCCTGTTTCCTCTCGGCAAGTAGCGAATATGCCCGACCCTAGGAATCTCGTGGAGAGCTCCTCGGGCCTCGACGGGTATTAATCGCAATATTTGAGCGCGATAGGCGCGGTAGGCGCAAAAACGAAGTTTGCGGAAGGACGGAAGGATGGAGGAAGGATGCAGAACGCAGGCGCGCCGGGTGCGCTGAATGTGAGCGAACGGAGCCCACGGCGGACGGGGGCCGAAAGACCATCCGGCGGGAGCCGCGATTATTCTCATCAGTTTGTCGTTGACGCGCTCCCGAAACTTTTCGCGCACATTATTCGCGCCAAGCGGTTTCGCGAGTTCGATGCGTAGGACTGGCCGATGAGGATGCGAACGCGAGATGGGGATTGTATTCGAGATGCAAAAGGGATCGAATCGTATCGTTTGCGATGAACGGTGCGTAAGCTGATAGAGCCTCCCGAAGGTGCAGAACCGTCGGTGACCGATGATGATCTTTCGAGTATCCGAGGCACCGACGTCTTGCGAAACCGCATCGAGATGCCCGTAGTCGCGATGCGAGTGGTGTATTTTGTTCGTGCGATGAGTTATTGAAAGAGAAATACGGAAACCAGGGTACGAAGCACGAAACGTAGTTGCGTACTTATCCTCGACGATCTTACGCGGATCATAGGAATTGTTAATCGTTAAGTTAATCGATAATATATAAAGAAGCAAGAACTCGCGTACTTGGAAATTTGTAGGCATCGAAACGATGTACGTGCATCGGGCAGTTTTTGTATTTTCGTTCGCTTCTCGTAAAATTTGTCGAGTGTAGACGTTTAACATTGACTCTCGCATTTATCGGAGTTTCCGACGAGTGTTATTCTACACGTTTCACCCACGCGTCTCGCGCGATTCCGGAAGAATTTTCCGTGGTATACGTAAACTTGCGAGTGCCTTGTGTACATACGTATAGTTAAATGTATGTAAACGTCACTTTGGTAACCTATGCACGGGAAACCGCACGGTAAGGCGACTTGAGTGCCATCCGATGGGTGACGAGTGGAAATTGCGTACATTCGATTAATTTCCAAGGTACTATAATGCAGGCGCGGTAGAGGGCAATCCTTTTAATGGCAGTCACTCGTAGAAGTGTGCGAGAAGGAAGGAAATTGCGCGCATACGCGGACGAAGGTTGACGCGACGAAAATTCATGGTCCTCGATAGCGATTCGACGTCGATATGATCGATGACCGGACAAGATTTCTATAACTATCCTGTCCCGAGGTTTGCCTTTCAAAAGCTCGCGCCACCGAAGTCAATCGGTCGATGTAATCGAAATGTCGCGTTAATGACTTTCTACGATTGCCCGTTATGTCAATTACGAATAACCGATCGTCGCTCGGAAATTCTACTTTGTTTAATTACGTGCAGCGCCGAGGATCTTCCCTTTTTCAACGTCGAAGCACTTCGATCGTAAAGCGCGCCGATGTCGATCGCGATCGAGTCGATAATTTTAGCACGATATATTCATCGTACGCGCTACATCGATACCCGTATGTTTGAAACAGCGCTTTATTCCACTCCTTCCCTAATAATCGATATTAAAGTAGTATACGGAAAAAATCTAAGAATCTCTTTTCAAGCAACGGACCACTTTACCCCCGTGTCTTACCAACCGACGAGATAGCCAAGAATCCATCCTGCGATCTTAAAGGCGCGAAGCCTCTTCGGAAGGAGCTCGATCCGACCGCTAAGGGCGCCAACCGAGAGACGAATATAAAGAAGATTAGCGCGCCTTCGGCTCCTGCTCGCAATATCGACCGTCTATCGCGACACGTAAACCGGATGCCTCGTGCATAGATATTAACGGAATTTATCGAGCCGCCATACCTCCGAAACTCGATTTCCCCAGTGACCGCGTAATCCTCCCGGATCGTGGGAGATCAAAGCAACGAATCGTCGATCCGCCCCTCTGGCCCGAGCCGGGAGCCGGGAGCATCGGAAGAGAAAAGATCCGCGCTGCCTCCGGGCAATAATTACGTCGGCGATCGCCTTCCTCGATTCGCATCGTACCCCCGAAGCGCAGCGCTTCGCATGCCCGCCGAAACGGGAGTTCGATCACGTAATCGCGGAGGATCGAATAGGGTTCGGCTGGACACGAGTGGAATTTGATCGCGCCATTCGTACCGTGGGAGCCCGAGGACCATGTCGGGGGATGCGCTGGGTGCGCCAACGACGGTACCGACGTCACCGACGACGATTTCGTCGAGGACCTCCGGCATCTCGTACAACGCGACGACGGCCACCGTGTCGTACAACGACAGCATCGAGGTAGACCTGATGACGGACATACTCTGGGATTTCTACGACAAGTTTTACGACAAGACCAATTACTTGTTGATCATCCTCTACGTCCCCGTCATGGCCCTCGCCGTGACGGCGAATGTTCTCGTCATCGCGGTCGTGTTCAAGTATCACTACATGAGAAGGTGCGTATAGACGGCCGCGCGGATTATCGTTGTACTATCGTATATTCGAGGATGTCCGCGCGAAGCTCCGAGGCGTTTTGGGAAATTCCTGGCGGTTCTCTTGATGTCCCGTACCGTGGGAGAAATGATACCATTGGCCTGATCGGAATATCGAGTTTGGGCGGCCTTGCGGTATATCCGGAAAGAAAGTCGGGGGAGATTTTGGAAAATTACTCGAAGGAGATTGGATCGAAATGATCTGGAGTGTAAAGGTACTCGATTAAATAGAGCGGCAGCCATGTTGCGCCTCTCGACTTACTACCGGAATATTGCTTCTGGAACAACAGCTTCGAGTCCGATGGAGTTAATTATAATGCTGGGTGAGGCTTGCGGTAAGGTCGGGCAAATTAACCTCGGGAGATCGCGGCTGATGCGGTGCCGCGCTATTTGCGTTCCCTATTCCAGGTTTTCAATTTTTCAACCACTAAATCCGACAGCCTTGCTCGAGCTTTTTGCACCCTCTTTATTCCTTCGTCCTCTCTCGGCTCGCGGAGAGTTTCGAATCTTTGTCGTTTCCTTTCCTCGAGAATTTTACGATTGTTTGGAGACCAGTTATATCTACGTACATCCTTTTATCCGAACGATCGTATTTGTTCGACCCGGTTACACGAGTAAAATAAGAGAATTATCGAGATACCTTTACCGCTTTAGACCCGACCGACGGGCTTTCGCGAATTCGCGGAGACGTCGATATACCGTGCAGTAACGGTATTAAAGTAAAATGCAGTTACGATAATGCTATCTACGCGGGCACGATCGACGATTCGCGCCAATTCTCCATCTTGCACAATACTCATCTTGCGCAAACAGCGGTTCAAAAAATTATGCACCGTTTCCCTCCCGGTTTTCTTCCGCTTTCAAAACAAACTAACGAGCGACGCTAAGAATGCACCTGCACGTAAAATAAGTACATGCTCGGGCATTCGTCGGCAAAGCGCATAGGACCGTGCTTATTTTTGCTCGTGCCGAAGCATCGTCCAAATAAACCCACCGGCCGTTACTCGTAATGCCGGTAAGCGTTTATTTTTCGAGCAAAAATTATCGCTCGCCTTCGAGGAGTACGACTCGATTTTCCGCGCCAACTATACTGACATTAACCACGGCCGTTCGTACTTCCTCTCCCCTCTCTCCTACCTTCCCGCGTTGCCTAAAGATAACGATGCCTAAAACCGGAGACACGCCTTTTCGGTCCTGCGACCGAGCGAATCCTCCATCGACAGCTTTCATCCATCACTCGTCCCCGTTTTGTTTCAAAAAAATCCTTTGAGATCGCGAGGACCGACCTAAAGTGGAGGGAAGGGCCGCTGGGGTTGAGGGATGGGGTGAAACGAAAGAGATCCCGTAGGACACGAAAGTCTTCGTTTGCAGAAGCCTCGGGTGTCATCAAAGACGTTTGTCCTGCCGATTGGATCGTAGGCCCTCTGGTGGGATAAGGTGGCTTTTCCTAGCGACCGGTTTTTTGCGCAGCAGGAACCGAATTTTCCTAAAAACGTTGGCACGAGTGCGAAATATTGTACGTATAGTCTCCATCGCGTTCCTGCCAAAGTTTTTAGGCAGATTCGATTCCTGCTGCGCAAAAAACCGATCGCTAGGAAAAGCCACCTTTAACGAGGGATCAGCTCCCGCGTCCACTGCGCGGAGACGCCGTCGACCTAATCGACGGACTCTTGGGGGATTCCTCGATCGGCGGTCGTCGTTTTACGGAGCTCCTTCCGCTTACAGCGTCACCAACTACTTCGTGGTGAATCTCTCCGTGGCGGATCTCCTGGTGACCACGATATGCATGCCGGTGGCGGTCAGCCAAGCTGTTTCCATAGTGTGGATCCACGGGGAAGCGATGTGCAAACTCTCCTCTTACCTGCAGGGTAAGCAATGCGCAACTATGCGTCCAAACTTTGGCACCGATGGGCCCTCTTCGATTCTCGGACATAACTCTCCGTGACCAAAGTTTTTCTTCAATTTCGACGCGTACCATAATCTCCCTTCTTCCGTCATTTTTTACTCCGAAAGGGAAAGATCTCTCGTTTGCGATATTTTACCGATCTAGAATAAAATGGTAGCCGACTTGTGGCACAGTACGGAAGCGGAGCGTAACTTTGAAGTCACCGCAGATTATAGAGGGATAACGCGCGCGATCGAGTTCGCATCGCGAGACAGCGCCAAGTCTCTTGTGTCTGGATGTTCGCGCGTCACGCCGTGGTTTACGCCGCGAGAGAGTGCGTCGACAAATGAGGAAGAAATACGCCCACGGTGCTCCACGAGTGCGAGTAATGCATCCCATATCTCCGACTCCAAGAGAGGGAGAGGGAGTGCGAGAGTGTCATCCTGATTCATGCATAAAAGATACGCGCCGGTTGGTCGCAGAAATACGTATGTACGTACATATGCAGGTGCGGTCTCGTACACCTCTGGATTTCGACGGATACGAGATTCGTCTCGCGCGTTCTTTTAGACGAATCTTTATTTAGCGCGACCTTTTCTTCTTACCTCGACGAACACCGCGAGAAATTCACTCGTATCGATGAAAGAGCGTCCGATAGCTGCCGCGACATCGAATCCGTGAAAACCTCAAGGTCTTGGCGATCGTTTACGGGTTTATTAATAACGAAGGGTGTTCCCAGGTGTGGCCGTTGCAGCCTCCGTTTTTACCATCACCGCAATGAGTATCGACAGATACCTGGCTATAAGAAGCCCCATAGCCTTTCGACGGGTGTTCAATCGCAGAAGCACCGTTCTGGTTATCGTCGCCCTATGGCTGGTCGCTTTGAGTATTTTCGCTCCTGTCCTGAGGGTGGTGAGTGTGAATTATGACCGTGATTCCGCGTCGCGTCTTTCTCGTTACTCGATTGTCATTCGATCCTCCATTATGCTCGTATATTCCGCCTTAAGTCTTTCCGGAGGGGGGGACTAACGGTCACAACGGGATACGATAATGGTGATACCGATGAAATTGATGGCTTATACATCATCGCGCAGAGGGCCAAATTATGGATCGAGTATCTTAAACGGACGAGCCTTTTCTCCCTACGCGACGCGTGTTTCAACGTCCCTACGAAACGAAAGCAGACCGTGCGCTTTGCGTTTAGGGAACAACGTTCGAGCGATGACGAATCGGTATCGGTGCAACTTTTGCACAAGTTTTCGAACAGTGGTAGCGCATAAATTTCCACTCGCGTCGACACGTCGACCTATGGATTTTATCCCACCCCCTCCCCCCATTTTTTTTTTATAGATGACCCTCCAGAGTCCCGGCTTGGAACTCGACAACATAACTTTCCACGGTAGTTGGGCGCTGAGAGGAAATTTCTCGCGTAACGTTGCCCGTATGTCACGGATGCCGCCCGCTTTCTACATTTGTTTGGAGGACTTCAAGCCTCTGGGCATACGAGCGCATCTTTTCGGAACCGTCTGTTTCGTCTTGGTTTACGCTATCCCCGGTAAGCTCTCGCGTGATTAATGGTACGTTTACGCCCGACACTATTTTATGCTCTGTCGTTCGCAAGGCGCGCGAAAAAAAAAGGAGGGGCGGGCTTGGTCGCGGGGATATTCCGTCGGCAGACGTACCATTAGAATTTCTCTCGGCGTATCGCCGCGTCAATAAACGTGCTACCGAAAGATAGCCTCCTCCATTCATCCTTATCCACCGGTCACCCTTCGTCTCGCCACAGTTTTTTTCCTCTCTCGCCCCCAGGATTCGTGGTGATCCTCTCTTACTCGATGATGGGCCGTACACTGTGCGCCAGGAAGCCGCCCTTTGACTGCGACAGCGTCGAGGGAAGCGCTAGTTCGCAACAGGTTAGTCGAACGCTATGTCGCGGCCCAATGTTTCCCTCCTCGTCTCTCCAGCTTCGTTGAATACCGCGCGAGGAATTTTTGAAAAATTCCTCCGTCCCGAGGATAATGACGACGAAAGTGCAATTGCGATTGTGCGTGCCTGAATCGGGCTGAATAAAATTCCGATGCGTCGCGACGAAAGGTACGTGGTCCGCCTGTCTAATTAAATCGTATTACAGCATACACCGAGATGCCATTATCGTTTGGACTTTGGTTCGTTAAAGCCCATTCAGCCGCGGTATTATTACCCTCGACGAATGGCTCGGGTTCGATTATGAGAACGTACCGTTCGCGGTCTCGATTATTCTCGATGGCTTCTTGAAAGTATTCTTTGATCCTGGCGTCACGTTCGACTCGCGGCCGTGCTTGCCAAGGAAGATCCAGGATCGTCTCGTTTAAAGTTTCTCGCATTGGGGTGACTCGACGAACCTATCACCGCCGGTAATCCCTCCCGAAATCCATTAGGCACACAATTAATCTAAATCTAAATCCGATGGTCGCACAACTTCCTCCTGTACCCAGAGTTTCAGGCTGGTACGTGAGAGAAGACGAATTGCGTGGATATTGCTCCTACTGGCTGTGCTCTTCGCCCTGTGCTGGTTACCTTACAACGTCCTAATGCTACTGATCGACCTAGGCGCGGTTGGTGAGTATTTCCTTTCCGATACGATCGCGTCCATTCCTCTACGAAAGTCATCTCCGCCGAGGATCGTTCGAATCGAGCGTTGAAACGAGTAAATAAACTTCGAACGCGGATAGTTTCGAAGAACCGCGAAGGCAGATCGTTGGACATCCAAACGAATGGCGGTGGGTGTTCGACGATGCAAATCCTGGAAATTGTTCGCAGAAGAAGGGAGATCGATAACCGATGCCCTGTCGTACTGCCTCTTCCTGGGACACGCCAACAGCGCATTAAATCCCGTCGTTTATTGCTTCATGACGCGCAATTTTCGGCGCAGCGTCTCCGAGATCCTTCGTCGAAGTTCCCGCGGGCTGACGCGTCGTAAACCACGTCGCAAAGTAAGTATCCTCCGCCTTGCGCCAACGGTTTGTTGCAGAATCCATCGCTTACCGTTCGCGTGGTCAGTCGCGAGAGAGCCTCTTCTATCCCCTGCTCTCCACGGTTGCCCGCGAATGCCTAAACGAGCCCTCGAATCCCATTTGGGGAAACGTCGGTAAAATACGCGCTCCATACCATCGATTCGTCCCTTTCCCTCTCCCTCCTTTTTTCCCGTCGAAGGCTTTAACGTCACCCTCCTCAATTTTATGGCGAGCCGACGAAAATAATGCCCGGTCCATCGATGCCCTCGGATTTATTGCCTTCTCGTGCATTGATCAAACTTTCTCTTTCATACGCACACGGCACGCTGCTTCGCTCAGGCCGATGATCTTGATATTGAAATTTCTATTGGAACCCCGTGCGCACCGTCTCGATAATTTTGGAAGCGTGGCACAGGATGGAGGTTGGAAGTCGTGCACAGAGTACGCAAAGACGATTCGATAGAGGACAAAATTGAGCTCGGAAACACCGGAAGCTACACCGGGAGAATGAGCTCGTTGGCGATGGGTATTATACGAGATAGGAAAGTGGTTATAAAGTTTATGCATATCGAACGGCCGTTCGCGTCATCGCGATGGTTGATACGATGCGACCGCTAAAGTTGTCGGCGGAGACTATGGTCGGTGCTAAATTTACGCTGATTCAACGATAGGGAACCATCGGAGGACCGGCAAAGCGATCGATCTCCCTCGTGTCGCGCTTCGATTTACGTTACGGCCGTTATTAAAAACACGCGATCTTCGGAGCAGGGTCGTCGAGTAAGATTAAATTCGATCGCGACTCTTTTTTAGAATATCGTCCTCCGCACTTTCCAATTTGCACGACATTTCTCGCGCATCTCGTGTTTTCCGGAGACGTTGATACTTTCAAGGAAGATTTCGAATCAACGGGTTATCCGGTTTGACGATTTGACGTTAACGAACTTATAGACGTTGGCAATGCATCTATCAAATGGTCGAAGATACATCGCGGGATCGATCGGAAAATTGGTGGACGTGGAATTACTCGAAAACTCGGGGGACTCTTCTCCGTGGAATTTATATGACCCACGGCAAGTTACCGCACACTGCAATTTACGAGCGCCGAAGGGGGCGAGAGTATCGCGATTCCATCAAACAACGCCCTAATATGAATTCTCTGCGTAGGCCCATGAAATTATAGTCGATGCGTGACGCATGTACGCGGCACGACTTACATTAACGTTTACGCACCGCCTCCATGAAAATTAAATTTGCGCCTCCCGGTATTCTACGCTCTAACGTACTTAACCGCCGATTCGGGCAGCACTTTTTGTTCTACGCCGAATAAAGATTCGCGTGGTGAATTATTGGCGAATCGTATATACGGAACGCAAATATACGAGGTTTTTACGTAGGCATCGATAATCCTTCGCATCTGGATTTGTCTCGCGATGACGACTGCTCATAATTATTGCACACCGTCGAGCATACGCTCGTATTCTCGGTCCACGATTATTATCGGTCGATAGGAATTCTGTCTAGACCTACACACTTATCCTTTGTATACAACGTACGTTACCAAAGTCATTTACCCTATGATCGTCCTTGCGCGTAAGATCTTCGTCGTACCATCCTACATCGTGGGGAATATCTTAGACGCATCCTCGAACATCTCTCGTAATATTTCGTCGAAAATATTTATTCATCGAATTACCTATTTACGGGCGGCAACCCTTTAGAGTACAACGAACATAGTGTCTGGCCTACTCAAAAAACTTACATATATACGTATAATAAAATATAGAGCAGCACCGGCGGAGAGCGAAGAGATCTTGCTCGAGTATCTCGCACGGGGCACGGATAATCGGTGAATCCCGCAGCTTACGGGACGCGCCTCGACGATGGCGGGTTGATGTTTCAGAGCGCGCAGGGGGCGGCTATGATAGACGAGGTGTGCGCGGTATGCAACGTGCCCGGGATCGACGGTGGACCCAGGCGGGGGTTGCTGCGGCAACGCAAGATGCTCCCAGGATGCGGATGCGGGTTGCCCATAGGCGGTCACCACACCGTGCTGGCACTCCGAAGGACGGCCACCTCCAGCAGCGGTTACGACAGCTTTTACAGCAGGCACAGTCCGCACAGGCGTTGCTACATGCTGAGAAGCCTCCGTGGCAGGCCACAGACACCGCCTAATCCGGAGAGGGAGGTGGCCAAGGGCGAACGCCAGGCGGATTACGGGAAGAAGAAGGAGGACGAGCCTGGGCAGGCCAGGGCGCACACGCTGGTCACCACGGACGATCGGCCTTGCACCTAAACTCTCTTCGATTGCCATGGACGCTTGGGATAAAATTTGGGCCATCGGGTTGTCGATCCAGATTTCGAGGCCGGGACCTTTCCCTCGCGGGGCGTCTGGCCCGCCAAGTAAGTTACCCAGGCCGTACGGTCAAATCTTCCCGCGAACGCCTAATTGTATTACGAAGGAGTCCCGATCCTACATCGGTGTCGCGCGTGCCGCTTGAAACCGATGGATCGATACCTACTCGAATGGTAGGACGCGCGAAGCGTTGGAGCTTTCGTAGATCCCGGTAAGTCGTCGACTCGAGAGTCGGAGGGAGGCTCGCCGGAGATCCGGGAGTAGGGTAGTACGATAGCAACGAGGTCATCGTGTCTGATTCGCTCTCGACTGGTGCGCGCGAAAGAAGCCTTAGGTTTGCGGAGATCGATCTCTCGTTTTTCTTCCGTGGATTCGAGGTTGACGGTCCCCTTGGATAGGAGCTCGAGAGTTCCTCCGCGGAGCTTCCGATCCTTGGAGATGTGGCTGGAGATACGGAGGAGAAGAGGAACGAAAATACCGGCGAAGACGCGCGCGACACCGTGGACCATCAAGGGTGTCCTTGTCGCGGCTCAAGTTCCGGTCTTCGTCGGCGACGACAAAACCGTGAGCTCCCCTCGTCGCGCCTTCGATCGAATTCGAGAGACGCCGTGGAAGGACCGCGTGTCTGGCGTCGAATCGAACAAATTGGGATCGGGTTTTGACGTTACGGCTGATCAACGGTGTATCCGACCTTGACCCTACGCCGACGATAATGTATCTTCTCTCAGGCGTGACTTGGGTACTCGCATATATCCATTACGATAGGTACCGACGATTGTATATTTTCCGTAGCCTCGTTGTATAGCCCAGATCCCCCCTTGTCGTTGTCGATTTTGATTCCCCTGGAATTGCTTTTTTTTTTTACTTCCCATTAATGGTACGACGAAATACGTTATCAATCGTGTCCTTAGAGCCGAATGTCCTCTCCCCTCTTCCCCCGAGCCGTGATCCCGAATGTGCCTATTAAATTTTGTCCTCGGAGTGGGAGTAGATGAATACGCTGATTAAAGACGATAGAGGTCGAAACCGATGGAGGGATAAATTTATTAATTAAGGATGGGCGGGAGCGTCGGACGGTGGGAGATGGCAGGGAGCCCGTCGAAGGTATAGGGGACACCCAAATGCCAGAGTAGGTTTGGCGATCGTTCCGTCAATTTTTATTGCTTGCCACTCATTCTCATATCGTTTTAACCGACGCCCAGAGAGTTTTCGATATAAGGGTGGATAAAAGACGGCGTCGACGCGACCGAAACGTCGATGAATACCATACCCACGCTCTTTGTAAATATTTGTTTGCGGTAAACGAACGTTTCCGTCCCTGCGAAGCTAACCCCGATAACGACGTTAGGTAAGAGGGCGTTTCAATTAAGTTCCGATTAAAATAACCGCAATGATGAGCGAGTCTCGAGAAAAATAATTGTACCCAGGGTTTGTCGCAAAACGATAGGTAAGGACGCCTCGCGAGAACCCGCGAAAGGATCCGCGCATCGTTTCATTTTCACCTTGAAATTTTTGATGGACACCGTAGAAGAGAGCATCGAACGATTGTAAAAAATATCTGCGTGTATTTTCAATAAAAGTCGTTGTTCGTGGATGAAGTAAGCTTCCCTTCGTGCCTCGGTTATTCCTTTCGATTTCAAGGCGGACAATGCGATGTATATTTAGTCTTATAGGAGGCACTAGAATATCGATTGCCCCTCCAAGTAATTTTCTCGCTCACGAGCGATTTTCTCTTGGATCCCACTTTAAATTTTCCTTCCAACGTTTCGTCAAAGTCCACGGATTTTCATGTCGTCGAATTCGAAGTGGTGCAGTTACCGGTTGAAACAATGGACGTTTTTTCGTTTAAAAGGGAAGCTGTAATTTGATCGATATGTTCTATTCATTTTTATCCGACATCGAATAATAACGGTTCGGTCTTCGATCAACGATAAAAGAGGAGTGATGCGGGAATGCAGGTCAAGCGGCTTTTATGATCACCAAGGCCCAAGTAACTCTCGAACGAACGAGGCTGCTACGTGATCGAGTTAAAAAAAAAAGAGGAGTTACCCTGACAAAGGTGGTTAATGTTTTGACTTCCGCAGCTCGCATATTTATCTCACGCACGAATATGCTTTTCGTTTAAGCCAGAACGCGATTAAGAAGTTTTTTAAAAGCACGCCCATTCTAATGCGATACCGAAACATTTCCTATGGCCATTGCGAGGCGGTAAATAGCCGGAAAAACGATATGCGACGCACGAAAGTTTGGCGCGGCTCGGCGCGACACAAAAATTTGTACCTCTTGTACATATCCGAGTCGAAGGTATACTTTTCGAAAGTAGAGGAAAAAGGATAGGAGCCTGGAGGAAGGTCGAAGATAAACTTCTAGAAAGTCGCTTTATGTCCTTCGAGAGTATCGGCAAGACGAACGGAGCGGTAGCAATTCATTTTTGCTCTTTAACATTTCTTTCAAAGCTCGGGCAAGAACCGTCTTGGAGACGGCGTCAAAGTCTCGGCTAACTCTGCAAAATGGAAAATGAAAATGTGGATGATTTCGTTTACGATGTAAGCAGTTGCCTAGAAGTGGAATCTCCTCGCATCAGTCGGGAGGATGGAGTTTGGCACGGACGCTTTTGGTTTGCGCTAGAAATGTATTTTCACGGCACTGGCATACATCGTCGAACATGATTATGTTCCTACGTAAATGTATCACAAAAGTACGATATATGTTACAAAGGAATTTGTACACTAAATTAGTAGCAAACGTGTGTATAAACGCGGACCGGACGTTATCGAGTCTCTTTTAAGCGCTGAAATACAAATGCACGTGTGTTATAAAAAAAAAAAAAAAAAACCTCTCCCACCGCATCCTGGCCCCGTATCAATTGGCTGATATTACGTATTTATGTATTCGATGACTTCCAAGCTCCCAACGAACGCATCGGGCTTCGACGTAGCTATCTCCAACTTTGGGACCACGCGAGTTGCTTCATCCTCCTCTTTTTATCGCGCACGCCGATGTTTTCGAAAATGATTTGCGGTGACTTGTACGAGTAATACGGAAAAAACCCAAGTTTCCTATATTTTTAAGGCACGATAAGTTCGGACGCTCTTATGTCCAGAAGTCTAATCTATCACCGTGCGAAATAAACGCGATGCGGTAATGGAGGCAAAGTTGGAGACGCTCGTGATTTGCCGAACGAGGCTTCAGCGATAGGTTCCCGAGGGAGTACGTAGTATCGATTGTACGATAGGTTTGCTATCATATTTTCCGGCTTTAATACTTTAGGAAAATCACTTATTCATTTAGGAACGTTATTTTTGTCGGTATAAATCCGATAGGACTCGCAACAAAAGGGTAGATGCCGCTGTTTCGTAATCGTTCAACGGTCGAATTTTCGATTCTCCGCGTAAACACAGATTTATTCACCAATTACGATCTACGTCCAAGTTCGTAATCAACTTCGAACCGTTTCAGGAACTCCACCCGCTTTCCTACCCTAGCTCCACGACGAATTTGCAAAGTTTGGTCAATGAAAAGCAATCCGAGAGAGTAATCGAGTCTCCGTCACTTGTCAGAATTTAGCGAAAAAGCAATGCAACCGTCCCGCTGGAAACTCTCTTCGGCCGCGCCATTCACCATCTTATAGTCCCGTTACGTAGATCCTTGTACGCCGAGGCGGCGATAACCCCGTGATTTTGGCTGTAGCCGTCGATGAAGCGCGATATACCGCGCATCGACGTGGCCGACGTCTTCTCCAGCAGCTTGCTCCCCAGGCTGTTGCGCTTAGGCGGAACCTTCGTGGCCTGCGATCGACCGATCGTCCTGAAACGATGATTCTCGACGATCACAGGTACAACGGCGTTCTGCGCTCGATTCTCGAGAACGCCGCTGCTCGTTCGAGGCAGCCCAGGATTCGGGGGTATCGTCGAACGATCCCGATCGCAGAGCTCCCGTCGAGGGCGCAACGGCATCGTCTGGTTGAGATAATTCTGCACGCTTCGACTCCTGGGTGCCGAATGCTGGGATAACTCTGCGCTACTGCAGCTGCTGCTCTTTTGCTCGCTACCCACGCTCCCGAGGATACGGTTGGTGGTGTGGCTCGGCATCTTGGTGGAGTACTTGGAACGGAGACCCTGAGAATCGTCGTGCGCTCGCCTCGATAGGGAGATCGTCGATCTCGCATCGACGCTCCAATTCCCACCGTCCCGCGTGGATTGCCGATTAATCGGCACGTGAGCCTGCCTACCGTTCCTTCGCGGCTTCGCGCGGCTCACGGACTCGCTCGATCTGCCGCACTGAAACGATACCTTGGGTAATCGAGATGTGCCCTCGACGCATCGGCTCGATACTTCAGGCGCTAAACCGAAAGCAAAGGTCTAATGGAGAGGATCGTGCTCGTAAACTACTCCCTTTGCGGGATAAAAAAGAAAAGGGAACGTATGATTGGTGCCGGAAGCGTGAACAGCGCTTGGCACTCATGCTGTGCGCGATGTAAAAGGTTTTACAGTACCTAAAGGAATCCTACGCGACACGTAGCCTGTAACGACAGAATCGTATGTTTTACTCTTATTCAATAGGGTCGGGGGTGTTGCGTAAGGCGAGACGAAAGGTGTAGAGGGAGAAGGTGGGTCGTAGGAAGTCGTAGCTTACCGCTGGCGCCTGATCGGATCGTATGGATCGCTGGGACTTGGAAAGCTGCTGATGCTGTTGGTTCAAGTAGAGGCAGCTCTTGGCTACTCCCGCGGGTAGTCTTCCCAGTCCGCCGTTCATCATATTGCAAGCGTACTGCGTCGTCACATATTTACCTACCAGAGGTCATCGGGACGATCGAGTGAGCGTGTTTGTCTATGGCCGCTATCGGGATTAATTGCATCGAGGAAGTATCGTGTAACGAGATACACGTTCGACAAGGAGCGTAACGAGCGGGTAAAAAGTTTTATTCGAGGCATCGAACGGACGGTAGTGGTCTTCGGAAAGTACAGTTCGCTAAGGTACGTATAAAATAATGGCTTGTGTTCTCACTGTTCGGACGCAAATTCTTTCGAGCATCCTGTACGTGCGTTTCGAGGGGTGCCGTTACCGTTCGTGGCTCGGTTATTCTTTCGTTACCGTTATCGACCTGCGAGGGCCGGATTGTCTTTCTACTTGGCAACACGACGCGAGCTGGTCAATGGAAAATACGATATAGTCTCGCAATCTCACGTACGTGGCACATAGTCGCGCAAGCTTTTTTATGATTACCGTCCGCGCGAGTAGGAGGCTCTTGCGCGTGGCTTCCGCTCCTCTCCTTCCGCGCGTCGTTGCACGATCTGGCCAGAGACTTGCCAACGGCGGTGTCGCCCTGCCCGATTACGGTATTACCGCCACCGGCATTGCCACCTTCCTTCCTGATGTGCTGCGAGAGCCGCCTGATTCTGGACCTGGACCTAACGCGGACGGCCTTTGTATAATTTTTACGGCCCGCCAATGCTCGACGAATAATAATCAAAGATACCGTCGACGGATTTACCCACATATTTTTGTGCTTCCGATGCTTCTCATCCATCATCGAGTAAAGCTTATTTCTATACTCCTCCACGGAAAGCTGCACATCATCTCTGAGAAGCGGTATTACGCTCGACCCTCTTTCCGGCTCGTTGCCTCTTCTGTGAAACCTACGCCCAGAAGATTTCTTAATCCGTCGATCGCCCTTGCTCGTCCGAGAAATTCGAACCTCGAAGCGAGCGCACCTCCCGCCTTCGAGAGCCTTCGAGATTATCTTCGGCGCGCGACCGAGCAACGGCCTCGGCACGTTTTTACTTCTCTCCCAGCTCCGACGCGAAGATCGATGCTCCGCTAAGAAACCTTCCCACGTTCTTTGTCGTTCGCACGCTTTTGATAGCGCGGGAGTGCTTTGTCGCATAGAACGGGGAAGGATCGTGCGTCAAAGCGGGGTATCGATGGGCACCGGTGTCCGCGCGGTGATACAAATAAAACGATCCGACGCGAGACGTATCCGGGAAGGGGCCGCGAAATTAATGAGGCCTCGCAGGGCTTTCGTCCTGTTTAGAGAAAAATTCCACTCGCCCCGACTGCGCGTAAGCGAGCAGATAAATCACTCTGAAAAATGTACTCACTCAGCCACGTAAGGGTGGGCCAGAGCTTCGACCGCCGTGAGTCTGTGCGTGGGGTTGAAGACGATCAAACTACCGATGAGATCCAACGCTTTCTCCGACACCTCTGGCAGCAGATCCTTCAGCACGCGCCTCGGCCCGGACGGCGTCTTCTCCAACAAATTAGTCCCGTAGCCGGCGCTGACGGAGATAAGATCTAAAAAAATAGCGACACCCAAGATCGTACTCTCGGCCGGCTTTCCGCACTCCGAGCGGCGGCCGAATGGCCCTCGAGAGGATTACCTTCTTCCGTCGGCGGTGGAAGGGTGGCCATTATCCTCTCGACTTGGTTTATCGTCGAGGAGCCGGGGAACAGCGGTTTCCCGAGCAACATTTCGCCCAGGATGCACCCCAAGGACCACATGTCTATACCCTTGGTGTATCTGACGAGAAGTACGTGTCGGCTGAAGATGGAGAATTCGACGAGAGGTATCGTCGCGACCGACGCAAAGGACTTGGACGAATACCTTTTGGAGGCGATGAGAATTTCAGGGGCGCGGTACCAACGAGTGGCCACGTAGTCCGTGAGGGTCGGATCGCTGCCGGCCTCGCCGTCGCCCTCGCCGATCTGCGTCACCGAGCGCGCCAGTCCGAAGTCGGCGATCTTGCAGTGACATTGGGCGTTCAGCAGCACGTTCGAGGGCTGTCGCGCGCGGAAAAGAGAGACGGATACAACACGGATATCTAGCGATGCGCGCGAGGAGCCCTCGGCGCTCGTCTCACCTTTAGGTCCCGGTGTATCACGTTGCCGGAGTGTATGTATTTGATCGCCTTAAAGAGCTGATACATGACGAAGACCTTGTGGATGTCGTGCAGGATGTAGCCCTTCTTTATCACGTTGTGCAGATCGGTTTCTGAGGAAACGGCCCGAAAGGTGTTTCAGGCGAAACTCTGAGAATCGGCACGGCGCCTGGCCATCGTGAATTCTCCTTCGAACCGGGGAAAACTCACCCATGTACTCGAAAACGAGATATATATCCCGATCGTTGTTCGCCTTGTGCAGCCCGATCAGGCGTACGATGTTCTCGTGGCTCGCGAACGAGAGTAGGAACATTATCTCGCGGAAAGTGCGTTGCGCGTCCGTCTGATTTCTAAAGGCGTCGAAGATCTTCTTCACGGCCACCGTGTCCTTGGTCTTCTTCACTATCGCCTTCCATACTATGCCGTAAGCCTACGCAAGGTGCCCCAGCCGGGATCGGGGAATTAAACGGGGGCGATAAGCCGCTAAGCCGGGATCAATCGCGCGTGTGTCTATAAGTATAGGCGACGATCCTTCCCTACGATGATCATTGCCCGTCGTTGCGACGGCGACGGCCTCTAACCGAGTGCCTATCGATTGTTTCCACTTTTATTTTCTTGCGATGTACGCGACATCGCCGTCATTCGTCCTCCTCTATCCTTACACCGCTCGCCTTTATTATTTACGTTCGTGCACCCGCATACGCGCGACTTGGAAGCTTTACGATATTTTCGAGCTCTTCGATTCTATCGCTCTCGCGCAATGCTCGTTGCTTGACCGATAAATAATATCGTCTATTAAAAAAATATTTCAACGGGTCACGATTTCGAGTTAACCCATGCCCGATAGGGGCGACGAGGCATTAAATAGCGTCGAGAAGGAAAAGAGGTGCCTTTGGCGAGTAAGTCGACTTTGACGAGTAAACAAAACGGGTAAAAATAAGGCGATCTTGAAAAAAGGCGTGTATCGATTAGGTGTAAAATAATTTACCCCTTTGCCCAGACGTCGAACGATGTCGTACTGTTTGCCGACATGAGCGTCGATCTCGGATACTTTTTCCGTGCTATTCTTCTCCGACATCGCTGCAAGGCTGACCGGCCGGTGACTCTACCCTCCGTTTCGGCGAGCCGAAATCTTAAATCGTGGAAGGAGCTTCAGGCGGAAACGACGCTCGCGAACTGCGACGCATTCACATCTTTACACATCAGGAAGGAAGCTCCGGCAGAACAGTTTTTTCATTCAACCTCCGACACATAATGGTGTGTTTATAGAATTTACGCGGTTACCACGGCGACCGTGGCCAGTGCAAGCTACGTTACCCCCAATATAGCGTGACAGTCCTACCCCTGTGACGATGTCGCTGGAAGGGGAAATACGTAAGTGCGGAGCACCGTGGAGAAGGAGAAGAGGGTGAGACGCAAGGGTCTTCGAAGAATAAGGCGTGCCTCTTACTTTCACCCCTGTGATTCTTTATTTATTTCTCAAGCGTCGTACAGACCGTTGTCAACGACGCGAACTTCGCGTATCTCGCCAAGTCGCTCGTACGCGCTTCAGACTCGTGGCAACGAATCAGACGTATTACCACGCGATCGGGGCAATGTGCCGATACCCCTTGGGTATGGCGATGCACGGTTTTCGGTTAAATGCGAGAAAAGAAAAAAAAAAAAAAGACACCCAAGAATTCAACTGAAAAAAGTCCCCACAACCCATGAAATGCATACTGGTCCCAGAAACACACATCGCGCGACTACATCGTAACAATGGTAATTCACGAGTGTCTCGCGTAAAAGAGGAAAAGGAGACCTTAACGATAAAGACGCGGGGAGCGCGACTACGCGGGCGATACTTCGGAAAATCGAGGTAACGCTCAAATGCACGGCGCAGGAATCACGTGGCGTCACGTTAAAAATAAATTCTTCCTTATTTAATTCCTTATAAACAACAATGATATACTCTGGCGAGGCCCTTGGCGCGTCGCTACGTTAAACTCGCGCTTCCTCCGAAGACAGGTCGACCGAAGCGCCGCCAAGCGGACATGCGGTACGCCGCTCGCCGATAGATAAATCCCATAAAAACTTTTAAGTACGCATATATGTATAAATCTATTTCCAGTGTGTAGTCTCGTAAACTTAACGGGTGACTTTGCGGTTCGGTATCTCCTCGAACGATCCGCCTCGACTAACGGGCAGGCCGACGTTCACTTTCTCGGCTGTTGGATGATGATAGGACGAGAACAGTGGGCCGGACGCGCATCGTGCGTCGGCGTCGGCTTTTCGTGAAAATGCTGTACAGCTTCCACCGGGAAATCGGCGTTTCCCTTCGCGGGAACCCCGCTGATCATCATTGTCTTTGGAGGGCTGCAACGGGTTTCGCGAATTAAAGTATTATAGGCTGGAAACTCGAGTGCTTGTCGGTTGTGCTGCTACACATCCGCGAAATCGAGTAGAAAGTACGCTCAATATTACGATATGTATTGCACATTGGACAATGTATTTTTTATTAAAAGTTCCGTAATCGAAATCTTGGTGCATTTCATGTTTGATAATAATTGAACACCCCTCGTGAGATTACGAGGCCCCTAGGCTAGATCTTATCGTTATCCTTATCGCGTTTACCGTCATGATTTTTATTATGATTATCGGTGATTCAGAGTTACGGTCGGCAAAGTTAAAACTCGCGTCGTACTTTCGCGTTAAACTCGAAAGATGCGAACAAATGATAAAGTCGCGTATCCTACAGATATACAACTCGAATTATACGCGATGAACCATCTTGGATCTGTTATTACCTCGACCATTCAATGTGCACGTTTGTCGCGCTAGCGTTACTTTTCGATAGACCGGTTAACGGCTCGAGGATAATTCTACGGGCTTATATTTATGACGCAGTATGGCTTCTAAGCGCGTCTGAAAATCATTCTTTACCTGCTCGACGGTTTGCTCTCCTCCACGTCCCTACTGGGTCTCACTTCACGTTCCTCTTTCGGCACCTTGTGCTGTGTGATCCTCATGCCGCCCGCTTTCACTAAAAATCGACGAATAAACGTTATGTACGAAGGAAAACTGCGCGCATAAATGGCCTTGAAAGCGACAGGTGCATATAACGTCATTCGACGAATCGCGTAAACACGTTAACCTTTTCCTTCTCGAATAGGCGATTGTTAGGCAGTAAGTTCTAACCTGCAGGCGCATGCCCGCCCTTCAGCTTGCATTCTTCCGTACTCGCCATTTGTACCTCCAGAGATAGGCCGCGATCCGCTACGGTTCGTTTTTACGAGAGGACAATATGTTCCGGTAGTGCAGTGCGACACTGGTCACGCCAATCTGTTGGGGCGGTAGGCGCTACAATGAATTCGGCTCGTAGTGGGGGGGAGAGGAACTCTTAGCTCTGCGTCATTCCTGCATTTTATTCTCTATCTGACGTATGGTTACTTTTTATTTTCATCGGAATTCACTGAAATTTGCTTGTTACCCTCAAAAATCACGCTGATATACAATCTTAAAGCTATATGTAAACAATGAGCGTCAAAATACATCGACACTATCGTAATTTCGAAGCTTTGTAAAAATGTAGCAGGTTTGCGTGCTCTGCGTTCGTCATACGTGTGCGCCGAATTTACGGACGGACATTTGGAATTGTGGTCAGAGCAGGAATCAGTAATTAGGAATCATTTTTATTACGGAAAAAAATTAGGTATACAATATTATTAATGAATGTCCCTAGACTTTCTCGGCTTTTTCCTTTTGCTCCATATACGCGTAATGAAGATCCTTACAATCCTCGTCCGAAATGTGAACCCAGCCAGTCGCTTTTATGTGATAAACTGTAAAACAAATTTCATTATCGTATTGCTCCGCGAATCAAATCTTTTTTCGTCATCGCTTACCTCTTATGATACCACCGGAGTATGCGTCTCTATGGGTGGCGTGATAAATCGATCTTCTACCAAGCTCGTAAGCTTCTTCGTCGGATAGATCCCAGCGATAGCCAGAATCCAGCGCTCCGAATGCAAAAATAGAGCCCGAACCAACGCTGAAAACTTTTCCCGGAATGCGAGTGCCTTCCGAGTCTACGTAATACAATCCAGGTCCTCTCTTGTCCCATCCGGCGAGCATCATGCCTTTAATGAAGTATGAAAAGTATAACGATAGTTCTTTACCGTAAAGATCTCTGACTTACCCATGCTAAGACCCATTCCTTTGTAGTTGTAGACCGCGTTTGACAAAAGTTTACTCGCCGCTGCTAACGAGATCCTCTCCCTATTTCTCAATTCATAGACGCGACACTGTTTGGCTAAAAGCCGGTCCCAATATACGCAATCGGCAGCACCTCCGGCCAATGTTCCAAGAAGATAATCGTTGATTTCGACTATTTTCTTCATGTTGGATGAACCTATCGGAATAAATAGCTTTATAATCCACTTCCAGGAAACACCGTATCCTTCAAGACTTGTTTTAATTTACCAATAAATTGGCCTCCGGTCGCTCGCGAATCCACCGCAAGAATAATACCACCTTGGTATTGGAAACCCAAAGTGGTAGTTCCATGATCGAATTTGATCTTCAAATCTTTTCCCGTCTCGTCGGTGCTATCGGCAAGCTGCGCAAGAGTTTGCGCCGGCTGTAATAGATAAATATACGAACATTACAGATTTCTTTTCCGGTAATCATACGCTTTTAGATAAACAACATATCGTAAGCATAAATAAAAAGCAGTGTTATTAAACAAAATTGTAGCAAATTATTCTAAGGTTCTATAACCTATAAAGTGTAGTTCCCTCACGAAGCACCGAGTTTGGTTAATCACAATATCGATTGTAACTGTTCATAATAGTGAATAGCAAGGATCGTTGCACACGGTACACGTGTAAGTAAGAAGATCAGCTTTCAAATTTACAGAAAGTTAGAATGATGCAGCGAAATCAAAGCTCGATGCAGCGTTATTCGATCGTCCATATACTTACGTTCATGAACGGCGGTACCGCCAATTGAGCGTTGTTCATAAAATTCTTACAGTAGGCCTCGATGTCATTGGTATAATTATTTTCTTTACGCGGGCCATTAAAATCAACAAACGAATTGATACCGCAAACCTCAGCGAGCGCCATTTTTACCCAAGTATTTACGACCGAATGCTTGTCATGCGGTTGTCTCCACCTTGGGGCCTAAGTCGGCATTAAAACGAAACAATGGCGCAGCGTTGATTTATCGGATCGATAATTTTAGCGGCAAAGAACCTGCAGTACCGACGGACGGACAAGTTATGGTCGCAGTAATGTGGCGCGCTCTACAGCAAAATATATACATTCTCCTTCTCGCTCTGCTTATCCACCGTTGATCATCGAGTAGCTCGTAGTTTCGGCATTTCACGCTACGTCGATAATCGGTCTGGTATCGTGGCGCCATCCGAGTACCCGATATTTTTAAACAGGTATACGATTGTCTCGAATACTCGGTATAAACGCAATTTTGGATAACTATGCAGTGCAATACGAATAATTGGCTTCATTTAAATAATCCTACATAAAACATACATTCACCGTAAAATCGTATTCGTATAGTCCCTCTATACTCTTGACGTTAACCTCAGAGGTGATTCTCGTTTTATTCATATATTACGCGTGGCCCTCCTAAATCCTACATCCATCCTAAAATCGTATCCACACGAGACGATAGCATGACGGCAAATGTCCACACTACTCGGATTCGTTGCTCGCTTTAGATAAGAATTCGAGTTTACGTTGGAGCGTCGGAGGCAACGGTTAGAGAAGACGTGGGGCGGGTTAAAGGATGTTCGCGTTCGGCCTCGTGCTCGCATGCAAAAACGTTCGAGGCGGATCTACTCGCGCAAGAAATTCGAATTTTTTGGCAGAGGGGCCGGCGTAAGGGAGCTGACATATCGCGGCACGTGGAGGCGAGCTCCACGGTCCATGTATCGCGTGATTTATAGCGGCGAGATAATCAACCGTGAGGGCACGTCACATTTCGATACCGCGAGCAGAAAATATGTTGGCGTTACGATTAGGCGCGTTATTAAACATCGCGTATTATTTCGCCGAAGGGGTCAACGATATGACGTAGCCGTGCGGAGAGGTCACGTGCTAAGGGGGTAAGGCACTCCACGGGATAACGCCATTGGCCCAGCCTCGGATCGCACCACCCATAAACTCGCACGTTATCCCGTTCTACGATAATAATTGTATATTTTCTTAGCGATTTTGCGGCAAGCTGGCCGATGTTTGCCGAGCGGAGACCCCCGATAACGATATCGTTCTCCTCCACTCTCCTCCTTCGCCGTCACCGTTGTCACGGTGCATCTCTGGACCCTAACGATTCGTGCCGGGGAAGCGTTCTGCTTCTCCCCTACATCCTCTCATTCCTCCGTCGCGCCTCCTACATCTCTCCGCTTCCTCCTACTTTCGTTCGATCGAACCCTTTCGAACTCTTCAAAATATCTCCAAGGTTGCCTACGCAAAGTATTATATACCGCAATGCCTACCTTTCTTTCTCGAATGGAAGACTCTTTCTCGGATGTCGTGAGGTTAACGATGCGTATATTTAGCATTGGATTATTATCCACTGACCGTTGTTTAATGCCGTAACCGGCAATCATTAATGAACCCAGAGTGTTTTACTCGTTTATAGTGGCAGCTTCGTATCGTCCGCTATCCTTTTTTTGGTGGGGCGTAAGAAAAATGCCCGCGCAGGGTTATCGCTCGAATAGGTGGTGCGCTCGTTTAGGAGAGCTCTACAAATGTCGAGGAATCCCCTTGAACGGGGTCCGGCTCGCGAGGGCAGCGGTATAGAACGTTCGCTAAGACGCGGACGCGTTCGATCTTCGAATAGAGGCTGGTAGTTTTATCGGGTTTGAAGGGTCGTCGAGGTCGATGGTACGACCGAAGATTCGATAAGTTAAAATCGCTCTCTCCTCGTGCCCCCTCTCACAAACTGTTTTCGATCTCTCTCGATCGCGGCTCCCGTTTCTCGGTGCTTAATCTTCGATAGATAAGCTTCCGCTGTAATTCGAAATAGGACCGACCGAATAGACGTACGAGATTTGTCCGACGACGGCTGCGCGGTTAAATTAATTCCTACTTTTCTTCCTCGATCTATAGTATTTTTCAAAAATATTCTCGCGTTGCGGAAAGCACGATCGTTGACGAAAAAGTGCGGCAAGCCTCGTTAAGCATCAACGTAATAGTCGATCGCCTTTACCGAATGGTCAAAACATGTTTTCGTCGTATATGTCGTTTTGTTGTGTTAAAGTTTATTCGCCGACAATATTGTGTTTTGTTGCCAAAATTAGTGTCGTCCACGAGAATAGCGAAAGACGTCAAATAGCTTGTTTTCCGTGGACCGATATTGTATTTGTACTCGCGATCTTTCAAAAACAGTACCTGATAAGCTATCGCGCTTGGTAGTGAACGAACATTCCGATGTAATACAATGTTTGTGCATGGATGTTATTCTCTCGTGACATAACCGTACGCGACACGGCCTTACGTATTTAATCGGCTCATCTCTCTCTCTAACGGCCGATCAAATCAAAATACGAGCTCTATCGTAATGCCAGCCGCCTATTCCAGCTCGATTGTTTTTCCTCTCTTCGGTATTTACTCCCGGAACGGTCGAACGCGAATCCATATTTGATAGGCATCGTCCCCGAAGATTCGCGGTGTAAAAACAAGCACATCCCGGAATAAAAGCAGGAACGTTTCCACCAATATTTTCTGCGTATCCCCAAAAATGACCAGGGCAAAACTCAGGTCCTTGCTTTGGTATTTACTCCCGGAATATTCGAACGTGAATCGATGGTCGATACGGATGACTCTTCGATGATTCACGGCGACCACGAGATGAAGAGAGGTTGCTCGGTTCGCGTTATTGCCGGGTTCAACGTTCAATTCGAACAAGGACGCGAGTTTCGCCCAAGTGATTTCTGGTAATACGCAAAAAATATGCGTGGATAACATTCTTGCTTTTATCAGGATGACGCCTGTTACGCGACTAACGTCTGAAAAAATGGATATGTCGGGTCCTTGGCACCTACATGCGTAAATGGCTATCCTGTTTTCCGATGTCTCATCGGTCGTAATCTCCATTATGCGTGGCACACAGTTCGTACCGCATAACTGCATCGCGATGCGCCCTTTTTAATCGCCTTTCCTTCGTAGTCCGTCCAACGTCCTCGATCTTTGCGCGATATATCCTCGTACATACGCATTTTGGTTGCTCCGTAAAGTCACTTCTCGGTAGTTGCATAGTTGTTTCTAAGCTACGTCCGTCAAACGACCCACCCAGCGATCGATCGTTAAAAAGCACGTTTAGTACTTTTGCGATTATCATCGAAAGAAAGGTATGTTTCCCAGCTTTGGGTCGGGAACAGTGTCGCGCTTCTGTATAATCGCTATACGCTCTGCGTTAGATGTATGTATGTATATAGATACATATATACGCGCATACACACGTACATAGGCATATTTCGGATATTTCGAAGTTCGCACTAAGAAGATCATATGGTAGCGTGGCCCCATAATGGTACGTTCCTCGGCGTACGTACGCACTTATTCCGCTCGAGTGACGATTTGACTCGGTAATGATCGCGCGCGGCAATTACGCAACGAGGGTAGAAAGACTCGGCGCGATCGTTGGCTAAGAGAGGAGGTGAAGGTGAGCAGTGAGTCGAGAGCAGTAGCGCCCGCCGTCGAATAACTGCACCCGATGGTTTGCCACCGTGGGTGGAAAAGGGGAGATATTCGAGACCAACGACCGGAATCGCGAGTGCTCCCCCGCGAACACTCGCCGCAACCATCCTCGCGGGATTGTTTTTCTCTTTCGCTCGCGGACTTTCGAAATCGCGGATCGCGATCCTCAAATTTCGACCGACGTATACTCGATCGCGGCATCGGAACGAGCGGTACGTTTATCGCGAAGCAACGCTGTATACTTCTTTCTGAAATTACTCGATTTCGTCGACTCGGCACGCGAGATGCACTCTGTACTCGAATATTCCTCGAACGTGGAAACGAACGAACGCATCTCTCGTATCCGAGCTGGGCTTTATCGTTCAAAGTTACGAATCTCGCCTCTCCTCTCCACCGCGATACTCCTCAACGTGATTTCAAATCTCTATCCAGGGTACCACTGGCATTGCCCAACACTAATTTGTAGCCCATCACGGCTCGTGCAAAAAAATTAGTAAAACAATTTACGCGCCGTGCGATATCCATTATCTTTGTTTCGTCTATAACCTAACGTAATGAAAAATACGAATAATAGAGTATTAATGGTACGTATTTTATCGCCGATGACATATCGTAAGTACAGCGTGTCAAACGACGACGGTGGTGTTTTTTTTTCGCGACACACAGCACCGAGAGGCGCGCGATAGCGTCAAAAAAGGCCTTGGCGAGGGAAAAGGAGGGATAGCGGGAGGCGAGAGGGGGTGAGGAGGGAAGGGGGATCGGTTCGGTCGAGTTTAGGAGAAACACAGGCGATTCTGACGCATGGTGGGAAAGATGGTCGGGAGATATTTCCATTCGGTTTGCGGTAGCTCCATCAGGGAATACCTTGCGCCTCGTGTCGAAATTCCGATTATCGCTGACTCGTCGTCGGGGCGAGCTCGATGCAAGAGTGGCCGGTCGGTGAATCGTAGAGGCGCGAGTGGGCGGCCAGGCGGCCGAAGTAGGTGTGCGAGTATGCACGTAGGGGCTTTTACGGGGAAACGAGGCGGAGCGTAACCCACTTTTGCCAGGGAACCGCGGACGAAGGGAGCGGGGAATTCCCCGGAATTCGTAGGGTCATCACTCGTCCTCGAACGCTTCTCGAACGCCTCTCGAACGGTCGCGCGCTCGAGAAATCGGCTCGAGTCGTATTTTTAGCCCTCCCAGCCCTCGCTCTTGCAATTATTTCGTATCCGCGTCGATCGCGATTATCGGCCCATCGGCGGTTCTCCGGATCGCGCGAGCCTGGTCCCGGGCGAAGGGAGTTCGGCGGAGCGGGGCGAAAGAGGAGGATACAGGTGGGCCACCTCGATCGGCGAGCCTCGCTTCGATGAATCTTCCGAGAGGCGAGGCTCTCTTCGAGTCACCACGACGCAGGGGCGATGTCGGCGAGCGCGAGGTAAAGATATCGCGCGAGATGGAGAAAAAAGCGGAGCGCGATACGGGATAATAATGTCGGATATACGATTAACTTCATTATTCGAGCTCCTTGGTATCTTCCGCCGGAAAAAAAAAAAACGGGTCATCGGAGTTTTGCCGTTATCGAAACGATTTTATTCGCAACGTCCGCTTTTATCTCATCCTTACGGCGCACCGTCGCACCTTCGAACGCCCGCTTTAAAATCACGCTCGCGCATATCCGTTCGGTGCGCGACGCGACGATTTCGTCCTCGCCAACTTTGCTCGCGTGCAAGGATAAAACCGTGAGGGTTTCTTTTTCGCGCATTTTCGACACCGACCGTCAAGGCCGTTTCGTCCAGGAGCCACCGTTTGAGGCGGGTTCCGAACCACGTATCAGTTCCACGTATCGCGTGGAAAAACCAGAGGCGATGGACGGGATTCGAACGCGGAGGTTTTCGCGACGCGATCGCGCATCGCGCCGCGGGGGGCGTTATGCAATTTCCAGATCGAATCCCTCGAAACGCTTAATCGCCTCGTGCCTCGAAATTATCGGGGGAAACGCGTGGCGATCCTTGATCGGATCGAGCATCGGGTAATTGCGCGGCCAGATTTCATCATTGAGAGTCGAGCCGGGAAAGCGAGCACATCGCGTTGACGCGGTCCGCACCGAGGGTTTCGTGGAATTACGTGAGAGCGTTGGAAGGCGCCGAGGGGCCGGCCAGGGGGCGCAGGGGGCGAAGGGAAGCCCCGCGAAAGGGGTGGAAAGGGGAGGAGCGGGGAGGAGCGGGGGGCTGGGGCAACGATCAAAGCGAGGAACAAAAATAACGATTATCGGAGGACCCCCTGCGACGCATATCGTGGTTTAATTGCGTCAGTACTGCCAGTAATGACGCGACCCTAGCGCGAGTGTCACTCTGGGTTATCCGTCGGTCTTTATCTATGTATTTTTCTTCCCCGCCTTCGACGTTGTTTCATCGTGGACCGCTCCGACGATAACTCCTACGATATCTTTCCGCTTGCTTACGAGATTTCGTCGCGAGGCGACACGGCCGATTTCGTTTGACCTTCGCCTTTGCGCTTGCTCCGCGCTCCTTGTCGATCGTGCACATGTGTCGATAGGTCCCTATCGTATTTTTTGGCCTGCACCGGCTTTCGTGGAGCCGAATCTGCCTCTTAGGAAGTTGCCGCTAAATTACTCGCATCCCTCGATTCACCCTCGAAAGCCTCGTATTAACTCGAAATAATAAGATGCACGAATGCACAAATGCCTAAGCGCGAGTCTAGAGACGGTCGTTTACGCATGGTCATCGATGAGTACGGTGAAGGGTAACTGCGGGTCCTTAACTCTTCGTCATCGAACCGGTGTGCGCCTTTGAAGCCCAAAACTCGAAGGCTCTCGCAGAACTCACCCCTGGCTTCTTACGCTCGCGAATCGAAGGATCGGTCGCGAGTGCCCGCGACGATACGATCGAGCGGTTTACCACGTCGAACCCCGAAAGATCGTCTTGCCTCTGTCCAAGCTTTCACGCGCCTCCTTAGGCATCATTTCCTCCCGCAGTTCCCTCGATCGGGGGAACCACTCTGCTTTTCCAGGGTCTCGATGCTTGGGATGGACGTATCGCTCGACCTGGTTCCCGTTCCTGCGGAAATCTCTCCCTTCCGGCGCGATCTTCGAGAGGCGAATAATGAAGCGGATGCACGAAGGAGGCGTCGGTCACCCGGTCACTCGTGGTGCACGCGGCTGTGTACGCTAATATTAGCGTGGCAACATGGTAACCGCGCATCGGGCTTATTCCTGGCCGAGCAGCCAGCTGCTTGGCTAGCCAGAGTCAAGGTCACGGCGTTACCACTGACTCGTCGTCGAAGCCGTACCAGCGTATATTACGCACGGACGGGGCCTGTAACGAGCCCTTTTTTGGGATGCGAGGCGGAAGGTGCCCTCGACGATGGAGCAAACGAGCACCGGGTCTTTGAACCTGCCGCTGGCAGAGCCGTGCTGCGACGATGCACCCTGCGATGGATAAATGACTACGTTTACCTTAACTCGCTTGGCGAACGATCTAATCGGGTTTATCGTTCACATGCGGGCGATTTTGTATTCGTTAACGGAGTAGTCGTCGAAGAGAAGGCAAACGCGTTTTACCGTTCAAGCCTCGAGTGGTCGCGCGAACGACGATGGTCATCCGTGCAAAGCGATCGTCCAAGCGATCGTCCGTTTTCGTCCAATCTTGCCCATAGTAATTGTCGCAAAGCGTATCTTACGAGATACTTGGGTATAAAAAATTGAATCGATGGAAGCCGCTTGGACGATTATCGATGAGAAAAGGTTAAAAAAATTAGTTCGCTCGTTTAAATCCCTACTTTTAAACACGGCCAATGTCATCCACTCGACCTCTCGCGCCGTATTCGGAAGCGCGCGACCGCTGCAGGGTTAAACATATTTTAGTCAAACGGGTAGTATATTTCTGCACGTAGTTGTAGAGCATCGTGAGATAGAGGGAGAGTCGGACTCGCCGTTCGAGGGCAAGGGGTTAAGAACGTTCAATGTCTCGTCCAGCACGCGTGCATCGTTACGATACCATTGCCGTGTAGTTTGGGGGGAAGCGCAAAACAGGAATTTGCCGCTGGTCTCGTGAGCGCGGTTATCACCTCCGGGGCAGTCGTGTCGCGAAGCATCGGAAGAAGGGAGAGAGATACGGCCGGAGAGGAAAATTTGAGTGTCGCCTCGCTATATGTTTCGGAATTAGCCAAGGAACTATCGGTGTCGGAAACTCTCGAACGTTCGTCGAAGAACGAGATCGGCATATTTTGACGCCTTCTCCTCTAACGATTCGCGACCGATTTTCTACGCGATTCGTCGCTAAACCGCAAATTACCACGAGGATGAAATTTTCCGATCGCGTACGAACATCGCGCGTTATGAGAGGCGATGTACGTAGGCGTTACATCGGACGATACTCTTAGAGTCGTGGTAAGAGCACGGTAAAAAACTGTTATCTGGTGTGTACCGATATATCGATTCATACATCGTGGGTGGCCACGATAAGGAGCGAGAGAAAAATTCGAGAGGATAAATCCGGTTTGTTTCGGATGAGAAAATCACCGTTAACCGCTTTTAAGCGCAAACGTTCCGATTAGAAACCGTTTCACGCCAATGAGCTGCCTTCTAGAGACTAGATATTTTTAGCGAACAATTTCTTTCCCGCGATACTCGACGCGTCGATTTGACTCCTAGCAGATGATCTTGACGACAAAAATTGATAAGAAGCCAAGTTAATTCCTTTCCTGCAAGACGAACATAGCTGTCGAACGAACCGAGGCTCGTTCTCATTAACGAGCAGTTGTACACCCGAAGTCTATAGGTATCGAGCACGTTCACCGAAGAATATCGATCAGCTTCGAGACGATGGAATCGTCGTGTACCCACACATTCGGATAGTGAACGTCAAAGCAGGAGACGCCCTTAGACTCAAAATCAGAGCGCAATAACGGACGTCGACGCTCGAGCCCGTAGGTCCGTTCGTCGAAAGGCGAGGGGGGAAGCTAATTGGACGGTTCGAGGCTAGCCGAGCCGAGGGCGTCGCGGCGCGTCCCCAGGACCGAGAGAAGCTGCTGCTCGTCGACGACGGCGACGGTAACGGCGACCTTGGCCTTCGTTTTCAAACGGCGTATGCGAGCCGTCGCCCGGAGCGAATCGTATGTGCGAGCATCGTTGCGCGAGCCAACCCACTTTGGTCGGGGCTTTGGATCGTATGTGGAGCACGGGTAAAAGTGACAAGACGTAAGCGACGCCGACGACGCATTCCCCGTTATGGACTATGCCCGCGGATGGCGTCCACTTCGGTTATCCTAAGCGCGACGTAACCTAAGGCCAAGGTAGTGGATACGTACTTTCACCGATTATGTCGATTCCCAACGACGAAGCCGTTTCTTGCACCGTCGACATTACGAAATTTGCCGCTCGGACGAGGATACGAGTTACGGCGAATTGCACGGAGCATTCCTGGAAAGCGGGGCGCTCGCTCGAAGAGGGTCGGTTCCTTCTTCGCGATCGGTCCATTGGACCCGTCGAACAAAGATATTAGCGAGCAAAAGATCTGGCATTAAAATCGATGAGTGCGGAATATGTGATTCTATGGTTGGAGTTTACCGTCTATGGATACCGATATGGATTTATCGGCAAAACAAAGTTGTGCTCGAAGTTGTTTCGTGCGTCTTCGCTGTTTATATCGTACGTATCGCTCGTTACCGCACCCATTCGTCTGTCTAACTCGACGCGCGAGAATAATCCCGTAACTTCGTAAGCCGAGAGGAGAACAAACAAGTTTTATGCGTAGCGGGTAACGAATAATTCGTATCTCCTTTTTGCGCTTCGAGAAGATTATGTCAGATTACGCTGCAAGGTTTTTTTAACGATAATTCGGGTATCGCGATGCTGGGTAATTGTTTCTTATCGCGCGCCAACGGCGCGGAGATTGGAATAGACTTTTCGAGAGTAATTGAAACTTCTGGTCGTTAAGATTTTACCTATTTTAAGATCCAAGATTAAAACCGACGGACATTCTTCCTCGTATCGCCGGAAGTCTTTGGTGCGGCCGTCTGGTACGCCGGCTCTGAGAGGCTAAACGTTACTCGTGCGGGACTGAAAAATGGTATATCGGCCGTAATGCCGAACAAAGAGGAAAAAAAAAACGCCTTCGCGCGGACGAGAGCGGGCTTCGTCTACGAGGACTTCGTAGAGCGGCGACGTTAAAACGGCGCGGGCACTGTTTCCGAGGGCGTTTAATCTCCTTAATTATCTTTTAATGACATACCGCAAGAAGTAATTTACGTATCGGACTAAACGTTCGTTGAAACGCTTCTGGTCGCCTCGCAATTTGCGGCAATTATAATATCCCCGGTCTATTATAAGGCACACGCTTATTTCGTAGGCTTAAACCCTTTTGTTTCGAGTTATTAATCGCGCCATTCCGCGGACGATATTACCTCTGGACATTTTTTTTCGTCCGAGAAAGGAACTCGGAGGTGGGCTTCCGGTATTCCAGGGTTAAAGGGTCATTAGGACGAAAGGGCCAGTGGCATCTTCGAAGATTCGCGAACGACGTTGCCTCGAATGCCGAACGATCGAGTTTGTCGCTAATGGCGCGAGGTTTTATTTGCGTTACCAATTATCGCGTGAAATTAATAGAAATCGCGATACAGTGAGGAGAGGAGGATAACGATACTACGCACCGATCGAACGACGCCCGAACGGATTTTTCTGGACATAAAACGTGCCTCCCGCTTTACACGCACCTTGGGTTTCCTTGGGTTTCTATTTCCGTGGCTGGTAACGAGGCCTCGGTAGGACAAAAAACGGACTAAGTACTTAGGCGTATTCGTGCATGCGTGTATAGCTACGTAAGAACGAGAGTGAATGAGCGAAGCACTCCGTTGGCCTCGCAATGAAAGTGAAATCGAGGGCGCCAGAGTGCTTGCCTGGCTCTTCGCTTCGTTGCCGTATTCTACCGATAACTTTGACAGCCAGTTATTTTAGATATCGAGGAACAACCCGTAGATTCTTGGGAATATTCCTCGCGGTTGTTTTGTGACGTCAAACATCGAAATCGAAGTCGCGCGAAGAGCACGTCAATTTCGCGCTACCATTTTCAGGAAAGTTTATAACCCTGAATCGTGCAGCGACGTAAAACTCTATCTCAAGAATCTCGAGCGATGCAACGTTACATTTAATCTCTTCTAATTAAAGCGGTAGCGCGGAGGAACGCTATAGGCGAAGGAAATTCCAGGGTAAATCCGAAGGGAAAGGCGAAGGGAAGGCAAGTACTTCGCTACAAATGCCCCGGAGTCGGGCGTCTTCATGGACGATAGAAAAAGGAGATTCGGAGGATGGAGAGTAGATTAAGACGAGTGGAGCAAGCCGCTTAGGAAGGAAGGCAACGAGGGGAGAGGAAGGCAGAGATGGCGGGCGGCCGCGGCAGAGACAGAGACGGATAGCGTGACAGTGCGAGGAGAGCGAAGCGGCCGGCACGGGGTGTTGGCTGTGCCAGCGTTGGCGCAAACTTTCACTTTTTTCACCTCTTCGTCCTCCCCTCTTTCCGTGATTCTTAAAAGAGCCATGGCGGTACCACGTTGCGATTGGTCCATTTTCGCCCGATCTCCACACTCATTGGTCTTACCCCCGCGCTGCCTCTCGCGGGATTTTTTCCATCTCTCTTTTCTCCTCTCTCGATCGATGGACCTCTCCGTCTCGCTCTCTCACTCTCTACCCCTCCCTCTCGCTCATCGCGCCACAGGGTCTTCTTCCTTCCCTTTCACTCTCCAAGGATCCATGCTCTTTCTCCCCTTCTCGAACTCTCCCTTCCGCGCCGATCTACCTTCCACTCCCTCCGGCAACCCTCTGCTCTTCTGGGTACGGCAAGCGTCCTTATGTAACTGACACCATTCCGCTAGAGTAACCGGGACAAAACGCTGCCGATACCGCGGTAGATGCAAATACAAAAGGAGCGCGGGGTTAAGCCACGGGATACAAACGGGTTGAACGAACGTATGGAGCTGCGTTTGTATGATCGCGAAGCCGCTGCACGACTTCTGCTATGAAAAAGTTCGAGCACCTCTCCCGATAGTCGGCAAAAAGTGGTATCGAGTCTTTGGACCTTGCACGGATTAGAGAAGAAGGCTATTCAAATGAATCTGAAAGTTTCGAGAGACGGATGCAAAAAGAGCTATTATCAATGCCATTGGTGCGCGGCATGGAATAATAATCGGAGTCTATCCCTCTTTGCGAGAGCGTACGAGTTGGAGCAGTAACGGGAAATCGCGTTCTCGATATAGAAGACTTTGCGCCGTCGCTAACGCCGCGACAATAATAAATCTCTAAGCGTACACCTGCTCGTTCCGCGGTTTGCGCGTATTGAGAATTAACCGGTAGTTCTCTCGGCAGCGTGGAGTAAACTCAGAAGTGCCCTGCTTCATTGTCGCGACGTAGGTAAGCGGGCCGAAGTAGCGACTGCGATAGACTAATTGCGACAATTAGCGGATCTAGAGCCGTGCAGACACGGATCGGAACGGATGGTCTCGCGAATCTAGAGCGGATTCGACGGTCGTCCGTTCTATTGTAGTCGCCCGTAAGAATTCCGCTTTTGCAATCTTCCCAGGCTCGATTCTAGTTGCCCGCCAATCAACGCCTCAAAAGAGACCCCCGACAAAAGTTCGTGCAACAATGAACAACGTTGCGAATCCGGCGCGAACCCTTGCGACACGGCTCCAGATATTTCCATAGTGGCATTCTAGCGGGTTAGCGTATTCGTCATTCGCTTTAGGCTTTAGGCTTATGTCGCTCTTAATAAACGTCTTTGTCCGCGCGTTTTCAAGGAACTGCAGGGTGCCGGTAAAGCGACGATCGCATATCGATGCGGCTATTATACGCGATATACGGACCGATAATGGGTGGATCGATCCATCTTTCGCCAATATTAGAGATTTCCGTAGAGGTGCTGAAAAATGAAATAAAAAAAGACCGTACGAGAAATTTGCGAGTGTTACGCAAAATCAAATTTGCCGGGATTTATCGAGGGTCGTATTTCGGATGTTGTACGAAGGTGATTAGAATTCGATGATCGATCGCGTTTTGATATACGTACGATGTTGACCATTCTTTCATGGATTTAAGTAAATAGAAATATTCGCCTCAACCGCATTCGCCGTAGTCCGCCGTTGTGCTTTTTCCATTGTACTAAATAATGCGCGATGAATATTCACGCCGAAAGGTTAATGGTATTGCTATTAATTACGCATTGCTTGCAAATCCGAGTGGCGTCTCACGGGTAATAATGTATGTCGCGATTAATCCGAATGCGTGTACGCCGTTTTCATTCCCTTTCAAAACTCGACGTTCCCTTCCAATCTACTTCCACGCAGCGTACGCGAACAAAGGCAAAGTCGATCGCGAAAAAAAGTTTCCGCGGATTCCGAATTCCTCCCTAGCTACGGCCCGATCCGCTTTCTCGTTCGATAACGTACATCGCGCTTTCCAATTGTACCCGATTCGAAATTCGGAACAACACCGAAGTTCGATAAGCAAGCGTACCGAGGCATTTCTTCGAACTCGCGTTTATTCATCGAACGTATCGGCGTGTCGACGTTTAATCATTGCCCCGGTCATTACTGGCGGCTGCGATCAATTATGCTCGAAAGTGTACCGCACTTCGAACGCATTCGAGCAGCCTTGACGATGAGGACGAAGACAAGCGAGTCGACGACGGCGACGGCGACGGCGACGACGACGAGGACTCCGCCGTCGGGGACTGCTGGCACGGCGACGCTTAGCAGGTTGGTGGGGGCAAAGTGAAAGTGAGCCGAGTATTGTTTAGGAAGCCTCGCTGGCACAGTGATTCTCAATGCCGCGCTAGCCGCGGCCTGTCGCGCAGGATGCGATGGAACTACGATCCGCGGGCATCGAGATCGCCGAATAAGGAAAGTAACCGTTCCTACGTCCTTCGCCTCCGATAATTAGTTCGTCGTTAACGAACTGACGTACGTCGCTCTTTTTTCTCTCCATGCGCCGAGACGAGATCGGTATCGGATTTGCGAAGGAATGCGCGTGATACGATGCGCGGGATTAATTTTCATCGGTGTACCGAGAATGTTTGATCGTTCGTGCTCCATAAATATTTGACCGCGCGAGTTGTTTTTTTTTTTTTATAATTCAAAATATTGCGTATCCCGTTATTGATAGAAGATTTTGCAACGCATTATGCTCTGAGTCCTAACGCAAATATTACGAATGGTATTATACTTTTTCGCCGATTTGCACGAGATATCGAATAAAAATTTGAGAAGGATTTGGCGGGTAGTTATGTTTGCCGAAACGTCCAACGAACCATCGCTATTCCGCGCGTGGACGTACTCACGTTGCGTAAGGGTATGGTATTTATCAAAACTGCCCATGTAAATCGATGTTCCTATCGGAAGGATAAAACCGACTCTTGCACTTTGTCGTGTTTATAAGTGTTTATACGCAAACGTGTACCGCTGTAAGAACGATCGTATCGCATCCTTGCGTATACAACTTTTCACGGTTCATCCGTCAACTGGGATACCGTCGGTGTCTTGCTACTTGCACGGTCGTTATGTAACTCACGATGCATTCTCGAATTCACGATAAGTTTGTCGTTTGGCAATACAAGATTTGCCTCGATAAAACCGAACGTACGTCGAACCATGCCTCGATGAGTTTTCCTTCACGCGCATCCGTTTGCCTTAGCTCGAGATCCGCTTCGTCTTTCCACGGAGCGCGTGCGCGTTTCTCGAGTAAAAACGGTGCATCGAAATTCGAGTCGGCCAAGTATCGTAGCGGCACACCCGGTTCTTCCACCCGTGGGTTTTCCTTCGAGCGCAAATGCCTCCTGACCTTCAACGGGGTCCATTGTCATTAATTATGCAACGGAGTTCGCGTGACATCAGCAACGATTCAGCGGGGATTCCTATTAATTTTCCTCAAGAATTTCCGCGAGTTACTCCTGTTCTTCGATCGCGCCCGGTTTGCCAGGCCGGAACATTTATCTCCTCGCCCCGTCACGAGGATCATCGCGGATCGATGACGCGTCGTCGACCGGTTTTAACCACTCGATGTAAAAATAGAGTCACGGAACTTCATTATACGCGTTAGTATTCGCGCGTCGAGCCGCATTCTCAAATTCGTTCGAATCGTACGAAGCGCGCGTTTCGTAATTTAATGCCAGTAGTACCGACAGCAAAAACAAAAAAAACTCAACGATTCCCGCCGGTCAACCCTCCAGTGGTAATCGTCGCTTTTCGTCCAACGTTGCCAATACCAATCGTCGCAAAGCGTATTCCACGAGACGCTTACGTACGAAAAATCGCATCGACAACGATCGGACGATTATCGATGAAAAACGTGAGAACGATTCGTTCGTTCGTCAAATCTCCTACTTCTAAAGCGGATGGCCAAAGCCATCCACGCGACCTCTCGCGCTGCTTTCAAGAGCGCGACTACCGCTGGGTTAAAAAGAAAGAACAACCAAGGGATAGGAGGAACGTTCACGCGCTTCACAACGAAAGAACATCAGCCGCCGAGGCTTACGAGGATAAGTTCGTAAGTAGTACGAGGAAGTTCAGAGGCTGAGGGGAATAAAGAGTCCCGATGGTCCGGTTGGATACCGGACAAAAGTGCACCGCGTGCCCTTTACGTCGTTTCGTGGAAGCCCGGCCGCGCGGGGGCCCGAGCTCGTTGCACGGATAGAGCAACGATAGCGAAGACGAGTCGTTCGCGCCTAAGGTCGTTACCCGTGACCGCGAGCAGGTATCGTACTCGCTGCGCGCGGACGCTCCCGCTCGGACCTCCGAGGATCGTCGCCGCTTCGCGTCGCGGTGCCACCGCGCGCGTCCAATGCTTCCCGGCAAGAGGAGACGCAAGAGCGATCGGGCGTTACGCAAGGCCGATTAATCGAATCCACGAAGATCGGTGGGATGTACGCCTCGGCGGGTTCGTACGGGCGGACGACACGCGTGCAGGAGGATAAGATACGTGGCCCGTACTTGGACGGTGGATATTATCCAGCGGCGACACCGGTTTGCCAGCAGACGAGGCGGCGCTTCGTATTTGAGCTCCGATCTCGAATCGGAGGTGCTTACCCGGTTGACGATATCTCGTTCTTTCTGGATGTACGGTGCAGGGAAGGAGCACTCGGCGTGTTCCTCCAACGGAGGGGGTCAACGACCGGGCTTGGCCAGATAGGAATTTGGTGCAGGTGAGACCCAATGGGGAACGCCTCTCTCCGTCGGCGGGGCTTGCAGGGGGATCGTGTCTGCTTGTTTGCTCGCTCGCGGGCCAACGACCCGTCGCACGCCATCGTAGCGCACCTTCTACCAACATAGTTGCTTATCCCACAGTTTCGATCGATGCGCTACGAGGAACTCTCTTATGAATGGAGACCTTCTTACGATTCCGATTCGAGGAAGCCCCGAGTCCTGTGCACCATGGCCAAGTACCCGTTATTCCTCGCTTACGACCCGATCTACCGATCCCCGAGTCGATCTTTCCGATAGCGCGCGGCTACCCGCGTACTTGCTCAACTTGGCACGCGAGGCGGAGAATTTCCTTCGAGCGCTTATCCTCCTATCGGAGAGACTCTTACTCGGTCGTACGAAAATGAGAAGCGAGACTTTCCCGTGAAAAATAAACGGCGAGACGTGCATACGCGGTTTACGCGAGGCGAGAATGGTCGCCGGCTGGCCGGTTTTCGTACTTCCACCGTTCCTTCTGGATACGGGCCAAGTTGATTGTACGTAAATACACGCGAGTGGTTGCTTATCCGCGCGCTCAGGTACACTACCTACGCGTACGCGAGCCGAATTCCTACTCGCGAAACGTTTTCGTTCGGCGATCTTAGAAAGGAAAGGGAACTCGGTTCATGTAAGACCCCGTGGCCTGGACGGTAGCGATCGTTCTCGTCTTCGAGGGCCGATAGTCGGCGGACGTCGACGCTTTTCTTCCTCGGAGTCTCGCGCTTTCCTCCAAAGCGTGCTCTCCGCTTCTCCAACGCCATCGAGGCCGCCTCCACGTGTTTCGCCGCTGCTCGCTCGTATCGTTCGATATCGTATCTCTATCCTCCTCGCGCGGGGAGATACTTTATCTCAGGACGATGCATAATAATGCGCGACGCGCATCGATGATAATAACGGCCGGCCTCAATGGCGCCAAAGCATTGTCCAAATATTACCAAAGATGCGCGACCTTGGAGACGTTTTTGCATAAAGGCGCCCGTCTAGAGAAAGGAATCGCGAGATAGCGGCCCCTGTGTCGCGAGCGGGCATCGCGCGGCTCTCCGCGTTATCGGCGCGAGGGAAGATCGATGGATCGCCGAAAGTGCAGAGTCTACGTTTCCTCGATACTTTTGCGCTCGCGTCAACCGTATTTGCATTGGTGATTTTCGGGCGGATCGTATATTTTTGCCTATCCTCCGATACCTCGCTATTCCCGCCCGATCTCCCGACCTACGCCAACGTCGACAACCGTTTATATTCGCGCGGAAGGAAAAAAGGGGGAAGTAAAACGACCGGAGTTTGCAGACACCGTTCTTTCTTTCCTCCTCTAAATATAGCCGCCCGAGATTAAAAAAGCCGCTTACGCGCGCTCCTCCGTCGTAGGCGCGTGCGTGTTTTTCTTTTCCCACTTTACGGGTTTTTCCATTTCCTCCTTATCTCCCGCGGCTTTGATCGAGCGCGATCGTTCCGCATTTTCTTCCCGCATCGCGCTATCCCGATCGATGGCCGCTCGAGCGCTCCGCGGCTCTTATCGATGTAATACTCAGCCGAGCCGCTTTAACGTACAATGCGAAGACCCGAGAGACTTTTCCCACGTTACGTCGACGCGTATTATGACGCTGTGTATTTGCACGTTCAACTCCGATATTGGTCAACGTTCTCGCCGATCGAGCTTCGATCGCAAACCTCCGCGGACCTCGGGGAAGCGTTTCCATCACCGCGCCAAACCTGACAAATTGCAACAAATCGTTCAACATCGCGCGTACCTGGCGTTTACAAAAACGTCCTATATTCGCGCCGCTGTATATCTCTAATATATAACACCGCTTTCCTGTCGCGAGATATACCACCCACGAGACCTATAAATAGCCCCGCATGCGGTATAAATTTGACGGTATACCGCGCGTCGCGATGCTACAGATTTATCGCTTTGTTATAATATCTCGGGTTACGTTCCGCGAAAAAAAATGATATCGATATCGCGTAGAAATTCCCGCGGCCGAGAGTTCGAAAACCTTTTGCGCCTATATTCGTGGAGGGATTCGCCAATGTCGAGAACGCGAGTACCGAGCCCGTATTTCGCTCGTCGGATGTAATCGTGTAAGCTCTTGGCTGGGCAAGTTTGTCCGCCGAAAAGTCCTTTGCTCCAGCCGACCGACCGACCGACCGACCGACCGACCGACAGACCGATCGACCGATCGACCGATCGACCGACTAACCGTATGTCTGACTGTCTGACTAACTGGCTGCCCGATTGGTCGCGGCTGACTGGCCTGTCTGTTTGGCGTAGGCCGTACTTACACCGGCGCAAGGCAGGCAAGGTCAGGGCTTCGCGAAACAGCTGGTAGGCCTAACCCAACCCACATACGCGAGCGAAACGCTACGTACCCGTTCGTGAATATCTCCCTCGCTCACCGCTGCTCCTCAACGTCCGGCCTCTTCGAGCAGCGTTACGTCCTGACGTCACCGGCAGGTCGCGATCACGCTTTTACGAGGCGGACCTTTCACCGCCCAAGCTTTATTCCCTAAATCGACGATATTTCCTGTATATCTTTTCTTCGATCATCCTTCGTTCACTTTCGGGTCGTCCGAGCATTTTGCGGATAGCCGCTTCGTGCTCGATTTGGATTAACGACTTTTGTATTCTTCGTACGACCACTTCGGTCGATGAGAGAACTCGAGGGACGAGTTATTTTACTTAAAGGCCCACTCGCAGAGATATCGAGACCGTAAGTATGTCGCTTTACGGATCGCATTCGCGAAATGCTCGCGATTCGGCGATGGTCGAATAAGATCTACTCGGGCCTCAACGCTCTCTCTTCGCGCGTGGTTCGCCATTGTCTGGAGGTCTATCAGCGGCCTTAGCGGCAAAACGGTTATGTCATTTCACGTTCGATAATCGCGCGTGCATACGATCCACGATTACGTTAGGTTTGCGTAGCCGTAATTACCGTAGGAACCGGCTATCCGTATCGTGCCACGGCGAGATTTAGAAACGGTCTAAATCCGGCTCTAACGATCGCGATCGCGATCCTTCGACCCCCTTTCTTCCTACGTCGAGATCCTTTCGTATAGGTCGCGTACCATCGTTTCTCCCACAAGATCGCGACAGCCGGCGGCCTTGGTGACTCCGTTGAGAAAAAGCGCGCTTGATCGTGACCTTTGGCGCGAGCCGCTACTGTTCGAACGTAAATGCACGCATGCACGCGTGCGTTCATTACGTGTCACGGAGCAAATTCGATTGCGTAATGCGTTACGAGCCGAGTTACGTCGCGTAACGTGCGTACCGAGGGAGAAACATTGGAAACGCCGGGAGGTGGTTTCTCTTATCCGCGCAACGGCTCACGTGCTTCGTCGATCGGGGTTCGCGATGGATTTCGGGGCCAAGAGGAGCTTCGCGTCTCCCGCGTGATCTCGATTCTTCGTCTTTGCGTTTATCGCGGCCTGGCTGGATCGAAAATCGAATCGATAAGCCGTGGAGAAAAATGTGGAAGCGAAGGATGAATACGCGGTGCGAGGATTCCCCGATGCGACTCATTACGGCATCCTTACCCCAGGACTGTGATTCGGCGCTACGTTTATAACCGCTTTCGGTTTGGAGAAATTTCGACGCAAAACAAAGACGCGCAAATGTCGGGAGGCCGAATGCAAAAAATCTCTGGGTGAAATGTAAAAGACCGTCTGGCATCATTGCTATCTATCTATCACTTACGTCTCAGAAACGGTGTTTTCGATGTTAAACCGACGCGCTCGAGAAATCGCAAAAAAAAACACGCGTCCGTAATATGATTATCGTAATGTAATCCCCTTTTCCTTCGATCGCGATTTGTCGCCCGATTCTACGCGCACCGCGAAGAGATCGACGCAGAATCTTGCGGGAATCGATTCGCTACGGCTTACCTCTGAAACCTGCGAACGTTTCTACCGTTTGGCATTTACCGACCTTCTTCTACATCTCCGCGAGCGAGAAGGGGAGGCGGGATCATTAGTGAAATTGCATTTATCTTTGTCATCGGCCGGGGGGTGGGGGAAAATGCGTAGGAAATCGAGGCGTGGTGCGTAGAAACCGCGCTGTAAATTCTCACGGCAAAGGACCGCCTCGCGGCGTACGTGCGCGTACGTGCGAGACCTAGTACCCGGCCAGACTCGAAGGAGCGCGGTGTGGGCGGTTTTAGGCGTGGGACGGGGGCGAGAAGAAGGTTCCAAAGCGCGCCTCGATCGTGACCGGCCCGTGGAATCGATTTCTTTTTAGCTTCTCGATACTCCACGATATATCCACAGATGCGCCCAAACCTCCTCTCATCGGCATCGCTGCACCTTACGTCTACCGCGATCGTCTCCTGGATTCGTCGATAAAGCTTTAGCGGAGCACGAATTTCTACCTCGTTCCTATCGGGCAGGGAGTAAGACACGCGTGTTCAAGAAGCTACTCGCGGATCCATCTTATTCGCGAACAAACGACAATTCAATATCAAATTTATCGTTGCCACATCGAATCTCGTCCGACATGGTCGGGCGTAATACATTTACGAGGATCGGAAGATCCAAGCGGGTTGTTGCGAGCGATAAATAATACAACGGAGCGTCGATAGAAAGGAAAGAGTCCGACCGAGAGATCGTTCGTAGAAGAAAAACAACGGCCCCGCGTTGCGTTTCGGCATCGCCGTCGGTCGTGCTGGTCGTAGATTCGCGTAAGTGGTTACCGCGATTTATTCCGGTACCCTTGGGTCGTCTTTCAGGTCGTTCGATGCTTCGCGAACGTTCCGTTTCCTTGCCGCCCTCCTCCAGCCCTCCGGGCCTCCTAAGGCGGGAAGAATAACAGTGGGATAACGTACTCGGCGTGGTTGCGACATCGACTAGCGGTCCACCGCCGCCCAATCCGCCCGCAAGGGAGAGCAGAGTAACGGGTAGTACGTAGCCGGAGACGATCGAACGGGCGAGATGCGAAGGACGGGATGTCCTACGACGAGGCCTTCGCCGCCCATCGATCCACGCAATATTCCGCCCTGTACCCCTGGCGGTGGTCCGAGTTCAAGCCGAGAACCGAGGTAGTCCGAGGCGCGGTGCTTCGATTTCGATGCGTACGTCGGGGATTCGAGTTTGAGTTTTAGCTACCATCTCTACGTTTCATCCTGCGAACTCCAAGAGCGTCCGTCGTACTTTGCGCAGAATCGAACCGAGGATTCGACTCCTTCGTCCAGGAACGCGTGATAACGGGTTTCCACGATTCGCTCGACGCGTGCACGGCGCGAAAGGCGCGGGCATCTCGGAGGCAAAACAGAGTGGCAGAGAAAACGTCTTGCTGTCGCGCGTTCCATAGTCATCTAAAGCGGCCGGCCTTGATCCTTGGCGCTGCAGTCGCCTCGAGTCGACCGCGCTCGCCGCTACACGCTACTTTCACTAACTACTCTATCCTGTCCTCTCCCGTCCTGTCCTATCCTGCGCGCTCGTATCCACGTAACTACCTCCAGTATTATCCTACCTCGGCCAAATCGTGCTCGGACCTGGTTCTCAAACCTTTCACCCCGAGATTTGTCTCGCCGTTTATACTCCTCCTGCCAAGACGATTATCTCCAAAGCCTTACCGCTCGCTCCTCGATCGAATCCCCAAAGATTTGGCTCTAGGGCCGGCCAGATCGGCGGCACGAAACCATTCTGGACGTTTCACGGACCTTCCGTCGTTTTTAGAATCTTCTTCCTGGCCTTTGAATTTGGCGCAGACGCGAGGAGATGTTTGGCTTCGCCGCTCGATCTTATACCGCGTCTGCGATCGCTGTCTCCTTCTCTCGAGCGTTTCTATCGGACCCAACGACGGTCTAGAAGCGCACCTCTCCCGTGATCTTATCCGATGCAAATTCTCCGGGCGAAGATTTCTTCGATTCTACCGATCCGCTCGGAATCGTTATTAGCGACCAGGAACCGTGGACATTATACTCGCGCATTTTCGTATTAGAGAAGCCTCGATCGATTGTGTGGCCAGGCTTAGACCAGCGTCCGCCAGCGGAGTTGAGAACCGCTTTGGCGTTTCTAGGTTACACGCGCAGCGAGCCGAGTTTCACTTTTTCAGCGCTCGACGCCACGCTCCGCGAGCATCGTCAGTCGTTGCCCGGCTCGTCTAGCTTTGACGCTCACGTTCACGCTCACGCTCACGTTCGCATTCACGCTCGCGCCGTGGAAGCGCGTATGGAAGTATCCGCCCGACTCTAGCCCGCGCCACCGATTCCCGCTACCCGCCAAATCCCGAACTCTCGATATCGGCCCGTCCGACTCGAAAAACCTTTTTCCCTCATGCGCGTTCGTTTACCTTTAACAATTATTCACGTTCGTAGAACTCACGTTGAAACCCGCTTTAGCGGTGTAAGTCGAATAGCGGATTTTCTTTTTATACATTTTTATTTGGAAGTTTTCGAACTTTGGGATAAAGAGGGAAGAGCTCTAAACTTAGGGGTCGATTTTATATCACTCTACCCACTTTGGTACGAAAAGGAAAAGAGCGTTCAAGGACTACTTTCTCCGAAGGGGACTTTGCTCCAATTCGTGCTCTTCCGCATCTCCTATCCCCGGAACGTTCTCGGATCGGTAGCGTTTAAGTGGATACGCCAAAGAAGGTCGGACAAAAATCGGTGGATGGAAGGAGAGTAAGGACGGCGAAAAATTCGGGAGCAGCTTGGGTCGATAAACGACGCGTCCTCCAGGCCAGGGCCCCGTGACTCCGATTTTGTCGGTGGCCCGATTTCGCGACTCCGAGAACGTCTAATGCTGGCCCTTTCTCTCCGGGCTCCCATCCTTCTCCCTCCTTCTTCCAAGTTTCGGATTCGCCGCCCGCCGCCACTAGACGCACACGTAGCAAATGTTCGGTGAAACTCACGGGGCGGGACGAGGTTTGAATACGCAAAAAGGCGGTACTTTCGTTTTTGAAAGAGCCAGCTTCGTGCCGAATATGCGTCCCCGCTCGCATCGCCCCGTCGATTCTCTATCCGTAGCCCAATTGTGCGAGAGTCGGCCGAAGAGAAAAGTTGGCGCCGATTTCCCGCCGATCTCGGAACGAAAATGGGCGGCGCGCGATCGTCGATCGATCTCTCGAGGAGCGTCGATAATCCCTTCTCGCCTCTCGTTTTCACCGGCCGACGCAGCGATATTACGCAATTGCACGTGGATAGGAGGATTCGAGGTGGTGGCGCGAATCGAGAAGCGCGAGACCGAGATCGACGTCGACGATAGACCTACTCTCCTGGAAATATCCCTCTCGCGGCGACAGGCGGCCGTGGCGAGAGCGCGGTTCTTCCAAAGTACGCAACGCGCAGGTCTCGTCTCGGAAGAGTTTCCGAATGGAGGCAGACGTACGCGGCGACCACTTGTTGCGCGCTCGCTTCGCGTTCCTTCGCGCGTTTTTACCCGCGGGTATGTCCGTGGCGGATAAAAATAGTGGGCGCGGAGCGTGGAAAGGGGAGAAAGGCCGGTGGACGTGCGTCGTGCACGGAATCGGGCGTGATCGAGGATACGAGCCCTTTTCCCATTGGCGCTCGACGCGTGGAAGCCGCGCTCGGGAGAGTCTCTGCCGGCGCGCCGGAGACGCGCGCTCCTGGCCCTCGAAATTTTGAACTTTCTCCGCGAGGACGCCGATACATCGCGGCCGTGTAGGGATCCGCGCGATGCGCGAGGTACGAAAATAGCCGACGGAAGCGAGCCAACGAGAAGGAAAGTGAAACTCCGGTGCGAGCGAGCGGGTACCTACGCCGGTGCTAATTGTACGTGGCTCATTAGGTATGATCCGGCGGCGCGCAGCCACGCCGCTATGTTTAGACTTTCCTCGGCCGAGATTTACTTCGAATTACTTTATTACGACTCATCGTCCTTTCCCCATTAATCTGACGTAATCGCCGCGCTATGAGAATAATCGCCGGCGATTTTCTCAGGCGTTAATCCTTACCGGCCGACGGAAGCGAATCCTCTCCCGCCTGATGTAACGCGCGAGAGACCCACTGACACGCATCCAGGCAGAATGTTCGTCCTGCGAGACGGGGAGAAACGCGCGCGCGGAGGGAGAGCGAGAGAGAGAGAGCCTTTCGATTTCACGCGTCGCGACGAACGTGACGTACGCGCCGTGGAACGCATCTTTAAGATTCCGGGGAGTAGTCGGTTTTCACGAAAGTACCGGCGATCCACGATTTATTCGCGTAAATCGCGATCGGTGCGGCTTCCTTCGCTCGACATTCCGAGAGTATTCCTTCCCACAGCTCGATGCACGCCCAAATTCCCAGTGGTCGGTAACGTCGATCGACGAGTCGCGCGCGAGGAAGGTCCGTGAAACCGGCGTCTATCGGATTTTTTTCCCTCGGCCGCGAAAGCGTAAAAGCATTTCTTCTTTTTCTCCTCGAAGCGCGTACCGGTATCGCGCGCCTCACGGTACTTATCGCCGAGGAGGTTCTGCAGCGTAAACGTCATCCTCCGGTCGAGTCGTTTAAATACCAATCGCGAGCGGTGGAATGTCGTCCCGGTTTTTCAGCTCGCACGGTGCGCATCATCGACGACGTAACTTGGTTACGATCGGCCGGCCACTCGGTGGCTTCGTGTTGTCACTTTCCCCGGTATAAGCTTCTCGAGAGCTATTAAGTGTGTCACCGGGTCTACCGAGTGCAAATAAAATCCGATCGCCCTCGTCGCCGACGCCGAGTCCCCGCGTCGTCTCGCCCGACGTTTTCGTTGTCTCGAAGATTGCGTAATACCTGCCTACGACCGGCTCTACGAGCCACGAAAGGGGGAGTAGGAAATTTCGGGTAAGTGGGTCGGCGTGGCAGCGCGCATCCGTTTCGCGGAGACACGAGCCGTCGAAGAGAAGGATGCTTTTTCCATGGATTCCGCGATGGCACCGCCACGTTTTGGAGCCCACGGTGCACCTTGGATGCGCCGCCAAGGGGTCGGACGATTCCGAAGGGAGTGAGGGAACCTCGATCGAGCTCCCCCCGCGATCCCTTTTTAGGCGGTCGGCGCGTGGACGAAAAGGAGACGCTCCTTTTACTTTCCAGCGAGGTTGGAGCGTGCCGCGTTTTCGCGACGCGCAATCATTTTCGTAAGGCGTAGTTCGTTTCGGGCGAGATTAAAATAACGTCCGAGGATGCATCGTACGGTCGATGGGCCTTTAAAAGGCGTTGTGCGGTCTCTCTCTCTCTTTTTTCTCTTTTTTTCGTCGAGAACGCGATATCGGTACGTAACAATATTTGCACTCTGCGACGGAGTATTCGGGGACGATGTACGCTCGCTTCGAGCCCTGCCTTTATCGCTCGGGTCTTAATTTTCAATTGCGCGGAGCGATTTAAGGCGCGAGAGCGACACCGGAGAGGAGCCGTAGCGAGCAGCGCGGTTAAGTCCCGAGTGAATTTTAGGGCCGGACGTGACGCATTATGACGCTTTCCAAATACTTTTCCCCGTCGGCTCGTTTAGCCACGTCGCTCTACGCTGGGACTGGCCGCGTTTCTTCCCTTTCTTACGGGAAAGAATCGGGAGGGCTCGGAGACGGGACGATCGGGAAGAGCGAGACGTCGACGATCGAGCACGTTCCGAAAGTCGAAGTCGGCTTTGCCCGTGTCTTATCCGTGGAATTTGGAAAATCCCAGATAACGATACGTCCAAATTATCGTCGAGCACTCGGAGATTATGGTCTCCGTACACCGTGCATCGGAACACGATTCGCTGCGCAAGGAAACGTTTAGCAACGACAATTATTTCCAGCGATCGAACGTTCGCAAAACAAATTCGAGAGTGAGGTAACGCTCTGTTCGTTCGGGTGGAAAACGATAATTGCCCGCCGATCGTCGGCGGGACGGAAAAAGCGCGGACGTGCATCGACGTGCGCGTGCACGCAGGGACGAGGCAAGAAGATCTAGGAAACTATTTCGAGCGATCATTACGTAAATTTCCGTTAAACGCACCACCGTGCGTGTTCTCATATATAGACGTAATTAATACACCTGGGTTTGAGGTCGCTCATAGCGCTACGCGTAAAAAAGATGTACGATGCTGGCCAACGATCGTGCAAAATATTCGTCTTGGATATGGAAGATATATATATATATATATATATGTACACATATACACATATATAGCGCCAGATTTAGGATACGTTGGGTTCGCGTCGACTCTCATCGCGCCTCGCTCGAGGATCCTCGTGGGACGGTACGGAGAAAAATGGGCTCGGGAGAACCGCCTTCGAGGGGGCCGATAGAATGGCGGGGCCTTCGATACGAGTCTCTGGGCCGGCGATGCCGATAATAGAGGTGCCACCTCCGTGGCCCACACCTACCCCTCTAATGGTAGGTTTTCGATCGAAAAGGAAACCCTTTTCCAGGTGCAAAGATCGCACGTGGCCAACCGACGGCATCGCGGAGGCGAGTCGAAGCGCTCGCTCTCCGCGGTGAAGGCAATCACTGTGACCGGCTTGGCAGCGTTCACGATCCGTGACGCTCCGTGACTCGGGATCTAGGCCGATTGTATAATGCCGCGAACGTTTCACTAAAATCGTTAAATAACAGCCTACTTTGGTCGGATCGCTCGCCTCTTTGCTCGCTCCTCCGGCCGCCTCGCCTCTCCCTGCCCCTCCCTCGCTCCTCCTCGCCGACCCAAGGCGCCCCTCGACGCCCCTCGACGCCCCTCTGCCCCCTTCGAACCGCGGCCCTGGGGCCCCCGAGAAGGGGCCTAAACGCGGGCCCGGGAACGCGCGGTAGTCGGCGGCCGCGACTACGCTCGCCGCTCGCGATTAGTCATCGTCCATCGAGCCGCTCTCTCGTCCTCTCTTCGACGTGGAATAATCGATTTTCGCTTTCCGTATGCCCGACCACCGGCACGTAGGATGGCCCGCCGTCGAGTTTGGCGCCGCGCATCGCCTCGCGGACGCTCCGAGGTTCCTCCCGAGGCGAAGACGGCAGATCGTCCGACTATGATCCGTCGAACTCGAGATCCACGAGGAGAACGCGCCGATAGCGTAACGCCGATTTTCCCGAGAATATCATTTTCGACGAAACCCTTCGCCCCGCGCGCGGGCTAGCGGAGAGATTACTCTCGCGGATACTCGCGGGAGGGAAAATCCTCTCTTATCGCGATGCGAGAATGGATAGGGCGCGGTAGGGTAGGATGGAGTAGCCGCGCGCCGATTTGCGCAATTCCGCTATTACGTTTATCGCCAATCCGCGTATGCCGGCCGTACGCGTCCGCGTCCATCGAACGATCCCGCTGGATATTCGCGTTAATTACGGCAAAGTGAACTCGATTAAACATTATCCCTCCGCGTAACCCGTAATCACCGCCCGGGAGCATATCCGCGGGCTGCCTCGAGCCTTTCCCGCGCCATATCTCGAAATGCCGATCTGCGGGAATTAAGACAAGGATCGTCGCCCGTCGCTTATCGCGTCCATCTGCTCGCCGTCCTTGGGCAAAAAGGATACAAAGAGATGCGGAGCAGAAGGATGACGGATCGTGCGGTAATTCGACGATAAATCGTACGACTCGCGATGGCCTCCCCTCGATAGCGATCGGCGCGATAAACATTTTAATTAAAGCGAAAAGCGTACTTCTTCACCTGCCGCTTCTGCCGATCGACTTTACGATGGAGGAATAAATTCCGTGCGCGACTTCGATGCATATTCAAGAGCGCTTATGAGTTACTACATTGGCTCGCAATGCGCGGAAACGTCTTTGTTTTTTTTTGTCGATCGAATCTTGCCCTTCGTAAACCATTGGGAAATTAGGAGCGCGGCCCGTGGCAAGAGCCACGTATTTCTTTATCGTTTTTCATCAACGATTTAAATCGACGTCTTCGCGGACGTTTCGTACGTTGCCATTCGGTAAAAGCCAGTATTAAGAGCCGGTGGAGGCTAACGCTCGAGAATACCAACAAAGATGCCACCGATGGATGCCAATAAGGCGACCGTTATCGTCGGTCGACGTACGTGTCCGAGCGTGGCAAAGCGGACACGGTACTCGGAAGTAAACCGCGGGCTGCACTGGAAGGAAGGAAGTGACGAGCCTCCGAGGATATCGCGGCTGGACCGTCTTCCGGCAAAGAGGATTTCCAATTCGTAATTCCGTGGGTGAGTCAATCGTATCGAGCACCCACGCCTAGAATCCGCGAGGCAGCCGCAGATTTCCCAGGGAGAGCGCGGATCCTGCCCGACGAAGGATATGACGAGCGTCCCTATTTATAATCGGCCGACCGCGATGCATCCTGCCTAGCACGAGTCACCGGTGCATTCTGAACGCTCACGACCGCGGAGATTCTCCTGGACTCTAGTCGCTTCTTCCTTCGACTCTCTCTCTCTCTCTCTCTCTCTCTCGTTACTCCGAGAACCTACGGAAAACACGTGAAACTGCGCGCTGAGCAACGATCGGTGCGTCTACGATAGGAATATCGATCGGAGCGTCTGGCACAATTACGATCGAAATCGAGACCCGGATCTTCTCACGTTCGGCCATCCTATTCGCGAATTATCGTCGCTGCACGCTCGTATCCGCTCACCGTGCATGGGTTTTTACGCCGAGTTTTGGCCGTTTAATCCCCGCGTTATTTCCGGCAACGACGGCGAAAGGTACTCGATAAAAACCACGAGGGTCCTTGCGCAAGCGGCCTCTGGAGCGCGGCTAGTCCCGTCGGTGTATTCGCAGCCGCTTCTAAGTTTCCAAGTCGCCGCATGCCTCGTTCGACGCGCGAGGTTCGAAAGTAAGTGCCCCATCGAGACAATGCCTCGTGAAAATGGGGCAGAGTAATTAAGCCGTTATATAACCGGTTGGAGCGGAGTTCGTAGCCCCAAGTGTCTCGGCACCGCGGCGTTTACCGCGTCGCCTCGCGGCCAAGCGGGGTGCACGCTCTTCCTCCCTCCGATCCAGGATCCTCTTTACGCAAGCATGACTTTCAGCGTCTAGAGCGAGTAAAGGACGAAGGATCGCGAAACCGCCGAGCGCCTCTCGCGATCGACGCACGGATAAGCGGCGGCGACGCGTCGGATTTCGGGCGCGAGTCACTTTTCGCCAGGGCCGAAAAATCGTGGCCGCGCTCGACGCGACGTCCTTCTCGCCGGATGCAAATGACCTTTACCGACGTGCACGCGCACGCTTCACTTACGATTATTACGGCACCGCTATCTCAACCGGTTCCACGGTTACCGGTGCGATTATGTTAAATTTACGCGGTGCGGATTCGAAGACATATCCCGGCGCGCATTAAAGATAGACATCTCGGCGAGGGATAACGAGCGGCTACGCGGGCATGCGAAGGCATTTGCGTATTCGAATCTACGCAAACGCGCGGACTCGGAGCGGCGAGAGGGCGAGGATCGTGAGAGGATGTCGACGCCGGCCGGCCGCTCGCTCGCGCTCCTACTTTCCAACGCGAAGGAGACGAATCTGCGTCCCCGCGTTGCTCCTCGACGCGCCGCCGACCGCCTATCTGGATCCGAAGCGCATATCTAGCCGCGCAATCGCCCTTTTCCTTTTTCTTGCGCTCCCGGGACAAAACAGCGAATTCCTTTCGGCCTCGGGAGCTCGCCAATGGCGCCGGCTCGCCCACCTCGATGTCCGACGTCGAGCCGGCCCGCTCGACAAACTCCTTACGCCACTGTGTCCGTTTACACCGCGGGGAGAATAGTCGCGCGAGCGCCAAACCCTTTTCCGCTCCACCATCGCGACGAAAGCGCAAAAAAGGGCGCGACGTTTCTCCTCGAAAGCTCGTCGCGCGCGAAAAAGGCCGCTCGGAGGAGGCGCGTCGTCGACGGAGAGGAAAAAATGCAGTCGGATTACAGCGCTGGAATAAGACGCGCCAAACAAGCTCGACGCCGATACGGAGTATGGCGATGCAGAGCCGCGAAGAGTAGCGCCGCGAGGAAATCTCGATGCGCGCATTATGCACGCTCGCCTAAGTGTACCTCGTATCGGGCATCGTTCGCGCGGATTCGCGGTCGTAACGTTCTTTGTTTTTACTCTTCGCTAATTTGCGCGAGAACCTGATTTTCTCGTTCCGACGTTCACTTTCGCGCACGTTTATCCACGCGCAGAAAAAGGGAAAGAATGCCGCGAACCTTAACCCGGCCGTATCGGGAGTCGAGTCGTAGGCGCAGTCCCGCGGAAATTCGCGGGAGGAAAGGAGCTCGGCCGAAAACGAGGGTTAGACTTCGTCCTTGGGGTGGGAGCGTCGAGGAGGCAGGGGGATCGTTCCTCGGACCAAGGAGCGGAATCGAGCCAGGGGGGTGTAGCAGCGGACACGCACGGAGGACTTTCGCGCGGGAGAACCGAGTTGGCCTCTCCGCCTCCTTGTCCAGGCGATGCGCGATGAATCGACCGTAGCTCTGGCGGCTCGGGATCCAGCTCGGACGGTAGGTCCCGGGCCGAAGGATGGCTCGTAAATACATCGAGGAAGAGGCAGGATCGAGAGCCGATCGGATGGGTGCCGGAGGTGGCGTCGTACGACGCTGGACGGTGGATGGTGGTTGTTCGCGAGTCGACGCCGGTTCTCGGTGTGCGCTCGATGCTTGTGCCACTTTCACTTGGTTACATAACCCGTACGTTTGTGCGCGCGAGCGCCGGAGGAACTGGGTAAATGGGAGAACCACGCTCCGCGCCTGCACCACCGCCGAGAGACACCGAGGTAGAGGCTAAGCGTCGGGACGCGTCCTCGGGCCCCCCGGCTCTCTACGCGCCTCTTCTCGAAACTCGACGTTGACCGCCTCGCGAATTCTTAAAAGGTTCGCCGACACGAGCCGCGGTACCTTTCTTGCCGCTTCTCGCGAAGCCTCGTGCCTCGATCGCCGATCGAACCTCCTTCCCACCTTGCCCCGCCGAATAAATCTCGAGGAGGATACGCTCCTCGGCAAAAGGAGCGCCCCGCGAGCTCTCCGGGCCTCCTAAAGTCATGAGCGCGGCTACCGCCAAAGGACGAAGGCGCTCCTACGTAATATCGGCCCGCGGCTCTCCTTCCTCCGCGCTCGATCGAGCGAAACAAAGGAGGACTTCGAGAGAGCCCCGCGTCCCGTCCTGCCGCTCGGCGCCGATTCCTCCTCGCGGTAGAAGTCCCTCCGAGTTCCTCCGAAAATCCCAACGACTCGTACGTCACGACTCGAAAGCGGGATGCTCGAGAAGCGCTTCGAGGCGAAATACCGAGCGGAAATGGCTGGCGCTGGGCTGGCCCGTGGAGCGGGTCAAAGGTCGGGAAAAATGATGCCGATGGGCATATCCGGGGGCCGTTCGTCCGCTTCCAGGGGACTTTAACCGGCGGCGCTGGTCGCGCCTCGAGGAGGCGATTTACGAGGGACACTCTCGACGGGTTCAACCCCCCCAGAAGAGCGGCCGGGGGAGGCGCGGAGCCGTCCAAGTGGATGCGATGACCCAAATACGAGGTAGTGAAAGTGGCACACCGGTCAGGCATGGCCTGCCGCCACCATCGTTCACCCACACGCTCGACGCTTCTACGTGCCCGTGCGTACCTACGCGAGACGCGTACGCGCGTGCACGCAACTTAATGCGCGCTACGTTTCGAAGCGAATAGCTCTGCCCGCGAGTTGGCAGCCTCGGTGATGAGGCGAAGGCGATATAGGCGCAGCTACCGGCCGATTACCAATGGGAAATTGTGAAAATTCAACGGTCACACGCCAACGAGCGTTCCAGCTTTTCTCCTTGGCTCGCATCGACTTTGGAATAACGAGATCGTCGCTCCGGCTCGCGGCCTTTCGTCCGCCGCGGGCCTCTCTCTCTCTCTCTCTCTCTCTCTCTCTCTCTCCCTACCTCGGTCTTATATTCGCGCATATACGTCCGGAAAGCACCTTTGCGCACTCGCCGTTAAATTTATTTACGTTCGCGTAAATCTTGGATCTCGGCTCGGCCGGCCTGGAACACGGAAGGTAATTTGGACGCCGAGTGGCCCGATGGGGTTTCTTTATAACGTAAATATTATTCGAAGAGCGCATCGTTCCTCTTTGTCGGTAGCTCGCGGCGCTTCCTTCGGCGCGTCTTCCTCTCCCGGGTTTCCTTTAATTTTCGAGGTTGGCCTGACGCACGAAGGAGCGCGCACGGTGTATCTCGCCGGGCAATGGCTTCGGTCGGCGAGGACGAAGAAGCATCGGGCACGTCCCTTTGGCGAAAGGTCTTAATTGAAAATACTTGAATGGCATCCCTCGATCGACCGAAATGCCTCTGGGCGACAGCGCGTAAATTTAGCACACCGCCGCCGGATTCGTGGCACTCGGAGCTCCCAGAATCGAGTCTTCGTCCCGTCTCGCGCTTCCCCCCTTGGCTTCCGGTCTTTCTTCGGTTTACGGAAAGTCGAGGAATACGCGGAACGTGGCTCCTCGCTTCCACCTTTTCCACGTCGTCGCGCCTACTTCCTTCTAACCGTCGGCTCTTCGGCAGAACCGTCATCGAGGAGCGCGCTTTCCTCGTCCGCCGATTTTCCTCCTTACGGCCGTCCCTCTCCGTCCCAGCCACGAAGAGCGGCGTGGACGGGAGGCGGGTACCTCCTTGCGCGGAGAGGCCGGTCTCTCGAAGCCTCGGAAGATGTCTCAGCTCGCTACCAAAGCGGTCGCGCGTATCGTCGAGCATCTCCGAACCACGACCCACTTTGCTCTCTCGTCCGTCCGCCCGTCCGGCCGCCGGTTCGGCGCTGCTAGGCCCTCGGCCGACCAAATCCGCGTCCGCGCCTTCGCCGGCAGCCGGAACTGAAACGCTTTTGTGCCTCGACGGGACGATCAAGGACGAGAAAGTGAATTATAGCCGGCCGCCTCGCTCTCGCGGAGGAGAGCGGCCCGCGGTGGCCGCGTGCCTCGAAGGGCCCGCGAGGCGTCCCCTCGATAACGGGAGCTCCAACGGGAGAAATAGGAGGAACGGAGAGGGCCGTGCGTCGCGCGAAACGAGGCTTTGTATCAAAGTCGCGGCACTCTCGAATCTAGTTCTAGTACGGCTATGAATAGACGACGAGGCCTCTTGGCCCAAGCGCGCGAGGCTCGTATCCCAATTAAATGGCCATGCGATCCTCTTACGATCCCCCGTCGGAAGGCGCGCACGGCACCCGTCGATATTTCGAGGAGGCCCCGGAAACATCGCGGAGCCCGCCGCGGGCCTCCTTTTCCCGTCCTCCGGGGAAAAAGCGCGGATAGGCCGGGTAGGAGGATCCGCCGCGAGGGTCGAGACTTTCTCGCGGTCGATGCGCGACACGCGTATCGCGCCGCGCTCGCCGTATTCGGTTATCTTATTTTCACGCGACTATCTTTATCTTATCGGTCCGGATATCTCTCGCGAACCAGAATAAACGGTACGGACGACGATGACTCGGGGCAAACTCGATCGCGGAGGAAGTACCCGGCGAGAGAGGCTGTCTCATCGGCTGAGTCAGGCCAGGTGGGACGAGGTGGACGTCGGATTCGGGACGATGCCGTGGCCGCCGGGAAACCGTCTCTCCTCCAGCTCGCGCCCGACCCGCGCTGCGCCGCGTCTCTGGCTGGCCCTCCACGGAGGCGTACTCGTAAATAAATATACGGGAGATGGACGGCGCGTAGCGGGAGAAGATCACTGAATTTTTTTTTGGGGCCACCTTATCGCCACGGATATCGCGACTGCTCGATAAAAAGAAGTTTCTGGCGCCGGTGTTGCTGCACCGAGACGAGTTACGGCCGCGATAATAACGACGTAGCTATTTTCTCGTCAATAAAGAATGCTAATGAAACTTATTTTTGCCTCCGTCCGCGAAAGCCGTAATCTCACCGCGGTATGACCACCTCCTAATAATAACGAAGCGCCCGGATAAGATATAACTTTCGCGGTACCTTTGATAGCCTCCCATCGCGATCCAACGTCAAACCTTCCGAGCTTCTCGTCGGCCTTTTTCCACGCGACGCTCCCTCTCTTTTTTCGCGCAAACTCGAGTTTCGCGACGTTACATCCTCGCGTCGACCGCGTCGTTTTTATCGTGGCTCTGCTGGATCTTCCGTCTACGGGATGACGATGGAAATTTCGCCCGCATCGGGATTCGGTGGCGGATTCCTCGAGTTTTTCGATAATACTTTCCGCATTCCTTCGGACTCCCTCCCGAGTTTTCCTCGCGCGATAGTCTCGGCTCGGTGTGCAGCGCAGTCTTTCTCCCCCGTGCACGCGAGAGACCCAAATCGAACTCTGCGCGTCGTGCGACCGGTCGGCATCAAGGGCTAAAAATTTTCTCGGCATCTATTATTAGGGTAGCTGCCCTCAATACCGGTATCTATATTCAGCGTATACGCACATGCGTGGCCATGTCCGTGTGTGTGCGCGCATACGCCTATGTATAGCGAGGGTCCATCGTCGAAGATGCAGGCGAGGAGCGTCGGTCAGCCCGGCCTAGGCCGCCGCCTAGAATTCGAGACGTTCGGAGTTTATCGATTTTTTCGATCGAAAATCACCGGGGACTTTGGAAGGTTCTCGAGCGTAGATTGGGAAAAACTCTGCTCGCGCGTATCGTTCGTTTCTGGCGCCGACGGAAATTTACGATCGGTCGAAGGTGAGGCTCGTGGATCGGAGCTACCGTGTATCGCGTGGCCCGGTGAGCGTTATCCTCAAATGTTGACCTTTCGATCGGAATCGGCGGTTCGAGTCTTCCTTTCTCCTCTCACGATCGTCTTACGCCGTCGTTGACATCCGCCGCTGTGGCGACGCGACAATCGTAGGAAACTGGACCTACGAGGCTCACGTGCGGAATCGATCCTGGATGGCGGCGAGATAAAACGGAGATATCCGAGAAGCGGTGGTCGTAAAGCAGGACCGGTCAACGCGCGGGCCGCGGTCGTATATGTACGTAGTTTCCTTTTTTATTACCAAGTATCACCGTATAATACAATTTTTCGATCCTCCGAACCATGTTTTTTTTTTCATATCCGGTTCTTGGATTGGTTTTTGTTTTCCATTTACGCCGATCAAACACTTTCGGCATAGCTCTGCATTCGAATCGATCGCCCGCTACAAAGATCGGTAGGCGCGAAACTCGCCGTAAAGTCAGATTTCGAGAAGAATATTGGAAAAAATAGCCTTTATTCTTATTTATACGCTGCCCGTGGTGCAACTTCGATTGGCCAGGCATGTCGTAAAGCACAGCGCGATAGGCGCCTCTTCCGATCGCTGGGCGGCATCGTCGGACGAAGGGATCCGTTCACCGCGATGGGCGATGGGAGATCGGATCGGCTACGGATCGCCTAGACCAGTGGTCTCCAAACCATTCCGACTGCCTGCACCTAAGACGGAAAAAAATAAATGGCGCGTACTCTCGATCGAGGGAGCGGAAATTAAGACTCGAGTAACCGATAAAACTGCAAAGTCGTTTCTTTCAAACCAGAGATAGTAGGCAATTTCCTGTCCACGGATTGGTTTCTAAACACTGGGATGCTCCACGAACGATACATTGAAATGTTACGTGTACGTAAGCCTCGACTCTTTGCCCGTTGGTATTCCAGCCTCGAGTATAATTTAGTATAAGTTTGTATATCGCCGATCTTTCGAGCACCTTAACATCCAGCTGGGCGCATCGAGCAACGATCGGAAATATCGAAGGATAGAAAAATCGCGATCGACGTACCCCCGGGTATCGTCTCGCGTACCCCACTTTGGAGACCACTGGCCTAGGCTAGGGAGCGCTCTCGTGTAATAAGGCAGGATGGAATAGGATCGAATCCGCGCGACTTGGGATAGTCGGGGCACGGCGGTAGTGGTCCGGCCGGTCCGGCTTTCTCGAGAGGTGCACCTTGGCACACTTACCGGCACAACCCCACGCCACTTCGCTCCACGCCACTCCACGCCACTCCACGCCACTCCACTCCACTCCACTCCACTCGGCTCCGCTCCGTACACGGCTCCGCGCTCGACCGATCCACACGCTGCAGAACGATTCTCCTCTCCCTCCCTCTCGCTCGCTCTCTCTCTCTCTCTCTCTCCTCCTTTTTCTTATTGCGCCCCCCCCCTCCGTTTACCTCCTTCCATGCGCTTTTTGCGTCTCTTACCGGATATCGCTAAGTTAAACGCGCAGTGGTATTTACTTCTCCCTTTGTTACCTTTGTTACGTACGAAGCCAAGGTAGACCTTTTCCTTTCCTCCGAATTTCTTTCCTGCACATTATGCACGTACGCTTTAATATTCGCGTTATCTTGGCGGTTTCTGCTAAGCGCGAGAACGAAGTAGCTATTGGCTCGCTGTTCGCGCTGCTTTTCTTTGTCGATCGTCGCGTACCGCTCTCGGACCTCTCTCCCTTCTCGATCATTTCGAAGATCCGTAAGGAAGAGAGGAACGGATTAATATCGATTGGCTTTCAGCCGTGCCGGCCTTGTCAACCTTCGAGGAATCGACGACGAAGGTTTTACGGGCAGCCCGGATTCTCGTGCACCGGTCGTGCACATCTCGGGTCGGGCCTCTCGCCTCGCTCTTTCACTCCGGTGCGTGCGCTTTTTAACGCACACGCTCGTTTGTCACCCTGCACACATGCCGGTGTCCACGCATTTGCCGGTAACACCTGCGCGGACGTGGCTTTACAAAGAGAGGAGAGTCGTACGCAGCTGAGATTGGTCGGACGGGTGTACGTGCATTTTTTACGGAAATTATCGGCTTCTTCTCTCCATTTGCGATTTCTCGATAGAGAGTTTCACGGAGAATTTTACTGGTAGGACGTCGAAGCGATTCGTCGAGGAACGTAATTCTAGATTTGATCTTACGGTAAAGTCTAACCGGAACGTACTCAACTTTCTTCTGCGACGCGACGCAGTGCCAATGTACTCGTAACTGATTAACCACGTTGAGTCACGCAGTTCGTCGTATCTGCGCGAATTAATTTGGAATTTCGAATGTAATTATTTGATCGTGTTTTTAGTACTTACGGCATCAAATAAACACGCGCCGATGGCGCAGAGATGATTCTTGCCGGCCGAGCACGCTCGGTGCTGCTGGTCGTCGTTGAAGGTAACCGTACGATGAGTAATCGGGGGGGGTTAAGGTAAATTTAAAAACACCGTGTCTACGTTCTTCGTCTATAGCTTCGTGGAAACTTAGCTGGATTTCCATTAACGCGTAAAGATAGACGCTGGGGCGTAGGCAACTCTGGCACATCGATGTTTACATAAGGAAGATGCGCTTGTATCGGCGATACGTGGGAAGATGCACCCACGATGATAATTTGTACATCGGTTCGCGCGCAAAGCCCGAAATTTTCTCGTTCTACGAAGCGTAATTCGGAGGTACTCTATCTTCGTTCTCCGTTTAAAAGAGTCGTAGGGGATTTTCGAAATGGGTGATCGGGAGCTCGGTTGGCCGCGTAAGGGGGTTGAGAGTCGAAAATGGTCGTTATCCTTGGTCGAAACCGTATTTCGGTTTCTCACCTCGCGGGTGCATCGGCACTTTGGTAAGATCGTCGCTGACGTTGGTGCACGCAGAGGAGATAAGTTCGGTGGGCGCGTTGGAGCGAGAGAGCGAGCGAGCGAGCCAGCGCCCGATGGGCTTTGCACAAATTGACCTCACTCTCGCACGACGGCACGGCTGCTGTTGGCTCCGAGAATCGCTCGGTTACATAACCGCGGAGGCAGAAGTGCCTCCTTCTTCTCTACGGGTTCTCGGCTTTTCCTGGCTGAGCCTTGCCTCGCCTCGTCTCGCCATGCCTTATCGCGCGGCGCACCTCTCGTACGCCGCGCGGGCGCTTCAGAATGCGAAGATCCTGGCCAAAATCCACGATGCAAATGCGTTCGCTTTGCATTCACATAAATGGCCGTTTATCGTTTTTATCGATCCTTTTTTCTATCGACAGGTGCGAGTGGACGAGGATAAAATTGGAGTGGAAGCGAGGAAAGGATTCGATTTTATTTTGTATTCGTTACCGGCAGCCTCCAGAAATCCGGCAGGTTATCATCGATCCCGATGTTTTTCGACGTACACCATCGAGTGCACCATTCCGTTCTTTATCGTTCCGACCTTGGATATGTTACCGGTGACCCCACGAATGGTGCTATGATACAAACCTCGTACGAAACGAGAGACGCCCTTTATATTTTGGCTACGATATCGGGATTTCGAAGCACCGTGCGTCTTCCTCCGCGATTGTTTCCAGCCTTCTCAACCAAATTTGACCGGTGAGAATTTTCCTTCGCTCGCCAGCGGTCCCTTCGGGGCCTTCGTCGAGCGATGAGAAATATTCTGCCAAGAACTATTGTGAGAATGAGAAGTGAAAGTGCACGTCTTAATCGCCGTTAATGATATTTTAATTGCCGACAGGCGCGAGGAAGAAGCGCGCAAAGTATCGCCATTCGGCGGTTAGAGTCGAGCACGTAACGTGGACCCGAACGCGAGCTGTCCGTGGAGCACGCAATTCCTTTAAACGAGGGAGAATTGGAGAGAGAGAGAGAGAGAGAGAGAGAGAGAGAGAGAGAGAGAGAAAATTGTCGTAATTTCATTTGCCAGGTTGGCTTTGGATAGGCGCAAGCGCCGGCGAGGCCATTTTTGCTTTCGCAAAAAACTGTCCAAGCTCGTAGGTCCCTGCGCGGCACAGCTCGTATAACCGACAAAAATGGGGAAGCGAGCGAGAAAGAGATACACGCGCGATTACCGCTGGTCGTTCCGCGCGACGTTCCGCGGCAGACTCGAGAGGGAGGCGAGAAAGAGCGGCTAATCGTTCGGTAAATTTAATCTAGTGAAAGTACGGGCACGACCGGAGCCGCTTTGCCCAATTCTTTTCCTCTTTTTTTCTCTCTTCCCCGGCGTCGTACGCAACGGCGCAAAGTTTCGGCCAAGATCGTTTCCACGGTCCCGAGAGCGTACACCCGGGACGACGGTTTCACCGAGTTTCACCGTTCTGCTCTCGAGCCACGGCTTTTGGGCCATTCTCGTCTTATCGTTATGCAACGATCGGCCAACGGATAAACGCGTTAAGTCATTCTTATCCGTCGAAATCATAATCCGTCCGCTTCGATTTCCGCCATCCCCCGTGGCCGGTAGCCCGCGGCCGCACCGAAGACCTCTCCGACTTGGAATTTCCGAGCGACGGATGCTCGACCGATAAAATTCCTCGGCCGAGGGGCCGCGCGATTAAGGTCACCGTTTCGAGCGGAGACGGTCGCACGCGGCGCGACTCGTACGAATTTTCGACGCACGGGAGGAGGTTTCCGTCGCTTGCAATCTCGTTCGCACGTTATTCTTTGGCGGTGCGCTTATCGGGAGGGTCTCGAGCCCACTCGAGGCCGAATCGGCGCCGATAAGGGATCGAGCGCGAGCACTCGCGAGAAACGGTGCGCGCCTTCCAACAAGGAGGGTCCCCCGAGAATCTCTCCTTTGTCTCCCGTTAGTCAGCAGCGTGCGTCGTCGGCATGCGCGCCCGGCCGCCTCGATAAGCGCCCGTCCCGCTATCTTCCGCGAATCACCGATTATCGTCCGCGCTCCGCTTAAAAATAGCCATGGTTTACGCGCGCAGCCTCGAAACTTGGGTTGGCGCGTTTTCTGCGCCGACGGTTCATTCATGAGTTCGATGTCGGCCGACACGTGCGCAACGCCCGCAGCTAAGCGTCGCGAGCGTACGCCGCGTGTGCGCCGCGACGACCGCCGCCGACCACTCGCGCCCATCTTCCTCCGCTTATTCTCTCACCTATTCCTCGCCACCGACGGCCAACCTCGCTCGGCCCGAGGTCCACCCTTTGGGCCGAGATTCCGAACTCCCGGGCCTCGAACTCGAATCTACCTCGTGGAAGTCGGAGCTCTGCCGAACGAAGATCGGTCTTCGTGAGGGAGGGAAGAAAGGCGACTCGCGGGGCTCCGACGGAAAGTAAGCCCTTGCACGAGCAGCAACGTGACATAATGATCGTCGGATCGAAAATGCGTATAAATAGCGCGGCTGGACGTCTATTTTTGCCAATGCCTTCACCGACCGTCCGCGCGCACCGGCGTGAAATCACGAGTTTTTCCGTACTCTCGAGAGGCTGCAGCGTTTCTTAGGCGTACCTCGGGGCGGTAATTTCGAGCCGAGGACGGCTCGGACCACCTTTCGCGCGGCGATGCGGCTAAAACCGCGATGTCTTTGCGCACCGCCCAGTCGGCTGTGCGTGGGTCGAACAGTATTTACCTGGAGCCAGGGCAACGTCGGAAAGTCCGGATTCGCGGCCGCTCTTGGAAAAGCGACGAACGTTTGGCGCGTGGCGATACGAAAGGGTATATGCGTCGATGCTCGAAGAGGACCTCCGACTCGTCCCATCGGTATCCGCTCGTTGAGCAAAAGATTCCCGCGAAACGAGAGCCCATCCGCTCGAGTCGAGCGTCAAACTCTTCGCGCGCGATAAATACGTACGATATTTGTTGGGCCGCGTAATGCCCGCGCAAATCGAGTCGCGAGGTGCAATTTGCGCGGAGGATTCTCGTATAAACATAATTTAGATAAGTCGTCGGTTTCCGGCGCGGTTCGAACCTCGAACCTCCGGTACGACGGAGCGCCGAGCACTCGGATTTCGTATCGCCTCTAGTACGTTTAACGAAGCGCCGAGCGGATCGCGGATCGAGCGCGATGGATGATGCAATCGAGGTCCATTCGCGCAAATATTACATCGACTTTGGTGGATACGCCGCGATGCGATCGTCGTCGATCGAGTATTCGCGAATAGAGAGGCTCGCGACTCGTTTCGATTATACCAGCGTATCTTGGGACGACGCTCGCATACGCTTCTGCGCTTTGTACCTTGAATTCGGTAAGATCGCGCGAACGGCTCGGTCGAGAAGACGTGGAAAGAAGTCGGTGGGTCGTAAAAAATCGTCGAGCAAAGTTTCCTCGTTCGTAGGTATCTTGCTCGTTAGATCGTTGGTCAGTTTTGCGGTTATCGCTGACCCGAAGTGCACCGTATCGTCCTTCGCCTTATTCGCGGAAAAAGATGACTCGGCCCGCGAGGCTAATCTCCGCTCGGGAGGGTTTTACGTGTTTGTCGAGCCGGCCGTTGCGACGCACAAGGTGCGCAACTACCGGTGCATCGGCGTGCATGTCGCGGTCGCCCTCGAATCGATAAAAATAATCGCGCCTCGTCGTTTTTCTTTCGACGTATACCCGAAGCCGGAAAATTACGCGCGGAGTGGAAACGATCGAGATCGCCGGTCGTTCTACCAGCCTATCCGCTATCCGATCTCAACGATCCTCTCGAGATTTATTCGACAAAGTCGATAAACCAACTCGGCCGAGAAGAGCGTTCGCCGAACAATTATCGTTAGAGGCGATGGCAGAATCAAAGGCGCGACGAAAGATGCACGTGGGCCAGTGCGTGGGTCGAAAGATACCACCCACGCCTTCTGTCACCTCGATTAATTCATCCACGTTAGATTCCAGCAAGATGTTCTCCGCAAAAATATTCGCCCGTTCGGTAGAATCCTCCGGGTCTGGAGTAAAACGTTGGCTTCTCGAATAAGCCATCTGCGCGCATGGGATGCCGATAGGTTCCGTTCGAGCTTCGAAAGCGCTCGTCGCACTTTCCGCGATCGATTATCCAGAACAACGCTGTTTTTCGCTCGGCTTTGCGCCTAACGCATTTTCTCGGTCCTCGATCGGAGATTTAATCCACGAGCGTAGGAATCTCGAGGAAAAAAGGCACCTGTCCGAAGCTTTATCTCTGTGCGACAATGGAAAACCGAGACGGACGATTAACGAAGGCGCGTCCGTTAACGACGTGCCAATGGCCTCTATACATCTACCTCTTAATAATTCGATGAGTCACTTTCAGCGCTCGTAGCTCTTTTTTTTTTTTTATCAAGCTGACTCTACAGCTCGAGGACGTCGAGCAGCGGCTATCGTCTTTCCGAGTCATGACTTCCGCGCTCGCCTACTTTCGGCGAGCCCAGAATTTAAATTCGAGAATTTCGAGTCGGATAGAGAGCTACTTTTCCCTAAATCGAGGCATCTCGCTCTGGCGCGCGTAGGCCGAAGGCAGCGACTCCACAATCTCCGGAACGATCGCTCTGACCTATAACCTACGCGCTAAGCCGACCTACGAAGCGGCGACGATCTTACCTATGCACGTACATCGCACGACGACCGTGCCGATCCTTGCGTCACGCAAGACCCTCGCCGGCCGATCTTATCCATTCCTAGGCCAAGTGCCCTCCATCCTCACGAAAATTCTCATTTTCGCCACCTCATCGACGCTCTTTTCACGAGTCAAATGTATAATACGTAGAAAAAAGGCGAGAAAACGACCCGGCGACCGGGCGCAAGAATCGATTACATCGACAGATTTATGAGACAAACGCTCCGCGAATGGAATTTGATCAAATGTTTGATTTGTCGATCAAACATCGAAAACACATCGGTCGTGTGGCGCGATGTCTGTGTAAAGATCTCGCGTTTTGCGTCATAGCTTACCAGCGGAGAAACAGTTGTGGCACCGTGCGGGTTTTCATAGTCGACCATTCATATGCGCGGCAATAACGACGCGTACTCTTCCTATCGACAAAAACAGGAAACGCCTATGGACGTGGGTACATTGATTTTTGGCATGTGCGAAGCCGCCATTCAACTTTCGCGTACTATGTTTTTCACGCGTGCAGAGCTGTTTTGGCAATCGCACGTACCAAGGTCGTACGCCGCTTCTTCAATGAAATCGTGTTTAAGTTCCCCGGGGCGCCAGATATTGCGGGCAGATTACATTTATATCGGTACGATCGAATAATCATGTAAATACGCTCGGTTCGACGATCCAGATTGGTTGAGCAATCGCGCAGGGGGCCGCGCGAGCTTGAATAACGATGCAAATTAGCGTCGTTGGTCCGCGAAAGCTCGTACTTCCGCGAAACTAAACGCGCCTAGATACGGATCCATCCGGCGTTCCTTTTCGAAGGCGGCGAACGCGACGGTCCTTTTGCCCCATTCGCAAAAACGGTCAGGACCGTTGACATTTCGCCTTCGACTCGGTCGTTCCGAATAGGACTTCGTTCCGCGAAGCGTTATCTTCGCGAATGGACGTGGAGAGTACATCTAGACGCTCGGCGTGCCCAAGGAGCAAGGATTTCCCATGAACTCCTCTTACGTATATACGTATACCGATCTCTCGGATGCCAGACCGATTATTCTCACTCTCGTTACCTTCGGTATTCCGCTACCCGGTGAACCGCCACTTAAACCATACAATCTCTTCCAACCTCTAATCGGCTTTGCGAGTAAACCGTGCAACGAGCGTACTTTTATTTTTCAACGAGCATTTACATTCTTCGAATGGAAAAATGACCTACGAAATAATACTAGGCTACGCATTAGCCCGCCACGCGTTGCAAAGTAGAATCCGCATCAACGATTTGAAAGGAGGAATAACGAGCGAGCCCGCGGTCCCTTTTCGAAGGAGTTCGAACGAGAAAGCTCGAATTCGGCCTACGTCGCGAGTCGAAGGCGTAGCGAGGATGCGCGATGAAGTCAACTCTCGGAGATGGAGGAAGGGAGGGCGACGAGAGGGCGGCGAGAGGGAGGGAGAGTGGGCAGGAAGAACGGTCCGCAACGCGAGCTATGTGCGTACACGTAATGCACTCCGGCGTGCACTTACGATGCACATTGCGCGACCTTGCGGGCCACGGGCGAATAACGGCCTCTGTGCGGGTGCGCGACTGCGCATGTCTCGCTCCTGCGCGTGCATCGCACGCACGTCTCTCTTCCTCGCCCCCTCCGACGCCCCCTACCCGCCCCTCCCCTAACCCTACCCGCCCCGCCCCCCTCCTCCGCGCTCTTATTCGGGATGCACGGCCAGGATCGTTCCCCCGGCTCATCGGCATCCGCGCTCGCATAATCGGATCACCGCGGACTAACTCTACGAGGTGGAAACATATCATCCGCTGGAGCCCCTCCTCTCTCGATCGAGGGCGAAGGAACGTCCGAGGGAGATCCTACACGCGCACCGAGAAACGTCGAGATTCGCGGGACGCTCGATTTAAGGCAGATGACTATCGGCGGGTTGTTATCGATGGTTATCGGCGGCTCGTCCGCTCTTCTCCTGCGCTCTTCCTCCGCTAGCCAAAATTATCCTCCGCGATTGCGCCGGTGACGCTCGGAGAGCGGGGGCCGATAGTAAATTAAGTTAATAATTAAGTCTCGACGATAGTCGTAATCGGTGTACGGAGTGCGAGGTTAACGAGTGATATCGCCGAGTCTCCTTTCGAGGAGGCGCCTTATCGAGCGCCGTGCGGGGAGAGCGCGGGGAGGAGTTTCCATGAACCGGCCGTTATCAGCGATTAGCATCGATCTAAGTCGCCCTCGTCTGTTTATATCGCGCGAGTTGCACCACGCGGCTTTTTTGGCAGGGAGGATGCCCGATACCTACCCTCGATCCAAGGGTACCTACTCCCGATCGGGAGAAGGGTGCGTCGAGCGTCGCGAGCGTAGCGAATCCTTTGCCGTCTCTTTATTCCGCCTAGAGCACGTTTGGCCGATGGCAAACACAGCGATCGCAAACAGCGTTTAGCCGGCTGGAAAAAAATACCTACCTCGTGAGTAAATACGCACCTTTCCGGCGGCGTACATTCTAAATCGCTCGGATACGATCGACGGATGTCGTCTTTCGGGATCGCGCCGTGGATTTCATCTTCTACCTACCTTTCAACTCCCTTCCGCCGAGAGTATCTCTCGGCGCGGATCTCTCTGTCCATCGACTACACTGGCGTAGCCCTCGGAAGACATCCTTGCCGAATTGTGCGGTAATAAATGCCACGGAGCACCGTTCGGGGTCTTAATCGGCGATAAGCCGTGTGCACCGGCGCGCGAACACGGGGAGAGAAGGGTGGTTTTATCGCGCCGATAAAGTATCTGTCGCGCGAGCGAAGGGAATTTCTCGGGACGATCGTTGCGACGCCGATCGGCTTCGAGCAATTCGCCGTTTTGGAGGCGCATCGATGCACGCGCGGGAGGATCCTGTCCCCTGGGTCATCGAAGATTCCATCGACGAGGATATTCGCGCCGATAAGCCAACGACGCGTACGCGCTCGAACGAGGAGCGAGAGGCATTTCGAGGAGGAAAATCTCTCGATCTTGCTCTATGTGTCGTAGCCGTAAGTCGGAGAATTGCGCCGAAACGACGATACGATAAGAAACGTATCGGATCCAAAGACGAAATAAGCCGAAAATAGCCCGGGTCGCTCGATATGTAAGATCGCACCATTTGCGTAATAAGCGGGAGGACGCGAGTTCCGTTTATCGTCTTCGTTCCTCTCCTCTTATCTATTATCCCGTCCTCTGTCTTCTCTCCTTCGGCGTATCAATCCATCGGACTCTGCGCAGTTATTAAAATTCATGCCACGGATACGTGATAGAAGATATAGTTCGTCCTTCCTTCGTGGCCGAGGGTCCGAGCGGTCGGTACTCTTCGTCTCCTCGGATCCGATTGCCGGTGCTTCCACGGATGCCTCTTGGCAAAGGTAAGAATGCCCCGATCGAGAGGCAAATCGCGGACCGTCGGGACCGAGCCGAGGGATTTGGCCTCGAAATCGGCGAAATCGACGGAAGAAATTCCAGGGTTCTGTTACGTGCATTACGGTATTCAAAATAAATACAGGTTTCTCAAGGTGTAAACCTCCGCGGGAGCAAAGCGACGTAACGAAAACACGGGAACGCCGCGACGAGCGCGTACGTAACAGGAAAACGAACCGGAGAATACGATCTCCTCTCGTATTATCGCGCTGATCTCATTCGAGTCATCTCGCTCTTTAACAAACACTCCGGTAATAGCTGGTAGTGTGTTTCGTTGCAATGCGGACGTCGGCCAAGGAAAGAATGAGAGAAGATTCAAAGTTCCTCGTCGTGGCGAGTCTACGCGTCGGTTGGCGCGAACCATAGCGCGCGCGCGCGCGCCTAGATGCTCGAATCCGGCGTGATCTGGTCAATCTGGTAGGTTATCGGTACTTTCCGTTTTTTGCCCCGCTCGAATATGAAGAATCGTAATGTGGTGCGCCGCGCACGAGGTCGAGAGCTGTACGAGCCTCGGTGCTCGTGAGGGCCGTCGAAGAGGCAGCGAGCGGCTGGCTCCTCCTCGTGTAGCTGCCATCCAAGTACGCGGCCCTTATCTCGCAGATAAACAAACGAGAACGAAAAAGGGTAACGTCGGGGCCTCCAAAAGTTATCCGCGTGCCCTATCCGCGCCTTCACCGAGTCGCCCTGCTCGTCTTCCACGCTTCCCGCTCCTATCTTACGTGACCCACTTCCCGACACGGCGCGGGGAACCGTAGAAAACTGTGAGGAAGTGGGAAAAGGCCACGTTGAAACGCCTTGTCGAATTTACTTCCTTCCTTACTTCCGCGGATATTGCACCGCAATGTTCCAACGAACGATGATGATGATTCTGCAAGTTTGTCACTGCACGGCGCATTCTTCCGAATGTAGCGCTTGCGGTGAGCGCCAAAAATGGATCGAATCTTGAAGATTATCTTCCTTCCTCCCCGCAGTGCCATTGGGATCCGATCGTTCTTCCCGCTTTCTCGTGGATCGTTCGTTTCGATTCTTATTCGCTTTTTGCTTTGAATATTTCGACCATCGTCGCCCAGCAATTGCACTGTTTGGTGTCTTCCAGCGGTGAGGATAGTATTGTTTGCCGATCAAACAAAACGAGTAACTCAAATAAGAGCGGGGCAAAGCGGAATGAAGCCCAAGGACGGGGCCTCTGTTTTTAAATCGTACTCATTATTTTAATACATTCGTTTAAGCGCGTCGACGCTGCTAATCCTGCGGCCGTTTCTGCTGATTTCGATGCTCTGATTGTCCATCGAGCCCCCTCCGCGCAAAAACATTGCGGCCTTTTGAAACTTTGCGACCCAGAGAAAATTGACTCGTTTCGCCAGATTTTTCTCCCCCTGGACAGCGGCAAGGGTCGTTTTATCGCCCTTGACTTTGACGATCGATCAGAGCCATTTCGCTCCTCGTTAATTATAGGTACGTTAACGAATGTACGACCTTAACGAGGGCTTTGACGGACGACAATGACGGCAGCCGCGTAGAGCGCGTCGTCGTACGGAGCACCCAGAGGAAATTGTTCTTTGTTGGGATTTTTCTTTTGTACCGGTGGTTTCTTATTGAACTGACGTGACCGGAAGCCCTGGTTCGAGAGTCGGTACCCGTACGGCGAGCACGCATTAGCATTCCCTCGAGAGTTTGTCGGCACAGAAGGTGCAGGAGCGTGTGCGTAGGCGCGACGCACGCACGAGTGCACGTGTGCCACACACGCGCAAACGTCATGCGCGAGTACCTACTCCGACACGTGGCCCGCCAGCGCGAACTCGATCTACGACGTCACTCGTTCCTTCGTGCCAAAGTGCAAACCTCAAAGCCTGCGCTAAACCGTCGCTCATCTTCCGACTACTCATTTTTTTTTTTTCCAAGAAATACCCGCGGCGGGGACGTTTCCAATTTTCGAATGGAAAGCACACTGTACGTTCTCTATAAAAGTGTTGACGAAACGCTTTTATAGATCGACATGATTTTTGGATAAAAGCCTGCTCGATCCCGGGTTTCCTATTGGCACTTCGGTCGTTTCGGTCGATAGGCAGGCAAACCGAATCGCGGACGAGGAGGGAGTCAAAGTCGTCGTGGAGCTCGGAGAGGAAGATAGGATGATCCAGGCCACTGAAAAAGGAAAGTGAGTGCTACCGCATCTACTAGTAGGTAGAACTCCTCCGTCGTCATTATGCAATAATTATTATGATCGCGCCGTCGCCGTCATCGCCATCGCTGTCATTATCGCGGGCCGATTGTAGACTCTTGGTATCGCTCCTATCGTAATCCGGCCTATCCTTTTGATTATAAATAATTACGCGTGCAGGCCGCGTGCACGATTATCGTCGGTGCAATTCGCGAATCGAGGAAAGTAACGGCGGAGATTACTTCCCGTTTACTTCTTCGCTCGGCGGTATAATGCGCTTACGTAAGCGACGTGCCCGGCGGTTATTAAAAATCATTAATTATCGGGCACGGTAGGGATAAACGTAACGGCCGTTATTCGCTGACGAGTCGGAGTATCGAGGGGAGAAAAGTAGCACAGGCGGTTTTCGCGGTGGCAAACGAGCACGTAGGAACAAAGAGAATCTCGTGCCAGTGGCATGACTTGCCGACCGGTAGGGAGATCTGGAAGTCTCGAAGGATGATATTCGCTCGTCCTCGCTCGATGGAATCCAGGAAGAACGAGTCTCGGCCACTCGAGGCGCGACGTTCTTTCCCAGGAAGTAATACTCTCGAAAGTCGACGCATCTCGCTGGACTCTCCGCGTTTGCTCTCCCGCAACGATGCGTCCTACGTCTCCTTGGCAGCCGCGATTTGGGCAATGGAAGATTTTGAGAGAAATCGTGTCATCGACGATCGAGAATCGACGAGCGGGTTGGTCGTACGTCAATGGACGGTTCGATGAACTACCTGAGAACACTGCGTTCTGTCGAGTCGACGAATTAAACCTTTGTTCCACGACCGCGCTAAATTGCGAAACTACGAACGATCGGGCGATACAGCGATACCGCGAATACTTATAATCGATCGATTTCACGCGGCATCCCTTATTCGTTCCTCGATCCTTAGCGCTACAATATAAATCGCCATGGCGCATAACGGGCGTGAAATAATAAAAGAGGAACGTGTAAACTGCCGACGATGGAGCAACGTCTCTGGACTCACGATGCATATCTGATCATTTAATTGAAATAAAGCGGCAGCAGCTCCATTGCGCTAGTGGTAGTCGCAAGTGGGACGCTATGATGTAATTGCTTTAATTCCCTAATTAATTAAAATACCCTCGTCGCTACGCACGACACCGCCGTGCGTGCACCTCCGTTCTCCTACCCAAACGATCGAGGAACGCGCGTAGGAATAAACGTTACGTTATCATTAAGAGCGCCGAGGTCCTTTTTCGATATTCGTCGTCGAGGAAGTCGTTCCTATCTTCGGGGAGGCACTCGTTCGCATGCTTATCCGAGTAATAGCAAGTTTGACGCAAGTCCAGGAACGCCGACTTTTATGAGAGGAACAACGAGACGTGCAACGTACCGCAAGGTTACGCATAAACGACAACGTGGGCCACGGGTGAAACCTTCCCTTTCATAAAAATTGGACGCCTCTCTCCCGCGTCGCTTCATCGTTCTTCCCATTTTTTTCCTCCGCCAACTCTCTTACGCGCCTCGTCGTAACACCGTCCGCCTTGCCAAACTCGGCGCGAATCTTAAATCGACACCGCAGAGCGCGCAAGGCCTCGGCGCTTCTGTATCTTTAAAGAAGCGTCGCGCTATCGTCCGCGAGCGCTATATCGGCCAATTCTGGCAAAATCCGAGGCGCGTACGGTACGCTCGGCGGATTCCTCGGCCAATCTCCACGCGGTATCGTCGCGCGCGATGCGTCCCTTCTCGCGAAGCGTGTCGCGCGTCGTCGCTACGTACCCTCGCAGATTGTGCGTTCACCACGTCCAACGAACGACATTGAACTACGACCCGCCTCGATGACCCTACTTTTCCCGATGATTTCTCGGCGTGGATCCAACTCGGCCGCGGCGCATGGCGTAGCGAAAGGCGAGCGAGGCTCGATTCGCGCTGTATGCGTCAACCTTACGGAATGTCGGCGACGCGTCAAAACGTAACGCGGCCGTTTGGAAAGAACGGCAGGTTGTTGCCGCGCGGCCGCGCTCCAAGTTAATCGTATTTTGAGGCTAGCGGGTATTGACGTCAGGCTTCGATCGTAAAATCGGCACCGACGCTCGAGCGGTTCTACAAGATTCACCGATCTTCGACTCGAAAATCTCGCCGCTCGGGCTCGATACATATCGGAGGGCAATGCTCGGCTCCGCTGCCTCGCAGCGGCCGAGTTAGCGCGTACGTACGCGAAAGTTCTGTCGAAACGGCGCCTTAGTCATCGTCCTTTTCCGGAGGATATAGGTATATAAATATATGCGCATATATGCGCATATATATATATATATATACGCATATGTATATACATATATATGTATATATATATATATATATATATATACATTCGATAATACTAATCCACGCCGGTACCGCCGCTTTTGCTTTCTTGCAGCGCAGTGACCTGATTCCTTGCGTGCAACGGTAAGAGTGTTTCCAGAGACCGGCGGAGGGAGATGGAAAGAGAGAGTGGATAGAGCGGCAGAGCGGCAGAGCGGGAGAAGCAGAGGAGGAAAGGGGAAAGAGGAAAGAGGAAAGAGGAAAGAGGAAAGAGGCGAGAGGGAGCGCGCGCCTCGTAACACGTAATACCCGTCACGGTAATAGTGCTACGATATTATAGCACCGCTAATGTCATTCATTTGTGATTTAATGGGAGAAGTCCCGACCGCAGCCCCTAGGACAACGACTGCGCGGCCGACTATCGAATCCGCGGAAAATGCTACCTCGCGCCGGGCCCGAGGTGCGCGGCGCGTAAAACTCCATCCTCGCGGTCCTCGCCCGGTAGTTTCCTTCCTCTCCTTTCCACCTCGGATCCGCGAAATATTCCTGGCGGAATCGACGACGCGCTCGACCGAAGCGTGGCGCGATGTAGGTCAGAAATATGAGGCATTGCGCCGAGCGAGTGATGTACGAAAGACCAAGGAGCGCTCCAGAGGCTGGCTTGGCCGTCGATAAAGCTCGTTCTGTTTGGCGGATCTTGGACATCGGCATACCGGACGTTTAGCTCGCTTCTTTCTCGAGGCGAACGTCGTAGAAATTCTAGGCGTTCGCCGTACACGCGTTACGGTGCTCACCGTACAGATTTCTTCCTCCGATCCCTCCTTCGCCATCGGTAGACAGTCGCGATTGGTCTCTCCGCGGTCTCTATGTAGGTTATCCTGGTTACGCTAGTTACGATGGTCTCTTAGAATTTAGGTTGACCATATGGCGAACGTAATCGTCGCGTTTCTTTCTCGGTAGGATATTAATATCGCGAGGCGTACTAGAACGAACGATTCGTACGAGCCGCTCGCCGATTCTGCCGATCGACGAGCTCGGTGGTCCCTCTCGCCGTTCGCTTCGCGCTCGATAGCGATACGAGGAGGGCGGAAAGCGCGTAAAAGCGGACGTTGCCAGGTTTTAGCGCGTTCTGCGTACCGCTGGAAAGGTGCGGGTTTGCGCGGCGCGTAACGAGTAGCTACGATAACGGTCGCTCGTCCCGACGCGGAGGAAGGTGTACGAGCAAGGGTGGTGTCTTATTTGGAATAGCGAATCATCCATCGAGTGGGCGAGGTATTTGGTCGTACGGAAGAACCGCGGTAAAAATAAATTCTTAACTTCCTCGTGGATACGTGGATGCGTGGGTGCGTACACGCACACCGCTGGCGGGCCGTGCACGCACGTCTCTTGGCAGACACACGCGCCGGTTAGTGCCTCGGAATCCCACTCCGCCGCGAGGTCCTTGAGCACTTTGAGACTATACATTTATTTATTGGTTTCCAACTTGGACCATTCTGACCACATGGTCCATGGCGCACCGTTCAAGGTAAATTCGAAACGATCGAACCCGCGATGTGCGTTATCTTACAACAATATATCGCCGTCGTTTAAATCGCTGCCCGAGGTTTTGGAATATCGATTCGAGCGTACGACCGCCGATGTCGTGAAATTTCGTGTTTTGGAAAAAAAGGGTATCGCGATTTTGGAAAAAACCACGGGAACGTAGGTTAGGACATCGAGACTCGTCGCGTCTCTCTGGGAAAATTAGGTACGTGCCAGTGATCGAACGATTTCGGTTGGCCCGTGAATTCGGACTTGATCTGCGGCAGGTGGAAGGGAGAACCGCTTTCAGGCGCGTCCGTGACGCGTCGTACGCGTCTAATATAGCGATGCAGGCGTGGAATATAGGTCGCACGCTAGAGTGCTCTTTTATATATGCCGCTACACGCTCGAAGATCATGGCAAGGATACGCACACGCGTAGAGCTCGAGCGCACGGATGCACGCATCGCGCGCATCGTGAATTCCTCGACGTTCTCTCGGTTCGTTTCGAGCTGCTTTTTTGGCTATCGGAAAGGACAAGAAACCCGCTTCTGGTCCCAGCAGGAGGGGGACGATCCTGCGTATCTCGAAATAAAATCTAGCATCGCGGACGATCGCCGTGTAATCGTAAGAGTATCGTCTTCGTCGTCGCGGTCGGTGTCTGCGCTCGACGAGTCGAGAAGTCGAGGGGCGAACCTCGCAGGAGAGGATCTTGGCGAGGGGGCGTGCGAGTAAACGAACAAAGTCCCGAAGTACGGAGGAGAGAATGGATTTACGCGCGCAGGATAGTCACTCGCTTATTTTAATTCCCTCCAAGTTCCGCACGTACGACTGCGACCCGTTACGGCCGGCATAACAATGCATGACGTAACTCTGGGGTCGAATCCTCCTTACCTCCTCCGTGCAACGATGTTACAGGAAAGTGAAACTCTCGGAAACCAGGTCACACCCACATCGTGCTCGTAGCAGCGAGCCGCGCTGCCGATCTACGAGAGTTCCCTCGTTCCATCGGCCCGGATACTCCTCTGCCCGACTAAAAGAGTCGACGGAAAGGGACGACGACCGGTTGGAAGCTTCGCGAACCGCGGCGAGGACGAAACTTCGCCGCTCCTGTATTTTCCTAACTCAACGCCAAGTCTCGTCGCACGTCGTTTTCCCTGTCTTCGTCGGGGTTCTGCTCTCAACCGCGCCAAAGGCGATGCGGAGAGGAAGTTAACCGACATTGACTACCAAAGTATATTTAAATACGGTATAACGCGGCGATAGACCAGGAGGCACGATTCGTCTCGCTCTCGAGCCGAGACGAGCATAGAGCTCCGGACTCGTGGTAATTTTAAAACGGGTGTCAGCTTCGGCATATTGGACGCTTTTCCGCCAACTCGCGAAGACTCTCGAATCCGTAGCACCGAGCGTACTTTTACGAGCAGCTCTACCGATGATCCACCGTGGCACCGTGTAAACCGCCGTTAATTTCGTCAGCACGATTTATCGCGGCGACACGTCGGCAGGCGTATGTTCGACTCTCTGGAGCGAGCGTATCGCGTCTTCCGTACGCTCGGAACGTGCGCCAGGTTCGAAGCGTAGCGCGGAATGCGAGGGCTGTGTTTGCATGCGTGAGCGCACGCACGCCGGCGCTGGGTCGTGTGCGAGCACGCCTTCTTCAGCGAGCGAGAAGAAGCGGGCGCGGGTGCGTGGGTGCAGAGCGGTGTTGGCAGAGCTGGCCCTAACCCATATTCAGTCGGAGCCAGAATAGAGACCGACCGGATAATAGACTCGCAGGTAATAATATTGCCGCTAGCGCACTTTAAATTATGACATTCAAAGTTTCGCGGTTCGTTAGAACCACTGCCGGCGCGTACGGCCGATTCCAAACGTAGGTGTATGGATACGAACGACTACTTTTTAATTCCTCGCTCCGTTCGCTAAGATCGTTAAGCCGCTCTTCGTGCCCACTCGTGGAGGAGGTTTTTTAGGCGTCCGTGAGAGACTTCGAGGAGTGAGAGCTAAACGCGACGCCAGCCACGAGTACTCCCTCTTTCCCATAGGAACGCAAGGTTCGATCGAACATTTTCCTCGTATTCGATCGTTCGCTCGCAAGGAACCCCCCCCCCTCGTCCAACCGGCGAGAGTTAAAATCGAATCTTCGGAGCGAAGATACGCGTAGGCTTCCTTTCGATTCCCACGCGTACTTTCCGATCGATCGCTCGCTCCGAGCTTCCGCTTCGCGCACCAAGGGTTCGTAGGGAGGAATCGGCGCGGGCTCCGGTCCTCGTTGCGTCCGGTACCGAGCACTGGCCGATAATGGGTCTAAAAGCAGCGACAAGGGTGGCACGTGCACGCAGACGAGTCGGCGTCAAAACTTGGCTTGAAGCGCGAGGATTTTCAGGTAGCACCGAGGTGGACGTCGGCTCCGGCACTTCCTGGCCTCCTCGAGAGGCGCGGGCAAACGCGCCGGCGTCGTTCCGCGGGACGACGATAAACGTATCCCGGTAACTGGGCTGCGTATCGACTCGGAGCACGTGTGTAAATATCGGGTATATCGATATCGCTCCATCTCCATCGGATACGCGTATCGATAGCTCCCTATCCATCGCGCCGATAGACGAAGACTCGCCGAATTCGCGGCCGCTAGCACGTTTTTCGTTATCCGATCCACGTCGGACTCGAGCCGCCAAAATGGAAAGCTGCCTCTGGAAAGCGGAGAAGGTCGCGCAATCGCGGAAAACGCGCCGAGTTAACCGGCTCGTCCTGTCTTACCGCTGGCCACGTATTTATAACTCGGGGCGGTCTTCAGCCCTGAGACAAGTTGACGTAAGCCGATGACTAATTATGTCACCCTCTAAACGTCGGCCGAAGGTGCGCTGCCAAGCCGATCGCGGTGTCCAGATGCCTCTCCGATACGGCGGTCGCGCGCCACTCGCGGGGAGGGCCATCCTTCGATCGATCGGGAAAGGCGATCGTTTCGCGTTCGCCAAGATCGCGCCTCGAGAGTACCGTGCGCGATCACCGGCCGATCGAGGATGCAGGTACGCGGGGTATTTTCGGTGTAAAGTGGATCTAACGATTTCCGAGCTCGACGGCCGCCCGTACATTTCTCCTCGAAAGTTTGGGAAAAGTGGCGTGACCGCCATGCCGCCGGTATACTTTTGTCTACCGTCGATTTATCGGGGCCAAATTTAGACCTCGGGTCGTCACTTTCACTCGATCGATAAGATCCATCCGCAAAATGCTCTCCGACCCCGGGGCAAACTTTTTACAGCGGGCCGGCTTTCGAAAATTAATAGCGGTGGGAACGATGCGCGAGACGTCCCGTGCCAAAGAAAATCGAGTCGGTGCCAAGCCACTTTAATAAGAATAACGTTTGCGCGTTCGTTCATGAACATTTTTATGCGCGAGGAGAGGTGCGTTCCTTTTTAAACGGCGAATCCTTCCTCTTGCCGATTATTGATCGAGGTGTCGTCTCGAAAAATAAGGGAGTCGAATCGCGGTGGTTCTGCCATTAATCGCTTTAGCGAGTCGTGGCGGCCTTCGGAACGCGTCGTGGAATGCTCTCGTCGCTTTTACTTTGAAAATTCGCTAACGGCAACTATTTCGGGAGGTTCCTACACAAATGCGTGGAACGAGTATCGGGGAAACTTTCTTGAAAGGTTGTCGAACGATCGTATAATGTTCTCAACGACGTTATCAACCGCAAAGTCGCAATGCTACCAACCTTCTTCGTATTTTCCGTAGCGCTCTGTACGAATCGGGAAACTTGTTTATCGACTTTCATCGCGCGAGATTCGATTGTTCTTTCCAACGTGTAGGTAGCGCACGGAGATACATCGCGCGGAACGTGTGACATTTTCGCCTCGTTCGATCGAAAAATACAACATCCACGAAGAGGGTTTCGAAGAGCGCGCGGATCGTAAACGACCTGCGATCGTTGGCGATCGAGACGAATTCAATAGCTCGGCGTACATCGCGGTTTCCTTCAACGCGACAGCGTGAAAAACGTGTTTTACGAATTACACGGCGCGGCATACGCTTCCTCGAATATCTTCGCGCGTTAACCGCGCGTTCGTGCACAAACGCCCGGTTCGACGTACACGTAGAACGCGCGTATCCTGTTCGAAGCGAACGTAGACGAATGCTACGGTCGTCACAATGGTGTTAATCTATTTATCCGACTAACAACAAACATATCTGGTGACTCATTCCACGCTGGATACGCGCGTTGGAGAGCTGCGATTGCTTTCCGCGCATACTGGTACGAGACGCGAGCATCTTTTCGTAAATCGGCACTCTTCTGGTCGACCCTCCACTCTCGTCGATCTTGCCTTCTGGTCGATCCGTACCGTTGGTATTTTTTCTAAGGCTCACTAGGAAAAATGTCAGGAGTCCGGCGCATGACGCAAGATTCGGACGAATTATTTCATAGTTTGCGTACAGCGCGGCGATCGAACGTGACTGGAATCGAAGAAGCGGCGGAAATCGAGGGAGCGACGTTGCTCGAAGGCGAGTCGCGAGAGGATCTTCTTCGGCATTGGCGGGGGATGGTGATCGAAGAAGAAACTCGGGATGTTTTATATCAAAATATATTTGTGCATAGACAATAAGACAACCGTGACAGGTAATCTCGTACCTAACATACATCAGTCATACGCCAAGGAACGCGTGCACATGCACATTCACACCGGTGCGCACGTGCGTACCGTGCGCGGGCGCACGAGGTGTACGCGTACGCACATCGTTGAATCGTGCATCATCGAGAGATCCGACAGATGTCTTCGCGATAAAATTTGTCGTACAAGTACTCGCACGGTGGTAAGAAATCTCGGTATCCCGCACGCGATCGAATATACGAACAAAGGAGAAAATGAAGCCCGCTTCACGCGATTGCACGGTAACTCGAGTACGGGGAGTCGGCCAGGCCAGCGTCCCCAGGTAACATAGTCGCAATATTTCTCTTTTGTTTCTCCCGGCCTTCCTCTTGGACGAACGCCTACGTAAAATATGCAACTACAACGATCGCCTTTCGACGCATGCACGCACACATATTATTTACCTCTCACTCTTTTCCCTCTCGCACACACGCGCTCTCCGTTTCTTCTAACAAAATATATTAGCTTTTATGTACATACATCTCGAATAAAATAAAATTAATAAGAGCTATAATACAAGGGTGTAGAAAGTGGTCGGATGTTAGGCCGCGCCGGGCGCGTTCCACCCTGCTGTGAAATACAATTTACAAATCGAGAATGTGGTACCGGTGCATCGCAGCCCCGATACGGATCGCATTTACGGTATCTCGGTATGCTTTTAGGTACTTGGTAATGAGAGCGATAATCTAATTAATTTATCGATATCTAAGAACGAATCTAAACGCGGCGCAACGCGTGCGCGCGTATCTCGGCCGCGTCTCCCTTCTTGGACGAGCTCTTCTTCGCCGGAGACCGACGCGCTTTACGCGCATCCACGCGCCATTTGTTCAGAGTCGCGTTACGCTTTCGTTTCGCGATTCGCGCGATAAATGAGGTGCCGGAGCCTCTGCGAGACCACCCAGTCTTACGTACTTAGCGAAGGTTGGAAGAAGGAAGGCGAGAAAGAAAGAAAGAAAGAAAGAAAGAAACTGAAAGAAAGAGAAAAATTCGAAAGATTCCTGCCGATATTCCGCGGGATCCAGGAGGATCGTCCTTCCGACAAGACGAGATGGAGGGAAGTGTCCGGCGCACTCGCTGCCCGATTCGTACCGCGAAGGGGCACTTGTTCTTCGAAGCAACGACCGTTTCAGCTGCCGAAAGCTCCCCGGAACTTCCACGAGTCTCTCCTCTCGGGCGAGTCACGTTTCGTCGTTCCTCCTCCTTCATCTTTTTCGTTCCGCGTTGTTTCTCTCTCTCTCTCTCTCTCACTCTCTGTCTCTCTCTCTCCTTCTCTCTCTCCTTCTCGCCGTTCCTCCATCTCCTCGTCCGCGTCCTTCCTTCTCCGTTTCCCCTTCTTCGCCTTAACCGTTTTCCACGGCGCGCCGGCGGCGGTGTACGCGCAACGCACGTGCGCGCCTCGCGATCGCGGGAAGAGACAAAGAGCCTGGTGGCTGAGAACGAGCTCTGGTGTGTCGGTGTTTTTCGCTTTTTTTCTTTTCTTTCTCGCGGTTTAAATTGGGCTAGGAAAACGAGGCGAGGGGCCTCGATCGGATCGGTCGAAAGCGGAAGGAAGGAGGTGCTCGTCGTCGGAGGAGGTCACGATGGAGTCTGCTGGAGGGGCAGGGGCCGGAGGTGACCGAGGTTGGACGAGGGGAAGGCTAAGTGGACGCAGCGCGATCGCACGTTGCCGGCCACCGTCGCGAGCGAGGTTCTGCGCTACATGGGTCCCACCGCGTGCTGCTGGAACTGATCGAGGTGCCTGGAGATCTCGCGGTGCAGCTGCTCCGGTACGACGCCGACGCTGCTGAAGAGCGACCTGAGCACGTTCAGCTCCTCGGTCAGCAGCTCGATCCTCTTCTTCAGAAGATCGTTGTCCTTCACCAGTAGCTTCACCTTCTCCTCCGTCTCGCGCGATCGTACTTTCGCCTTCTCGCGGCTCTTCCGGACGGCTATGTTGTTCCTCTCGCGTCGCCTTCTATACTCGTCGCTCGCCTTGTCGATGGCCTTGGTCTGTTTTCTGGCAACCGCGGCGGCTGCCGCGCTGGCGTGATGCTGGTGGGCCATCACGGGCTTCATGGGGCCACCCCGGGGGGGTGCCTGGTGCACGGCCGCGCCAGGGTGGCCGCCCGGCACCGTGGAGGGCGTGAGGGTGGTGAAGGTCGGGGCGCCGTTGGCGAAGGGGCCGTTCGTCACCGGACTGTAGCCGCCAGGAGGGTACTGGGGGCAGTGGCGACGGTAGTCCGCCGGGTCCAGCGGCTCCTCCTTGATGCTGGGCGAGTCCGAGCTCGAACTGTTGCTGTCGCTGCAGCTGTTGCTTCCTTGGTGATAACTCGCCCCGCTGTGCACGGGCTGGGGCATGTAGGCGAGGGTCGTGCGCGGATACCCGCTCGTCCGGACGTGCTTGACGGCGCCGTTGTTGGCGCCGAGCATGTCCAGGAGGCCGTCGTTGAAGTGACTATCGTCGATCAGGTGCTGCAGATCGAGGGATATCTCGGGCGTGTTGAGATCCGTCAGCTCGCCGGCGGCGGCGCAGTGCTCCGCGTACTGCTGGTGCAGGCTGGCCTTGCTGGCGGAGACCTTGCTCACCACCGCGCTGTTCTGCTGCTGACTGTGGTTGTGATTCACCTGCAGGGCCGAGTTGTTGTTGTTCGCCGCGTTGTTGTTGTTCTGGCTGGTGTTGTTGTTCAGCACCTGGGACTTCTTTAGCTCGGCCGCTCCTTGGGCCTGGGCCTGATGGGCCGCTGAATCGTACATGACCGGCGACTCCATCTCTCACTCGCACATCACAGATACGCTGTATACTTCCGCGAGTAGCCTACCACCTTGCGCGGGTCTCCCTCGTTCCTTCTCTATCCTGTGCTCCGGCTCTTCTTCTTCTTCTTCTTCTTCTCTCTCCCTCTCTCTCTCTCTCTCTCTCTCTCTCTCTCCCTACTTCTCGATGTCGCTCTCGCGCTCTCCCAAGAGGGATCGATGCGAAAAGATTCTAGGTTGAAACTTCACCGCCAACCGTGCCACGGGGACTTTCCCGAAACGACGGTCCGAGTTCTGACACTGGTCCAAGTACTCGATGACCCTCGACTATTCCGATTTCGAGGACGGCACCGTGCACCGCTGCTCGCTCGCTCAGCGATCCGTCGCGATGGAACGAATTACCTGCGTTCGCGTGGTACGTTTACGGCCAACGCATTCACCGCGCCTACGCTCGACCGCTTCGTATTCGTATTCGCACGATACACGGGGTAACGTTCAGCGGGGGGAGGACGAAAAAGCAATACCACCCGCACGAGAGCTGGCGCGCAACTGAGCGGCTTTACGGCATGTCGCAAGCTTTCAATGTGGCGTGCGCCGAGAGTAGCTCCCCGGCTCATTGCGCTTGCGCCCGCGACGCTACTCTTCCCTCCAGCCGCGCTCGCCTCGAGACGTTACACGCACAGTCGCGCGCGCGCCGCCACTTCGCGGCGCTCCTCCCGCCCCACCGACGCTTATCCGCTCCTCATCCTTCTCTCCCTTCTCTCGCTCGCTCGCTCCTCTCCTCCTCCTACCCTTCCTTCTTACCCACCTCCTCTTCCTCCTCCTCCTCCTCCTTCTCCTCCTCCTCCTCCTTCTCCTCCTTCTCCTCCTCCAACACCGCCGCCGATTCCTGGCCGCCCTCCTTCTCGCGCCCGTATGTATTCTGAAACGCTGTCCTCTCGGCGCGGCTTCGCGCGACAGGAAAACTTTTCCGGCGCTCGCCTTTCTCGAATCTATTTATAAAGAGTCCGTACACAAAAGGCATCCTTCCGCCGAATAGATTTTTCGACCGATACCGAAGATCTCCTCGATCTCGGTGTTTCGCGCCTCGAGGTTGTTCAACAACGAGTAAGATTTCGGGTAGATCTTTGGCGCGTCCTCGGAGGGGGCGAAACGTTACTCGCGACGATGCGCCCCGCTTCTTTCACCGATCGTGCTACGCGGAAACGTATCCAATTTGCTTGCGCAATGTTACACAATTAACGGGTATAAAGTAGTAGAGTATTCTCTGCTATGATTAAGCGTGGGGTCCTTGCCCGAAATGTACAACGACGTGATCGCGCGGAGACGACGTTGCGGAGGAAGCTCGGGCTGATCGGGAATTGTTGCGGTACTCTTTTACGTTCGAGACGCGGATGATAACGAGTATAAAGGTATCGACATCGCGTACCGCAGGTAAGGGAAAAAAGTGATATAGATATGCGAAGAGAGTTATTATCGATGCTTCGAGCGTGACGATGAACGGTGCATCGATTCGAGGATTTCGGCTTAAACGAACGATATTGCACGAGACACGCTTGTATTCGTATATCCGTGCGAATTTCTATCTCTCGCAAAAGGAAGTTCTTTACCGGGACTTATTCATTGGAACACGTAATGCGTAATGCGAATAAAATAAGCGGATCGCCGTAGCTTTTAATCGAGGATAAGTAGAGAAATCCTCGTCTCCGGCGACATCTGGCGGTCCTCGAGGAACGGCGTACGGTCGGTACAGTACCTAAAACCGACTCGCGACGAGAAGGGCCGAGTTCAACCGAATTTCCTCGCCGTGATATTAGCCACAACAAAAAATTGGTAGCATTCGCGTAAAAACTTTTCGGCAACATATAGTTTTCGCGTTCTTTTCGTGATCCGCCGTCGCCCCTGAGGAATCGGTGGCACCGTTAACTCGAGGTGAGTTGGGAATTTCCCCCGATTAATTTTCACGCGCGTTTAATTCCCCTGGGCCGCCTTGGGCCCGAGCGCCTTTGACGGGACGGAGAGGCGGACGCACGCGTATTGTTGTGATGAAATGCGAATAATATGACCCTGCGCCCGTCACCAATTTCTGCCACGCGATAATCCTTAATTATGAGGTGACAGTCCCTTCTTCGTTCCTGATCTTAAACTATTCGTGCCAGTATTTCTCGCTCGTGGTTTGATGGAAGATCGTTTGGCTTAACCTAGAAGGGATCCGCTGGTCCGAAATCCGCGCGAAAGTGTTGGGTCCGTTACCGTCTACTTTCTCGATGTTTAATCGTTCTATCCTTCCTTGTTGCTCTGCACCGCGGCGCACCTCTGCCTCGACTTTCGCGATATTCTCGGGGTCTGTTATGCGTCTTGCGCGTCGTTTTTTTTCTTTTGCGACTATCGTGGTTCCTCTCTCGTAAGCCTGGGCTCCTTCGTTCAACATGACGATTATTACGCGACGCTTTATTCATCCCCCTTGGACTTTGTTCATTGTTTGACGATAGTCTGTCTTTTTCCAGATTGCAGATTCGTGCAAAGTGTACAGAAAAAATTAAGCGTCTACGATGGCTGGGGAACAGCAACAGTTTTTTCTTAAATGGAACGATTTTCAATCTAATATGGTATCGTCGTTTAAGCATTTACGGGACGAAAAGAGTTTCACGGATGTGACATTGGCCTGCGACGGTCAGACTTGTAAGGCGCATAAGATGGTGTTATCTGCCTGTAGTCCTTATTTCAAAACTTTATTAGAGGTACGTTTACAATTATAGGTGCGTCGTAATATTCGGAGTGTACGGTGCGGAGATAACTTGGCTTGCGATTTGTTTTTATTTTTCAGGAGAATCCGTCCAAGCATCCTATCATAATCCTAAAGGACGTTGCGTACAGTCACCTTCAAGCTATATTAGAATTTATGTACGCAGGAGAAGTCAATGTTTCGCAAGACCAACTGCCAGCATTTCTCAAAACCGCGGATCGACTTAAAGTTAAAGGGTTGGCCGAAGCACCGGGTGCCATTAAGAGAGAAGGTTAAAGCTTGCACTTGTAGTTGTGGTAAGATATTGCATCTCTTTCACGCATGATTTAAATTGACTTTAAGGTAGTCTTATTCTCTTCTTTTAAAATATTAAAAATCATATTTGTATATACGTTTGTAAATTTGAACGTACGGATAAGAATACAAATTTTTATAACTCGTGGAACTACTCCTTGGAGATGGGGATTATTGCAAAGTAAGGGTGTGGGTTTGCAGCAAATCTAAATTTTCTTTACAGGTCTTTGGAAAGTGTGCGGACTGAAAAAAGTGTAACAATGTAAAGTGATTGCGCAAAACACATACCACACACACTATTAACATAAATTACGCGTGCACAACTCAGTGTCCTCTGGTTCATGACTTGGATCAACACACAGACAATGTAAATTATGCCTTTTCTTAATCTCAGTTAATGTTAATGTTGTATTGAATGTATGTATACAAGTATGGTAGAGATGAAATGTTGATGTTTGTCTTGAACCCATTGCGCCACGGTGTGGTGGCGACAACATTGATTATTTTTTTAAAACAAAGTGCTGCAAAAAACGAATAAATGAATCGCGGTAGTTTACAATATATACATCCTAACCGGGGCAGTTTTGTGGATCAAATGGAAATGTTAGAGATATCTTTCACCATTAACCATTTTTTAATACCGCAATACTTTCCTATCGGTTCCGTCGGTGAATCTATTCACGAAATAACGGAATTTTATTTCGGTAAAAGCTGCTACTTCAACTTAAGTATTTTTATTTGAATAAAATTTCCCGAATTTTATCGTAAGGTCCTTTTTTTTTTTTTTCTGGCGGTGTGCACATGTAACATTGTTGAATACACTGAGAGGATTATAATAATTGAGATATCAGTGTACAGCAAGTTATTACATTGTTGAATATTACGAATACGCAAAGCGAATCGCGGCGATCATCGATTAATGCGCGAGGAGTCTTGGTCGTTTCGTGGATAGATTTGCAAAAACCCCGGTAATCCATTTAAAGAATGTTAAATCAAGTTTACTGGAAGTCGTAACGTGCGTGTCGTTTAATGCTCTCTGTTATTCGATACATCGAGCGATAAATCACATTGTTTCTGAATATTGATTTTTGGAAAGTACCAGAGTAATTCTTGAAATTTGTATCGATTCGGTACCGGTTACATCTTCTAGTGATCGTGATTTTTTACTTAACCAAATACTGCCAGTATTTGTACCGGCGTATTCACAATATTACCGATAGACCAAATTTATTTATGATAATAATATATTAAGGGTTGAATGTCTTAAATCGTGGGAAGGTTATTGTAATATAAGTGAAGCAAATTTTTGTAAAGTCGGAGCGCACAGTTCCTTTCCCCTCCCGATTAATCTGAATAATTCGCGGTTCAGCGAAAACGTCAGGAAACATTATCGAGTCAGGGACGAAGCGTACGAACTTTATGGGCACGATCAGATTTCTTTTTTTATTTCACGGATGTACTTTATTTCCCGAAAATGATTTCACGCGTTCATCCCGGAATAGCGATAATCAGGATGCTTCGTAGACGACGCACTTTTATTTTTTTCCGATCCTCATCTTCGTCTTCGGTAATGTCCGTGCTCGTAATTCCTGGCTCTATCCTTCATTGTTTTAAGAAACGCATATCGATGAAAATTTTGACGTGACTTGCGTTTTCCGTGCAAGTTAAATACTAATGTGCCTGATACGGCTGATAAGTTTGCCCAATATCTTTCAGTCTTTGAACGCATGTTTAATAAGCACGAGTACTTCTATCACACCGAATGCCAATTTAGGATTACACATTCATGCTTAGACGTCGAACACGTTCGAAAAATAACGTAAACGGACTCGTAGCGCATACTTTTTCGTTCAATTTTGCATCGGATGATCTTGTGAATATCATTGGCAGTGGCACGGATCGATCGAAGAAACGCCAGAAAAGAAGGGAGAATTTGTAATATAATCAAGTCAGAGATTCGGAGAGAATTGAGCTTCGGGTGTAGAACGATCGCTCTTTGAAATAAATGGGACCATCGGCACGTAAGCGTCAGGCTAATGGACAGAGTACATTAGGTGGAATTTAAATGCAAGGGTTGGAATTGAAGGACTTCAAGTGTCTTAACTAACGACTGTTTATACGTTTCTCTTTTTAGAGATATTTTAAGGAATGCGTTTGGGGCATTTTACGTGCGCTTGATTTTCTACACGGAGAATTCGTACAGGTTTTCACAAACATCCGATAGCAAACAACGTTGAAAAATGATCGACCTATATCCTCAGTATTTAAGGCAGCGTTTAACGCATTAAGATGGTTGGGTTCAGTTCCTACAATGATACGTTCACCGGGCATTTGGTGGTTAAATGCGAATTGTCGTACCGTGTATATTTGCTATACTGTAAAGTTGAAGTACATATTTTTTAGAATAGAAAATGTTACATGAATATCTGTTTGAGATCAGTTTGCAACATGTTGATAAGCCTTCCTCATATTTTATCCCCTTTACTCCCGTTTTAATCGCGTATGCGGCGTAAGAATTCCCCATTTCATATTCTTTTCAACGTCAATCGCAAATCGAGAACGACCAATTTTTGCGATCGAGTTGCGACCCCTTGCGATCATCGCGAATCTCTCATCCTTCCTTTCGAACCTCATTCCCGCGAAATTCGCTTCCTCTCTTATAACGATAATAACGTTAATTTGCCATTATACGACTCGATGATGACCATGATTACGATATGACGATGTTGAAATATAAAATAAATCGTGTAAATATACTATTTTTGTAGAACTCTTGTCTTCTCCCTGTCCGCGCAGCTCCATCAGTTTCAGGCGAAAGCGAGGAATCTAAGTTTCAGGTACTATACACGATATGCGACGAATAATAAACTTTACTCAAAAAAATATCAATCGGTTTGTACATCACCTTAGAACGATTCGTACGTACCTACGTATTCGATAAGATCATACAAGTTTGTTCGCTTTCGAATACAAGGCGTCCCAAGAGAATCAAAAATATACGCGATCGTTGTTTCCAGTTCCAGCTGGCGGGCGCATTATCTCGAACATCGATTTAAGCGTACCTTACACGGAATTAAGTATTAAATAGTTCCCGAGTATATCTTTGGTCCATATGCGTGCTCGCAGTTCATTTTCCCGGATGACCTGTGAAAGAACGCTCGTGCAGACACACGTTATATCGCAAAGTGGAATCGGCCGTTTCACACCGGAGCGTACTTACTCGGCAGTGGATAATTGAACACCGGGTACCTAGGCACAAACGGTTCGTTCGCACCGTGGACGTAATTCGACTCGTCGTGCTCCCTTATATTCCGCGTTCCGGACATGCATTCTTCGTAGGTCGGCGGTGCTGTGGTGAAAAAGCGGGCCACCTCAAAGTACGTTGGCAAAGACGATCGATCGGCCGCGATAGCCGTGTATTACTCACGCGTGTCGAATTGTTCGAAGGAGGTGGTGGGCTGGTTGGAAACTACGAAGCCCACAGTCCGTTGCGCACCGGGGTAACCACCTGTTGGCGGTGGATCGCAGGGATAAGGCGCGATAGGCGGCGAACTCGTGGCTTGCGGCACGGTCATGGGCACGGGCATCGGCATTTGCATTGGCGCATCCACGGAAATCGGCATCGGCATCGGCATCGGCATCGGCACGTGTACGGCCATGGGCATGGGCATCGGGACCTGCTCGTTTTCCACGTGCTCGACCAAAGGAGCCGTCGGTCGAGAGTAGAGGGACGGCGGGTACTCCTGAACCATCGACGTGGAGGGCACGGCGCGCAGTGGCATGGTGCCGATCAATAGCGGATAGATCCTTTCGATTTTGCAGTGCCTAATTTGCAGAGGGACGTGCGTATTGCTTTGGCGGATATACACGCTTCGAGGACGAAGGAGGGAGGATTTTTCCGGTTACTCACATTCCCGAGACGTGGACGTAGACGTTCAACGTGTACTTTAGATCGATTATTTGACAGTATTCCAAGCCGGATGGCGGCACGGGTGGTATTAGGAGGTGCGAATCGATGGTGTTTTGATGAGAGAAGGGTCCTCTGATTTTATTCACGCACACCTCCGTATTCACGGATCTCTCGCTGCGGTGGGGCGTGGACGCGTGGAACTTGATGTTCTTTACGAAAATCATTCTCGATTAATGCTTTTGGGGAGAAGGGCGGTAAGTGATGTGAGAACTCGTATACCGACTCGTTTCAATTTTGTACATATCTTCGTCACTTCCACGCTGGTCGATCTATTGTTTAAATTTACCATCGTTACTATCGTCTGGCCCGGAACGTATCCGGTGGATGGAACTCTGACGTGCACGTCTAGAGATCCCTGGTCGAAGCATAAAAAGCAACAGAAATTCTGGCTAATTTCATCCTCGACGGGAAGCTAGCGGGCGAATCATTTTTAAGATTAAATCGTTTCCTTAAAACTGTACGATAGCGAAGTTAAGAGATCCATTGGACGTTCTAGGATCTGCGATGACGAAGCGCGATCGGTTAGTAAAAGCACGAAGGCGATTTTTCCTTACGCATTGCTGTCGTCTCAGATTTAAGTCCAGAGAGGAGATCACGGTAAATGCGGCTTTGCACTCGTGGTCAAATTTCCAAGGCCGGTTGATGACGGCCTTCAGCGTGTACCGTACATGTCCCAATTCGTGCTCGAAACTGCAGGGTATGTTATTAGGTAATTGAAACTTGAAGCTGTACTTGTGTTGACCGATGGGAATGGAAATGCTCGAATTGCCTACGACATGAATTGACGGATGTAATAAAAAATTAACGGAGGGAGGAGAATCATTTGCCGTGCATTTATATTTACCGTGAGCCGATAGCAAAGGGTAGGAGAAGGTAAAATATCGCTCTGAACTTCGATAGTGCTCGGTCCGCGTGTGAGAATGGCCTCGAGAATCTTTTTCGGTTTTACTGGTAGTCCAATCGACACTGGCCTCCCCCTTCACCGTAATATTTAATCCTATGATCGATAAATCAGTCTACTTGATACACTTTTGTTATCCATCTCGTTTCTTTTTTTTTTTCTTATCATTGTCGTGTCAAAACTAAATATTCGAATGCGAGAATAAGCAAATGTGTCGTATCGAAGATATATAAAATGTGTACGAACGTGTCTATCGTAATACGGAAGAATTGCGACCGTCGCGTGTTTCTTTCGATGTCCTGCATTTGAATGCGATTAATATGACGCGATATTATGACCTTTTCCGCACGTTTATTCGTGTACGTACAAATTTGCTCAACTTTCGCTGTCCGACGACGGTGGCAGTGTTTCATCGAGTTTTTCGTTATTCACGCGCTCTACCTCTCGCAAGCATATTAAAAACTACCCGACCTTTTGAATTTTTTGCTCGTCAAGCCGCTTCGGTTGGTTAAAATACCTACGTCCAGTCAGTGGATTCAGACCCTTTTACCATCTGGGTGGTCGTTAAATCCAGCATTGTGCCACCTTATTTTTATTCCCTATGACATAAATTTTCGGACTGCAGACTCGTACAAGATGATATTCGCCTGGCAAAGATTCGATATCGATTTACATTATGGCATCGAGTACGCGCGGATATGTGTGTGCGTACATCGCGGGTTATATAATCGACTAATACATCAATATAGTCTACGAAAAAAATCGAAAAATAATCGACTTCTGGCTCTTGGCGGAAGATTACCGCAACGCGAGCAACTACTTTTGGAATATACGCGCTCGATAAACGTCTTTTCTGGAAAAATTTTTTTCCGCGTTAAGCGATACAATGGTTGATAAATAAAAAGTGGTATATGCATCGTGACATTTTATATTTTTCTCCCGATCGATATTCGTTCCGATAATCTCTGTAATTTGAAGATAAGATCAGCACGATCCCGCGTCGATAGCCGATTCGCTCGGAGATAAAATTGCAGCGTAGAACGCGCCGTCAAATCGCTACTGCACATCGCACACGTTCATTTTTATACAGATCGTCAAGGATGACGTCAGGGAGCCTGCAGCGTATAGCTTTGTCAGTAGCGTAACCACCGACAAAGATTCCACCGATCGTGCCAAACTCATTCGCAGCCTCTCCAAAAGTATCGTGCCAAGGGCAAAAGACCGGCTCGAAAGTTTCGCACAGATCACGTCGATGCCGAACAATAAAGTCCATAAACGATCCGCGTCTATTCGGTTCTCAAAGATCATCTTTGATTCTTCATCCGCCAAGGATGGCCAAGCAGAGTCGTCGTGCATCGCAGCAGGAAGTTAGAGGCGTCGACGGATGACCACAGGCCTATCGATCGAGGACATCCTCAGGTCCGAGCGTCGAGACGCACGTCTCCCTGCCCGTCGAAGTCCGTCGAACGAACGAGCGACGGAGGGACGAAGATTCGCGAGGATCGTGACGGCACTGCCGGGGCTTTCGGCAGATTCGCCGAATAAACTCACACACTTGGGAGGCAAAAACAAAGGCGGCCGGACGACGCCGACTGGCGCCTCTCGGGCATTGGCAAAACTCTCCGCGAAGCTTATTCGCCGATCGAGGACGCACCAACCTACGCGTATACTTGCCTCTAACATTTTTCTGTTTGACCACGTCCACGAGAATAAACCCGCTGACTTCTTCTCCCGGCGTGTACGTGGCGCCAGCGCGCTCGAATTCTATTCGAAATGTTCTCAGCGACGGCATCGCGGCCGACCCTCTGCTCGTAACTACTTCGGCGTTGGATTTTACTTATCGAGTGCGCTCGTCCGTCGCTCTGGGTTCGCGTATCTCGCTGAGAGGGGGAAAGCCGGGATAGGAACGGCGCGAGCGACGCGCAACTCGGAATCGCACACGCAGCCAGAGAGGCCTTGCCTCGTAGATCTCGCGCTCTACGTCCATCAACCCTTTGCGCTCGAAGACGTCTCGTCCGTTTAGGGCCGACCCAAGAATGTATATCGCGCACGATGAAAATCTTCGTTGAAATGCGTTCTACTTATTTGACTTTTGTCGGCGCCTATATTCTTTTTGCTAAAATTATTTCTACGAGCACGTTTGAACAGTTGCGATCGATGAGTAAAAGTTAGTACGTGCGCGTAATGCTTTCAAAAAATGCGAAAGAAAAAAAATAAGTTTGGGTCAAGATCGGTGGGTGGATAACGAAGAGTCGACGCGATGGAGCGTCGACTTGTATCCAAATGCGAGAAGACCTTTTAAAATGTCCGCTACTCTAAACGTCCGCATTTGAATCTGGCGCCAAACGGAGAACCGAGAGCATTTAGATTCGTCGCGTGTAAACGGTCGAGACTTGAATCCTCGATGTGTCGATATTTGGTTGCACGCTTCCCACGCGCTGGCGCATTGCTTAGAATTAACTTGGTCCCTCTCCCTGCCACTCCCTCGAGGCGCCCAGGCTAAATGCGATCCCTCATTTTCGGCGTTCCAGCTTCTCCTCTTCCCGTACCTTCGATCGATTCTACAGCTCCAGCATTATTCGTGATAAACGTTAAAATAAACTATGAAAAATGTTGCGTTTCCACGAAAAGAAGCAGAAGCAAATATCGGCCGGTAAATTTTGAACTTTGTTTTTAGATTCGTGAAATAAAAGCGGCGCGATATGTTCGCGGCAATTTTATTTTTTACGTTCGATTTTACTAACGCCAACTATTATTTTCAATTTCTTTTTCAACGGTACGCTTTATTGTGGCGCGTGTTCGTAACGCGATAATATATGAAAATGTATTTTAATCGAACGTTTTGTGTTTCGCGCAAATTAGAAAGTATCTTGCGGATAGCGATTCAACGTTGTAGTCGGACATTTAATCTCGCGTAGTACTTTATACCGCATAGAACGCGCGTCGAGACGTAAATTAGACGGTTGAAAAGTTAGAATTGGAGCGGTTACGTTGTACAAGGTAGCGGTCGGAATTACAGGGTCGCAATAAGCACTGCTCTTGGAGCATATGCTATTTCTGATGGTCGAATAGCGGCATATATCTGATTTACGCATCGCGGCGAAAATCCATATGCCGGCCGCGTGCTTGTACCTACGAAGCGGTTACCTGTTGGACGCTTCAGTCAGACCTCAACCGCAAATCAGCGACAAACTCGTAAGTCGTCTCGGCTAGTTCCCTGGGCGCACATTTGAGTGCAATCTCGGAAAACGTTTATAATACCAGATTGCCCTGCGTCGTGGATTGTCGCACGATCGCGCCCTTCGACCACCTATATCACGAAGTTATTTAACGCTAGATCAATTTTAATCCGTTTCAAATGTAATTAGCGCCAAGTTTTTATTTTTTTTTTTTTTTTTTTATTAAAATGACCATTAAAATCCTGATACGTCGGCAAGAATATCGACGTAATATCTACTTATCGGTGCTTTACATACAAACGTCTTTGGACCGTCTCGCTACCCGTTCCCACGAAGAGCGATAAATCACATTTCGTTGTCCAAAGTGGCCGATGCGCGTGCACGCTTCGGTATAAGAAAATGCATGGCCCGTGGAAGTTAAAAATCCAGAGTTACGGCAAAGTGTATTGGACTGGCGTTGATATTGATAAAGAAACACGTGCGAAAAGAGCGCAAAAGCCCCGGGGAGAGACGGGCCAGGAGGAAGCAGGTGGTGGGGAGCGCAGGATGGCGCGGATGCGAAGAGGGTGCGAGGGTGACTTATAGGTTCCAACCCCTCAGTGGAGCGCCGGCCTTCATCCAGGAGGTATCTCGGTGCTGGCCACCTCCTCTCGACCTTTACGCAAACGAAGACTTCTCGAGGCCACCGGCCGAGAGTGATGTATCTTCATCCACCCGTTCTTCCGGTCATCGATACACGAGCCTCGCCGTCCTGCCAGTGCGATGTGCCTTTCGAGAGGGTCGATCCCAGTGTAGATATCAGGAGAGTCAGCGGTACCGGACTCTTAGCGCGATCAACAGGTTAACTCCTTGCTGGCCAAGCGGCGTATCCGGTGAGTCGAGCCGTTCTCTCGTCCCTCGTCAAAGTCCTATCGTTCGTCGAGCACGTCACACTCTCGTTACGCGGAACGTTGCTTCGATGCAGCCTGCCGGTAATCCGCGACGTTCCGTAATCGGGTATTCGTCTTGTTTTATCTTCAGCACCGAGGCACGTTTACGTGGTCCGCGAGGTAGGCGTTTTTTTTCGAGCAACCGATCGTCGTTGACCGAACTCTCGCGGTTCCTCGCTCTTGGACCGCCAGAAATAATTGCTTCCCCATTTTCGGAACGTTCCTTTTTATAGTTGGAATACGCGTACGCAGCGATATTTACCCTCGTAAATTTATCGCGCTAAAACAGACAAAGGCACGTATTGACTCGACGTTTGTGGCCCGACAATTTAGACCTGTCCGCTTAAATTGCCTCTGTGCCGTGAAGTAACGACCGTGGCCTACGGTTTGAACGAACACGCGAAGATAAACATGACATCCATTGCTCTGTAATGCGAGAAGTACGGTATACAAATTAACGTTTAACGTGATTGAAGATGACGCCCTTCCGTCGTTGACGGATTGCTTTCGCGCTAATGATCGAGCAATTGCCTAATTGTACCTGGTCGATCTACGGTTAAGTAAGGTTACCGCCTTTGGGATACTCGATAGCTCCTCCGAACGCGGAGCGAAATATTGGTTTGCCAATTTGTTCTCAAGGAAAATTCAGTAGCGTAAAATATCGAACAAAGTTTAGCCCGCGCGTTTTTGCGAGGTTCAATATAAAACGTAAATCACGAGATACCTCGTCGTACTCCATTTAAGGTGAAGAACGTCGGTAAACCAGCGCTGCTCCGATCGGCGGTATCGTTGGACAAATTTGACCGAAGACAGTGAGATGAAAATCCTGCTCGGCCGTGGTGCTCCGTGCGCAGCTCGGGAATGGCCCGAGGCTTTTCAGCAATCTACCATCGTCGTTGCGAGGAGAGTATAATGCGGCCGCGCGATCGTCTCTGAGATTCAAAAAGAGAGAGAAAGGAGGGGCGTGAGGGGGGGGGGGAGAAGAGAAACATAGGCAAAACAATAACGAAATAAGGAGATATCCATCGACCAAGCGTCGAAATGGCCACGAGCAGCCCGGGACAATCGATCCACCCAAAGTCTCCGAGAAGTCCCCGCAAGTTACCTCAGCTTCCTCAGCTACAGCAAATCCCGATTTCCGGCCAGAGGAGCCCGACGCAGCTCTCCGTGATCAAATCACCGGGCACGCCCCTGGTCTTCGAGTTTCCCCCCGAGTATTACCCGGAAACGCCAAACACGAATTTCGACTTCGACAATTTTGGGCGCGCGTGCGAGGCCGAGCAGCGCGGCTCGAGGAGTCCCAGCTACTATGGCCTGCCAGCGGCCAGGAGCCCCAAAAGCCCGAAGGGCGAGCTGCTCCACTCCCCGGGCAGGAAATCCCCGATCTTCCAGCTCTGCGACCCTCGCAAGAACCTGGGAAAGACGATGAGCTACCCGCCCAGGAGCCCGATCTCCGGGCCGACCATGCCTCCCACCAGGTCGCCCAGCTCCTCCAGCTTCGGCCCCAAGAGCCCCAAGCTCTTCGACCGACGCAGAAACTCCTGCTTCGGCCTGGCCACCTCCAAGGGCCCCATGTCGCCCACCATAGTGACCCCCACGTCCCACGGCTCCTCCAGTCCGAAGCATTTTGACTTTAGCCTAGATCAGCCGCAGCAGAAGAGCCCGTGCAGGGATGCGGCTGCTTTGTACAAGTGCAACGGCAAGGCCGGATCCTCGGACGGATCCTTCAAGAAGCGGGAGAAGAGCACCGAGCGAGATAGCTCGAGCGAGAAGGAGAAGGGAGGAAAGATGGGCGGGCACTTGAACAGGAGCCAGGGCTGCTTGGAACAAGCCGGCAGGACTCAGGGTATGGGCAACGGTTCGAATAACGGGGCCAGCGAGAAGAACATGTCCAGGCGATCGACCAGCGATCTGACGGAAATCGGGGATGCCGACACGGAGGTCACTTTGCTGTCCAGTCCCAGGAGAAGGGGCTCCATGAAGGGCGGTCTCGGTAAGTGGATTCTTCGGCTGCCCCCCTTTCAGGGTCCTTTCCTACCCATTCGGTTGTACTCCCGTTCCATCTCGATATTGTTGGCCAATAAATCACGGGTGCGGATCTTCGAGATCCTTGGAGCACTCCGAGTGACGCGAGCAGAGCTTCGACGCGTGGAGATTATTGCTCGCCGTCTCGAGTCGGTACTCGCGAAACATTTTGGCTCGAGTTTGCTGTTCTGGCTCGTTTTATCGCGATGCGCGATAAGAATTTCCAGTAACGTTTCAACCGTTTCGGCGGTTTATTTGTTTCCGGCACGCGGCTATAGTAGCGGCGATAAAATATGCACGATGGGCCGCACCGTAACGCGGTAATCGACGAGGAATATGGAAAGAAGCGTTGACAAACGGTTTTTGTAACGCACGCCTTTTTCGCTCCTTTTAAAGTCACTGGAGAAAACGAAGTTTCGACCGACGGTACGTCTGCGTCTGCGATAAGCCAGCGCGAGTTTGACGCTCGGTTTTTCAACCCGATACGGTGTCTACTTAATTCGTGCAACACGATTAACGCCGTCCATCGAGGAGCTATCGAAACGCATTCGAAACGAGGCCGCGATAATTCTTGACGTGCGCGCCGTTAATACCGCACCGACGTGCGATTTCGGATTTCAGTGTTGCCCGGGAATTACCGAGCGAGCTTTTGCTATGCGAAGAACGCGTTTCTGCCATCAAAGCACGCGCCCGATAATCGGGCGGTGATGACAGGAAAATTTGATATTCCGCGGCAGGGTCTGGTGCGTCTACCATTTTCATCCTGGAATAACATCCCTGCCAATTGACCCACTATCGAGTTCACCGCCAATTTTGAGATATCTCGTTGTTTTTCTCTTCCTTTTTATTTTATTTTTTTTTCCATCGTAAGTATCACTGCAAAAGCATACCCGTAGCTAACCAACATCGGATGAGAAGTATCCTTGTTCTCCGCGAAACAAACATTCGGTAGCCAGAGCGAGACGTTCTTCATATTCCTGCCAGCGAGCGTGTCAAAACCTTGCCAGTGCGCGAAGTTATATGCAAAGCGAGGTATACGTGGGAGAGTCCGTGCCGAATCCGCCGATAATCATTTTTTCCCTTCGACCCCGGCGGCTGATTGGATTCACGGCGATACGACGCTCGGCCAGAAGGACGTCCGCCCTTTCCCCATTCATTTCTCCCCCTTTCTCCCGCGACCCCGTCCTTTTTCTCCACCCCTCATTCTCCGCTCTTTGTTCCCGAAGAAAACGAGGTGAAAAGCCAGAGTTCGTTACCCGATATGTAGACAATAATAATTTCCATATTCTCTCCCATCTTCGATCGGACCCCGCGGTGCTGTGCAAAAGAGTGAAATTTGCCTAGCTTGCGGAGCAACGATAAGAAGAATCGAGATCCGATCAGCCGTACTCGAACGACGAACGAGTTCGCTCGTCGTTCGTTGTACCGCTTTTGCACCGTATTCGAACGAGTTGATTTGGAAAGTGGCTCTTTGGAAATTCCGAAAGACTGGTATGCGCGCGTGCACGCCTTCCGCAGCTGCACGTCCATTCGGCTCGGTTTATCGACGCGTCGCCACAAAGGTCGACCATTAAATTTATTGGCTGCCATTTTGCGAAATCACATCGACGGTCGCGTAAAATACGATAGAGCGGTGATGAGGGGGGAATTGAAATCGAGATGCGTTCGTGACACCGTGTACCGCTAAGCGTGGCTAGTGGATTAAACCGTCGAACATTTTTCGAGGGTAGACAGGACCGAGAATGTGGAGAGGCGGTTGTAGGGAAAGCACGGTACACCGTGATGCGGTTTATCCTGGATACGCCAATCCCTTTGAACCCTACGTGCCACGCATTCTCGATCGGGATTTCACGAGATTGGCCTGCGCGCCTATGTTGCAGCCTACCTTGCGTCGCGCAGGGGCTCCCGCGATAGTCAGTGCTCCAATTTGTCGAACGTCAGCAACGAAGACGTGGGACCATTAAATTTCAGCGCCCATCCCCGCGGACGCCAACGAAGGACCTCGAACTTTCTCGAGTTACCGGGTAAGTTTGTTTTTACGGCCCTTTACTTTTACGGCTATCGGGGACAAAGGTTAACCCCTTTTCGAGCAGCGGTACGCTCGCTGGCCTATACTACGCGTTAAATGGTAATTCGATAACGTTACGTCTAACCATTGAACGCGCGCTTTTTAAAATTGATCCTATTTTCCGAATGTTTAAATCAACCATTCGCCATTTACCGCTGCTCTGAAATTGTATAAAACGCGTTATTGGACCGATCTCTCACGCGCGGTACGTACTCGCGCGCAATGTTGGGAGTGCTCGACTCTACCTAATTTTCCTCGGCACGATCTCTCCCTCGCGCAGCGTTGGTTATGCATCGAACTCTATTGGAAGTGCCAACGTTAAAGTACCGTATGGCCTGCTTTAAAGTTCGAGCAGGGAGCAAGGTCGGCGATAGGGAAACACTGGGTAGGCTCAATGCGAGTCGCTCTCCCGAACATCGCTGCAGTTAGGGAACAATCGTGCGGTATTTAAAAGTTGTGGCTGTACAGAAGGACGCGCGTACAAAGGTGGCACAGCGACGTTCGCCTATCTTCCTGGTGTTTAACGTACGCCCGAAAGAATACCATGCAAATATGCACACCGGAGACAGGATGCTGTACGAGCGTGCATATTCAGAACGTCGGCGAGGTAAAGAGTGAAAAGATGAGATGTGAAGAGAGTCGAAAAGGTGCGTATCGTTAGTACTGGGGAACAGGGCGGGTTTAAAAATCCGTGCGATAAGCGTGCCACTCGCCAAATACATTCTTCTCTTATTCGGGCATCCAGTTTTGAGCAGACCTACGTAACGAAGATCGTTCCGTACGGAGACGATCCAAAGTATAACGTACGAGCGCCGCGTGAAGTTTCTGCTCGTTAAAAATCGACGATCCAATCCATCGGAAATAACTTTTGATCTGTATATCCCGGTAACGAGTAAGGACACTCGAAGCGCCGGAGAGGGCGCGGCGGGTTGGATTTTCCCTCCGCCCTCGGAATACCAATTTGGCAACCTTATCAAACTGACGGATTAAGCGGGTAGCTAAGGTAGCTGGAAATTAATTAGGCGAGCCGCGCGTCCGCCGGTAAATACTTTGCGCAAACGGAGCGGGAGCCTGATTTTCCCTAGGCGCGATACGAGAGGCGAAGGGGGCAAAACGGTAGGAGCGATATTAGCGACGGTCATTGGAAACGCGTCTGGGATCGTCCGCGCGGAGGGTTTCCTTTATTGCTTGCCGGACGACGTAACGGGTAGGGCAACAATGACCACCGGAATAATTACGGTTTCTCCGTTGGGAGTTATTTTGTTCTTAACCAGCGGCGCGGCCTCGATCCTCGGATAAGGAGGACGATAACGAGCTGCTGGTCGATGATCGATATAGGTTTTGCAACTCCAAATGCATCCTCTTGCCAATTAAATTTTTTTCCATTTCGAACAGCGCTTTAAGAGATTAGGTTTTGCGTAAGGAGTATTTTGACCGATTTTTTAAACGATAAGCACGTTCGAATCGATTCGATTGAACGTTCCGCCGCAACCGTTGCTCCCACGGATTGAAATAATTATTTCACGAATATGTACATAAAGTTACCTCGCGCGGCGGCAGGTGTACCGTTATAGATGAATTTGCGTATCGGTATGCGTGTGCACGTAAAAACGCTCTTTACGATGAGCAATAATTTTACGTTATTTTATATTATTCTATATATATGCACTGAAATTTTTCCATCGGAATAATAACTTTGCGTTGAATATTTTTATGCCGCCGAATCGCAATAGGGTAGATCTGATTTATAACGAAGCGAGCTCGATTCGCAAAGTAACGAATCGGAAGTGCAAAAAGGTGAATTCGGCGCGCAAAACTTTTGTTCAGGCAGCTCGGTAATCTCGAAAATTCTCGCAGGAGTTTTCTCGGATAGCGATTCGGCGTACCGTCCCGAACTCGACGGTTTGCGCTCTACGACCGATCAGGCCGATCGTTGCGACGATCAATGCCGGGGAAAATGACATCGATTAGGAGACTAGCACGCATCGCGCAAACGTGGACGTTCGATTTAAAGGTTCGAAGTTTCACGCCACTCGTCGGCTATGGAATTTGCTCGGAGGGTCAGGAACATATGTCATGGTTCTCCGGCGAATAACGTACGTTCGACGGTGAGCCTAGGATAAAAGGGATCAGCGTGGAATACGAAAAGCAAGCAGAATTTATGACAGTCCGGTAGATAAGCACGGCCGGATGTTTCCTCGTACGGTTTAAACCGCACGACACGGGTATGCAAAGCTGAGCCAGTAGACTTTTCACGGATTTTTTAAACCTTTTTAGAGGGGACAGATTTATCGTCGCCGACGCATTTCGCGGAATAGCGAATGGTAAAAGCGATGCGCGGAGTAATAACAAAGCCCTTCGTTCGACGGCGGCCCTCCGCCGAAGGGAATATCTTTGTCGCGGCATCGGTTCCCACTTGCCCTCGTTGCCATTCCCCTAAACGCGTTTAAGCTCCGACCAACATCGGCCTCTCGGGCTGCGTTTCCGTGCTCGCATAGAGGGGAATTTTTTTTTTCAGCCAAGAGAGAATAAACGGATATGTAGGAGTGGTAGCGAGGAACGGAGTATTCCGTGACAAAGAGCTCGGAGCGTAATACCGCAGTCCCCGTCAGCGGGATGATCGGGCACGTGCGGTATACGGACCGTAGGATGAATCGGAAGGATTTTTGCCCCCTTTTCTTCGATACGTGCCCTGCCTTCCCTCGCAACCGGCGCGACCGGCCCCGCCAAATCGACGTTCCTTCGCCAAGGAGATCCCGATTTCGAAGCCCGCGGTTCACCGTTTGGACCATTTCGTTCGGAGTGTTTCGAGTCTTTTGTGGCCGAAGGGATCACCCCTCCGTGGTTTCGCGATCGAGGAAATTCGACGTGCGCGTTGAATTCTGCCACGTTTGCCGATTACTTCACTTTAATCGATCGGAAGGGAAGAATATGTTTTTGTCAGGAATTTTATTGAGAAAATGAGCGATCCGAAGTGGTATACGTACTTCGCGATTTTGACCAAAGAATTCCGCGCGTTCCAGGGTCCACGATCGAGAGATCGCAGCTAGCAAAATTAAAGCATGGTTCTCCGGTATATAAATCCGTGCCTTTATTCGGAACACCATAGTTCCCACCCTTTTTAATTATGGAAGCGATTAATCATCCTTACCGGTGCACTCTCTCGGCTTTCTATTATATTCCTAATTAATTTACCCTTCGCGTATATATCGGCGCAATTATAAATGATATAATCTTCGATGAAGCGCGCGGAGAGCGCGGGTTTAAAAATTAAGCCCGTCGTGGGGGGAGGAGACAAACGAAATCAAGGAGGGAGAGGCGAGAAAATTCTTTCGCCTCGCGGGTATTCTCTTCGGGGGCTTTCGATGTCCTTTGTTGCTCGAGACCTTCCTTCCTCTTAAACTTCTTCGATTATTCACCGTCCTTAATGCGTATCCTCTTCTCGTCGGCATTTTTCTCCTCCTCCCGGGAATAAGTACCCGGCTAAGTGCTCGGCTTAAGGCCAAGAGAAAATCGCTTTTAATCATATTTTTTACGAGCAGCTCTGCGCGTTTTAAACTTCGCGCCGATGCTGGAGAATCGAGATAAGCATCGCGGGGACGGAGGATTACGCGTGTAGCGGGAAGAAATCGGGGCGTGGAGCGATCGACGAGAGAAAATAACGTCGAAGCTCGGGCACGAAAAGCGAATTGGATAAACGTCTCGATAAGGTCGAACGTTCTTCGGGGCTCATCGATGGTCGCGACGGATGCGCGCCTCGGTCCAGATTTTCGTCAAACGTTACGTCCAAGGTTCGCCGGTTTCAGGAGCAAATCGTCCGTAAATCTGAGCCTCGAATTACCGAGACAGCCCACAGGTAGGACCGTCACGTTTCGGTTGATATTTACGATTCGAGTATTTCAAGACCTTTGCGCGGTACGTTGGAGATGGCCGAAACTTTTCCCATAACTTCCCCCGAGCGAACTTTCGGCAACGTCGTTGGCGTAATTAGATGCGCCACAGAGGGGCGAACTTCTCGAGTGGTCCATCGACTGTAACCGCATTAAATGCCGAACAGTCGCGCTTCTAAATATCCTTTGGCAGTCGATGCGATCGAATGGGGGCCCGAGGCATAATTTCCGCACAGTGTAAACTTGTTTTCCGCCTTTGGTCCCCGGCTTCCGCTTCGCTCTCGGATCAAACTCGAGCGACCGCGAGAAGGGCGATAATATACCTGGTTCGGGGCGTTGATTGGGAAGCATCGGGAGTGCGCGTAATTGGGCATCGGATCGATACCTACGCTCGATCTAGCCGCGTCTTTATGATCCTCGAGCTCTGCCCGCGCGGCGCGCGCACGTATTTGCATCCTGTCGGTGTGCGGGGCGCTCTTCCCGTACGTAACGTCGGTCATTTGGAAGCTCGACCAGTGGCAAGTGCTCTCGCTCGTTTTCGGCTTTAATTAGACTCGCCGAAACCGGGAACCGTTGGGCGACGATCGATTTTTCTCCTCGACAGCGCCTACCCGGCCCCGACCTCTCGCCCGATTCGGCCTCAACCGAGCCGTGGAATAGAGCTCCGTGGAGAATCGAAACTCACCGCTGACGGATCTTTTTTCACCCTTAACGGACGCCTCAAATCGCCTGTCCTCGAGAAATTCCTCTCCGTTCTCGTGCCTCTCGCGATTCGCTCGAACAATTCCTCGTAGCGAGCGGGCGGCTTTTGGATCTCGTGGTATATGCTAATTACCTGGATGTAATCGGGTCTTTTAGATTCAAAAATATTCGCGTTGGAGGCATTCGGTGCGATGATGTTCTCGCCTTAAATACCGTTTAAGGGGCACGCGTGTCGGTAAGTTTGCGGCTTATAGGACCAACGCGCGAACGATCCGATAGCCGATGAGAGGCGGAAGAACGAGGAGGAGAAGGCGAGGCGCCACGCTCGGCATTTGAAGCTCCGAACGACCGATAATCTCGTTTTCGCGCCACCGCACTCGTTCGGCACGGTTGGTCGATGCGAGATAGGAGCGAGCTTACGAGGATAAGGACGTAAGTGTATCGCACGGATGTCGCCGAGCGAGGCGTAATTACAACCTCGATTTAGGACCCGTATCTATTATACGGGGAGTTTCATTTCCAACATTAACCCGTGAATCGACTCTTTTGGTACCGAGAAGTCTAATACGCCGAGCTTACGTTACGCAACGTGCTACGATAATACCCGCTTTACGCTCGAAGTTTGGAGAGATTTACGTACACGCCGTATTTACAAACGTTTAATGCCGCGAATTAATATGCCATCAAATTTTATATCGTTAGCAGTAATACGATACAGGCTATTTACTAACGTCGAAAAACATCAATATCAAAAGTATTAGGGAACGATGTCCTGGACGATTAGCCTATGGCGCGCATCGCATTCTTACGTAACAGCGGTGAAACGCAGAACCGACGGTTTGGATCGACTTCCGAATCGTTGGAACGCGTTCGATAAACTCCGTCCGTTACATCACCGTCATTTTTACGAGTAAATTCTATCTAGCAACGGGAAATTAACCCTGAGCCTCGTTACGTTACAGTACCGGATCACATCAGACCGCGCGTGCACAGTCTGCCGGAGAAGGCCTACAATCCACGAGCAGGGGACGACCTGTACAGGCTCCGGGCGTTCAGCATCACTCACAAGGGCGTCATTAATCGCGGCGACTCCATCATCTCCAGACGCAGCAGGAGCAACACTTCGGTGAACAGCAGCAGGTGAGCGAATCGTTTCTCCTCGCACCGACGTTCGATCAAATCGCTTGATAGCGACATTAATGGTGATCGTATCGCGCCGCACTCCGATAACCTTATATTGCTCATAAACGTCGTCGCGACACCTTTCCGCGCGTAGGATCGTGCCGAGAGAATTTCGTCGTAAACTACGAGGTATCATCGGATTTACGAGGATATCGCGATATCGAAATTAAAGCATCGTATTATCCAGCGCGGGAATATTATACCCGCATTGAAAGTAGAATTTCATTTATTCGCCCGTCGCACTTAATTTCAATGCAAATTTAATGGATAAATGATTCTCTCGAGCTTTGTCCGAATCGCGATCGACGAATCAAAGCGCATAATCGTGTTTTAGGCTCGTGCAGAAAAATACTGAAATATCGTAAAGTTTAAGAGCATACGGCAATGGCAGGATTGAGGTATCCCGATGCCGGGTGGTACGGGCCGGCATCATTGTGCAAGGATCGTGCGAATCGGCATGGTCGGGTCAGCAGTCCGATTCCGTATGCGGAATCCATGTCTCCCTTATCGGAACTCGGTCGATCCCACTTTCCATGTATTTTCCGGGATAGAATTTTTCCTGCGCAAGAGGAAGCGGCTTGCGTGGGCGACACTCGGCAAATCTATGCCCCCGAAATGCGCGGGATAGGTGTGGGTACGAACGTAACTGGGTCAAATATTGATACGAGAGATCGACCGGAGTCTAGGGGTCAATATTGATTCTGAAAGTTGGACGAAACGAAGGTTCTTTCGAGAGTAGCCTGGGCCACGGGGCGAGGTGGCAAGAGGGGGTCAAATGTGGAATACGAAGGAGGGAGGCCGGAAGGTAATCTCGGATACGCGACGGTAGCATCGCTAACGTCTGCGAAATACTTTTTTTTTTATGCTCGTCCTACCATCGCTACCCACCTTTGCGAGGAAAAAACTAAAGCTCAACGTAAACGACCTCGTTCCGATTGGATCATTAGCGACGTACACGGAAATGTATTTCAAAGATGCCCTTTCGAATTTACGGGTGCGATTTGGCAGGAATTACGAATAGGTCAGCTGCACGGTCGGTTATATAAATCAAGTATGCGCATAATAGTAATGATGACGGCAAGGTCGACCGTAGTGATAATGATCGTGATAATAGTAATAGACGTTGAATCGATATTATTATTATTTAAAATTAGCTACAGGACTGGCTCCGCGCGTAGTCGTACAAATATAAATACCCTTTGTTACCTATTGCGAGCATTGCGGGGCATTGAAACGAATCTATTTGTGTGGCGATTAATCTACTTACCTAAAAGAGTTGGAAAAACATCGGAGCTAAATGCGAGCATGTGCAGCATTATAAATAGCAGTGTCGAGCATCGAACAAAACTGAAATACTAGGCCGTTAATATTGCATCCGTGTACAACACGAAGAGATAAATTGTTAAACTCGAACATAAACCCACGCAGCTTCGTTACGCTGCGATCTCTTTATTCCACGGCGTATACCATTACAGGTATCTAAGTCCAGATACTGGGAACGACGGTGGATTGCAATTGTCGCGCAATAAAGCGCTCCTATTTTACAGGCTTACCGCTCCTTTGGCTTGTTTTTGTTTCCATTTAAGTTCAATGAAATTGGATGAGCAAGGAAGGCAATAGCTAGCGAAACGCGTGCTCGTTCCAATCGGTCACGTTGCGCGTGTTCCTTTCCACCTTCGGAATATCAACTTTGGAGTTCCACGGAAATTCAGACACGGTGTCGTGATGTATCATAAATTGGTTTCCACACCTTCGATACTCGAGGCATATTTTTGGCGGGTATCTGAAATACGACGGACGATAATATCCATAAATGAAAATGATCTTGGAAACGGGCGGATCGATCACGACCGTGCGAGGCTTACGCGGTAAATAAGGCGATGGTGCCTCGCCGAATTTTCTCCATATTTTTTCCCTTCGGTAGATCAGCTTCTCTAGCTGGGCAAGTATTAAGGGCTTTAGCGAAATAGGATTAATGGAGTACGCTTACTGGCATCCTACGAATGTCTCGTCGTAATACCCCCGAGTCTGGTCATTGCATTATCCCTGTTGCTATTATAGGTGCATCCACTCTTCTACGCTGTTTATTTCGAACCTTTTTTAGCCTTCGCTTCGAGCGATATCGCAGCTTCATTTTCGAGGAATCTTGTCGGAAAATGATCGGTGCTTTCGCTCTCAACGCGATAACATACCTAACGCGCGTAAAAACGCAACGTAATGCTCGCATCGATTCGACGCCACGATTGTGGGCATTTATTTCCCAGGGCTGAGTATCGAGCCAAATACCTCGACTCACCGTAGGTCCGAATCCCCCTAGTTTCCGTTACAGTGCTCCATAACTCTCCCCTCGCGAGATTCGGGCAAGGCGCCTGTCTCAGAACTGCCCCTTATGATAAAAATGCGTGGTCGAAAAGTATTCGGGAATTTAATCCGGGCGCGATGCAGCCGATAAGGGAAAGGGGAATGCCCGATCGCGACGCGGAGGGGTTAAGGGCTCGGATAATGCGCAGGCTTGGTTTTTCGGGTTACATTTGGGTAGGCCGATAAGGCATCGGCCGGTCGGGTGACTCGCGATAAAAGTCCACCGATAAATCGCCCTTAGAGAAATAAGGCTAGTAGGTTGCACGTGTTCCGCGTAGAAGATAATTAATGCCCGCTTTGTCTCGAGGAGCTTTCGAAAAGGTGGGAGTTTCGTGTAAGTGGAAACGATGTTATTTTGAACGAGCAACCTTTCGTTATTGCGCGATGTCCGTGATTGCAATACCAATTTACGCACAAGGGATTTTCTGGAACGGGATCAAATCCGAAGGCATCGCGTGAATCGAATCTTGGATACGTTTCAGAGATCGCACAGCACGAGTGCGATTGCTTCCCTGGTCGTGGCTCCGTCGATCAATGGGTGGAGAACGCGAATAAATACGTACCCTTCCACGCGATCTATTTCTCCACGCAAAAGATGATAAGGGGGAAAGGGTGTTTCTCAAAATTTACGTCGAAAGAATGGCGAACTTTAACCGTAGACGGTACCTTCCGCCCAGTTGCGCGTGAATTTTGATTCAGTCTCGCTGAAAAGGATATCCTATGGGGAAAACAAGTTGATAAAGACGGATAGAAGGTTGCGCTAAAAGTTCCTCGATCGTATATCGCTGTCAAAAGCGTTAGCAACCTTCTCCCCGTGGAAGCATTGCGTTTCGAAGGCCGGATAAAAACGATCGCTAGAACACCGTCGATACGGCCATACCAAAAATCATGAAATCCATAAAATCAAACTACGGTCTCTCCGGCGTTTAACATTTCGTTAGCTTACGAATAATACTTTTGGCCCATTCGGGTATTTAACATCCCGGTAGGAAGATACTTTTACTTCAGCCAGCAAGAAATCGGGGCGCGACAAATGGGGAAGGTGTGCGCGGGTGACGGGTTACAAATCTGCATTCGCTGCCAGCAGTCCCCCAATTATCGGAAGGAGGGCATCGATAGAGGGGCCTCCCTCACGCACGTACTTTTCGTCAACCGGGGGCCCGCTCTTCGGAGCTCGTCTACTCCTCTCCAATGTCTCGCGGAACTTAACGGGCCTTAAAACTTCCACCGTCGCTTATTGCGCGTCTCACGAGTCGCTGGAGGCGGTTGCTTAATCCCGCGGAGGGTAACTCCCCGTGCCCTTCTTCGCGGAGGCCTCCCTCTCTCGAATCTTATTTTCTCGCGGCTTTGTCCTCCCTCTGTCGCGCACTCGGCCACCAGCAGCTTCACCCCGAACGCACGTGTCGTTTCGCTCGAGACTCGCGAGGATGAGGCTAAGAGGCGCGGGGTAAAAGCGACCGAAGATGGAGGGAGGGACGAGAGAGCAGCCCGTTTGTTTGTTTAACTCTCTGGCACCCGTCGCTAAGGCCGTTTAGATTAGCACGCACTACGCGAAGTGGATACGGAAATGGTCGGTAAGGCTCTAGGCGTTCTTCGTGGAATCGCGAGCTTTTATACGCGTACTTAAACGTGTGGGAACGAGGAACGATCTTGGAGGAGTCCGTAATTATGTTGTACGATATATGTACATCAAAGTGATCGCTCAAATTGTACAGAATTCCTTCGTACTCGCGTACTTCTTTACGGTTCGTAACTGTCTATAATCGTGGCTGGCCAAAGTAAATACCTAGGATCGAAAAGCTCGCGCACCGCGCGTAATCGTGGAATACGTAAACGTGCATCCATATGATATACACGTCGTAGAAAAGGTACATCCCATAAAGAATTGACGGATGAAGGGCGATATTTGATCTCGGCTTTTTCCCGGCCGATGTCCGCGTTTTTATCCGCCACTGGGCTGCGGTCGTCCCGCGAGAGAAAGCGCTATCGTTGGCTGCATGTCCTCGTCTCTTCCGAAGGACGTCGTCTTTGTCCGCGGCAGGATTCCCCTCGTGCCGCGATTTATGTACCGGCGTTGAAGTAAAAATTCTCCTCTCGGGACGCGGTGTCGGGTTCAAAGCTCCATTGTCCGCGGCACCGAAGGAAGGAGTTCCTTTTCGGATACCGGGCGATGAAAGAGGGATCTTAAACCCAATTACGGGGCGAGACGTTGGACGTGGGATAACGAGCAACTTTGATACGTTTTCGTGGAAAAACCGTGGTCCTCTCTATTAGATGGGCGATTAGACGGGCGATATTTTCTTCGCGTTTAGCCACTTTTTCTTTTCGTTTCGAGATATTTTAGCGGTGTTTTGATTCCAAGAAAAGCGAGGGTTTCCGTAGGAGCGGAGGCGCGCGTGAAATCGACGAATCGGTCATGTACGTCTAAAGCGAACGTTTTAATTGTACGGCAAGGAACGGTGAGCGTCCTGTATACGGCTTCCCCTCGTTTCTCGCTAATTGGATCGCGAAAATGACGTTGAATCCTCTCTCCAATCTCGATAGGATCCGCGGAGAATCTCGGTTCGAAATCAAGGCGAAGTTAGCGCGGAGCGCAAGGCACGCGCACTTGGGGCGGAGAATAAACGGGGGAGCGATGCGTCTTAGAAATTTTATTATACAAAGATAAACGAGTGGTGGGGGTGAGTTTGATCGTCGGCGAGTGACAATGATAGAGAGGTTCGGTGCATTAAGGGGGGAGGATTCGCAGGGCGTTCGGGGAAAATCCTCGTTACAAAAGGAAGGGGCGAGTCGGTATTTGGCGGGGAAGCACGTCGATCGGAGAAGGGCCAAGGCTCTTCGGCATTCCTTCCTACGATATTTTTCTCCCTTCTTCCTTCATTATCGCCCGAATCACCGCGTACGACGACCGCCAGCCCGGTGACTCGCCCCGTCGACTGGACGTCGCCAACCGTCGACCGGTCGCTCGGCTCGATACGATTACGCTCCTTTCCTTCTTTGCTCCCTCCTCGATTCTTCGCCGAATCCTAACGACGTTGCTCGCGACGCGGAGCCTCGTTCGCGAGCGTTGCCCAAACGTGGACCAACGGACCGTCGAACGCCATTGAACGTGGAGCTCGCGCCTCGCTTCGCCGATCGTCTCGAACTTGGCGAACATCTTTCTTCAACGTTCTCGAAGCCACCGATTTTTTCGATGTCCGGATCTCCCTGGCGCGCCTCGAGTGTAACGATCCGAATCGAGCCGAACCGCGTGTCGCTTCTGGTCTCCCCTGCGTGGTACGTTCGTGAAGGGATTTGCGCTATGGAAACACTATTCGGTGTATTCGACCGATTCCTCGTACTCCATCGACTCCTGAGACCTGGTGGACGACGAGGTCACGGACTTGACGGAGGTCGACGACTCGACGACGGACTTCGTCTGTACGCTTTGGACGCTCTTCGATGTCATCACGGACTTCATGGCGGATGTTACGTTCATCGATTCCTCGACGAGACTGCCGGCGGTGTCGCTTACTGAAAAGACGCAATTTTACGTTACGCTTCGCTTTACATTCCGCGTTACACCCCAGATTTCTAAACAAGAACGAACCCTGCTTGAGATTCGGCGCGATCGAGTCTCTCTTGGGCTCTTCTCCGTTACCTTCCTATCTTCAACGTACACGCGCTCGCGAACTCGGGAAGTTTACTTTGACGCGCGTCGAGGATAAGCCGCGAAGCGGGAAAGAAACTTTTAGCGGATCGAGGAAAAGTTGTCCGGGATAATCGATTCGAAACTTGCGCGCCTCTTCGAAGATCTTCCCGGGAAATAAAATTCCCCGGTTTCCTCGATCTTGAGAACGAACTTACCTTTCGCTACTTCCATGTTTGATCGGGGAATCCGGAGCTTTGCTCGAGCTTGGCTGGCTTTCGGCAGAGGTGCAGGAGGATGCGAGCAATTCGGGGTCCTACTCGCGAATGGGGAGAACCTCGGAGCTTCGGGTTATTCTAAACCCGTAGTTCGCGAGGGGAGAGGGAAGGTCCACGATCACGTGGCGGTAAGAAGCTCGGGCGAGGGGAGAGTCGGAAAAGTCGGGCGCGTTTGGCGGCTTTTCGACGCGACGAAGAGTATTCGTGGAATTTCGAGTGGCTCGCGGTGGGCGCATACCGCCGCTGAGTCAACGTTCTTCGTACACGCCTCCATTTTCTCCTTTTCCACGGGGACTAATTTTCGAAGAATTAGCAGCGACCGCAAGCGTCGTAACTCTGGCCGAGCAAAGATCTCAAAACCATTTGGGTCTATCGAACGTTCGAGAATTTTTAAATTTAGGTTTAACGGTCGAACGCAAGTACCTTCGTTCGGTTCGATCGGCAAAATTCTAAGCTAAATTCTGAACGATTCTGTATGTCGGCGATTAAGTCGCGATCCTCGAAATGAAATTGCGCCGGTCGATTACCAGATACGGGTAGGTTTTTAATGCATACGGAATGCGGTGCAAATGTCTGTTCCCCGTATCCGACGATAATCGTTTATTTTCGGCGGCAGCCCTTCGTCCGTTTTACTCTTTGGTATACGTCGCGGGGAACGAATTCGCGTTACGTCGTGTAGGATGTAGGGACAAAGGAGGTTCTTCGCAGAGGATATTCGCCTCCCGCAGGAAGGACTCCCCGGAGATAGGGGTCAAGGAAAATTCTTCTTCAAATGCGACGTCGATCGGAATTAAGATAAATGTCGGTAAGGTTCGAGCGATCGAAAAACGGGGAGGCACGCGATCTTTCGCTAAGTAGCTTACGGGCTTCTCGCGTCCTAGGTTAGCTCTTGTATCGTGAAAAATTAATCGAGAAGGGTATCGAGTCGTTTCATTCGAAGATAACGCGAGTAGCATTAAACCCGCGGAGAGCCTGCAAAGGCACTTTTGCGGACAGTACGCGTATCTCTTCGAGTTTTCGCCCGAAATTAACGTCCCTTTTCTCGTCCGGCCGGCTATTTATATCGGGGGCTTAACGTGCCATTTAACGTCCGACACTTTAGTTTATCGCGGCACTGTTGGGACACAAAGCAGACTGCGTTTAGAAGTAAATGTTCTTCCCCGGACTCTTTGGTACTTATCTCCGTTGGAAGATTCGAGAAACGAGAACATCTCGAATATCAATCGGGCAATGCTTTGTTCGCGCAGCTGCTATATTTATAATTCGTTCATCGAGAGCGCGACAGTAAAACCGCGGACACGTCGCCGAGTGACTTTACAGGCATCGGAGTCACAATTACTCTTGATTGCGACAAAAATTAGGGCGAATTGCCGCTGAAAATGAAAGCAGACGCGTTAAGCGGCTATTATGCGTGGATTTCACGCGAATTAAATTGCGCCGGAGAGTTTGCGAATCTAATTTTCGCGGTGCCGGCTCCAAGCGGCAAATTCCATTCATTCCCCATGGTCGTGGTTAAAGTTAAACAGTGTGTAATCCAGCGTAATGTGCGCTAGCCCTGGCCGTTTTATCGCGCGCAGCTGTAATGGTAAACACGATGATCGTTGCTCCAGAAATATACCGTAGCTTCGTGCACGGTGTACAGGTTTCTCGTCTTATCGTCGATTCATCCGCTGCTCAGAATCCAGACATTTTTGGCGAGAGCGACCGATTCGCGGTGCGAATCGACTTAAGTTCCGCGAACTTCGTATTCGTCGGTCAGTTTGCAGAGACGTCGGCGCGTTTGATACTCGAGACTCGCGGCCGCAGTCTTCTCGCGTTGCTCCCTTATAAATAAAGGATGAACGAAGCTACGAGCGTACACCAGACCGTCGAACGTAATTCTTTTGTAATTTTAGAGCGCCGTCCATCCCCAGGCAGCGGCCTCTCGAGCTCCGAGGTTATCGCACATTTAAAGCTTACGTCTCGGTTCCCCAGACTGGAACTGATTCGCGTTAAGCGCCCATACATTCCCGTCGGATTTACCGAATTTCGCTAAAGGATCGTCATCGATGACTCATGGGAACCTACACGTTCGCGGCATTCTCATCGAACCGTCCGTGGAATTCGTCCAACGCGCTGCCAACGAGCCGATGACAAATATCGCCAATGAAACTGTTCCTAGGCCAATGTCGAATTTATCGCGGCTATACTTCTTATCCCCTAGACGTGTAGCCTTCGATTAACTCCAAATCGCAAGCTGGACACTCGCATAAACGATGGCCAACGTGGACTACCGCGAAAATAGTCGGTTTTATTTATATTTTATTGTTCCCAAGTGACTAAGGCTGCGCCTATTTTTGCGCGCCTCGAGCGCTTCGCCAAAGGCGTGCGGTAATTCAAAATCTCGCCGAGAGTCCTAAGGGGAACAAATGGTGGACGGCCGTCGATTTGTTATCGGTCGCTCGTCCGTCGCACCGTCCAAGCCATAGCTTCCTCAGTTGGGACGCGCGGATTCCTTCGAGGTTCGTTACGAAACGTCTTAAAAAGCTACCACGCGTGTACGTACGACGTGTCGATAGATATACACCGACGGCCGTGCTTTCGAAATCAAATTCATCGCTCACGCACGCGCATCTATAACTATCTATTATTCGTTTCAAAGTCGATCGCCTCTCTTAATTCGAATTTGCGTCCAAGAATGTTATTCCGCGAAGAGAGTCTTTGCTCCCTACCCCAGCGTCAAAGGGGTCCGTGAAACGAAAAAGGTCAAAAATCACCCATCCAAGCTGTTGGCCGAACAACTCCAGTTCCATCGAACGTGCGTAGCATCGCGCGTTCACCGATTTCCGAGCCGTTCCCTCGAGGCTTTCCACTTCCTCCTTCCCATTCCTCGCATTTTTTCCCCCAGCTTACATTTCACTTCCATAGCGCCACGTGCTTCCCCGCCTCCGGAATCTCGCGGCGCGTCGAATCTCGAAATAGTTTCGACTCCTCCGAGGTCCTCCCTTCTGGGTCAAACTCGTCGTAGGGGACATCGACCACGAGGAAACTGATTTTTCGTGGGAAAGGTCACTCCTTTATTCGCATGCCCAAAAAAGAAGAAGCTCGATTTGTCCGACGCCTATTACCGCCTTCCGTCCGGAAGCGGCGCATCGATTTCGCTATTGTATTATACCTACGTCGCCACGTCTCGGCTGGTTTCCTAACGAGTTTTGCGAGAGAGCCGACGAACGAAAAACCTCGAAGCGGAAGCGTCGTTATTTTATGAATTACGACCGGTTATTGTGCCTCCCTAACAATCGTCGGACGTCCCAAGGAATAGATCGTCCGCTTTTCATCGTCCGATACCGTCGTTATTATAAGAGTTACCGACCTCCCCTGCGCGCTTTCTCGTCTCTCCAAATAGTCGAGCCAAACGTTTGCCTCTGATTTTTCTCTCTTTCACCAAACTGCCGCTCGCACACTCGTACGCCCGCGTATCCGTGTATTAGACACACGTTTTTTCGAGTAAATTAAAAGTTTCGCGTCTTTCGTTAGAATGAAGAGTCGAGATCGCTCCCTACGGAATCCGCTCGTACACGTGCTCGGTCAACGAATACCGAAAAGCGCAATTGGGTTACGCCGGAAAATTCTCGCTTTCGTAATGAAGCGGCCGGCAAAGCGGCTCGTTAATCGAGCCGCGATGCGTCGCCGACTAACGAGGACTACACCGCGGCTCAAAGCTCCATCCCACGCCGATTCGTTTCGAGAGATTACCGAGCGTCTCGCTCGTTTTTTCATACCAATGTTCGGCTTTGAACGACGGATACGCAAAAGTGTACGAGATCGATCGTGGCGCGTGCCGTTCGAAGCTTCGTCCCGGCCTGCAGTACGCCGACAACATCGATCGACGTTAACTCTTATACGGCCAATCGAGTACCCTTTCGAACTCGCGCCTATCGGTTCTTATACCTTCCTCTCGAAACATCGCTTAAACGCTCCGATTTCCCATAGTTTGCACATTTTTACGTCGATTTGTTTCTTCAGAATATAATTATGCGTATAGAAGGTCGGATATCGAAGCTGCGCAGTTCCCAACGAGCGTGAACATTTCGGTTGCCTACGCGACGATTAACTCGTCATCCTCGATTCCCTTCGACGAGCTCCGGGCTCGGGAAGAAAGCGCAGTCGCGCTGAATAAATTATCCGAGGGAGCTTTTCATCATTAGCGCAGCAGGGCGGGAGGCGAGGGGCGGGGCTTGGGGGATAGAAACGAGGTAGAGAGATAAAGCAGGGCTGGAATACCCAGTCAGCGGGTCTGGCGGACGGCGATCGTCGGTGTACCTGCACACCCGGCCTGGCCTCCGCCCTCGTTAACTTTTTGTTCCTTTCGCGCGCTATTTATCGGGCTTTCGATCGGCGGAAGCTATTTTTGTGTGCGCTACGGTGTTAAATTGCATTATCTAATTACTCCAACCCCATCGAATCGGGGCTCGGCGTTCCTCGTGCAGCTCGAATCAACGATTTTCGATGGCCCAAAATGGAGCCGCCGCGATAATGCAGGGGGCCAAAGCGCGCCCTAGGATCTTCGACGAGCCGATGTCGCGCGCTGTACCGCGCTCGGTTGGTTTTAATTGGTTTCAAGGGTGATCGACCGACCGGAAACCGAGCCGTTTCTATTTTCAAGATAGTTCGATAACCCGGACGGAATCGAGGACCGATTTAGCCGCGCACGGAGGGTGCGCATTGTTCCTCTCATGGCGCGAGTACTTTATTTTGCGCCGATTACTCACCGAGAGTTTTTCGCCTTCTCGGATCGATAAGGACCGAAATCTCTTCGGGTAGGTTTATATTTAGCCGGGGCTCGCGGCAGTTAATCCTCGTAAAATCTTCTCTCCCAGGCCGAAGGCTGTTTTCTCGAGCCTCGACGGCTGCCCGATCGCGCAGAATCAGCCACTTGCTCCTCGAGACCTGGAGATAATTTCGCGCTGGCCTCCTGCTCTCGTCGTTTCCATACCGTACTGGACCGGTCTCTTGTATCGCCATTTAATTTTCTCCGATCAATCTTGCCAGACTCGTACCTCTCTAAAGCACTCGGATCAAAACCGAATGTACGAGTAACGGCCTATCGAAGAGCGAGTATATTTTTTTGGGACATCCTCCATGCATAGATACATTTAATTCCATACACATCGCCTTCGAATAGAACCGAGTGGTTTATGATAATACGCGCGATATGTACTTTGGAAGGATCAAAATCCTTCGAACATCGATGATCGATGGAAATGGAATTCCTTCGGATAAGACGGCCAGATGTACATAACGATTCCTGTAATATTCGGCGGGTTTCGGGGCGCGAGTGTTGGCCGATGTTTAAAATTCAATCGCGGGAAAAATTAATCTCGCGGCTGGTGCGAATGGGCGCGCCAACGTCCTGGGCGTGATTCGATCGCGGCACGGCCAGAGGATCCGAGGAGTTTTACTCCATTACTCGGCGCGACTCACCTTATTTTTTTTGCCCTCCCGCAAGGGAGTAGGGCATAGTCCTATTCGACGGGAAAAGGGCTCCTTTCACGTCTCGACGGAAGCGCGCGATACGGCGGACGTGCCGACGCTCGATTCGTATCCTCCTGCCAAACTCATTACATCCTACCTTCCACAATATCGTAACCCCTCTTGATCGTCCGGAGCTGCTCGATCGTTCGAAATTCGCTGCGTTACGTTGGGGAATATCGCGTTGGTCTTAGGCGTTCTTGATATTCAATGTAGGTCCATAAAAAAAAAATATTACCGTCCATCGACCGATCTCTGCGAGGGTTCTCGCGCGCTTCGAACATATTTCTCGCCGTCCGTCTTCTTTTTTGTATCGCGCACTGCGGCCTCGGGGATGAAGTATGGAAATGTCCCTTTAAGAGGAGAATAATGTCCTCGTGTATCTTTAAGCGTGCCAAAGGAGGAAAGTCGCCCTTCGAGACGCGCGATATAAAGCATTATTTTGGCGCGAGACGCGGCCTTTGTCGTTTTACCGAAGGGTATCCGTGTTTGAATAAAAATAAGTATTATGCTTTTCCGAGCCATTCGACGTAAGACGCTAATTTCCGTTGCGAAACGCGTGGACTTGGGATCGTTGTCAATTTTTCCCGTGTAACACACGAGAGTTTACTACTCCGGCGTTTCTTGAAATCACTCGCGAATGACGAGGATGTCGCCGTATTTCCCCCCCTTAGGCTCTCGAGAGATTCGAGGCAACGCTATGTTCGTTATTTTCCCATTACCCGCCGGCAGTGCTTAATTACTGGCGAGTTATTTCGAGGGAATGACGGTGGATAAACGTCGGTACTCGTATCGTCTAGATCCATCGGTCTACGCGTCTTCGTCTTGGCCATCTATTTTTCTTCGTTAAGGACGTGCACTTGAAATACCACAGTTCGGAATTCAGCTTGATACGCGGCTGCGGTCAGGTAGTAGATTTGTTCCTTTAGATGTCAGACACAGATACGCGTCTAACTCATCGTCTCTGGATGTTCCCACGTACCTAACGCGTATACCGACGCTCGAGGCTGTAAAACATATCTCGAATACTACCGTTCTAAAACATATAATATACGCCAATTAAACGTTTCGTGTACATCGTATGAGACGTAAAAAAAATAAATCGAGAATTGACTTTTACGATACAAAATGTTGTTCTATTATAGATAAAGTAGCGGTTTAATCAAAGTCCCTTTGGCGATAGCACGATCGTCCGTTTAGAGATTTACTGGAAATGCAGCGGGATAATGTCATTAAATCGTTTGACGCTCAAACTAACGTGTCCTCTGCTCGCAACGATTAAACACGAGAAAAGGGTGAACATCGCGCGAGGTAAGGGTCCAGATTTCGCAGGACGCAGTCGCTAGCGCGGTGCTTTGAAATTAGCCTCCAGGGTAGGTATTGTATCGGTGCACATAGTCGGGGTTCGATAATTAATACGACACGATGGAGCGGTGATAGCGCGCCAAACTTGCGGTGTCCGCTTACGGAGGCGTAGACGCCGGTGCAATTGGCAGGACATATCCGAAACCTCGCTCTCTACGGTCGGTTACATCACCGATGTTTTGTCTACGCTCGTGCACCATCTCCCGTTATTTTGTCAATGCCCGACCCCGGGATATATCGAGCAAAATGAAACCCACGCTGTACCGCGCTTTCAAGGACCGCAGCACGCTGCGTACGGAGCTAATCGAATAAGTAGAGTCGGAAAATACACGTCCAGAAATTTGTACCGCGATATCTACCAAATACGAGATACCGGAAAAAGGGGGATAGAACTTTTTATATTTCCGCAGCTACTTACAACCTTGCGTTTCGTTAAACGTATTGTACAAATCATAATTATTAACCGGCTCAAAATTTTATTGCAAGCTATTCTGTTTTTTTTTTTTTTTTTTTTTTGACAAGAGGAGAACGTGGTAACCTTATTACATCGACCTACGATAATTCAATATACCCGACTTTTCTTAACGAACCGAGTTGGATTCGAAAGTCGTATTTCCAAGTAGAAGCTATCGGTGGTACTCGGGGGTGCTCCTTAACGAGCAATCCGAGGTACTGGAGCGAATACTCGAGATGCGGAGAGCGAAGGAGCACCGTGAATAGCCAATATTTTCTGTTGCAGGAACAGCAACGTTTCCGGCGAGCGATCTCCCTTCGAGGGTTCCTGCTGCAGCGGCCAAGGCGTAGCCGCGGACAGCACGGAGAGCGAGATCGATGAGGTATCCAAGTACAGAGTCGTCCTCCTCGGCGACTCAGGAGTCGGGAAGACTGCCCTCGTCTCGCAGTTCATGACGAGCGAATACATGAACACCTACGACGCCAGCCTCGGTAATTGGATTTTTTTTTGTAAGGATATGGAAAGCTTACAACTGCACAACGTAAACGGTAAACTTTTGTTCGAATTACACGACGGTGACGTAAAATGACGTTGAGGAACGTATTCGCTAGCATGGAGCGTTTATAAATGACTATCTCGGCTCGAAAGACGCTCGCGTAGAAATTCACGGCCCTAGTCCATCCTTGCCTTGCGCTTTTATCCATTTTTTCTCCCCGTTTTATCGGCATTCAGCTCTCTACGAGGATGGGCAGGGCGGATTTTTCTTCGGAATGGCAGACGGGCCCTTGACGCGCGAGCCTCTTTCGCGACTTCATTATCCCAAGAGCGGCCGGCACACTCCGCCTTGGCCGGCTCGTTCTGCATACAGGGAGGAAAGTTAATAACAAAGTTGTAGGGACGGAATACTGGTCTGCCCGTTTGCCCGTTCTAGCGGCCGCTTTGAGGTTTATTTCCTTTTTCCTCTTTTTCCTTGCGCGGCCCTTCATTTTTTTTCTCCCTTTCCTTTCCCGTTTTTGGCGAACCGCGGAGTTTCTCTAGCGCTCTTGAAGTACGTTTCAGCGAACACGCCGCCAATCTGGGGATTTTACGTGGACGTCCACGTTTTTCCTTCCTGCACCGCGTATGAAAATATTTTCGAAAACCTCGGTTGCATCTGCCAAACTAATATTCGGATCGGACAAATCCCTGTGCGCTGTAATAAAGTTGGATACGATGGTAGCGCTTTCAGCGTTGAATTACCTTGGGAACGTACTTCGACGTATAAGTCACGGGCATGCAATAATGTACTCTTATTTATGGCCTGTATTTATTTCAATCGTCGATAGGTTTTCATAAAAATCGGATATCCGAGTGAACTTTTGTACGACGGATGCATACTGTTCGAGGGTCGAGAGCGGCCAGGGGTTTCATCGATTTACGTACAGATTGGAATATCCGCCCGATGCGAGAGGAAAGAGTTTTGAGCACTCCCGAAGGCGTCGCCATCCCGCGAGTTCATTTATTTTCCATCCTCCGTTTCAAATACCCCTGATATCCTGACGCGAATGGATTCTATTCATCGGCGCGCAAAGAAAGGCGCGGAAAGAAAGAGCGGGAGGTCGAGAGAGCGAGAGAGGGGTAGAGAGAGAGAGAGAGAGAGAGAGAGAGAGAGAGAGAGAGAGGGTGAGGGGAGTGGCGGGGAGCAGGGGGAGGAAAGGAAGATGAACGAGAGGGAGGAAGAGGGAGCGAGCGGTGATGGATTTGCCTTTCGGAGGCAAGGGTGCGAGAGGCTCGAATGGCAGAAAATTTGTCATGGCCGATCCTGTAATGTATCTCCTCGATTCTTGCTTTTTCATCTCCGCCAGACTTACGAGCACGGCGTAACTTGTCTCGCTTTTGGCATCGATCGTGAGCGTTATTTAACCATGGAGCTTCTCTTTAAAAATGGATTTCAAATCAACGAAACTGTGGAGTATAAAATAATTCACGGATTAATCCTCGTGCAAAAGGTTTGTATATTCTTTGGCGCTAACCGGTAGGAGGTTATTCGACTTGGAATTCGCGATTTGCCGGGATAACAAAACGAGCGTTGAAATTACAAGAGGTCGTTTCGCGTAGAACGCTCGCGTCGCATTTCTACCGGAGCGACATTTATGCGGGCAGCAATTTCCCCTTTCTTTTTTTTCCGATTTGCGAAACGGGTCACGGGGCATAGATGCAAATGATACCGTCAGGAGTCTTCCGTCAAGGCGGATAATGTTCATTATAAAGGCACGCGTGAAATCACCGCAAAAGGTATACCAAATTAATAATGTTTCGTTAGCCTTTCAGTCTGCGGTGGATTCCCGTCACCGGAAGGCCGCTTTTAATAAAGTCCCTTTTTTCAAACTCTCTTCTTCTCTCGTTCTCGACCCTCGGAATTCCGCGTCTCCGTCACTAATTACGAGCAAGTGACATTTTTTGCCGTCATTAATTATTTCCTTCGCGTCCGTAGAAATTGCCGAGCTGCGCGGTTATTTTCGTTTGCACGACGATCGTTTGTGCCTCCTTCCAACGACGCAAATTCCTGCACTCTCCTCGAAATTATCGCGTTCGACGCCGAGCACCGAAACGTAGCTGCGCTCGACGCATTTTCTCGACATGAATTAATCGCCATATTTCGCTATCGTGCCATACTTTTCTTACTCGTGCCCTCGAAAACGGTCCGTCGTGTTGATGTAACGTCGCATCGATTATCTAGTAATTTACGAAGTACCGGTGACGTTGCGTACGGAGCGTAGAATGCGATATCGGGTGTTCCCGAGACTTCGGAAAATGCTTTCAAGCTCCGATCTTTCTCAGAGGGGGGCAACTTCCATTTTGGGTCGCGGCCATAATCTACGCAGCGAGCGATAATGGGAATTTCGTGTTTCGACGGCGACTTAGGCCGATATCGCGAGTACCTTCCTCGTTGCAGGTAGTACAGCTATTTGCCAAGTTCCACGCGCTTGTCGCGGGTCAATTAACCGGCGCCCTGAGTGCTCGAATAACCTAATACACGAGCAGTCTGTCATCGGGAAGTTATTCGAACGAGCCTCGCTGCGTCGCGCGATTTGTTTCGCAAGCTAGATGGGTTTGTAACGCAATTTTGCATCGAGCCATTGGTAGTTTAAACGATATATAATGCAGGCCCGTGCCTATAGGGGTAATGACGACTTAACCTGGGCGGACACAAAAGCGGATTAACGACGACACAGCTCGCTCTGCGTAGTCTTTGTCGGGCCATCATCGATTCCTCCTGGTGTACCGCTGACGGAACCAATTTTGCACCCAACTTTGAGCGTCACTATCAAATTATGCATCGCAAATTAGAAATTCATCTATCACGGATATCGACTTCTAGGTCATTATGATTGCCGGGATTACCGGGACAACCGTTCCTTCGTATTACCCAGGGTCAGACACGGACACGTTTTCCGATAATTAACAGATTATTTAAAAATTGTTTTCTCAACGCGCTCGCAATCTTTCATTATCACGGAAGCAATGTTTTTCCGGGAAACGCTGTAAAGCAAGACGAAGATTCGCCGCGCCGAAAAAAGGAGAGATACGTCGTTGTCCGGTCAGCTATCTTCTCCGCGCAGCGCGATAAAAGGGTGAAAGGGTCTGCTCGTCGCGTATCCGTTCTCACGACTCTCCCTAAACGAATCTTTTGCGTATCGAACCTCATCGAAATTTTCATCTTGACGTACCATTTCGTTTTCATTACGCGAATTCTTCTGGATCGAGAATCGCATCGAGCGATAAGACCCGATGGAGGGATCGATATATTTTAAGCAACATTCGTCTTTTCCAAACAATGTCCGATTCTCTTTGCAGGATGCAAACGATCGATCACGAAGTGTATAGTCGTTTATATCCGACGTTCTTGAAATTTGGCAACTTCGATTATTAGAAATACGTAGAACGTCCACGGTCTTTTGCTTTCGTTTCAGACGACGAGTTCGGCGAGAAAACTGTCTCCATCCTTTTGGACGGCGAGGAATCGGAGATGATCTTTATCGACCATCCGCACGTGGAAATGAGCGTAAGTGTTCTCTGCCCCGTTCTCGCTAAAATACCCTCCCATTTTTCTCACCCGTCGTCTATTCCTCTCGCCGCATGATTTACATCTTGACTTATGGCCAAGGAATCGTCCGCCCGGCGATCGCCAAGAGAATATTATTAAGGCGGTGTTCGTTTACGGTTGATCTGCTCTTGGAGGGCCCGGGCCGTGACTCAGGAGGTCGAAATAACCGGCTCGAAATAAGCGAAATCGATGGAAATCTTGCAGCGCGTGGAAAGTTTAAAAAACGTAGTTAACGGAATCACCGGATAAGCCGGCCCCGAGAGTTTCTGCGAGTCCGACGATCTCTCCAAGGAAATTTCCTCCGCCACCACTTCTCGACTAACGACGGCTTATACTTTTTCTTTCCAATTACGCCCTCCCTCGGAGCCCCTTCCCTTTCCCCGACAGCCAGGAAGGGATCGGAGCCAGGCTTCGGTGGCTTCGGTGGCAAAGACCGTTTTCCGCGCTGTTCGCGCCGGCATCCTTTAATTATTTTTCCGCCCAATCACGGCAACGAAAGTGATTCGTGCCGGAGCGATTGCCACGATTAGCGTGCGTGCCACTCCCTCTATTTTCTCGGCTCTTTGCGTACTTCGGAGGTTTATTCGTCGCTTTGGAAATGATTTGGGAAATACACGTTTACGAGGGATTCGAGACGTGGTAAAGGAACTTTCGAAAATACGGAAAGATCGCGTAGACTCTCTCGTAGTGTGTCGACTATTCGTTAAACGAGCCGCGATGATCTTTCCGACGCGTAGTGCAGTAGGATAAACGGAATTCTCGGCATTGCGCAAAGCCTCGGTGATCCAGCGACAAATCATAATCAGCCGTGGATTACGCGCAGGTAGAAAATTCTCTCTCCACGTACGAGCCACACGCCTGCATCGTTGTTTACTCCATCGTCTCGCGCACGAGCTTCCAAGTCGCCGAGGAGATACTCAACTACCTGTGGCGGGAGCACTACACTCAGGAGCGATCGGTCATCGTCGTTGGTAATAAATCCGATCTGGCAAGAAGCCGCACGATTTCGTCCAACGGTAAGACACGTTATCTCGATGAGTTAACTCCATCCTAAGGATGAATCACGCTGAAAAGCTGAGGAATTCGAGGCGGATCGCTCGATTCCGTTTATTTAATGCTTTCAGAGACGATACTTTGCTTCGTATCAATAAATCCTAGAACGTAAAATGTAGTCTTTAACGTCACGTTGCGGCCTTTATCGGACAAACTATTTCGAAATATTATTTCGCGCAAGTTTGGTAGGCGGACGAAGAGAGGGCGCAGGGTTGAACGGCTGGTCTGCGTATTCTGTTAAAGAGGGGAAGCAGCTGGCCACGTCTCGCGAGTGCAAGTTTATCGAGACGTCTAGCGGCATTCAGCACAACGTGGATGAGCTATTGGTCGGGGTACTCAAACAAATCCGGCTTAGGGAGACGCGGGACAAGAAGCTTCGCCGGCAGGGTAGTAAGGGAAAAATGCTGTCGAAGTTGCACAGCAGCAAAACCGCTCTGAGCCTCAATCTCGCCAGAGAGATACTCAATAAGATGTGCTTGAACGACAGCAAGAGCAAGAGCTGCGAAAATCTTCACGTATTGTAATGGCGCGGTCAAACCACTCGCGGAACGTTCGTGGATTTCTTTTTAGGGTTTCAGCCTATCGTTCGATGGATGCCCGGAGCTCGCCGATCGAATGTGCGAGTATGGACGTTGAAGCCCGAATCCGCACTCCTCGAATTTCTAAGATGTTGCAAAATTCGCCATTACCACTTCGCAACTCCCTGTCCCAAAATAATTTGTCGTGTCACTTCCATATTTCATCGATCACACCCTACTTTGATCGGAGGAAAATTAAGTTCATCGGTTTGAACGTATTCTACGAATGACCGAGAATTGGATATTCTCAGACGTCCCTCGAGGTAACGCGAATTCGATCCGTGGCATAGAAGTTTATTGGTACGACCATCCTTGGGCCGCGATTTGAAAGAAGCTGTTTGGAAGGTTATCGGTGTTTCACGCGCGGTCAGTCTGAGTTGGCACATTTCGTATTAGACCCGAGAGCGGTATTTACGTTTTTCCTGACGTATATTTATCACGGCGACCCGGTAAAAAGTGGGGCTGCGTCGTTGATAGAATTCTTATTATGGGATTCGGTATACCGAGGACCTTCCAGCGCGGTCATAACAATTTTACGAGCACGAGTCTCGTTACGGGCGTCGAGAGTACGACGAATATCCATATTTTCCACTGCGCGCCCTCGGTCTCGCCCCCTTTCGTTTCTCGGTTTTTCAAATTCTACTTTTTGGACGGATCGTTGCCAGGGGACGATCGTTCTTTTAAAAAAATTTTCCTCGGATCTCTTTGCTTGCGGCCATCCCGAAACAATGGAACCGAGGACAAACGGAGGACCCTTGTCCTTGGAATCTGCGCGTTATTCTTACTACAAGGTTTACTCGGTCCTTGTTTGCTCGTCCAACGTGGGTAAACGCCGTTTGAAGTGCGAGAAAACAGGTGAGAGTTGTTCGATCGGAAAAGCTATGGATACGCGCCATGATTTCGCGATTATCGTCGAGTAAAACGTAGGACTCTTTCGACCCTGTGGATCGACATTCATTACCGTCGACCTCCGTACGACATTCCGCAATAGGAATTTTTCACAGTTTTAAACGAAAGTCGCGATCCAAGCACGAGCGTGTACAACCTTGCACGTGTCACTTTGGCCTGGAAAGTATGGATCGTCGACATCGCGTACCACCTCGAAAATTCTCTCGCTCGAATATACGGCACCTTTATGAGACCGTATTACGTGAAACCACAAATCTGCGGCTATGGAGTCTAGACGTCGCCTAACAAGGACGGAGGTTCGGTTAGCAGGGTGTTAAAACGAGAGATCCACGGATTTCGCGATTATATTTCGCGCAAATGCTCGTCGAGTCGAGTATTAGTACGCGAGGTGGATCGGTTTCCAAAACCCTTCGCCGTGAAGGACTTAAAGAGGATAAAGAGCTAAGTCGGCGTACCGAAAGCGGATGGATCGATCGCTTACCGATTTCGAAAAATCCGGCAATCTGAAAAAACATTCGTCCATCGTGTAGTTATTTTATTAAAAATTCTTTTCATCAGGATCCGCATGTTCAATGCTCGTGCTTCATGGTAGTTGATAAAATACGAGGCGGTTCGCGTTTTAAGGACGTGGAACGGTTAAACGTTACCCAACACACAGGGTAGGACTTGCATCGACTCCGGGCAGCGTTATCGTACTTATTTTCATGTAATAATTATGGGTTAAATATTGTGGGTAAATGGGCGCTTTGAGCGCACTGGCGTGCCTCCTCGAAACCGAGGGACGGTTACGCAACGTGATTTCAAAGCGCACGCTATTTGTCCCTCAGAATGGACGCAGGTTTCGTCCAACAGCGGCGCTGGCCGTCTTTGCACTCCACCTAGTATAACGCCTAAATATATGTCATACCAATCGGAAAATATGTATCGTTCCGTGCGTCAATTCCGGGATTTCTCCGGTAAGTTAAACGTAGTAAGCATAGTTTGAGATTCGGAAGTAGTTGCGTACGTCAATTCTGGAATTTATTCCGTAAGTTACGAGTAGTAATAGTAGTTCGATCGAGTTGGAAACGGTCTTCGACTTTCGCTACTGCGGAGTACAGTGCAAAGGCATACGAGAAGTCTAGAGGGAAATAACGAAAATGTTCCTCCTTCGTTCGCTCGGTGAACGACCGTAGTCGGGATTACTGGCGAAATGATCGAGAACGATCGTAGGAGTAGCGAGCGAGCCATTCGATCCGCTTCGTTTCGTCTTTGCGAGATAATACCTACACATATCTATCCAAATGCAAAACTTTTGGCGATATTTTCTCTGATTTTTGCGACGCAAATCTTTTAGTGAACAACTCGTGTCCTTGCGTGCGAATCAATGCGGTTGTTGAAAGACACGATGCAAATGAGTAGACGCGGCCTAAAAACGTACGAGACGAGAGAACCCCGTTTCTCCGTGAGTATATACGTGTATATAGGTACGATCACGATCATCGGCGCGGATCGCAGTGCGTATCCACGGGCATCGCTGCGATTACCTGTTGCGATATCGTGAGCAAAATAATATGTTATACATATCGATTCACTGACGGCTTTCCGTGAGCTCTCGATCACTATTAATAAATCGTATTACGTGTGTCCAGAGATGAACCATTAAGCTTAATCGAGGCTAAGCAAATTAAATCATTCGTCCGAGATACGAACTCGTCTCCGAGTACCTTCGAGCACGTTCTTCTTGTCCGATGTATCGATATTCTTCGCGGAATGTTTTGTCACGATTGGTTTGAGTCTTGGAAAAATGGTACACCGAAAAGATTTGCCGGCACCGAGCGATAAACTCGATTATCGCTCGGTTTAGAATTAGCGCGAAGCATTCGGTCGTCCCACGGAGTTTCGGATACGAGCGCACCTGAAAGCCGTACACACGTCCCAAAAGTCTGGGCTATTTTTATAAACACACACATACGCGTACTTTTGAACTTTTATTACGATCTATCATCCGCGATAGACACCTTTCCAAACTGTGAAAAATAATTCTAACCGGAGAGGGAAAACAAGGAGAGAAAGAGAGAGAGAGAGAGAGAGAGAGAGAGAGAGAGAGAGAGAGAGAGAGAGAGAGAGGCAGATGGAGATAGAGATAGATTTGGTGTATGGGAAACAAGAAAAGTCGTCTATTCAATTTTCTCGGCTCCAGAGTCCACTCTCCTTGCTTCGGAGGCTCTTGAAATCGATCGATATTGGTCACCCTAAACACCGTGCGGCATCAAATATCGCCATCATTGGCAACGGGCGTTTTGTCCAATACAAAGTCATCTTCTTGATCGATTCTTCGAGTTTGCCCGTCGATCCAAACGAAGCTCCCCGGGTGGCGATTACACGAAACTTTCAGCGATTATAACGAAAGAGCAACGTCGATTAATGTGAAACGATCACCGGAAATTCTACGCCGGTGCATTCCTCACGGCCGTACGACAATCAACTTATTTTTTTATCTTTCGTGCTACGCTAAGTATATGTAATAGGATCTAGATGTTCGTGTCGAAATAAAAGCAATATGCACCGAAAACTCCAGCCGTCTTTTTCCTCCCCCTAATCGACGCCAATTAGTCGAACTTCATTTTAGCCTAAATAAATAATCGTGAAAGACTGGCGGCCCTGCGTTGGTCTATTCCCGCCAAAATTTTCACATTTCCCGCCACTTTATGGACGATGAAACTTGTGCGGCGTTCAAGGTGACCTCGAGTAACTGGCGCCATCTGGCGATATGGTTTCAACGCGGCTCTTCTTGGAACTCTAACCATCGGGGAAGGAATAAAGCAGTAGAAGCCGCGCCAATATGGCCGCACGACTGCGCCTTTTCAAGTCCGACTCTAGAATCCCGTGAGGCACCGCTCCATACGCCAGGCGTCAAAGGGAATAGCCGAGGAAAATAGCCGTGAGTTCGTAGGCAATCGACAACATGTCGTCGGCTAGCAAACGGGTCGTCACCAGGGACGATCTTAAGACTGCGGATACCGACGAAAAGGCGAGTATCCGCTTCTCCTTTGACGTGTTCCATGTGCGATCGATAAACTCACAATTCGAGATGGAAATTCAAGCGGGAATTTTGACGCTACCGGCTGGGGATGAGAAACATTCGTTTTTCAATTCTATTGCACCCAATTTCGGTGTTACACTATTTTCGTGAAGTGTGGAAATGCTTCGGAGTGGGATATTCCTGTTAAAGCGTGAACGGTATGCGAAGTATGTTACTCCGAAAGATGCAATTATATTTGCGAATTTGGTATCGTGTCTCCAGATAAATTCGTTTGTTCGAAGTGACGTCAGCGGTTAAAAAATATCTTGCCACGGAAGAAAGTGGAGCGTGTCAATCGAGAGTAGGCGTTATCGATGATAATTTCTTTATTATCGGAGAGAGCATTTACCGGTAAGGTCAAATTTTAATCGGTCCGTGGCAATGGAATACTTAATTGTATTAGATTATTTGTGTCTACAGCTGTACATTATGTTTAAGCACCTCAAATCGTTCTTTCATCCTCGTATACTCACTGTACTAATATATTTACGATCGTGCCATCATTTTCTACTACAATTATGATCGTGATAAAAATTGAATTTTGTTACAAATCTCGTTTTACTTCCCCAAAACTTGAGATAATTATAATAACTTTAAAAGGTTATAGGGAAATAATAATTCGATTTATTTGCACTGCATATTATTGAATTAAACCGTAATTTTAATATCGACATTAGCGTTATAGGATAGCGCGCAATCTTATGCGGTGTCGAGGCGAGCGCTCGGTAAAGTATTATATTAAGCGTGATTGAATTGTTTGTTGCAGGAACTGTTGCTGGAGCACGATAGCGATCCCGATGAGGCTATGCTGTTCAAGTAAGTCACGTGGAAATTATCGAGTCAAATTGCTTCGTGAAATGTCGCAGTTTCCTTTGGTATTACACGACGTACGATACGTATGATTGCAGTCAACCGAGTACTTCGTCGGATGAAATCAGGACGGATCGTAAGATGGAAAGGTAAATCCACTTTTACTTCTTTGTCGTTTTGTTGGGCGGTCCTCATTGCCGTTTGGAGGGGAACCGTTTCAGAGCGATTGACGCGATTACAAGTTAAATTTGCTCTCTGGGATATTAAGGGGCTCCATCTATCTTCCATCATTCAATGTTCGTATTACTCGCACATTCAGATTAACTCCTTTTTTGACCAATTCCTTCGTAATATTTTTCGGTGGCTGTTTCAAGAGACATACGCGTTTAAGATAAAGTTGAATATCCTACGTAAAATATTCGAAACATTCTGATTACGATTTAATACCGAAGATCTTAAATCTGCGATTTTTGGGAAATGTAACGAAAGGAGCATTATCTTGTCCTGAGCTTTCGAGCTCGTCATATTGATATGATTCGGAAAAAAATTGACCTCTCTGGTCATACATAGTATTTTTAACGAGCACTCCGAGAAGTGTTTTGTGATCAGCGATTTTTTTTTCACCATTATTAATTATTTCTTACAACGTTTTTGTATACATCATTTTTCCTCCTCTCCGTATATCAAGGGGTTGTTTACCCCGTTAATAAAATAACAATAATAATAATAATAGTAATGATATCCAAGAGTGTAACGCAAGAAATTCTTACACGTCATGCTTTATTATCGATTTTGAAATATACGTAAACGACAATACATATTTCTGTACTTTAATCATCGTCGAGGGGTGAAAATTGAAGAGTCACGCCGCAAACATGTTTGTATACCGTGCGACCATTAAGATTATTCACACAGCCACGCCCATATAGATGAGTTCCTCCGAATCCTGTACTTCCGAGATTCAGATTTACGATCCAGTCCTTATTTTTCAATCTTCCCCTACATTAACACGCGCCATAACACCCCCAGTTTTGGAGCGTACGTTAAGTAGCCCTGGCCTTGATAAAAGGGCCAAATAGAAATCCATGCCGGTACCTTCTACCTTTGATAGAAGGGAACCGGAGCTTCTTCCTCTCAGATTCAAGCGATTTTCCGTTGGTCCTTCAAGCGTTAGGATTCAGATCCAGGAGGTGACGAACGTAATGCGGGACAACGTGCAAAAGGTGATGGAGCGCGGCGAGAGGCTGGAGGATCTCCAAGAAGCGAGCGACCGGCTGAACATGACCGGGAACGAGTTCAGGGAGGCGGCTAAGAGGGCACAGCGCAAGGCCTGGCTCCAAAACTTTAAGTCGAGGATCATCCTCATAAGCATCACGCTGACGGTCGTCCTCTGCATCGTCGGTAGGACAGATACGATCGATACTAACTCCCGACTGCACGACCAGCGCACGGCCCTATCATCGGTCTCTCGTACCACTCGCGCTTCGTCCCTCCCCCAAAGATCCGCTCCCTCCATCGCAAAAGATCCGCAAATTTATCCACCGGCTCTCGCCTCTGGTCCTCGATCCGCCGCGATGTCGAGAATCGCGCCACGCTCTCGAGACATCGCCCTCGTATCACCAATCACGTAGTTAGACAGGCGCGTATCGTTTTCAGTTCTGGACGTCATGGTGCTTTACCTGGTTCTCAGATAGCGCACGCGGCGCGCTCGAGCCTCGAACCCAAGGTACACAACTTTTTTTCGTTTCTTACCCTCATAGATCATCCACGCACGCACTCCTTTGACCGCCCTCCGCTCCGGTTCGCCGGTTTCCACTCCGCTATCGGACTCCACGCCCCGCTTTTACGACCTTCTTCCCCGATCGAAGGTCCACTCGGGATCGATTATTGCGGTAGCTTCGCATCAGCGCGTACCGATGATGTACTCGAAATTCCACCTGTATCTTCCCCATCGGCGTTCAACCGATCGCTCGCAGACACGCACGCGTATCACCGAGCTTTTATTTTTCAGTGTCCATCATCGTGAGGTATTCTTGACTCTGGCATCCTTATCGGCGAACTGCGATATTCGTCCGGCATTTGTACGCTCGTAGCTATCGTTCGTGGACCAGCTGCGCGTATTGTATCTATAAGTTTGTATAAATACATATTCTACTATTTTTATTTATAACCTGCCGTCTAAGTTCTTCACGATTAGGATTAAGCGCTATCCATTACCCACGAATGCGCGCGATTCTCAGTGGCGGATGGAAGATCGGCAAATGTACGAACGGCACGCGTTTCGCGTTTCGACCGGTACGTTCGATTGTTCGAGTAAAGGGAATCGATATTTCCGTCGAGTCCTTTTTCACGATAACTCGTTAGAAAATTCAAGGTAATTACGTTAGAAGGTGCAGCCATTCGCGTAGTATTTACACGGTTGGTATCTATGCGATTATCTCTAATGGAACATACAAACGTTATCGGCCGAATGGTTGCACGGATCGTGGTTAGTCTCGGTTCCAATTGGAGGACGCGTTTCCCATACCACGATACGAGCTTTGCCACTACCTTTTTATTTGTGAGAAAATGATTGGTACCGAGCGCGTGAGTTGGTCGATTATGCGAAAATTATTATATCCCTTTACTTCTCCGTTTAAATCTATGCGACGTCCTTGAAGAGTGATTGCGCGCGTATATCATACATTTTCGGCCGTTTTTTTCCCATTAAAACGAGGACCTTCGTCGACGAGTAAGTCGAGCAACCGTATAGCAAACGTTTCAGAGGCTCGAGGAATTATGATTATCATCGCGAAGGTAAGTCCTCCCAAGTATCAAAATCGGTCGTTCCATCCTTTCCCAAATCGATCCGATCATCGTCACGATCCAGGTCTTAAAATATCGACGAGACATCGCTGCAAACAGAACGATAAGTAAAATATCCACGTGCATCCGCATAATCTTTCGCAAATACAAATTTTCATCGAGCAGCTACCGCGAACGTTACGGGACTCGTTCGCGCGAGCTCGCACGTCGCTACGATTTCGGCTCGAATCGTCCTCGAAGCGCGCCTTCTTCGCGCGTGTCAAGGATTTCCGTGGAATCCTCGCTCGCCGTGGCGCCCGGCGCACGGTCGCAAAAACTCTAATTCTAGCTCGACACAAAAAATTCAAATTATATTTAAACCGTTCAGTCATTTTTACATCATCCATTTTCTCAAGATAAGAAGCGTGCGCAGTAGAAAATAACGATTCCACCGGTATAATTCCTTTGCCTATGAATATATTAAACGCGATAATCGTAACGAGCAAGTATCGAGAGGCAGTGGCTCGTTCAACGATCTTTTCCTCCAGCTAACATCAAGACTTTGCCCACCGTGCGGCACCTTCGAGAGCTGCCGGCCTCGGCCGTTTCGTTTCGTATCCCACGGTCTTGCGAGCGTCGCGCCAATGGCTCGCGGCGAGTAGAATGCAAGGGCTCGGTAGCGATGGCCGTAGGCGCATCCGCGAGGCGGCCCGCCGCGCGATACGCTCCTGACTCAGTCGCTCGGCAGTCGCGGGCCCGGCCTTTTCGGTCTCTCCTCGTGCCACGATCGACCGCCGTCCTTATCGTCGTCGACGGGGCGCTAACGTTTCCACCTCGACGGCCAGTTCGTTCCGTTTGGCCGCCGGAGGTCATCCTCGCGCGTGCACGCCGTCATGGCCTTCTGGAGCGACATGACGGACATACACCGGCTCCTGTTCACGGCCCTGGCAGTTTTTGCCGGCGCCTATCTCTTCACCGGAAGCCGACGTCGGCACCTCTACGTCTTGTACAAAACGCTGCCCAGGGATATCCTGTGAGTAACGAAATAAAAGCGAGATTGAAAACGCGACGCCCTCCTTCGAAGGCTTTAATGGCCTGCCATCGAGCGATAGGAAATTGTCTCTTTCGCCGCTCGATGGAAGGACATCGCGGCTTTCGATGATTATTGACCGCGAGAGGAGCGAGAAAAGGATCGTGCTGTGAAATTTCCTCGAGCCTCGCGATCTACGCGTGGCGCGAGTCACGCTGGTGCTTTCCTCGCGAATGTGGTTTGCTCGAACCGGAACTGATCGGTGAACGAAACGTGATCCACGGCTGTTGGCTCTATTGGCTCGAAGAGGACTCTATGCGGCTTGGCGTTAGGTACTCGAGGAGGAGCTTAGGTTTACTCGAGATTAATCGTAAGGTGTTGGCGATGCGAGTAGAACGATTTTGGAGATTTTGAAGGAGTCTCTTGGCGAGGAATAGAACGAGTCTGTTTGGAGATTTACGCGGGTCTTTCGGGGTAAGAGGTATTTTTTCTCGACGCTCCAAGAGTCAATTTTGCCGCTCTTCTCCAAGTTGGTGTTATAGACGGAGGCAATGGTGTTGTTGGTCAAATTATTTCTCGATCGAATCGCACGGAATGCATCGTTTTGGATTAAAGTAGAAATTCTCTTTTGGACCGGATGAAGGTGTTTTTGGCGGTGGGAATGAAGATCGTACGACACGTATTTCGAGAGGAAATTTGTTTAGGGGCTGTGCTAATGAAGCATCGTCCGAAGGATTAGCCATGATTCATTCGGGAATAATGTTTAGGGCGCGATGGGAGAAGGCAAGCTCGTTTAATGGAGTTGGAATGGAGCGAGAAGAAAGGTACCTCGTTAACCGGGAGATCGCGAGGAGACATCTGCATATCAAAAAGTGCTTTACGCCGCTGAGACTCGTCATTGTTGGATTCATTGAAGGCGGCGCATTAACCCTTTGCATTCGAAGTGCTTTCCTCAAGCGCAGACAGCCTTTGGCGCCGTACTTTAAATATGACTCTTAACCACAGCAACGTCATGAGTCCTCGAAAGTATCGTTTCTCGCATCGCTAGATTAGATATTAACCCATTATTTGAAGAAGATAGTGGCCCTGCGTCTGTTGCACTTACGCACGAATAACTATATACGATATCTCGATGGTTATTAGGAAATTAAGCAAATTGTTTTGCCCGTTCTAACGCGAAAAAGATCGAAGGATAAATGGTTTACGGCCGCTTGAAAATAATTGGTAGATCGCGCTTAATAGATTATAATAGGTTAACGTAAAAAATATCCAACAGCGCGTGGTTAAACAATGAAACGCGCAATAACCGCCAGACCTTGGTCAAAGTTTTTCACTCGGAAATTTGCACGACAATTACATTTTTTATCATCGACATTCCAATGCACAAACGCATAGCAATATTTATCTGGAACACGAGAATAGCGTGCTTTCACCGGCGGACGGCAATGCTTCGTATAATAAAACCCAGCACCGATAATTCCTCCGCTTCTCGTATTTCCTTTTTCCAACCATCGCTCGTAAGGATTATCTCTTACTCTTATCGATGTAAAAATATTCACGTGAGCGCACACAATGGGTTTGACTCTTTCCCGGAATCGCGCAATTGCAAACACGATCGACGCGGATAAGGAAAAAAAAAATGTATCGTTTCCACGAGAGTCTGCGGTCCACACGAGTTGCATAATAATGTAGGTCGAGTATTGGCGTCTATTTAACATCGGTCGGAGAAGCGAGGATCGATCGACGCACCATAGAATGACCTCCGTGCGTGAAGCGACCGTGATATACGATATCTGTAGGAGCACGTCACACCGGTCCGACAGAGATTTCTCGCGCGTAACGCTGTACACGCTGCCATTCCATGGCTAATATGTCATACGTGGGATTTAAACAGTTTCCTCAATCACGATGTTTTGATCTCCGGATTGCCGTCGAGAAAGTACTCGGCAAACGTCGAGTTCGTCTCGAACGAGTCATAGTTCCTCGTTTGCTTAATTTTGACCCCGATCGTTAAGGTCATTTAGCGCGCGATTTACTATTTAAGGGCGGATTCCAAACAATCGGTTCTTCGGTGGACTTTAGTATCTTTAGTGCTTATTACGCGAACAATTTATCCAGAAGCGATAGGTGGTCAAACTCGTATCCCGAGGATACCAGGTTACTCGACGAACTTCGTGGTTGGACAAGAGTTATACTTGACCATGGTTCTCGATGCGATAAAATTCGTTTCAAACGTTCCGCAATAAAGAGCGAAAGAAGTGGAGAAGCCAAAGGTCTTAGGGACGCTGGTAGCGTCGGGTGCAAAGTTTCCGGAGCCATATCTTGCACGTTTAAAGCGCGATTGTGCTCGTGTCTTGCTGAACTTTCCCCGCGATAATTATAATCTATACCGAGGATAGACCCACTTCAAAGGTCGATTTGCAGAAGGATAAACGATCGTTGTATCCGATGCGAGAAAATAGAGATACATCGCGGTTACGTTCCGTATGGAGATCGTACGATTCTGGGGACAAATACACGCCATATCTCACTGCCTTGTATCGTGCAACGATGCGTACCACGAGTATTTCTTCTAACCGACCATAGAAATCAATGCTGCACAGTATTAAACGTAAAACATCTCGCGTTGATGTTGGCTTTGTTATTTCGCGAGCTTTTCAGTCGTTGTCACGATCGTCGATCCAATGCTCGATGGGATGCTGAGTTGCTCGTTCGGTCTTGTTGCTCTCGAGGGCGGCATAGGCGATCGGCAACCATGAAGTGTCATCGAACCTACGTGTAGGAATAAAATCCGCGTAACTCTCGGGCACCGAACTCTGCAGCCGATCGACGAGAGAATCGATCGTGTGCACCGCGCGAAACGTGACCATGCACTCGGCTAGCTTCGAAATTCCGCCTTTATTCGTCGAGAATCTCCGAACATTTTTCGCACAAACGTTTATACGCACGCTCGATCGTAAAACTGATTTGCGCGTCGAGCCTTTAGACCGTTGATATTCCAAATACGAGATTAGGAATTTCCAAATACCCTTAGATATCCGTTTCTCTTACAATGCTGGTATACGATAAAATACCAGAGAAAACTCGATGGCGATATTTTTGCCGATTTAACGGAAAGTTAAATAAGCGAAGAGAAATATGTTGACGAAGAAAATTCAAGACCCATTTTGAAAGTAGACGTTAAATAGTTATTTTAAAATTATATATGACGAACACATGACGTATCGGCTTTAAGCATTCGTGAAAGCGGCAGCGAGCACATAATCGATGCTCTTCGATATTGCATATAATTACCCGCAGCGCGTATGACAGAAGCTACCGTAGGAGCATAAACGTATCGAACATCACGTGGCTCTTGCCGCATCTCGTTCCGTCTCGAACCCCATTCTGGCGTAAATTTATGCCGGCGCGATGCTACGCATCTTCGAGGTGCGCATGTTCCATGCGTGCTTGATTGATCCTCGTTGCTTCGGGGAGAGGCGAATGATTCGTACCGGACTGAAAGTTTAGGATGTTTCTACCAGCTCGGCCTTTGCTCACCACCGACGATTTCCTGGCCAACTACAGTTGCTTCCGTGGTTGGGTACGTCGATATCTTCGAGGGTGTATAGAGGCACATTCTCGAGGAAATACACATTCGAATTTCCGTATTCACGGTGGACAAATGTGTGCAAATCTTAGTAAAATGCGTATCCGTATTCTCGAAGAAACAAAGACCTTGATGAAACGCACGTGCGGCATGTACGGATAGCTGCATGCGCTCACGTACGCCTGGAACACTCTTGAAAGAGGTGTACCCTTTGCTTTTATCGTGCAGAAACTGGGGCAGATGTTCGACAATGCTCGAGCTGCGCGTAGTAAGCAAATTATTCTGGGTTATATAACGGGACGTGTCGTATGGGATATGATAGGTAGGAGAACGGATAAGGCGGAGTCCGGCTTTGAAATACACCGGTGGTTTGAGCGTCCGAAAACAAGCGCGTCGTGAGAGAAGCACCGAATTAACGAGCGAGCGCTGAGATTTCCATTCCATGCGTTAGCGTAATCCTACTCGAACGCGCTTAATAGCCTGGGACACTTCTCCATTCGGAATTGTAGCATCCGCGTATGCGATCCGTCGCGGAGTAGTTTTCAAATCCGAGAGATTACCTTTCCTGCACCATCCGAAACGTGATGAGGCAGATTTTAAGTTATACGCGAAAGCGCGAAAATCATTTACAGATGTTTATTTTTTTCTATCGAACGGTCCTAATTAATACGTATTAGCGTAGCTGATTTATAATGATCGTCAATCTGAAATGGAAGGTCAGATATCGTTTGCGCTATAGTACATATAAAATCTTCGATCGAGCGCGCAAATACCAGCATCGATATGATAAAATGTTGGTTTATCGTGGCTCGAAAAGAAAAAGTCTCCTTTGCCCTGGACTAGTGCGTTTTATCTAGTGCAGTTTCCAACGAGACTACATTCCTTGCACCCGATGGTTTTAGCGCTTGTCACGGATAAAGATATTTAAAAAGAGAACATCGTTATCGTACATTCTTAACGCGAGAGGCATTTATTTTCGACAACTTTTTATTTGAGTCGGGGCGATATCGGAAGAATTGTGGATTTGATTGGAGAACGAGGGTCGTCGTTGGTGATGGATAATTTTGAATCTTCGAAGGAGCGCACACCGTCCGTGGGGTTAACGAGCGGCTAGTCCTCCGCGAAAGATGCACCACAGGTTATCCTCGTACTTGATACGCAATGCACTTTGTTATTTTATTTGATTTTACTCAATCGCCGTCACGGCTTGGGAAGAGGCCGACCGCTGGTGTCGAGTAACCGTCACGATACGAATAGCTACGCAGAGGCGTAATTTCTCAGGGCCCACGATTTTCGCGGCTCTCACTTCGATATTTAGACAAGTTAAAGATCATCTTTCTCCGTTCTGCTCTTTACTATCCTTTATTACTACGCTAAATATAAAATAATTTTTTCCAAGATCATCGCGTGCAATACCAGGTAAAAGTATCCGAGAATGATTATTGATAGTATTCCTCTACCGATGTTCGATATTTGTTCATTCTTACGCATTAAGCACTCGTTAAACAGTTATGTCATACCCAAGCACAAAGCGAAGATCAACTGCGTCGCTAGATGCACCTCGTGCAATTCCATAGGTCTTTACGATGTTCGTTTATCGTTACGTATGTCGAACTCATTACCGGATACAACCTTTGAAAACGATATTAATTACCGGTAATAACTCGTTTATCGGTAACGGTGCTAGGATCGTTCTAAGGATCCTAAGAAATTTTCCGAATTTCGCTTTGAGGACGATATCAAGTCGGGTTGGCCCAGTTACGGGTTGGCACGTTTCGTCAGGTGTTAATTGAGCGATCCCGGGATCAACTGCGTCCGTCCTCGCGTAATCCACGTCACGCGCATGTCGTGGCACGATATTAACCAATTGGTTGCAAGAGAAAAGAATGTTACGTTAGGGGGACAAACCAAATGTATAGCGACGATCTAGAAAATACGAGACCGCCCGATACATTTCTACTCGAAGCGCGGGCTACGTTTTTAGTCAATGCACGAGGTATCCTTGAATCGATTATTTTGCCGATCAACGTTGAATAATACTTTTTAACACCCGAGGATTAAAATAGTTTTTAAAGGAAGAATTCAAAATATTTTTGATCGCCTTCGTTACCGAAATCGTATTCGCGAAACGCTTCATCCTCGGCTCTTGGTGCTCGGCCGAGAAGAACGCGTATTCACGGTACGGTTTATTTCCTTTTATTACAGAGGTGGCATCAGATTCGCCAGGGTCAATATTCTTCTGTGGTATTGGGAGAAGCGCGGTTTTACAGTGGCGAAAGTGTTCAGCAGATATGCCGCGGCTTATCCCGATAAACCTGCCTTCATATTCGAGGACAAGGAATGGACGTACAGGGAGGTAAGACTCGCTATATGCGTATTTCGATAAACGAAAAGGTTCGATGCTCCGCGGGAAACTGTAAGGAGGATCGAGTTCGCGCGGTATTATGGTAAATATATTTGTTTATCATAAATAATATTTGCGCTTTTGGAATGTGCGCAGCTGGATCGATATAGCAATCGGATAGGTCGTTACTTCCGCACCCAGTCGTTGGTTCGCGGCGACGCCATCGCACTGGTCATGGAAGGCCGGCCCGAGTACGTTGGTACCTGGTTGGGCATCAGCAAGGCCGGCTTCGTAACTGCCCTCATCAACACGAATCTCCGGCACGACGTGCTTGTGCACAGCATCAAGGCGGCTAATTCCAAGGCTATCGTATTTAGCGCCGAATTCAAGGATGGTAAGATCATTTCTCGAAATAACGATGGTCCCTTCGATCCCTTTTGGACTTTCCATTTTCTCGCGTAAACGAGAGTTCCGCCGATCGCTCCTCGTGGTCGGTAGATTAAAGTGAACCGACTGCTTATAAGGAAGCCCGATTATTGATTTTGATTAAGCTAATTATTCCTAATCGCCGGTCCTCCTGTCATAATTTCACGTAACTCTGTACGCGTCGGTGGTCATTAGACGGATGGATCACGCGCGACCTTTCATCGGGTATGCGGTTCTTTCTAAAGATCGGCGTGCTTTCTAACCATGACGTTACTTGCGTAGCGATTAGCAACATAAAGGACAAGATTCCGGGCGTAAGCTTGTATCAGTGGTCGGAGAATCCGGAGACGCAGAGGCAGGAAGGGGCGACTGATTTGAGCGCGGAAATCAGCAACATCGATCCAGGACCCCTCGACCTTGCCCATGGTAATCCACGGGACAAATTGATCTACATCTATACGTCGGGCACGACCGGAATGCCGAAGGCTGCGGTCATCAATAACTTAAGGTGAGTCGAAGCCCTCGACCATCCTTCAAGTTCACGAGTAAATATACGATTTCCTCAAATTTAACATTTGCCCGCCGTAAGCGGAAATCAAAATTTGCACGCTTATGCAAATGCGCGACGCGAGCAATTCTCAGGGGTTAGGAAAGTTAGAGATCGATCCGAGCATTATCTTTCTCGCTAATGAGCCATGCATCGTCCGACGATATCGGCCTTATTTTAGATTCCAGATGCGATTCGCGCTCGCTCAGCAAAAGCGTTTTTGAACGTAAACAGAGCGGAAGTGGTCAATACTCCGATAAGCGGATATCCGTTAACGCGAGTACGTTAGAGAAATAAAAGTACCGATGAGAATTGCAGCGTCGGCGACAATTATCGCGTTAGAGGCGCGCTATTTCGCTCGATCGTTTCAGATACATGCTGATGTCTTGCGGCGTCCATTCGATGTTGAATCTACGATCGAGCGATCGAATATACAATTCACTGCCGCTCTACCATACGGCCGGAGGTATAATCGGGGTGGGCCAAGGACTCCTGAGAGGGATCACGGTGGTGCTTCGCAGGCGATTCAGCGCCTCCAAGTTTTGGCCCGACTGCGTCCATTACAAGTGCACCGTAAGCTCGTGCTTGACTCCCTTCCTTCCGCCATCCTCGGACCTTCGAAATCCTCCTATTTCCCTCGGCGGGCTCGTAAATCACGATTAAATGCCGACCGATCGTGATTCGGCCTAACGCTCCTTATCCAGTGACGATGGAAGAAGGGACTTGTACCGTCGCATTCTTTCAGATCGCGCAATATATCGGCGAGATCTGTCGTTATCTCCTGACCGTATCGCCGAGTTCCAGCGATACGGCGCACGAAGTTCGTCTGATGTTCGGCAATGGCCTCAGGCCACAAATCTGGGTGCCGTTCGTCGAGAGATTCCGCGTGAAGCAGATAGGCGAGTTCTATGGAGCCACCGAGGGAAACTCGAATCTCGGTAATGCGCCCCTCCATCTTTCCGATCCACCATTCGTCGTGGAAACGCACGATTTGATAGAATAATAAGCGGATCGTTATTGCCTCGTTTAAAACCTGAATCTCGCCGAAGCACCCCCTATCTCTCGATCTCCCATCCATCGTAAAAGAACGCGTTTTGATAGAATAACAACCGGGTAGTTTTGCCTCGTTTAAAATCGAATCCCGCCAACCTGTCCTCCTCCTATCTTTCCATCCCGGAATTAATCGTAGCTCAATCCTCGTCCCGGATCAATGAAATATGTACCTTGAAAAGGACTCGCGGGCGATCCGATTCGTCGGTTTGTCGATTGATATCAGAGAAATTCTTTTTCCTCGATGCCCCTCCCTTTTTTGGGATCACCTGCCCCATAATCCACGTTCGGTCGCGTATCGTCTTTGGGGTCAAGAGGAACGAGGGACGAATACCATACGAATAACGTTTCTCTCGAAGTGTGCTCGTCTTCCCCGATTAACGGGCTAACGATCACGGTGTACATTTTGCAGTTAACATCGACAACAAGGTCGGCGCCGTGGGCTTCGTGCCGACGTACGTGGGCGCGATCTATCCCGTTGCACTGCTGAAGGTCGACGAGGAGACCGGGGAGCCGGTCAGGGGCCCGGATGGTTTTTGCATACGTTGCCAACCCGGTGCGTCGCGTTGCGTTTACTGGCGCAATATTTTCCCCGGTCCACCGATTACCGTTGGCCTTTTTCAGGCGAGCCGGGCGTCTTCGTCGGCATGATCAACCCGAAGAAGGTGGTGAACGACTTTAGCGGTTACGCGGACAAAAAAGCCTCCGAGCAGAAGGTACTGCGTAACGTCTTCAAGCACGGCGACCGCGTCTTCAATTCTGGTCGGTTGATCATAACACAAAAGCAACAAAAAACAAAAAACGGTCAATTTGCACGACCTTCCCCCAGACTGATCCGCGCCATGATTTAATCGCGTTTTTCGAACAGGTGATATTTTGGTTATGGATGAGTGCGGGTACTACTACTTCAAAGATCGAACCGGTGACACGTTCAGGTAAGCCGAGGGATAAGTATTTACCACCGGTAGCCGCCCGAGCTTTGGCGCTCGAAGCCTCGGATTATTTCGTATAACGATCGACGTCGAATCTTTGTAACGTTCCATTACCTCCTACGATATATTCAAAAGTCCGTCGTAGAGCGTTGATATCGCGAAACATCGTTTATCGGTATGAAAATCGGATCGTTCTGTCGGTCGCAGGTGGCGCGGTGAGAATGTGGCTACCTCGGAGGTGGAAGCCGTCGTCAGCAACGTGATCGGGCTCAAGGATGCTGCCGTGTTTGGAGTCGAGGTAAATGGTAGTCGATCGCCTTGTCGGGACGCCGAAGGGAAGAGGAACCATTCTGAAGGATGTTTCTTGGGCGTTTTTAGGTTCCTGGAGTCGAAGGCAAGGCCGGTATGGTCGCCATATACGATCCTGATCGTTCCTTGAATCTCAAAGAAATGGCGGAGGGTATCAAGAAGGCGCTTCCTACGTACGCCAGGCCGCTTTTCGTTCGAGTCATGTCCGAATTACCGATTACCGGTAAACCGATTTACCTATCGCTTACAACGTATAGCACAAAACTTGCGAAGAGCTCTGTAAGATACTCTTGTGCGTTCTTCCGTTCTTTAAATGATCGTATAAACGCCTTTTCAGGTACGTTCAAATTGAAAAAGAAAGATCTACAGCGAGATGGATTCGATATCACAAAGGTAGGGTGCTTTTATCCCCCACGCGCATCATTCGTTGATCTTATATACAATTTTCTGTACGTACACTTTTACAGGTAAAAGACCCGATATATTTCTACGATCGGGGTGAGTCGTACGTGGAGCTTACGGAGCAGCTGCATAACGATATAATGGAGGGAAAGCATCGACTGTAAATTTTTTAAGCGCGTGGATTTTGGACGTTCGAATTTGTGCCTGAAAATTTGGCATCGTTTCAGTGTTGATTCGTTAAAATTTCGTGTTTCCAGGATTGACCGAAGAGGCGATCGGTATAGTTCGTGGGCGATTAGCTACGAAAAGTTGCGGGTGATCGCCGGTTTTTGATGTACAAGTCCGCAAAGTATACTTGTTAGACTTATACCCGCAGGGATAAAATTCGAAAATACTTTATATTTTCTATCGCTACGTTAATCTCGCAGAGGTGACATTTATACGTATTTTTACTATTTTTCTACACTATATTCTTAACGTCTTCGCGTCTCGCGCGAATGCGCGGCGAACAAGCGGTCCAGGGCTTGCCGAATCGTAAAGGAATCATGACGGAGCTTCCAGCCTGGTATTCCAAGGGGTATGGAGAAAAGATATTATGCGTACGCCGCTTTTCCAATCTTTTGGTCGTACATATTCTAGAGGTAACGCCGTTGTAGATATAATTTATGAAGTAAAGAGTGCAAAGTCACCACGACTGAACTTGTAAATGGTAAACTGTAAATGCCGTGTTATCGTTAAATAAACTATCAGTGTTAACGAAATCCACACCAGAATCGTTCGTTCGGAAGCCGGCTTATTTCACGAGCACCCGGTATCGACGTCCGATACGAGACGGGACCGTGCGCAGTCTCGTAGATAACGCAGTGTCTCTCATCCTTCGTGCCGTACCTTTTATGTACTTTATGCAAAAATAAATACATCGAGCAACGCTATGTTATGTACTCTGGGTCGTCCGTAAATCAAAAGTCGGACTTCGCGATAAGTTCATCGGATCAAGGGGCCGCCGTCGTCATTCTTATTGACGGAAGAAGAAAAGCAGAGGTTTTCGAGCCATATCGGCCAGCAACGAGGCTTTCCGTCGGTCATACGAGGACCCAGCGATGAGTTCCGGAACGTACAACACGTGTGCGTCCACGGTGCAATTTCTCGACGCGTGAATCTAAACGTGTACCTCGTTCATCGTCGGGTTCCTATACAAAGCGGACGGATACTTTGAACGACGGATCGGTCGTCTGAGAACCAACGGAGGCCCCTCTGCCGTTGGTTCCACTCTCTCGACCAGCTCTTGGGCTCGACGGAGCTGCTGCCGTTACGTAACGCCGTCGAATCGAGTGAACGGAAAAACACTAGTAACGTGCCGCCTTTATTTGCGGTTGGCGATAAACGGGGACTTTTTCTCGAGACTCGATCACGCCGGAGTCTCTTCCCTACCTCGATTCGCATCTACGTCCCGGCAGTTCTGTACGTAAACATTGAGAAATGTATATCGGAGTTCTGATCGGTGCCGGTTCCGCAAAATCCGGCTGCGCCTGCGCGTCCTACGTCTCGGAAAGCATAATTGGCCGCTCGGAGATCGATTCTCCGTTCTCAAATGATTCGTGCGAGGTAATCGAGTCGTTGGACAGCTTAATCATGGTCGCAAATGCTCGTCGTGAACCGATGACGTGCCATTGTGATTTGTGGTAGATTCAAATGTACTCCAAAATCAACGACGTAAGCGGAAATTTGATCGAACGAAGTTTCTGACAACCGGCGAAATATTTTTTTTTTCGCGTCGCCGGTTTATCGGATAATACGTTTCCTTTCTTTGATTTTCCTACCTCTATATTCTTACACGTATAACGCATAAAATTACGTTATTGATGCGAGAGTGTTATCGGGCCAACGTTAACTTATCCTTCTTAGCTCTGGGAACTCGATGGGTCGTTGATCACCGATCGCGGATAGGATAAACGCGATAACTTGATTTATCGATAAATCCAAAGTGTACAATGAGAATGCACGTAGAGTAATTATGCGACAAAGTTAAAGCACATTTATCGGGCACGATCTAAATATAATTTGCGCGATGCCTTATCGCTCGTTATCGCTCGAAGGATTATTCCGGAGGAATAGGTGCCCCATATTCAATTTGCGTGCTCGCCAGGCGAGTTCCGTTCTTCGTGCTTCAAGTTGCACATTGCGTATTTTAGAGCTTGAGCTTTGATCGGAGATGGAGAACGCCAAATTCGAGTTTGCTATAGACCGGGGTGGTACGTTTACCGACGTATACGCCAGGTGTCCCGGCGGCAAGATTCGAGTTATGAAATTGCTCTCCGTGGATCCTTCCAATTACGAGGATGCTCCGCGCGAGGGAATCCGCAGGATTCTAGAGCAGGTGGGTTCGAGCAAGGAGCATAATGTACTAGGATAATTCGTTGAAACATTTGTCGCTGAAAAGTTTAAAAACGCGTGGCTCTGGGTGCCAAAAGTTTGCTTGAAGGAAAGCGGCAATATTTTTTTAAATGTAATATTGGGTAGCCGCTATCTTTCCGCGGCATTTATGATGTTTCGAAGAAAAACTACGAGATATCTCAAAGTCGGTTGTAAACCTGTTAAACGCAAGCTACAACGGAAAAAGACATTATTGATCCGTAGCGTGCCTAATCGACAATTATCGTTGGCCGATTTTACTGAAAAATGAAAATGTTTCGACGAGCGATACCGAGGGGACGAGTCGATCCTCGCAAGGCACGTCCTCGTTTTCCTAAATCGAATACCAAACCGTCTCATTGGGAAATCATGATTTAGGAAACGGGAATTAAAATAAACGGTGAAATAGATACATCGAGGATAGCATGGATACGAATGGGCACTACCGTTGCTACAAACGCACTGTTGGAGAGAAAGGGAGCGAAAATGGCTCTGCTGATAAACGAGGGCTTTAAGGATCTTCTTTTCATCGGAAATCAAGCCCGGCCCAACATCTTCGACCTGGTCCGTATTATATATACGTCGAAAAGTTAAGAGAGACTATTCTATCCTCATTGTTTTTAGCAAGTCCTCACGCCGGAAGTACTGTACAAAAAGGTGGTCGAAGTAAAGTGCAGAGTGATACCCGCTCTACCGGGTAAATGTCGATTGGACTGCAACGCGTGGAGAAGGGTGAGGGGCACGACGGGCGAGGATTTGTTCGTCACCCGCGAACTCGACGAAGAACGACTGAGGAAAGATCTGGAGGAGCTACGACGATCGGGAATCGAGAGTTTAGCCGTCGTCCTGGCTCACAGTTATACGTCCGTAAAAGATCGTACTTTTCTATCATTAGTCGCGCGTTCTGAGCGATTGATCTAAGATTCGATCGTCGTTCGGTTAATATGACATATTCAGGTATGCCGAGCACGAGATTCGAGTCGGAGAACTGGCCAAGGAGTTCGGTTTCGGGCAAATATCCCTGTCGCACGAAGTAATGCCCATGTCTCGAATAGTACCCAGAGGTTTTACGGCCTGCGCCGACGCTTATTTGACGCCCCACATCAAGGAATATCTACAGGTGCGATTAAACCGGTCGTGAATCTTATCGAGGATAATCGAACATTCACCCTTTATTTCCCCAGGGCTTCTCCTCGGGATTCAAGGATCGGCTGAAAGGCGTAAACGTCCTCTTCATGCAAAGCGACGGCGGCTTGACACCGATGAACTCGTGAGATATTATTCGAGCGATTCCTCGCGATCGGAAGATGATCGCGTAAAATTCTTATTTCCCCGATAACATCGCCCGCGGTTTTGACGCTCGACTCGATTGCAGCTTTAACGGCTCGCGCGCCATTTTATCCGGACCGGCGGGTGGTGTCGTGGGTTACGCGATGACGACTTACCAAAAGGAAACCCATCTGCCGGTAATCGGCTTTGACATGGGCGGAACCTCGACCGACGTAAGCCGTTACGGTGGAAGTTACGAACACGTGTACGAGAGCACCACGGCGGGGGTCACTATACAGGCTGCGCAGGTATTCTCATTCGAACGATCTGTTGCGAGCGTCGGTATAAATCCTGACGAATCCGCTACGAATTTGCCAACGTGGATCGAGTGACATTTATCCTAACGAAAGCACGGGTATCGGTTTAAGTTGGACGTGAACACGGTCGCGGCGGGTGGTGGATCCATGCTTTTCTTCAGGTCGGGTCTCTTCGAGGTCGGGCCCGAGAGCGCCGGAGCTCACCCAGGGCCCGCCTGCTACAAGAAGAACGGTCCACTCGCCGTAACCGACGCGAATCTGGCTCTCGGCCGCTTGCTGCCGGAATATTTCCCCAAGATTTTCGGGCCGGGCGAGAACGAGCCGCTGGACAAGGCTCGCACGATGGAAGCCTTTGAGAAACTGACGCGGGAGGTGAGCCTGGAAGGAATACTCGACCGGTGGCCGTTTTAGTGGGAAGACAGGTCTGATTGTATTTCGACTTCTAGATAAACGATTTTTTGTCGAAAGAAGATCGGCGCGAGAAGAACGAAGGGATGACGGTGGAAGAGGTCGCGATGGGATTTATCAAGGTCGCTAACGAAGCCATGTGCCGACCAATTCGCGCATTGACGCAGGTACGATTTTCCGGATATTTTAGTCGATGATGGTTTGGAATCGACTCTAAAGGCTCGACGAACGTCTCTCGCGCTCGCAGGCAAAGGGCTACGATACCTCTCGTCACGTTTTGGCGTGTTTCGGCGGTGCTGGCGGACAGCATGCCTGCGCGATCGCACGTTCGCTCGGCATGAACACGGTTTTCGTTCACAAATACGCTGGTATACTGTCGGCCTATGGTATGGCCTTGGCCGACGTCGTCGAGGAGACTCAAGAGCCGAGCGCGGAAGCTTACGAGGAAGGTAATGATTTTTGAAGGTCGGTCTTGCCAGAACTTTCGCGAGAATCGTTTGCTCTTCATCCTCAGAGTGCTTTGCCCGGTTGGACGAACGTCTGGACGTTTTGAGCGCAAGGGTTAGGTGCAAGCTGATGGAACAGGGCTTCGAGGAGTCGCAAATAATTACCGAGACGTACCTACATTTACGTTATCACGGCACCGATTGCGCTCTCATGTGCACCCCCGAGAAGAGCGTCGATGGAAAGATCCCGTGTACGAAGCACGGAGATTTTCTCACCACCTTTCTGGAAAGGTGCGTGTAGAGATTGCGCCTCCTTCGAGCGTCTTTGCAAAATTTTCTCTATGACTCTCATTCGATTCTTAATCCGTCTTTGAAGGTATCAAACCGAATTTGGCTTCACTATGCCGAATAGACGGATTTTGGTGAACGACGTTAGAGTTCGCGGAATCGGAAGGGTACGCGTACCCGAGGATCCTATTTTGCCCTCGTCTCAGCAAAGTCCCAGAGCGGAAAAGGTGGGTCTTAAATAAAGTTCAAGCATTACGGTCCGTTAATTATCGCTCTCGATTCGACCACCGATCGATACCAATATCTTTGTCGCGTAAAATCCCACGAAAGGACAGTAACGAGCTAATAACGCCTACGATTTGCCCTATCTTTATCCACGGTACAATCGATCTCACGAGTTTGCACAAAGCGAGTACCACGATACATCTCCGCACAGACGACCGCGGTGTTCTTCGAAGGAGGTTATCGAGAAACGAACGTCTATCGGCTGCGATCTTTGTCGGCCGGGCACACGGTACGTGGCCCTGCTATTATCATGGACAGCTTGAGCACCCTTCTGATCGAGCCGGATTGCACGGCCTCGATCACTCCGCGTGGCGACATCAAGATAACGATCGGCCAAGGTCTCGCGCCGAAGGTCACCACCGACTTGGACACGATCCAGCTCAGCATCTTTTCTCATCGCTTCATGAGCATCGCCGAACAAATGGGAAGGTATATCGTCCCCTCCCTATCCTCGACGATCCCAGCTCGATGCATCTCCCTTATCGCATCGAGGCACACGCAATCCATTACCCTCACGAGTTTCACGAATGCGCTTTCGAAGAATTCTTCAGAGGACCTCCATTTCCACGAACATAAAGGAACGCTTAGACTTCTCCTGCGCAGTTTTCGGGCCCGACGGCGGGTTGGTCTCTAACGCGCCGCACATACCCGTTCACTTGGGCGCCATGCAGGAGACCGTGCAATACCAGATGAGAGCGTTCGGCGGAGTATTCTCCAGGGGCGATGTTATACTCGCCAATCATCCCTCGGCGGGCGGATCGCACCTGCCGGATCTCACCGTTATAACGCCCGTCTTTTACAAGTACGTATCGCTCGCTATCGAGCACACCGCGTGTATTCTCCTTCGCGAGAAGGGAGACGAAGAGGTTGTTGTCGAGAAAATCAATTGTACAGGGACGTCGAGCAGCCGGTCTTTTTCGTGGCCAGCAGGGGACATCACGCGGATATAGGCGGTATAACGCCGGGTTCCATGCCGCCTCATTCCACGACCTTGCTTCAGGTATCGAATCCTTCTCGTATTATCTCGATCGAGGGGACCTTGTGACGAGAGACTTGCGCGACGATGATATCGTTGCAGGAGGGTGCGACGTTCAAGAGTTTTTTGCTGGTACATAAAGGCGTGTTCAGGGAAAAGGAGTTGACGGAGGCACTGATGAAACCCGGAGAGATACCGGGAAGCTCCGGCACGAGAAATCTGTCCGACAATCTGAGCGACCTCAAGGCTCAAATCGCCGCTAATCATAAGGTGTGTTCTTTAAATATCCGACGGTCGGATTCTTGGCCTCGAAGGCGTTCGAGGACGCGGAGACTTTATTAATATGCGCGATATCTCAAACGTGCAATTTCCGGCTTGTCACGACGAAGGGGTCGCAATTGGTGAACGAATTGATCGACGTTTACGGCCTGGAAGTCGTCCAGGCGTACATGGGTCACATTCAGAGCAACGCCGAGGTGGCGGTGCGAGAGATGCTCAGGTCCGTGGGCAGGAAACTTGTGCGGCAAACCGGAAATACCGTAGCAACTGCCCTGGATTACCTCGATGACGGAAGTCCAATCGAACTGCGCCTGAGCATCGACGTTGAAAAGGGGGAGGCGATTTGCGATTTCACGTAGGTTCTCGAGGGACGTACCACGTATCTTACGATTAATTCACGCTTTACGCTCCTATCGCAACTTGATGCAGGGGCACGGGCTACCAAGTTTGGGGCAATTGCAACGCGCCACGCGCCATCACCCTCTCCGCGATGATCTACTGTCTCAGGTGCATCGTCGGCAGAGACGTGCCCCTCAATCAGGTAACTTCGATCCCTCCGATGCCGATAAACATCGATGTCGCAACGTAAATATCGAGTTTAAGATTATCGTGACGAACCGAAAGGAAAAGCAGCGTGAGCGTATCGAGTTTGGTGTTAAAATAATTTTACGAACAGAGTCCCGGTGTAGGACGTACAAAGCTTCTTTTTACAAAGAGTTCGCGCGCTATAGCCACGCGCGCGCGGTATCGCTTCGAGGAGCGACCGATAAATCAATGGTATATCTCCGAAGGGTTGCCTGAAGCCCGTGAAGGTAATCATTCCCAAGGGGTCCCTGCTGGATCCTTCGGAGGAGGCAGCCGTGGTCGGCGGTAACGTGCTTACGTCTCAGCGCGTGGTGGACGTTGTGCTGCAGGCATTCGGGGCTTGCGCCGCCTCGCAGGGCTGCATGAATAACGTCACCCTTGGGACCGAGGAATGGGGTTATTACGAGACCGTCGCTGGTGGCAGTGGCGCGGTAAGAAATTCTCTTTTTCGACCGCCTCGCACGCCTCTCTTACCCCTGCCCAAGGAAATTTTCCGGCACTTTTAAGCCGTTCCTTAATCACCCTCGTGCCATTGTACTCTTCTCGTTTACATCCTCAACGTGGATCGCTCTTCTCTCGAAACGTTACTTTACACCGGATAGAGTGCGTGGCCCATAAATTTCGAAGATAAGCGGTTTGTACCGCGAGAACGATACATGGAAATCTTAAACCTTAATGTTCCGTTACGTTTAACGTTCAAGGGTCCCACGTGGGATGGCAGAGGTGGCGTTCACACGCACATGACCAACACGAGGATCACGGATCCTGAGATCCTCGAGCAGCGCTATCCGGTTATTCTCGATAAGTTTTCGCTGCGACCTGAGAGCGGAGGTGACGGCGCCCATCGTGGGGGCGATGGCGTTATACGCGAAATGATTTTCAGGTGAAGAATCGTCGTAGGATTATCGTGGAAGGATGACCAAAGGGATGATTAGGGTTTGATTTTGAAACGCGCCGTACGTTAGCTATCGCGTGGTCCCGAATATTCGCCGCTCCGTTAATATCCGGCGACTGCCGTCGCCGCGAGCGACTCGATCTTTTTAGCGCGCGATATCTTGCTCCCCACTACTCGTTCGATTGCTCGGAAGCCTATCCTCTCATCTCGCGCGACGTTATCGTATACGTCTTTGTATTTTTCGCTCGAGCGTACAGCTATATATATTACATCGGGATCTAATTTTAAGCGTGGCAAGCGCTCCAAATCGGGTTCGGAACTCTCGTATTTAGAGTTACGCGAGTGTTCGTTTCGACTGGATTATTCAGTTTTTCTTTTTCATTTTATATTTATTTATTCCGTTAATCGTCCGGAATCCCAGGATACGATGCAGATGCAGGAGGAAAGTCTTCGGGAAAAATGGGATGTTCTCGTTACAGGGCTCCGATGACGCTTTCCGTGTTAACGGAGCGCAGAGTGCACAGTCCTCCTGGTCTCGAGGGTGGTTCACCCGGTGCCAGGGGTAGGAACACCCTTCGGAGGGCGGACGGCAGGAGAATAAATCTAGGCCCTAAAACGGCGATTCCGGTCAATCCTGGGGTAAGAGCGTTGACCATAATCGAACTGTAAGAATCGTGCGTCCATGCGTGTTTAATAGTTTCGCGAGGGAAGCACGTTTCAAGGATGCATTCGCGATGGCTCGTTGCGCACCAAAACTTTTTATTTATTTTTTTCGTTCTGGAATTAGAATATCCGTCTATCTCCTGCGAATTCTCGCTTCCGCCGCTTTGAGCCAGAAGTCTTGTTCGTTTAGGGGTAGCTTCCAACGAGGATAACGTCAAAAAGAACGTTGACCTGAAATCCATAGAAATTCGCGTCTGCCCGACCCTACGCGTCTCCACGCATAATTTCCGTGGAATGCATTACGGAGCTCGAAAGACGGGAGGTTTATGGGGTAAACCCGGGGGTGAACCGCGGGGCGCAATCTGACGGCAGCCGGGAGGAAGAAAGAGAAATAAGAGAGGGCGGTCATTCGCGTTTTACGCTCGGATCATAAAGATTTTATCTCGACGGATGCAATCTGTCTACCCGAGGGACGCGCTGCGTGCGCGTTTTTCGCGCAGACCGACGAACGACGTCGATCCAACGAGCCACGGTACCGATGTCGCCGAATAATCGTGCTTCGAAATAGCTTCGATAAAAGTCTTTACCATAATCCATGCTCGCCGGACGATTTCTCGATCTCTGCTGCGATTAGGAACCATGGAAAGTTCAATAGAGCATAAGTACTCGATAATACGGTAGCGATAAAGTCAACACTTGTTTTATAACGTGGAGCACCCGAAAGAGAGGTCAATGCTATCGCCTCGAGGAACGAAGAGAATGGGAAATGCCGAGCAGCGGTCTCGAAACGGTTAAGACCAAACCTTCCGCTCTCGCGCTACGAATCGACGTTTCGCGAAGGCCGATAACGCCGAATCTCCAGTTAGACCGAGAGGAGGAGAAGCAGTTTCCGGCGTACGGAGTACATTAACTTCCACGAATCGCTCGTCTTTTAAAGCTTTGGCAATAAAAACCACCTATCCAAGGTCTGGGCGCGAGCGTTCCTTTTTATCGTCGACGAAACAAAAGGAGGCGGGATGAAGTCGGGAAATTTCCACGAAACGCCCGAGGAGATCCGTCCCGCGAAAGGTCGGCGCGATACGTCGTGAAAACCGTGGACCGTGCTTTCCTCCTTTCGGGGAAAATGGGAAATCGTCGTTTCGCGGGAAGAAGAAAAGGAGGAGAGTAAGGTTCGACGTCCGAGAAACGAGAAGGGCATCGATGATGCCCTTAGCTCCAAGGTTTTTTCATTGATACAAATCGAGTCTCATTCGTATCCAAATCATTTGCTTGGCTCGTGCTTCGCGCCGAGAAAAACACCTGCGACGGATGGTCGATGGATGGCTGCGGCGACAGAGGAGGATAGACGCGAGGGGAAAGCTCTGGATTCTTTTGAAAATCGTCATAGTACGTCGCAAGGAATATTTCAAACTCGCGATTAAGGCAAATGCAAGGAATCTCGCCGAACCTTCGGATCGCGATTAAAAAAGAACGTAAAGCAATAATCGCACTCGCGGTGGCTTATCGTTCGGTAAAACACACTCGAAAAGTGCCTGAAACGTATGTGGAACGACATTGCTTAACGATACCGGAAGATCGAGCGCAATGTTAATAAAGAAATATTACACAAGAAGTTCGCGGCGTGTAAATGTTTGAAGTATTTCGCACCTGCACACATTCGGGCCTGTCTTTTTCGCGCAAAGCCGAATTCTTTGCGTCACAGTGTGGCCAAACACGCGTGATAGAATCACATCTTTAACTCTCCGTGCCGACGATACTGATCCTATAACACAATGCTTTACTTCCTAACAGGATGACTCCTTGCTCACGGAAGCTGATTTTTTTTTCTCCGCAGGACGCTTTCATCCTGGAAAGTCCTGGGGGCGGTGGATACGGTAAACCGGGCACACGAGCCGTCAAAAAGGACAAGACGAGTCCAGCTTTTGTCGAAAGGGGTAGCGTCTTCGAGTATCGAAAGGCTCAAGAATCCGTATAAAGAATATCCTCTACCTTCGGAAGATCAATACCGACAATAATCTGTTCAAAACGCACGAAGTATACTCGTGAAAAGGATCGATGTACCATTCACCGTTGAATATTTTCTTAACGTTGATAATAAAGGAGCATGTCCGTAACCTCTGCTAGAATGAGCACCAAATTCCCAAGCTTTTCAGGCCAACCGAGTCGAGAATACGAGCACCAGGTTTCCTTCGAGGAATACTCCCGTCATGCCGCTAGTTCGCCAGCTACCGATTTGGATTCCCGGCTCGAACGTCGAATTAAATTTTGTGCGGTTAATTCAGCCCGATTTCTCGTTTAGCCTGGCAAGCTAAAGGTACGAAATGGCTGCCATTCGATTTCCGGTCATAGCAATTATCGGTTCGAAATGTCATCGGGACGAGTCCGAAATTCGCGATTACAGACTCGATGCGATCTTCCTGGGGGCCGTGCGGATCGATGTTGCCTCATTTCGTACCGACGTGCAGTTCATTTGAAGGAAGGAAATTATTTCGCCGCACCTTAAAGGGAGGATCTTCGAGAATCAGGTGGAACAACCGTTCGCGGAGAAAGTTCGACTATTCTCCACGGCCATATGAATTACTAAGGACGTTTTAAATTTGCACGATAATAATTAGAATTGAGAAACGCGCGGTGGTTCAATCTTCTTATCGATCACGCCGAACACTAATTTCGAGTGTCGGGCGGGTATCCCGTTTCTTCGCCAAGCCAAAGAAACTATACCGTCTACGCTTTTTTTCTCGTTACTCTCGTTTACTCCCCCTAACAAGATCAACGTCTGAGAACGTACCGGTATGACAGGCGTCGCATCGTGAAAAAAGATAAAAATATATTTAAACAACCGATCCTTGCGAGCAATTATTGATCCTAGACGGAGCGGATAGGAAGCGAGAAGCCAACAAGTGGTTTAAACTACGTATTGTGACTCCTCATCGGGTATATTAAGTTCTTAATGGTGTAATTCCGAGCAAGTAGACAGTCGGGAGAAAACACGGTAAAAGTTAAAGATCTATTGTACGCTTCGTTATGGTAAATTCAGTATCAATTCCCGAAGCAGAAATCTCCGAAGGCGCTTTGACGGTCGAAGATCATTTTAAGAGCCTAGAAAAGGGATTCCGGTGTAAGGCGAAAGAGCGATGTGCAAGCGAGTATTTTATCCAAGGAAACATTTCCTGGACACTATCGGTCGTATCGAAGCACGATCTTCCAGAATGTACGCCTCCATCGGAGAGAGATATATTTCGGGCATATGATAGCTCATTTAAAAGGACGCCCCTGCGCTAAGTAAACAGACGGCCCTTCATGTTTGCCAATAGTGAAATATTTGCCAAAGCTGTTTCCGGCTGGAAAACGGAGAGTTTTATTCGTTGATAGCGCTATCTCGTAGTTTACGGGGTGCCCGCCTCGTAAATTCGCCAAATACAACTGTGTTTAATCCAGCGATTAACCACGAATTCCTCGCGGCGTGTCTTACCGTTTGCGTACGCATGTCATTTACATACGCTTATTTACGGCTTTGCCCTTTCAAGATTTTGAGACAATACGGCTGGCAAATATAACGATAAGCGAGGAATCATCGGGGAGAGCCGAGCAACGAATCGGCACGTGTAAATTAACAAATTCGTCGTCTCGCTTGCGCAACATCTGCGGGCCCCTACGATAGCGGGCCTATATAACTCTAGTTCGATCGGAAACTTCGTAGATGCGAATTACACGGTTGCCCGATCAAGACGAGATTCGTCAGATATGAAAGCGTTCTGCCTCCTGCTGCTGTGCGCAGCCGTTTGCGCCGAGATCAAGTCCAAGGAAACGAGCGAAGATGCCGCAGCGTTCGCCAAAGAGTTTAAGAGATCCGCGACAGAAGCGAAGAAGCAGCTCGCAGAAAGCATGTCGATGTTCGAAGCAGAGATTTCCGATTTACTAAAGGTACGATTTACCAGAGGTACGATATTCGGCACCGACATATCGGATTCGTAACCTTGGCCTCTGCCCACATCTCGTTTAATCGTCGACGTGCGAAAAGATACAGGGACGAGTGGATATCGTTGGGCGTTAATCTTTTCAGGCAAGCGTAGAAATGGATACATCCTTGGGTGTCCCGCCCCTCGTGTTTTACTCGGACGATCCCACAAAACCCGTCCCCGAGGAGAACGACAACGTCGAAACCATACACGACATCGGTTCGGAGAACAGCGCCGAAAGGATGTCGGTCGCCGCTCGAAGACGTCGATCGGCCGAGTCGTTGACGAGGGAAGACACGGACGGTACTACCATCCAGCTCAAGGAACTGGGCCTCGAGATCACCGTACGCAGGATTCCCGTCGAGGGAGATAAAAACGCCGCCGGGAATGAAAAGCACGCACGGAAGCGTCGTGAAATCTCGTGGCCTCTTCTCTTACAACCACTTAGGTTCACCGATAACAAACCAGCGAGACCGTAAGTTCATCGAGAATTCCTTTCGAACTTCAATGTTCGCGTTACTTTTGCGGTACTGCCTCTCGGTCGGCACCGCTTCCCCTGGAAAGACTATCGAAAACCTTGTCTTTCGTTTCAGAGCGGCTCAGGTTTCGTCCGAAACGAACGTTCCAGCCGGTAACGGTACGCGCCAACAAAATTCGGGAGTTCAATCCAGCGAAGGTGTAGCCCCCGCGAAGGGCTCTGATTCTCCGAAGGTCCCGGTCTACCCTCCGACACAGCGGAAACACCATTCCGGAAACGATATCGAAACGAATTCAAATCTCCTAGAGGACATCCATGATTCTCAGATTCCAATGTTATCCCCGGTGTACTCGCAGTATTATCCGTTACTCCATTCCGGAGTACGTTCAAATCCCACGGAGGACTCTCGCCATCCTCACGTTCGGCCTCAATCTTCGAGACACCGGCAAGGCGGCTTCACGAAACCGCACCCCTTCGTACTACCACCCCTCGACGTCTTTGAAGAACTGGACGAAAACTGGTTGAAGAGTATCCTTAGCGACAGTCTCTTTAAACTATTACCCAAGAGCTATGAACACGAAACCAAATTTGGGTATAACTGTATCTGCACGAAAAAACCGAGCGAGGACGAGGGCAAGGATCAAGAGATGGGAGGAAGTGGATCGGTGAGCCAGTCGGATAAGAAGGAAGAGACGAAGGTCGAGCAAGTGCCCGTTGAACCGTCGAAGAATACCGAAGAATTTCCGACCCAGTCGCCCCTGGAGCTCTTTACCGCCGATACAACCGCAAAGACAAGCGCGACCGCCGGTGCGGTAGTCGGCGCCACGATAAGTTCGGCAAATTCGCAGGAACACGATGACTCGGATGCGGAATCCTCCACCATTCGTATCGGAGACATGGTCTTCCCCCGTTTTGGAAATTCGATATAATCTCTAAATGCAAGTCAAACGCGCGAGACTTCGTTTCACATATTTTCGATCTTCGATCGATTCGTTCTGTCGCAGTTCTGCGCTTAACGTCGTCTGTAAAAGTGATTTCGAAATAAATGACGCGTAATTGCGAAAGGGCATCGAAATGTTTATTGCCCGAGTCGAGGTTTGAAATGACCTTGGCGAGAAACGATACGGCGATATTGCATCTATATTGTTCCGTCCAGTATCGAATTATACTGGTCAAATTTAAGACTTAACGAGGCACGCAGCGATTAGAGGCGCTCAAAGATCGATTGTTTTTTATTCAAATCTTCCGAGTAAACGCATCGCGCAATTTTTGAACGGAAGGATTTGATCCGTGGCACATTTATCGTTACCGATAAAGAGCGACGATCGATGCTCAACGTGAAATTTCAGATCAACGTTTGGATATTTTATCCGTTATATTTATTACGCGCGCAATGCATCGCGTATGCGGATTATAATTTAGCGGGTACGCAAACGCGGCTAATTAGTATCTAAAAACAGTCGTGCTTATCCTTCGTAGCCTGGGCAATGATTGAAATATGCATCGTTATAACGCCGAGTTCGTAATTAATCGTACGCCGCTATACTCCGGCATATTCAACGTACTAACGACATGTACGAACATCGCGCTGATTATCGATGGATTTATAAATTTAAACGTCCGCATTAACGACCAATTGTCGCGTTTGGTTCTTGAATCGAACGTATCGGTCATCGCTGTAGCACGTCCTCGCGTGCTTCGATAATTCTGACCGTGCGTTCGTCCCGGAGCTAAGCCGTCGTTTTATCGACCGACGTTTCGGTCGGATCGTATCCTCTTTCCGAGTCTTTACTCTCACGACGCTCACGGAAGATTTCCGGGCGCAAAGAAAGTAACCGGAAAGCCGAAAACTCTCACGAGTAAGACTAAAAGGAAAAACGGGATTGCGGTCCACTTTAAAGGAGAGCTCGCCTTTGGAGGAAAGTCCGTACCATCCTTCGCCTCGCGTGGGCGGCCCATTCCGGGTTTTATTCTTTCATACGGGTAATATAAGTTCGAGAAATGAAACTCGAAAGTCGAGATCCCCGATGATACTGTCTCTCTTGGAATATACATCGCGCGACATTCCTGGATTACTTTCGTCGGCGAGGAGGGCAGGCAGGAGCATAGCACCGGCCGTAAAAATGGAGGCGTCGACCTCGCCGATTCTTTTCCGGGATCGATATTTTCAGACGGCAGCAACGTCGCGGAACGATGACCCCTTAAGAATGTCGAACATCCTCCCGCCCTCACACTCGGGAAATTCTCGATTTTCGATTTGGTATCGCGCTCGCGTCCCTTCTGAGCGCGCAGTGTCGGGCGTTGCATCGTTCTTGCGACGACCTACGTCGGAGCATACCGCAGGACATTTTTTACACCCTACTCCCACGCACGTTCGAGCCTTCTCTATCCCTCATGACTATCGCATTTCACATTTTCCGCAAAATACGGATGTCAGTAGCAGTGGGGAAATCATTTATTACCGCATAGCCCTCTGTATGTGTATCTCATTAAATTACCCAATATGGCAGAATAATATTAATATCGATATTAAGATAAATTATAATACGTATCGTCGGTTTATCCGCTGCAAAACGCGTGCCGACATATCGATCCACCATTGTGGGTGAACGAACGGTACGCAAGCCAAACTCTATCATCGATTTGGAGCTTTGTTCAAAGAGTACGCCTTCGGATCGACGAGTTTATCCGGTCCACGCTTTTCTTTCGTCCGATTCTTTTGCTCGAGAAATAAAGGAGCGATACCCACGTCGAGCCTCTGGTGGATAGAAGCGAATCGCGGAAGGAGATCGGTACGTCGAGAGTTAATTCCGAACGAGGAAGCCGTTCCTCGCGTGGAGAGTCTCGATTAAGAGTAGCTGTCTTAAAGGTCGACGAGCTCAGTGTCGATCCGGAGAAATAAAGGAAGCAACGTGTGCCCCAAATGCTCGGCGAATACAAACGAATCGACGAGAGAAGACGGCGATCTCTCTCGCGAATAGTTTCGATCGAGAGCGCCTAGGCCCGAAAGCAGCGACAGTAGCGAGTTTTAAAACCGACGAGTCGATCGATCGACGACTTCGTGGAATAAAGGAGTAAGACTGGCGGCAGTTGCATAGCGGATACGCGGAAATCGCGCCAGCTGTTCCTCGCGTGGACAGTTTCGATTAAGAGCACCGTACACGGGAGCAGCGGCGAAGCTCCGAGAGGAAGCGAAAGCTTTTACGAGGATGTATCCACGGTAAGGTGGAATCTCATCGCGAACGTCGGCCGGCGGGAAACGAATGAATTTTCTCCGGTTTGAAGCCGTCCTGACAGCCGTATATGCCGTCCCGAACATCCGGTAAATTGCATGCGTGTTCCGGCTGACGTGTACGAATTACGCTGGCAAAGTGCGCCGGCCTGGTCGAGGAAGGGTGGAGGAAAAGGGAGGAAATGGTGGCCAAGCCTGGGGTGCGAAAGGGCGCGATGTTTCGTAGCGACGTCGCGATTCGGCCCTGATCCATTTCACGGATGAAACCTGTGCAAAATCTGCGCGATTATCTTTAACCGATACCAAGGTTAACGTTGATAATATCGCGATACAAGTACGAGGCTAATCGCGACGTTAAATATTTATCCCGTTCGTTGTATCATAAAATTTCCCTAGAGCGTTTTATCGATGCATGATATGATAAGTTGATTAAGTACGAAGTTGCGACCTGTCCTGATGTATATAATATTCATTTACTTCATTGAAAAATTCTGTCCGACTCTTGATTCGGAGACACGATGATAATTTGGTCCCGAAGCTAGGAAGGAAGGATGGCTCGTGCCTGTACGAACACTACTCTGCACGTCTATACGTGCACGCGTAGCTAAGCATGCGTGTCTACCAGGGCTTTTTTTATGGAAAAACTTTTTGGCACGTCGAAGGAAAATATTGGGCCTTTTCGCATAGCGGCGATACCGCTGCAGTGGCGATATCTCGCATAAATCGCGAGGCCAGGGGCGTAAAATGGGGCGAGGCAGCATGCAGCCGGAGCGAAGTATTGTCCTACCTCCGAATTCCACTCGGAGCATCGGCCTTTTCTCGGCCATTTTTTTCGAAAACAAAGCGCCTTACCTTCTCTGCTCGTCCCTCCCTGCCGACCATTCGTCCCAACGCGAGGCTTTATATCCCTCCCGAAACGTTTATCGTCGGCAGGGTAATGGGATGATATTAAGCACGTTATTACGGCTCGCGTATTCGCGGCAGGATCTACACCTGGTGCACTCTGGAAAATGTGGTTTTGCATCGGAGCTCTGCACATCGGCGGGGGTCGTTTGTCTCGGCTAGTTTTAGGATTAGGAAAGTTAGGAGGGTCGAGAATCTGATTCCAAAGGGCAAAGGCTATCGATGGTTTGCGATAGACGCCGTCGTGGGTGTTTGGTATGGTCGATGCATTGCTTTCGCGCCCTAAGGCGTTTCGTACGAAGGTTCGCGTATCCGAAGCGTCGTACGAACGTCGTGGCAATGTGCGCGGGAATAAGGTACTCCCATATAAATGCATATGACGTACGTATAGCTATATCTCGATATCGTAACAATGTTACAAACTTTACGGAGAGTAAATACGTTACGGCGATTAACGATGCGAGAGCCAGCGGTAGTTTACGGTCGTGTTTGAGTTTATCTTACTCCTCGATGGACCTTAGATTTTTACGCGCTCAGCCTAGGATTATGATAAGAAGCGTATAAACATCGGCCTCGAAGTGTTTGCGCTCTCGAGGAATGTTTTTCTTACTTCGATGGCGAGGAACGATTCGTCGTTTTGACCGTGGGAATGCCTTCGGAGGGATTATCGGTCCTTTCTCCGAGCTTTCGTGGCATTAGCCCCGCTATCTCCCGTCGAGTCGAGTGCTCTCGCTCTCCTTTATCCCGCGGTTGCCGCTTCGATTCGCCTTACGCGTCGCGTCGATCCGTCTCGTTGCAACGTATCATCTCGAAACGCGAGAACCACCCTTCCCTCCCACTCTTCGCTAACTGCCACAGATACGACGCTGTCCTCGAAATTCGAAACTCCTACTATTAGTACGCTGTTTACATTGGGAATAAAGTTTGTACTCTAGGATGCGATGCGAACCCCCCACAAATTTGTACCATCGACGTACACTGAGGATATTTCGATAAGCGTTACCATATCCGTATGGCGCACGGCTGCTGGGTATGAGAGACGGCAGTCTATAATGCACCTTCGAATAAGGCGTCCAATAGCACGTGGAACCTTTGGGATTTTTCTGGAGATACGTATCGTAATCGCGAGTTTCGCACAGGTCGAATTTGTGAAATCGTTCCTCGATTACGAGGATTCTTCGTGCACGATTTCGTTTCCTTCTTCTTGAAGTTGGAAAGAATCGCGCGATGAAGGCTCCAGGCGTATGGTCGATCACCGATCGATGCGAGAACAATGGAAGGTGGTGTCGCGTTCCGTGCCAATTTCGGGTGAAAAATACAGGACTCTTCTTCGTGGCTTTCTACGCTTTGTCGAACAATGCCGCGGATAAGCAAGCTGCTACGCACGATCTCGAAAACTTTCGGATTATCCGAACGAAGCCTGGGACACGTCCCCGAGAGGAGAGTACCTTATAAAAGTTGGAAGTTTGTTTTTGGAGAATTAGCATTTAACTCGTCGGGATACAATAAGTACGGGCTCTACAGCCACGATCTTCTGAGGCGCGAAGTACCCATAATCAGGGAGGCTCTTCGCCGGCTGCCAAAAGACGTCCTGGATGCGAGAAATTTCAGGTAAACGCTCGACTTTCGACATTCTCGAACCGCTCGTCGTTCGATCGCGCTCCGCCTTGCAGGCTCGCGCGAGCGTTTCAGCTGGACTTCCTCAAGATCCATCTGCCCGAGGAGAAGTGGATAACCTTCGAGCAGGATCTAGAGTATCGTTACCTGCAGCCCTACCTCCGGGAGATCAAGGCCGAAAAGATTGAGATTTACGAATTCGGCTGCGTCAATTATCATGACGACGATTGGCCGGCGAACGAGTTGAAATAGATCGAGGATCATCGGTCTCGTTGTATTCTCCAACGTATCCTACGTTTCGTTTCGTGGAAATAGAAAGAAGTGTGGAAGGATTCCTTCCAAGCTTTCGACTTATTCTTTCGATCTTAATACGAGGCTGCGTACGGTGTTCGGAATATTTTTCACGAGGAATGGACCGCGTGCTTATACGTATTCTGCTTCGCGATGGCAAAACGCGTTCGATCGTCGGCGACTTTGCAGGAAGAGACTTTCGGAGCGAGCAACGATGGAGGAATGGCCGGTGTGGAGTCGCAATTTTAGTTTTTGATGACTTCGTTATCCCTCTGGTCTTAATTATGCCCCGTGTATTGAAGTGGTAGACGCGGTAAGGATGTCACTCGAGAGCTGAAAGTTGCTTCCTGAACCGCGTCCCGTTCCGGGCTGGCTTTCGAGGAGCACTTTGGCATCCGCCCTGGCTTGGACAAACGGGCAGAGCAGCTCGCTGCTTTTCAAACGGCAAATGCTACTGCAAAAGGCTCCGCGTGTCTGCTTCTTCGCACGAATACTTTTTACCCCTGGCCACTTTTAGGAGATCCGTCGGGGAGACGTGCAATCGAGAATTCCGGGAATCGGTTGACCAACTTTCTTCTACTTAACCCATTTATCGTGGCATTTATTTCGCCCACACTGCGGACGAGATGCGCTAAGTTATTTTTGCATCGATGCAGGAAGCTGCGTTTATCGCGTCCAAAGGCGATACAATTATCGTTGAGCCTCACTGAAAATGATACTAGTTTCTGCAATACCCTACGATAACAACGGACACTAACGTTTGCATCTAAAGTTTGCAAGCCAGTAAGAAAAATAACATTGTTATGCGCATAAGTTTAATTCGAAGATGCGTGTTTTGGATTTACGCGTACCACGAGTCCGCCCGATTATTCCGCGCCAATGGTCTAAGCATCGACGCCTATGCAGGTGTACGGTGAACGTAGAACGTTCTTAATCCCCGAAATTGCCCTGCAATATCTCGAGATGGCAGCGCTATGCATTTCGAAAGGGTGATGCTATTCCGGCGCTAGTTCCTCGACATTCTACTACTTAATTGTCGTTGTGCTCTTTGCCAAATTTAATTATGCCTTCCGAGGAGGCAAGGGTTTTAACGCAATTTGCGAAGATTCGCGTGGCCTGCCGCTTTACACGTGTATTTCTGGATACAAGATATTCTTGACATTCTACACGATTCATCTTTAATGTGCAGTATTTTTTATTATGGATTAAACATCGAGATCTTTATAAATTCGCTTAAAATCGTACCGTAAATTGTCGCAAAGCATATGCACATTCATCGATGGTATTACAAGAGTCGGGTACAAATAAACACTCGATACAATGTTTCGGTAGTAGCGAAAGACGCGAGGTACGCGTATTGGTCGGAATCGATGAAAACTGTTAATTTATCATCGACTTGGTTTCGATCGTATTGGCGTTCCAAGGCCAGTCGCGTTAATTCCACGGCGCAAGATAAACCGTTAATGTCTTTGGGCTCGGCGATTATACTAGTAATTTTCTAGAGTGCCAGCGAATTTCCTCGCTTATTCAGCTAGAAGCGCGGGGAACGATGTTAATTCAGATTCCCCTGGACACTTAACACGCGCCGCTTTCACCGACCGGAACTTTCCTAAGGTTCCCTTGCCGCTTCAGAGCGCAGTATTCCTTCGATAACTTGATAGTTTTAACGACGTCCCTTATAATCGGCATGAGCGCAATTTCGATTCCATTTGCTTCATTTTATTTCCAGCCTACTTTCGATATTTAAAAAAACGGATATGCTTTTTGGAGCTTTTGAAACTAATCGGCCCACTTTGAGGAACACGGGGATCCTTTAATCCTTTCGATATTGATATTGACCGCGATCGTCCGCTGTTAAACGATCCGTGGATCTTAACGCCAAACATATCCGTCGACGCGTGCGTACCACGCGTTTGTTATAGATACAAAGAACGTATATACGGTAATCATTTTGCCGGCAGCAAACGTTTCGAATTATTTATTCCGCGATTGCAGCAGGCAAACATACTGCCGGCGATTTGCAGATTTATACTGCACGCTCGCATTTTGGTACGTAGAAAAATTTGACCTTCGCTGCTGACTTGCCAGTTTATTCGCGTGTTTTTAAACTCGATGTGTGCTACAGCAATTCAGGATTTTGTCTCTTTCGTGGCCCGTTATTGCGTTTAAGAGTATGAAATCAGTGGCCCGTTTTTTTCTCTTTCGTACCTACGAGGTTCGATAGCGGTAGCTTGTAAGTAAAAAGTAGGTGGTACTACAAAGTTAATGATTCTTGTATTACAACATCGGGGGAAGCATTTGGCGCTTAGAATGTGTGCGTAGAGATAATTCTCATCGAACGGGCGAACCGAGCAAGCGGGGTCGCTTTTACGATTACACACGAGAGGTCCTTACCGGTGTATGTACTGCAATATTTACCCTTAATATACAGCGAACCCCTCCCGGGGATAGAGCATAGCCGTGCTTAAAGGTCAAGGCATTCATCTATTTTTTATGGGGTTTTGCAAATAAGTTAGATTTTCTCGCGCATGACATAAACGAAGTTTAAACGATTATCGTTGTTGACGATAACTTAAATATATTGCTCGGGGACATCCGGTTTTGTACTGTACGTAAATAAATTATTTAGGGACGTACATTTTACTCTACGTACGTACGGTTATTACAAATGTACGTAATTCGGCTTAAATGTTTGGACGAGGTTAACAAGGAGAAGCAACGATTTCTCGAACGTCGCTTATATCGCGAAGTACGATCTCTCGAGTGCTTGAAATTGTATTTTCAATATCATAGACACCGAATGAAGAGACATTAGCTCACTGGCGGGATTATTGCGGAGGAAGTTCGATGTTGACTTTACCGCGAAGTAACGGTTTTAGGATCGTTTACAGACGTCGAGCGTTGCCATCAAAGTTTGGCCAGGGAACTTTGTGTGTCTCGAGTATCGCTCTTGAAACTATGAAGGTATTTTGAGATTAGCCCGATCGATTACCGCGTCACCGAGCAAGTCTCGAAATTAATACGAACATTTGCGCGGACATACATTTTCGTCTTGACGCGACAGTTGACGTTCGACGATGAAGCAATGCCGCTCCAATCCTGTAGAGTATACGTCCATCGACCGCTATAAATATTCTCCCGCACGTTCATCATCGTTGTCCCGCACGATGGAAGATTTAGGGAATGCTAGACAATTATTTTGTAACGTTATTAACCGTCTTTGGACTCTGAGCTCGGTATGCGTAAATTTACACGCGTTTTTCATTTAATTTCCCGTAACAGCTTTTAAATCGAATTGCTCTAGAGCTGCTCGTGGAACGATATACGTTCTACGCGATATGCCGCAAATTATAAGAAACGAATTCGAGTTTGTATCCGTTGTATAGGTATGTTGGGCAAGGAAGCTCTGCTGCGCCTATCGAGCGTAAGAGAATTTCCCTTTTCTTCGGAGCAAAAGCGCGGGAATCCGATTAGACTCTTGTCTCGAGCGGAAAGAGAAATCGGGTATTTTCTTTCCAACAACGAAGATACCGTCGGCGGAACGAGGCGAGGAGGGGTGGTGGAGAGGGGGGGGGGCAGGCCGGGCATCTTAATTTTTTCCTCTTTAAAGAGAAAAACTCGAACTTTATCCGGCACTCTTTCTGCGAGCAAATAAGCACCTCCACTCCCTCCTTTCTTTTTGTTTTTAACGTGCAAATTTATTTCCATTCCCGGGTTAAGGAAGGGCGGGCCGCTACACCTCGGACGTTTTTTTACGCAAAGCAGCTTTATTTATAATACGACAAAAGGAATCCCTCGCGCAAACGCATTTCTGGAATTGTCGTATTTCCTGATAACATTCTCCGATTATGAGTCAAAGGAAAATGATTACGGTCACTTAACGTTATTACAGCGCAAAAAAGGTGCGTGGGAGTTAAGGTGCCCGCGAAACGTGTTCTTTCACGTGGAAGCACTTTTTAATTAGACTCATTCCAACAGGCTTGCCTGGAATTAAAGAGCCTGAAGAGCTTCCGGATCGTAGTCGTTTCTACCTTTGGCACGATGCAAAAACCTATGGAATTATTTCTTCGCGGTCCTACGTCTAGCGTAGCTCGATATACTATCCTGTACCATTCGATGCCTTTCGATAATTCTGCACGTTAACCAAATGAACACTCCGCTACTTATATATCGTATTCATGGCTGTTGAAGACGCGTCTTTAAGAACAACTCGAACGCGAGCAGCAATGTGAGCTGGCCGACGCGAGATAGAAAAATGATTCTCGACTTGCGCAGGGTTAATCGAGAATGTGGCCAATGCGAAAGTCAAACGTGCAAAGCGAGGACCGTTTCGGTTTAAGGACGTTCCCTCCAGGTGCCGATTCCTCGGCGTTTCTACGCTGCTCTTGATATTCCGAGCACGAGCGAGGATGTGTTTCAAGCCACGTACTGGCATTCCGCTCGAGATCTACCCCCGTGCGATGCCTCGGGCCTCTCCCCGAAAATCCGACGACGCGTTAAATTCCTACACTCGGCTGTCTCTCCGGCATTTACTTTTCTCGCGCAGTCATCGGGAGATGCGCGTTGATTAGGCATCCAAATTTGTCAGCATCGGTGGCTTACGATTATGGGGATTTAATTCGAAGATGTGGAGGAACTCCTGGGATGCGAGTACTTTTCGTCATTGCCGCTGATAAAATGCAGGTAATTTACCTCCATTCCGACACTCCGAAATTCACTTACCGTTTCCCGACTCTCGACTCTAACTTTATATTCTACTTTCTTCGCACTCCTGTACAATTTTTATACGACGTTCCGAGTCGAGCAGAAATCTCGATGCCTTCCTGGCTGTCCCAAAAAAAAATGATAAATCGGTGACCGTGTCTCCTATTACCATCGTGATCCTGTATAGTTCATCCTTTCAGAGCCACGTGGCTTCTCCGAAGCGCGTCCTTCCTGGCCGCTTAGCGATCCAGGGAAAACCATCGGAGTGGATGAAAGGAAAATATCGGACGGCTCGGTAAACATTCTCTTCCGCGGCGCTATTTCGTTCGCGGATATTTGCCCAATGTGCTGAGATTTCAATATCGTAAAAGGGTACGTCAAAAATTCCAGCGGCGCGTTAACGCTCAACCAACCTGCCGCTTTCCAGACACGTTTAGGCGTACTAAATATATTCTTAAGGAAGAATAGGCCGAAGGGAAAACGTCGATCGATTCGTATATCGGCCCATTCGCTGCAACATTATCATGGAAAATTGCGGAAAATACCTCGTACGGAGGTTGTACAATTTCTCGCGGAAACGGATACGAATCTTTCAAAGCTCAAAGGTACGATTTCAGCTCTGACTCTAATCCCGCCCCCGGCACAGTCCTGCACATTATTGCAAGAAGAAGCGCATCGTTATCTCTGCCGATGGCGGGATAAAAGCGGTCCCTCGCAATGGCGAAGCGCTCGGACCGCCGAGCGAAATTCATTTGCTCGACGATGGGAAAATTCCCCCCCTGGCTGGCAGGCATTACGCCGTAGCGAACATCCGCTCGACGGCGGCTCGTTTAATTTGAATAAATAGGTTTCGAAGAACCGAGAAGCTCGCACGCACGAGAGGGCTGAATAGGCTAACAGGATCAAGACGATCTCGGGACATGACTAACGAGAACTGGGCGCAGATGCCGCGGATAAATCTCCGCCATTATGGCGCGTAGCCTATGAAAATCTGCTTTGTAAAATGGTGAGTATCGAACAAATCTTTCGGGGATCACCTTAGGCGGGTTCTGATACGTGAAACGTTTACGACGATATGCCGACAAACCTTCGCATCTTTTATCCGCCATTGTTATAACGCGGATCGCCAATGTTTTACGTTGAACGAGCGAAATATCGCGTTATCACGTCTGACTATTATAATTAATTCCACGTGGTACGAGAGTATATCGGATAATTTACGATCGTGGTATGGTCCAATATAAATTTTACGCGCGTCGCCGTACCAGGTGCCTTCCGCGAATTTAAAAAAATCCGGGATGCATTCGCGACGGCCCTATCGCATCGACGATGTCCGTAAGTTATTGTGAAACTTTCGAAAGTTCTTTCGGGCGTCTCGCGCGCCTATCGTGCGCGACGCTTTAAACGTGCCCGACCGTATTAGCTCATTAATTCAATTACGCACGGCAAGAGGGTATTAAGGTAATACGCCGCAGAGGGGCGTGTTCACTTATATAACTTGATAAGTGATCCATTTTTACGATGTTCGCGAATGAGTTTCATAAACGAGCGTAACGCCCCGAACAATATCGATTCGTTAACCCTCGTTTTGATGATTTTGAAAATTGGGTCTTGCCGCCGAATATTCTGAACGTGGCCCCAAAAATTTGTCCACGCGTCTGATGAAGCATCTTTATAGCCGTATCTGATAATTAGCTTCTAAACACATTCGTTTAGAGGGGATCGTTCCATTCCGAGTTCTCGTCGACGAAGAGAAATGCGCGGAGAAGCGGAACCCTTTCTCGAGTTGTCATTCCGGTTGTCTGGCGTGGCGAAAAAATTCCAAGCTCGCAAAATCACGTAACTATCCAGAATTTTAATTAAACGTGATGTCTCTGACACGATCCATTGTACGGTGAAATATTTTGCGCAGCGAGGGATAATCGGTGCAGTGCATGAAGCTTTGCCGCCGTATTTTCGAAACTAAATACCGTGAAAGTATTTTCCTGCGGAAAATGAGTTCTCGACCGTAATGAAAATAATTTTCGGAAAAGCCAAACGTTACTGGAGATCAAATTGAGTTCCATCGACAGTAATTGCTCGTACTAGGATGAAACAATGTGTATTTCATTACGGTTCTCGATAAAGCTTGTTGTATTAACGCGAAAATACAATCTTTCATTTCCGTGTAAACTTTTAATACTGGCGGTGAATGTTTTCAAAATTGAAATTCTACAGCTTTGCCGGTTGCGTTTGAACCGGACTATTTTTATCTCCGCAAAACAATGTCCGCCCATTATATCTTGGGGTGTACGAAAAATGTGACTCGTCATTCGTAAGGATTATAGCGGTCGTTCGCGTTTTTTTCGTAATTAATAACGCACACGCCTTTCGAAACAAATTGCAGCCGCGTGGGCGCTTAATTACTCTGCCAGTCGGTCCGGTGCTCTGCCCATCGCCGATTTTCGCGTATCCCACCAATTTTGCCCTGTAAACTGGCCCGACACGCGATTAAGCTCGACGAGTCCGCGAATCTCGTCCTTGCGCCGGCCAGAAACCATGCCGATTAAGGATATCAGCGCTCCACTCACCGAAAGGTCTATCAATCGACTTTCCAATTATCACGATAATCCACGGATTACGAAATATTCCGCGTTGTCAATTTTCGTGGCTTTCCTCGGATCACGGTATATTCATCGCCACATATTGGTACACGTGTCATTATAAATGATCAACGCGTCGCTATCGACAACAACGAGCACGGGTAAAGTATTTGAGTAAGTTACGATGGAAATTCGAATATTCAGCGTGGTCCCCGTGCACGTACCGGCCGCATCGATAAAATTATTTAATTTCCAAGCGCTCTCAAACCGTGAGCACGCGTTTTGCAAATTTCAAGAATTTACCGCTTCGAGGAATGCGATAGCCGAATAACATCGCATTTTTGCTACGGCCGCGGACAAAGTGTTTATATCGCGCCTAACGAACCTTCCCCCGAACTATGCGCACCGCTTGGCCCAGAACCCTCGCAAGTGGCCCCGAGCCGCGTTCGGTTCGATTCGAGGTCGCAACACGTAGCCAGACAATGGAGCCGAGGGCTCGTTACTTCATGCTCGCTTCCTCGAACCTTTACCAGCTATTCCGAACGATCGATCGGACACTAAGCCCTTCTTATCTGGCCCGCGCCTTCGGTTCTCCACTCGGCGAAAGTCCCTCGCGCCTCGCCAACCTCGGATATCGCTCCAACCTAGTTACCCTCCTTCGACTCCTGCCTTCCCCTCTTCGCCTTCTCACGCTCCTCGCCAATCGCTTATTGCAACCTAAAGAATATCCTTATCCTTGCGTCGAGTTACGCTAACGTTTACGAGCCTCCATCGGGCCCTTTAGCTTCAGGCTTCTGACAGTGGGATCGGTCCCTTATTAATCCGTACAATTATACTAGGGTGGATGGTGAAACACCAAACGAGGGATGCAATAAAACGATTCGTTTTTAAAAACATCGTTGCGCCTTGGAGAAGAATAATACGAAACGTAGGATGTATCTATCATCGGTTCAGACGACTGTACAGGGCTGTAGAGTTTCGAGGTAGCATCGGTTCCAAATGAAACAGGGCGTTTTGAGCACAAACCGTATTTTTCTAACTGCCAGTCACGGGGCAATAAACCGAGCCAGGGGCCAGCAGCCTCTGCTTTGTTTCTCCAAACTTATTTTGCGGCGGCTCGCTCGAACATCGTTCGACAGTAACCGCTCGACGATGTAATTTACATAAGCCGTGCACGATGTTCCATGGGTCATTCGTGCTCGCGTTTGAGTAATTAAAATTATTCGAAAAGGACGCGTTAGCGGACGGTGCTTTGACGATCCAAGCTTGCTCTGGGTCAACGACGGTTTCCGGTTCGTTGCAACGCGCCGCCAGTGGATTGGGCTCGTCGTTTTAATCAATGCCGTAACTTTTTCTGGATCATCGAAATATTATCGTAATTCGCATAAGCACGTTTCGATGTCTCGAAAGTTTTCATCGAGAAAAGAATGTCGCAAGATACGTTTATCTGCCCATGCTAATTATATATAAATGTTTTGTCCCTGAGTTTGAGACGCTTTGGATGTATAGCAAAATACATCGAGTGAATTGCGATAACAATTAACATAATATAACGAAAAATCGGTGGGCACTTGCCGATTAAATCTAAGACGCTCGAAACATGTATAAAATCGACTCTACCGAAACAAGAATTTCAATGTCGCGGAAATTGGGCAGCGCCATTTTCACCTCCTCATCGACGAAGCGCCAAGGCTTCGGTTCCTTCTTCGCGGACTTAATCTTCGCTCTGAGCTGCGTTTGCATTTATATAGAGCCACGGATAATGTTTTTAAATTGGGGAATCGGCGTACGACGTGGTTTCATAAATATCGAAAAGAGAAGGGAGATCGAACACCGGCTCGGCTGAGTTTGCATTCTGAGGTTCGCCATTAACCCCGCGAAACTCTTAATTAACGAAAAGGAAAAAAAGCGTCGCCCTTCGCGCGCCCCCTACTCCGCCACGATCGATGGCCACGTGCCATGACGCCAAAGTAAAAAGGTAAGAAGATCACGGGAAGAATGCGTGTCGGCCCTGGTAATAATGGGGCGCAACGTTTTTATCGTTACCGCGTTGCGCAGGGTGATAGGTGGTAGTAGAGGGGCGATAATAGAAATTAAGTAAACTAGGCGGTTATGGAGAAGAGGAGGGGCTAGAAGAGAGAAGACTATCGCGAGGAGGAGAAAAGAAGGGTCGCTCTTCTCGATCCAAAATTGTTATCTAATGCCGAGAATGAAAGTACGGGGAAAACTAATAACACTGTTGGTGTCAAGACATAACCCTGTTGCGCATTACGAGTGTTTGGAGATCCTATTTGCGAGGGTTTTGTACCTTTAACCCGAGTAGGTCAGAACCGGTTGATGACACAACTCCGTACCCGTTAATCCTTGCGCAAAGTTCCAGTACCGTTATTGTAATGATTCTACCTAAACGAACTTTCAATGACCTCGTACGTTGCCCGTGAAATTCTGTCCCATCTATCGCTCAGAATAATTTAAATAGGGAACAGCGGAAAGTGAAAATAGCAAGCGTTTTTCTTTACAAGCGTCGACTCAGCGAATCGATTATTTTCCCTACAAACTTGGACCAAAGTCCGCGCAAAGCGTTCGGAGCTGCGGTTTAAGTTCGGAAAATTTGTCGATTTTCCTATCAACCTGGACAGGGATGTAAGAAGATCAAGAAAAATATCGATCGTGCATTCCAATGTCTTGCGAGGATAGCACGCGAGGTAAGTGTACGTGACAAAAACTGTATCGAAAGGCCGCGTGGCGCGCGACGTGTCCCTCGTGCTTTACGTTAATATCTAATCTGGAAGCAATTAAAGTTTTGTTTACACCGGCGCATCGATGTGGTCGCAGCTGCTACCTTACCTCTAAATTTCTCGCCGATAATCGATCCGGGTTACCCCACACGGTAAAGCGATGCCTTTCCTACGTGCGGCCTTGCCGCTTACAAGGAGTATCCATCAAATCACGGTTATTTGCATACGCAGAAGGGAAATCCAGCATTGCCGTCATCATTCAGAATATGATCCTATGATTCGCTACGAATCAAATGTCTTCTGAGTTCTAACTCTCCGATTACACTAAACTCGATACTCGTATAACCCGATATTATTCGAGAACAAGGAAATTAGTATCCAATTATCCAAAGTCCTATCGCATTACGCACAATGCGCGGATGGCAAAAATATTAACGGGCGTTCTTTCTTCGGCCATCGATCTTACGCTTTAATTTGGAACTATCGTGGCACAGGGGATAGAGGCGTCACCGTCAACTCCTCGCGCCTATGTACTATCGTATTCTTACGAGTATATAATCGTTTAATATCTTTCGAATAAAACTCGAATTCGCCCCAAGTTCCGCGAAACTATGTAGAACTAGGTCCAGGGGAAATTTCGACCTCCCACCTCGGAGGTTTACGGACCAAAGCTACTCGAATGTCGTTTGCGTATACTCGTTAAATAGTTTCGTAACGCGGGCTTACGTGACCCCCAGGATCCTTTCTAACGATCGTTGGAACGAGTTTCTGGTAATTCCGGGCTGTTTTGTTGCTACCAAGGAACTTGTTGCTAGCGCCGCGGCGGTGCGTTTATTGCCACCGTTGTCCCCGGTTAGTATCGATTTCTCGGCGCTCCGACATTATCGATATTATGGGTAATATCTTTGCGCGGCCTTCTCGTTCACGGTGGATAGAATAAACGTTGCGGAGCAGCAAGTTCATTTTCCATCTCTGAAAAACCTGCGAAGGTTGTAAGTAAATTGCCCGTCATCGCGTCCCTTCTCATCTTCCATCAGACACTTTACGATTCAACTTCATTAGGAGAGCGTCTTTACGTTTCATGGAAAAGTGTCGTTTGTAGCATCGCGTCGCCGTAGCCTGGTTCACCGATTTGCATCGTGGCGATCGCATTCTCAATACTTCCTCTATTTCCTCGATAAATTCCTTACCCTTCGTATTTTTCACGGATGATTCCGGAAGAGGGTTGGTAATATTCACCGAGTACGTTAACCGAGTAGGATAACGAATGTATAATGCCACTTTTCGAGAACAAGCGCCCGTTTATACTCTTCTGTTTTAATTCACTTTTGAAGCGGCACAATTCTCCGTATTGATTCTCGGATATTTCGCTCCCTGCATTTTGCTCAAGAAATTCAGAATGGATGCTTATCCCTGGGTACTCTTTCAGCCATACGAGACATTGACTCGTTCGCTTTGAATAAGTTTAATGGATTCGCGGGGAAAAGTGTACCCGGTCGGAAGAAAATTGCAGCAAATACAATTACCGTACGAACGAAAGATTTAGAGGTTTGTTTCACGAGTAATTTCGAAAGAGTACTCTCGGTCGAACCGAGTTGGCCGCGTTATTTTACGGAGTCAGCGGCGGTAGCCTGGAGATGCAGAAACATATGTCCAGAAGTGGAAGAAGCGATGGGTGTAGAAATTACAGGTTGTTGTCGTACAGAGATGAAATAAAGCGAGCCAAAAAAGAACGAAGGAAGGATATCCAAGGGGTCTGACAACAAAGCTCGAATACCGCTATATTTATCGTCCCACTATATTTACTCCCACATTTGTGGTCGCTATCAAAACATTGCTACACCCGAGTTTATTTGCACGTGTCCCGTACAAGATTCTACTTTGCGTGGGATTCTTTTATTTCTCCGCTTCAAATTAATCTTTATTCCTCCTTGAATTTAGATATCGCGGAAGGAACAACGGTGTTCGGGCCGAATGATTAATCGGAGATAATTTGGTGGCTACGATAAACGGAACGATTTAGCGGCGGGCAAATTAAGGCACAGCTCGGGCTCGTGCTTTGACTCATCCATTATACACCTTGTACACCTCTCGTCGTCGCTTTTCGCCGTTCGATGAAAGCTGCGGAATATTAATACCGCGGAAATAAAGTGCCTCTGAAACGCGCACCGATCGCGCTATCCAATATAATGGAGAGCCACCGGCCGGTGCCACTTTTCACTCTCGTATTTATGCCCTCGGCAAACTTATCCTGCCTTTTATCCGGTTGGTCGCGAAGAGCGTATTCGCGAGAAAAATTGTTCGATCTCTCGATGAAATAATAGGCCCTCGTACGACTCCTCTGGACGTTCCACCTTACTGCGGATGTACGATATCGACAAATAGACAATGGCGCGCCGAACATAGCGCGGGAGGCCGCACTTTTATTTAATACAAAATTACTGGTGGATTTTTCCTAGGATTTTAATACACGGACAGTCGTGAGAGTTTTGGCTGCGCGTATAAGGGTTAAACCGACGGTAGCCACTGAAAGTCTGGCGGAGATGTAAAAGCCATCGGGAGGAAATAACGGGAAGGAAGGCGTTAAACGCGCGGCCGGCGAAAGGGTGAAGAGGGAGGAAGAAAGATTGGTAAAGTGTCCGGGTAGGAACTCGGCTGCTCGGTTAGCCTCCATTTTTTCCCTTTTACTCTCTCCTCCCACAGCTCTATCTAATCTTGGACCATCCACGCCACGAGAGCGGAGGGAAACTTTCTCGTCGCGGAAAAATCGAAGGCACCGACGAACAGTCTCGTCGGGGCCTTCATTTACCGCATTGATCTCCCGTTCTGAGTTCGTACATTTATTCTTTCAGCCCTGGATCCTCGCTACTCCCCCGTCGATCGAACTTTCCAGCACGCGCAACGCCTCGATGCTGGAATAAAGAGATGGTTAAGTCGTTAGGGTGATTCGAAGCTCCGCCTACCTCTCGGCTCGGTTTTCATATCCATCGAAAACATCTTGTCGGCAAGTTGGCACGTGCGCTACAACGCTCGATAAATATATGCCGGCGATCGTGAATGTTTTTCCAAAAATTCCAGATAAATACCATTACGCGTTCGACCGGCATAATCCTGTATTCCAGGTGAAGGCTCGTAGGCACGGTAGAAGCGTGTCTAGTCAATGCTCGTTCGCAAATTTTCACTTTGCACATCGAGCGTGACCGACCAGAGGTGCGAACATCAAAGCGAGTCCGTCTTGTCGAGTCCGATGGAGCGGGTGAAATCGATCATGAGCCTTGAACGTACGAGACATACCTCGTCCCGTACCGTTACTAAACGTCTTCGCCCCGACGTCCGCTGACACTTCATTCTTCGCGGCGACAGGAATTAAGCACAAAGCCGAAGGGCATCAAGGTGTCGAGAACCGTGGCGTCTTAAGCCGGGTTAATTAATTTTCTTGGGAATTTCACCCAGGAAGGACCCGGCGTGGAATCTCTGCCCTCTCCATCCCTCTTACTTCTTCCCCCCTCTCGCACTCTCTCGCGCGCGCGCGCGCCATTCGGGTACACAAATACCACGGGCAGGGAATTCGCTTCCCGGGTTAATCGACACGTCGAATTCGAGAGCGCTGGCCATTTTCGCTATCTATTAAATACCGCGATGCGGTCATTCCGCATTGTTGCCTAAGAGGCGGAAAAATCGTTTGGCCGTAACGGCGGCCAGACCCTCACCCCCCATCATAGGAAACGTATCCCGCGACCTTTTGGCATTTCACGTTTTTGCTTGCTAACGGTACGCATCGAAAAACTTTGCGCTCCACTGGGCTTTGCGTTAAATAAAATAACTCCGAGTTACGTGGCTTTACCTCGATCGTCCTCCGGTCACGCTCGATTCGCCTCTGGGCGTTCTTCACTATCGCTTCATATGCATGCGGGACGTATGAATCTTGCGGTTTGCATCGCAAACTTTGCACGCCGCGTACACGAATAATCTGGAAGACGCGACCTGTGCGAGAGTTACGAGAGAAGTGAAAATCACGAACGCGAGATTTCTTATAACAAATACTTCGTCTTCTTTCAAATACTCTGTTTTCGTCGATGCCGTATAGTGTACTCGAGATTCAATTTTGCGCAGAATTGGCCGCTGCTCGAAAGCGTCTTTAGGGTATTGTATTTTATCGGAGTGTGCGTGCGTGTTTTTATTTCCGTGTGTTTTTTATACAGCACCCTCTCGACCGACGCCTCTGTTTCGAAATGAAAAATGTCCTTCTCCGAGGTCCCAAAAATGCATCTTTCCATTTCACGCCCATGCATCTTTCAACGATTCTACCACGTCGCGCAATCTGGATTGTTTCAAACGCGTCTATTCTCTTTTTTTCCCTACATTCGTACTTTGCTGTAGGAAATATTGGGCGGTATGATAAAATGGCGATAGAGTACGAGGAAATCGTACGATTAATTTATGAAAACCAGGATTACGCGAATTTGTTGGATAAAAGGAAAAATTCAGGTGCAAAAGAGTAATATTAAAATTATTTATTAACAAATTCGGGTAGGAAATAACGGCCTCGCCCGCCATTTACGCATGGATTATAAATCGCCTTTGCGGTTGAACCGAAAATCAGCGCTAGTTATATAAATACGGTCGACGCAATTGCATCGTAATTTCATATAAAAGTTGCTCGCTTTTCCGACGATGCATTTTCTTATATCTTTCACGAATCCTTGCAGCGGGTAATAATCATATTCATCGGCCGACATTTTTTCCGTATTTCTCTCTTTCTCTTGGCATATTATTTTTTTGGTACACCATAACCGGATAGAACGTATGGGCAGATACCGTTGGTTTAATTATGCCGTGGCCGACGTATTCGTATTGCGAAGCGATAAGGGACAAAGAGAGGGGGCTGAGAATTCGAAGCAGTAGTTTTAAAATGCGCGTAATTGAGGGCGATAACGTAAGAGGATATCCTCGATTCTCGTCGTGGAAGGCCGCCTTCCGGTGGAGCATCATTATCGGATAATGCACAAGAGTATAATCGTATTGGTGGTTGCACGTGCACTTTGCCGATGCGAATCCCGCAGCGAGTGGCCAAAGCCGACCATTAACGTGCGCACACCAGCCCTTGGATTCCTCCTCGACGGTGGCTGCGACGTTCAGGGAAGAAGTCCAGGTAGATTTTGGACAGAAAGCTCCGTGGACGAGGCGCTAGGCTGCGCGATTAATGGACTCCTCAACCGCGCCTAATGGCACACGGATGAGCGACACGCAGGAGTAGAATCTTCGATTCTAGGTGGACAAAATTATTGTCGAATAAGCACCCTTGGTCGATGCTTGATCATCGTAAGTACGGTGTTTGGTGTATTCGTAAAGACAGAAATTACAACAAAAAAGATTGCTTTTTCTTTTTATCTATAAATTTCCTCATTTTTAACGAGTAAATAATATGAAAATGATCGTAAAGTACGATCTTACGTTATTTTCTTCTTAATCGTAAAAGAACATTTTTGATCGAAGGCTCCTTTGTATGCATCCTCCATTTAATTCGATTCGCCAAAAACGTATTCGCTTTGCGTCGAAATATTATAGAGGGAAAAGTTTTCTAGCAAATCGGTCGGCTTTGGTTTTGCACCGCTTCTTGCGCATTGTTCGATCGACGATGAAGCGTACGTTTTTATTTTTAACGGCAAACGTTGCAAACGGTTAAGGGTGAAAAACTTGCCTAGCCGTTTATACGGCGATTCATCGATAATCTGCATAAATACTCGTTGTATTATTCAAAATGCAAACGATAGGAATCTAGTGACAGTGTAAATTTGGTGTCGTTGCTATTTTGCAAAGTACTCGAAAGATTCATTCATCGTTCTCTCCTCACCAACGAGATAATTCTAACTTTCCATCCTCGAGATGCCCCTATGCACCATTCTCCGTTCTCAGACTCCTCTATCGGTCCTTACGTTACGATACCCAAATGCCAGAACCGCGCATCGAACTTTAAATTTACACTGGTAAAAATCTACGCTCGTCCCACTGTTTACCATCAAAATGTCGCAGTTGAGATTTTATCACTGGACGCGGCATATAAATTTAACCGCGCATCGGCTACCGTAGCCAAAATTCGAAGCTCGAGCGAGTTTCGGTCGGTGGATGGGCTTTGAAAAATGTATCTCCAGAGCGCCGCTACAAATCTCCGCGCGCAGGTTCATTTTTAGCCACGGCCGTAGCCCTACGGATATCTCACCTGGCGATTTCGTCGCGTTATGCAGGCGCACGCCACTATACGCCGAAGGCTGCCGCGTCTCGCGCCTTTATTCCGATCATTTATTACCGCGCGTTGCGCGAAGCGATACAAGTCGCGATTCGCCTCGGTGTATCGTGAAATATGAATTCCGTGGCTGGCCAAAGCGGCGACGTATGTAAACGTTCGAACGCCACGAGTACACGCAAAGAAACGTTTATCACTCGGCGAGGGATACGCTGCGATTTGGCAAAGCGAAATTCAAATCTGACAATCGTGCTAAAGGTCAAGGAGAAGCTTAGCGGACATCGAGCATGGCGATGGAATATCGACGAAGCTCGTATTCTATGGTATTTTTGCGCATGCTTTTTCTCTATCGCTCGGTACCCAGGAAGTCGGAGAGGCTCTCGAGGGGTGGGCCGGTAGAGCGCGAGACGCGAGGGAGAAATCCAATCGAGGATTTTTCCTCGCGGATTACTCCCCTCCCCCCCTCCATCGCCCCCTGTCTTTATCTCGGCATATCGCATTGTTGCGCAGGGTGAGGCCGATAAAGTGTTTCAAAGGTAAACACGGTTCTTCGGTTTTCATTTTTGCACCTGCCGACGCACCTCGTTGTTTTATTTCCCCGACCTCTCCCTTCTTTCGCTTCTGCTCTTTTTTCCCCAACGCCAGCGCATCGCGCTCGACTAATATTTGCTGTCGGCCGAAACGCGTGGAGGGATGGCGCACAACGAGCCTATCGGCGTTTCGGACGGATCTCTTTCTCGTCCGAAATCAATTTTCCTCGTGTTTGCAGTTGCGTGCCCGCGAATATTCCCCTTTGGAGGAGTTGATGGTTTTACGAAGGCTGTTATGCGAGAACGGCCCGAGAGTACACGACAGTGGGAGCTTAAATCGCGTCGAGCAACGCGTTACGCGGGAACACACCCGATGGAAGCTCCTAGGTTTACGAGAAACATTCGTCCTTCGATGTATCCGATCAAAATTTCTCCCTAACCCTTTCGATACGGCCATACGTTTCGCCGATATGATTCCGCTATACGGGCAGTCGCAATGCGAATATGGTGGTGGTGCGTAGGCTGGTTGCAAAGCTTCATCGCACGGAGCCTGGTATTTTTTATAATTTGGGAGGTAACGTAAATAGGGGATGAAAAGGTGAACGAAATGGAAAAAATTAGTGGCGATAGAGGTAGAAAAGCTATGCCGTGATCGACTAAGGCACGAATCATTGGGAAAAGACGAGGACAACTGTAGCCGTCTTTATGATAACCGATAAGCGATCATTTTATACAACGCACATCGTTGTCCTCGTACTCCGCGGTCGCATTGGGCTTGCAAACTGCCACCGCCGTCGTCGATTTTTTCGGCTAAAATCCACCGCAAAGCGGTCGGTTGAAAAACAACGATGCGACGTCGCGTTAATGCAGCGCGTGCAATTACTCGCGGGGGGAAACGGATAACCGACGGGCAAACAAACGTCGAAACGAAGAGAATTTTGGTGTGCGAATCAGTGCCATTCTCTTTTTCCGACGGCCGACTCGATAGCCGCTCGACCCGATGTAATTTGGCCGTCTGCGCATTTGCCAGGAGATCGTTGAAATTCGGTTGGCCCTTTGCAAACACGCGCCTGAGAGAAATCCCTCGACTCCTCTGCCGCGGAAATCACCGTCCGTTTTTCTGTCAAAACTTTGGCTCCACGAATTTACCGCCGATCATCCACTCGTGCCCGTTAGCCTTCTCCGTTGCTAATCCCCGAACATTGCTAATCTCCCTCAGGCCTTCCCTCTCGTAGCGTTATTCGATCGGTAGGCCTTTCTCGATTAAATTCCACCCAAACGATGCTCGTCGAAACAAAAATCAATGCCTCGATAACCCTAGACATCATCGAAGGCACGCCGGTGCAGGCGGAGCAATGAAATGATAATATATAAAGATAATGATTTGGAATATCAGCGCCGAGTGCAGAAGTTTTCCTAATCGACGATACAAAGTCATCGTGAATTCTCTCTTATTTTGCTCATTGCGAATTAGTCTGCAACGAAGTTTGTATTTCTCATCATTTTTGTAAGGAAGTAACCGAAGAGGGCCATAGACCCGTTGGACGAAACGGATATTGACGTGGTTACGATTCCTGTTCCGCTCGTTGCCGCATCAAGACGAGACATTCGAGAGGAATTATTCGCTTTCCAGTACAGGATGTTCATTAGAATATAGACTTGTTAGGGAGGAAGCGTGTACTATTTCGCTGCAGAAAGACCATGTCATTTACTTCTGCTTGTATACATCGCGTCGTTGGAGCCGCCTTTAGATTCTCGGATGAAGAAGCTTCGTTTTAATGAATTACACTGGGGTGGGAAAGGGGTGGGGGAGGGGGAGAGATGTTCGAGAAGCTCGTCGGGAAACGGGCACTCCGGAGTCGGGGATAATTTTGCTTGATCTCCGTTGACCGTGTTTCGCGAACAACTGGCTCTAATACATTACCAGCTTTTTCCGAGGTCTGTCAGGGAGTTCGAATTGGAATGGCGGAGTCAGCCGGTGAAATACAACGCAATCTGTTCGCCGTCGATGGGAATCCCGGTGCACTTACGGTGTGTACGTGTTCGATGGCTGCATGGCCGTGTCCCAAAGCTCAGGGAGCGACCACTTCGGCCGAGAAAATAAGCTGTGTACAACCTGCGAATTGAGCAGGCTCGGATTACTCCGTGGTCCGTTAGGCTAGTGGGCTCCAAAGTGGACTACGCGAGACGATACCCGCTGGTAAGCCGAAAACAATTTTTGTATGTCCTTGCCAGAGCGTACCGATCGTTAAAAGCTGAACCGTGAAAAGGAAAATAATTGGAAGAGTAAACTAAAATTTTTGATGGAAAACCAAATCTCGAGATAAATTGAACTTGGTACCAGTCCTTTGTACCCCAATGTCGCATAACATCGAGCTGGCATTTTCAGATATGATTAAACAAATGCAAGCCCATGTATCCGTGGAACAGGGAAACTCCTATCGCCGAGCTAGATCCAGGTTTGATCCGTGAAACATTTGCGTATTATTACAAATTAATATGAAAATGGAAGCAGAGACACGGCTATATGTTTTGTACGTAAAATGAAATTCCTGTATTTTATAATCGCATATAACGATGATTACTTTCGATCGATGGCTCGTCCATTGTGAAATCAATTTTGTGGTTTAATAGAGGTTGAATAGAAGTCAATTTTATAGTATTTAATCTTGATAAGTGCGCGATGCAAAATTAATCGCCCCGGAAAAAAGGGCGCGTGTATTTTTATTTAAAAATTTAACTCGTATCTATTCCCTTCCAGGCGAAGCGAATTTTATTCGCCATCAGCCCGTCCTATTGTTCCAGTTCGAATAGTGAATCGTGCAGTATATGAGTATCGGAGAATGTAAATTCTAGCGTTTCTAGTAGCCAAACATTTTAAACGTGAATATTGCACGGTGGCCCTGTAATATCACCAGGTTGTTTAGGCAAGAAAACACGGCGTTACATTAATATCGTTGAAAACACGTCTATATTCAAAGCGAATATCACTAGAGTTTAAAGAGAATATTGCCATAGCCAACATTTGGAGTATCGATTCAAGTTTAAAGTCTAGACCGCCTACCATAGAACTTCGTCGGTAATGCTCCGTAGAGTTTATTGAAATCCTGAAAATCGGCAAATCCGTAGCTAACTATAAAGGAGAGTATCCGAACTCGTACAGAGCGCCACCTTCGGGGTGAGGTTCGCCCCTTCTCAGGGTAGAGCTGCTCATAAAGCACGGCTCTGTCTTTTTCATGGCTCCCGCTAGCTGTCCTGGATTTTTCCTCTACGCTTCCTTCATACGGAGTGCCGTCTTTTATTTTTTTTGTCTTACTTCGCTCAAGTGCCTACAGCGGTACGCCGAGCGTTGGGATAAATCCGCGAGTAAAAGAAATCGTCCTGTATTCGTCATCGCGATCGTGTTTATCCGGCTGAGAATTTCAGTTTATCACGGCTGAAGTCCTGCGTATCAGAATGATCTTCTTAAAAAATCTAAGAACATTCGGTCTTGAAGGCGCTGTCGTTTGGCGGAAATCCGATGAGGTATCCGTTGTTCGTACGGCCAAATCCTACGGTACTATCTCGCAAGAACGGTACCTCGATCCTCTGTAAACCGAGTTTCCTTTGATATTCAACAGCGACCAGATTATACGCCGATTATACGTTATCTAATATTCTCCAAAATACGTGCGCGTTAGAAGTGGAAGACGCGCAGCTTGAAAGGGGGGTGGAAGATTTACAAGATCGATTTCTCGGTTGGGAGATGGGCGAATTTAAGAGGAGGCGAGATTCGAGTTACCATGCATGCGGTACTTTCCTCGGCAGTAGCGGCGAAGAGGGACTAAGGAGTCGATAGGAATTACGAGTCGGGATGGCCGAGAGGAGACCTCTTTGCATTTCTTCGCAAATGTCGCCGGTGAATAGCGGGTAAAAGATAACGTTTCGCGATAACCCGCTATGACCCTTTCAAGATACAAATTCAGCGCTTTCGCCTCCCGCGTGACAATTTGCATAAGAGACCTATCTACGTTGCCTCGCGATTCGCTTAATATTTCAGCAGAGCTATGAGCCTTTCTTCTTTTTTCCCCTCTTGCTCTAAATTCCGAGTCACGCCACGCGGATTTTGCCTCGCAGCTGCGCAAGGAGAAACGGATTTCAGAGCCGTCTCGTCGTATCGTTGCCTTAAGATTATTTTCTTACCGCAAAGGACACTACTAGTGCCACGATCATCGCTTAATCATAGCTCGAATATTCGTCTTGCCGCGATACGTAGGAGTCATCTCTGATTTCTCCCACGAGCTCTCGTAACATTTTCCAAAAATTCTTACCCAAACAACGTAAAAACGGCGACGATAATGGATATCCATACGGCGGGTACACGCGTATGAAAAAAGGAAGACCGTAGGAGAAACGAGGAATGATACAACATTAAAAATGATCCGTCACCCAATATTCCGACAAATCGGCGTGCATTTTTGGTCTGCCTTCGCCCGATAAAAGAATCTTTGATAATTAAAAATGATAACCACCGCAATATTCCGGGGAAAGATTAGGGCGATGCTTATCATAGCGCTTCGGGTAATGGGGAATTTCAGGTGGTCGTCCTTTTTATCCGGGGATTATTAATATAAATCGTCGGTGTCGGAGGTGGATAAAGCGTGTTTCCCAGGAAGGCGAGAGGCGCTCGTTCCTTTCCGTGGCCTCCTACCACGAGTTGCCGATGGCCAATATCGGGGATCCCGATGAAAGCTTGCGGTATAAGCGGACGAGAGGAGGAAAGTACTCCAAAAACGGAGTCTCCCGGGGCTTTATCAACATCGGGCCGTCGTGCTGGCGAATCGTGGGACACGTCTTTATACGATGAGGCGATAACGCGTTTTGTTCCTTCCCGAAGGAGCCGTCGGGGAAAAAGAAAGGCAGGGGGACAGTGGCGTGCAGAGGCTTGGCCATGCCCGGGCCCAACTCCTTCGTTGCACGAAGTATCGTGGGAAATGTCGCGAGTGGAGTGAGAGAGGAAAACGCTTTGAACGTGTAACCACGGATGAAACGTGAAATAAACATCTGAGCGTGAGGAGAGGGGCGCTATTTTCACTGGACAAAAAGGGCACATTGAGTGAGAAGAATTAGGAACCGATTACAGCGACCGTAGTGCGGTGAGCCGCCAAAGATTGATTTATCACCGCTGAAATTTCAAAAAATTATCCGATTTCCCTCTCCGCACGCTACTGGAGGCGCGAGCCGGAAAACCTTCCCAAGAGGAGGTGATAGAGCGTAGATTTTCACGGCGTAAGGAACATCCTGGCCTCTCTTGGATCGAGTACTAAAACCTCGCACGCCCGCACTGTTCATAGGAAATAGAGGACCGGGACTCCGGTGGCGGCTCGTAAAATTTTATCGAGGCCGGATGACGCATTTCGTGGGCCACGTCCGGATTTACAGGGCCGGAGTGTAGTCGGGGCTTGGTTCAAAGTGGTTTCCTTTCTGGAAGCGGGTAATTTGCCCGTGAGAAATTCCAGAGAGCGGTAGCATTACGCCCGGTGGAGGGTTGGAGTTGCGGCGCAGCTCGATCTCTCCATTTTCACGTCGCGAGATGCGCCGCGATCTCCTTACGCGCGGAGATTCTGACCGCTGACGGATGAAATTACTCGTCCAGTTATATAAAACTCGACCGGTCAAAGTGGATGACACTTAACCTTTTACATTATGCGTTAATCCGTAACCCAAGTACGTACATTCCTGTAAAAATACCGCGGAAAAAACTTGGTCAACGCAATATGGGTAAGCTGGTCTAATTAACCACTTTTGGCAGAAGAAAATAGCGAGCGTCATCCGGTTGCTTTGGGTGCAACCTCGTGCATTCGCGGCTACCTATGTACATCAAATGCATAAACCCGCTGTAAATGCAAAGCGGACGGCAAAGCTTACGTTTGAGCCTTCGGGCAAACGAAGGCGAACGACGACGGGCCTTCGCTTTGCGTACATGCCACGCCACGTAATCTGGCAACGCTCCTGTAAATTAAGCCACGTAAATTATGCCACCGAAGCTTTGGCCGTTGCTTCGGATACGTGTAATGGGCACCCTTTTCTTTCCCCGACCATATGATCCACCTACAGCGGAGGACGTGAATTATTAACAGAGTGACTAGTCTTGGGAGCGCCATCTCTCTGCCTCTCCTCGTTAGTTCTGTTGGACATTTGATCGAAATACGTCCGGTTTGGTTAATAAGAAGTTCTATGTAGAATGGAGTGGCCGATAATGGTGACGATAATGCACGTAAAATAATAGAGGAAAACCGACAAATAAATTTGACCGCTCTCCTCGATGGCTTATTACCCGTCCCTCGTTTCTGTCCTTTCTTTCCGCTGGGACGATAACAACTCCTCGTTCTAAAGTTCTCGATATTATTTACGCTCTTCCTTCTTTGCAAATCTTTGAAATTTCTCGATAAATCCTTACCGCAATATTACGCGAGTCGTTTTACTCGCGTGGCGTTAGAAATTGCATATCAATTTCGGAGACAGTCTCTAACTTGTCACGTTGACGATGCGTTCGCCAGTCGAGAGACGCAGTCTTCCAGCTCGGAGCGTTGAGTGTGTCGGCGAAACTTTGCGGTTTAACATTTTTTGTCGGGAGAACGACACGAAAGACGATGGTGGGACGTTCGTGAAATATGATCCCATCTTGCGGTCAGGAGCAAATTTCGACGTAAGCCAGCACTCGGTTTTCCTGGAATCGCGTAATAAATCTTTACTCGGACGGCTCATTCTTCGAGATCGGCGCACCTATTGGAAATTTTCAATTACGCTCGGTAGATGACACCAGCGGAAGCCGATTATGTCCGTTCGCATAAAATAAATCGTACTCGATAGGTTTTTCACTTTAACTTCAAAAGTCCATCGACTCAGGATTTTTTTTCCGAAGTGAATCTTCGAACCTACCGTATACACGGAAATCCGTTCGTAAAAACGTATCCCGCCGAATCGTCGGCATTGATTGTCAAAATGATTTGAATTAGGATTTTGTACTCTGCCGGATGCATACACGATCATCGCGTGGAAAATCGAGGTGCGACGAGCTTGTCCCATCGACTATGCGCCTCAAAACGAACGCCAGTTCCGCGTTATCGACACGTGACTTGCCCGCAGAAGATTATCGTCGCCTCGTTAGTCGTGGAAAATAGCCACCGTCATCCCTTTTATGAATCGACGCTCGACGCAGAGCGAGCGGATGCATGGAAATCGATCGTATGCCGATGGAAAAGGTGCGCTGGACGTGGAGAAACAGTTTCGACGGGGGAAGTAGCCGTGCATCAATTAAAATACCAGTTAAACACGGAGTGCTTAATCTATAAATCACAATGAAACTAAGGATGTCTCGATATTGGCCGTACAAAGCCAACATTAATCGTACTTTCCTCGCATATCTCGCGATGTACTTCACGGACCGTAAGAATTCTCGGGCTTTCGCGCGTATAATTGCTCTTTCGGTGCTCGTGACATTTCCTTTCCATTCCACTCCATTACACCATTTTATGATTATGACGGACTTGTAAAATATGCGAAACGCGTAAGTTTAATCCATTAGCTAAAAGTTACTGCCTCTAGGAAAACATTGCCTTCCGAGGTTAATGGGCCGCCGTTCGCAACAATGTCCTCGCACTAGGGATTCCGACGAGCCGTATAACCCGTTAATGTAACGTCCTGCTTCGAAACGAGCCGGCGTCCATATGGAAAAACGTATGATTTACGACAAATTCGCTTAGCTCTCGTTCCACCGTTATTTAGCTGGGAACGAAACGAGGTATTCGGCATCGAAACTCCATAATGGTTTTATCGAAGCGGCTCGTGCGGCCAAACGGTCGTCGGGGGAGGATGAACCGGCGGTAAACGCAGCATCCGCGTTAAATACCCACAAAATACGCCTATTATTCGTCCATAACCGTCTTTGTTCTTTCGCAATGGGCCAGCGTAATAAATCACATTCTTCTGGCACTCGGCCGCCTTAATTAATTCGTAACGAGTTTGCACAAGTTGCACGCTGATAAAGCTTGGGTATTAATCATCGTTGAAATGTTGTAAAGGACGTCCCCGCCCGTTCCAACGTTTCCATTTTCTTTCGAAGTTAATCACCATACTCCACCGCCGTTGCGTACCTCACAAAGATAATCCGAACGGCGTACAATGAGGAAGTTTTTAAAGGGGTCCCGCTGATTTCGCGAGCTTTGTTTTGCGCTGCTCTGGTTTCCTTGAAAAAAAAAAAAAAGAGAGGAAGAAAGAAAGAGAAAAGGAAATAATAAACGAATAAAGAAGGACGACAATGGAATAGCCATAATTGCGCGACACGGTTAAAAATCCCGAGAGCTGGTGCCACTGACGCGATCATCGTCGTTCGTCACGCGTGCCTTTGCTCCTCGCTAATTAACGTCGTGTCCCGGACAAATTTAATACCTCTCTCAGAGACGGTAAAGGCGACGCCCTTGAAAGCACGCAGCGTATTCCCATGGTAATTCGCTGCTTTGGCCGATTTCGGCGTCAAGCATCGCGGTCGTTTCACTCGAGAGCCGACATTCGCGCTAAACTTCTCGAAGGAAGCGACGCGTCATTACTCGCCAGATATTAAGGAAATCAACTGCGGGGTAACTATCCGCTTTCCCACCTCGACCCTTTCGAATCGAGACCGCCAGTCTTTACGATTAAAACCACTTTGGTCTCCCGGCACGTTCCCCGCAATAATGTTCGCGAAAACGAGGATGCGGATCGAAAATAAAGGATTTTCCAGCTTCGATCGGTTCGGAAGCTCGAAGAAACGGATCGGGCCTTTTCTTGTTGCACGAACGGCATACACGCTTAATCTGGAGAGACGTACAAAAGGGGGCGACGCGATTATGCCGGTAGAGAGGCTCAGAATGCGCGATCGATATTCTCGGGGGCACGCAATAAAGCGATATCTCGCGATCGAGATGCAGGTGGAGCGTTTGCAGCGGAGCTCTCAATTGTGTCTCGCTTCCGGCATTCTGGCCGGCACAATGTGCACCGCACACCGTCACGTACGCGTCTTATGTACCGAGGGCATGAAGTCTGTTACAGTCCCAAGATTAGGGTCGGCCCGTTCTTAAATCCGCTGGAGGAGTCGCTCTCGAGGAACGCTCGTGGAATTTTACGTCGAAGGATCCTCCGGTATTTAGGTATCTCCCACGGATTCGACCCACATTCCGTCCTGCAAATCGAGACAAATGGGGCCTAAGGCAATCCGGCGGAGGCGGATTCGAGCTTATGCTCGCGTGACACGGGTCTGGATCTCGAATGTCACGCCGGGATTTATCCATGATTTTATTATGTGGTCGGAAAGGAGGGAAAGTGGTCCTTGGCTCGTCGACCGCTCTTGCGAATCGCTCGGGGTCTCCCGCGACCTTCCCCGGACATTTTTCGTGGATTTTCCCCGTGTCACGGGGAGAATGAATTCGCGGATTAGCGGCCACGGTGGCTAAGGTCTGGTACGAGAGGAAGTGGAGGGATAAAAGCCAGGGTATGGTTATCCCGAGCTTTACCTTGCGATACAAGTATAAGAATGACCTTTCTCTTATTTTTTTTTTTCATTTTTTTTTTAATTTTACGGATATACGTTTTCTGCCCCTGCGCGAATAGGACGATGAACGTTTGATTTATCCGGCAGCACGCGCTCTACGCGAATTGGACAATAATATTTGCAAAAATAATATTTGCGCGGTACGATTTCTGCTTTATGGAAGACGGATTACGTTCCAGCGCCGTTCGATTTATCGAGGAGGAAGTCAGCGATCAGCCAAATAACGCAGATACCGATCGATAGGCCGCCTCGGCGGCAGTCGGGGCAAGGGAGTAACGAGTTAGATTTGCATCTTTGAACTTCCAGGTGAATTATCGGGATCAAGGACTCTTGGCCCCATGGGCTATTCTCCTGGAACTTCCTCGAGTCGTTCCTCGAGTTTCACCGAGGAATTCGATACGCTAGCTTCCTTCTTGTTGCAACGCCTCGCGCGGTTATCGGTTTGTTAACCGACGAGCAAAAGTACTCGGGCCAGCTCCTGCCGGAGCTTCGAGTCGTACTTGCCACGAAAGTTTACTTAGGAAGGCGCGGTCCTTCGAGACGTCCGACGTTTTCCTTCCCAGCGTCGTTTCTTCGCAGATTTCTGCCCTTGCCGCTGCTTTTTCGGGGATCTACCCCTCGATCGATCTCGCGGCCAACCGAAACTCGTGACTTCGAATAAAAATCGCTCTCGAGGCGCTCGTTGAACGGCAGAATTCAAGAGCGGCTAGAAAGTCGTACCCGATCGGCAAAGTTCAAACGTGCTCCGCGATTTCGAACTTCGACGTTGCGCTCCCTTCTACGCTCGAACGGCTCTCTCCTCACCGTAAATACCGAAAGGAGATCGAGACTCGTGTCCGAGGTACGAAGAAGGAAGAGATCTCTGAGCGCACGATGATCGCTCGTGGTCGAATGGCGAGCAGAAGTTTTATTTGAAAACCCGCGAATCGGTCCGACTTTACTCGATATCCATTATCCGCGCAAATTGCTTTAATCTCGATATCCACTTTCAATATCACTCTACTATCAGCGGAGTTTATAAAACACAACGAGTATAATTTTGCCGGGAAAATCGATCGGGAGAAACGCGAATGCGGATTTACGGGAAAAATACGAGAAGCCATACAAAAGCGCCAACTACGAGGTAGCGTAAAAGTTCCCGACACGTTTCAAACCGCTTTCATCTTTTTGCATTAAAACGTGTTTGTATTATTTCTTACCGCGGACGCGGAAGACGGAAAACAATACGAGGGTTACGGGAACAATGGCCGTTTCGAGGCAGCACTTCCCCGTGGGTTAAACTCTACCTTGGGAAGTCAGCGCGAAAAACTCGGCCGTTGAATTAATTGCGAGTCGTAAAGGGAACAAATATGTAAGGATTTTTTGGCGCCGCTCCGTACAATACGAAGGTGGAGAGCGCGGCTGATAGTGGGTCGAAGGTAGGCGAGCGCAAAAGTCGGGGCTGGAAGTTGCCACGGGGAAGGCAGCCATTGAATTAATTGCGCCCGGTCGGCGGCCGGCGCGATAAGGCAACTTCGAGCGGAAGAAGCCGGCCGACGCGCGATGATGGCACCTCGGGGAAATCCGCGAGATCGATCTTTTAATACCTCGTCGCGAGATCTTTGTTCCGAAATGCCGCCCCTCGCGCTCCCTTTGCACGAATGATCGCCTTGCCCCTCTCTCCTGCCTCGTTCGATTGCTTTACCACCGCGAACCATCGACCGTTTGCTTGTGCCAAGAATTTAGGTGCGAGAGAAAAGGACGTTCGACGAGTATCTGCATTTTTTTTTGCCCTACCCGTCCTTATCGATGCGACCGACGGAACTTTGTCGCGTATGACGAAACGGCCTGCACAGAGTAATTACGCACTCCAAAGAGATACGAGTTTGAAAGTGTACTAGTGGCCGACGAGAGACTCGTTTTACTCCGAGTCTCGCATAGGACTTATCCTTCCCGCGCGCGAGATGCATCGTATCGACGCTGTAAACGCGAGTGTGCATTAACTGTAGCAAAGAAGGGGCGCTCCTCAGAGCGGTGGCTGCTTTTTAGAAAGTTCCGGAGTGGTCCATTGGGGCAGAGCTGTACGATCGGGCAGGCCCGGCCACTGGTCTCTGAGAAGCAGCGCGCAAAGCGTGCTCTGGGCCTGGCTCGAAAATCGGGGGCGGCTTTTCGAGCCTTCTAAACGGCGCGTAGGTTAAAAGCTTTGCATACATTTCCGTATTGATCGGTTCGAGGCGACTTCCGCAGCTCCCGATGTCCCAGATAAATATCATCTCCGGCGTTCGTAAATATACGATACGCTTTGAAAGGGGACGTACGTTTTGCTGGATCGGGGAGCGTAAAACAGGGGAAAACGACGGACCGTGCAGAGGATTATCGTGGAGGCCATGGCGATATTCTGAGCGAGCGTAATTGTGCGTATTCGTGCGCGTCGCACGTTGGCCCGTCAATGGTTGCCAAAACACGGACAAATTTGCTCGACCACTCGCAAAAATAAAATTATCTTTTTTTTTTTATCAGTTCCCCGACAAAATTGTTTTGCATCGAGCGCAAAAACGAATCAATGTGTTCTCCAATAAAAATCGGTACAAATTGGAACTTCCACCGACACGGTGTCTACATCAAGGTCCGTTATTCGCTTCAAATCTGTACGACGATAACCCAGATTCGTCCCTTTTTTTTTTTTTTCTAATTGTTCTCCAAAAATGAGATGCACCGCATTTAATTAGATGCACCTCGCCATGAAGTTTATGCTTTATCGAACTCTACGTTTTTAGGCTTCCTTTTATATATATCGAAATATATAAAGATAGACGAGCCGTCCGAGAATCGGTGCCCGACTCATTAGCGACCGACAGGTGCGTGGACGAATATATGAATGTATAAAAAGTGTATATATGCGGAAAAAATAAATCAACGAGGATATTTCAGGAGTATGCAATGGGCTATCATGGATCGAGCGTACCTCACACTTGCGTACTTTCGATCAATTCAAAGGCCCGCAAAAGCAATACTCCCCGCAAGGGCTTTGTAATTGGTATGGTGGGCTTATAAAAAAAAAGGGGCAAAGCGCTGGTAAAGCGTTTTATTTTCCACTGCAACGAGCATTTGCGACGAATTGCAATCGGGAACTTTAATGGAAGTTTGCCTCCATTATGGAGGACATTGCCCTTCTCGCGACAATAAACGCAGAATTCGGATCGTCGTCGGTTAATTACGCGATGACACAGCAACAATAGGATTACGGTCGGTTATTTCCTCGATATTTCTTTACCAACGGCCTCGAAACGTTGGCCGGAGTTTCACAATTCCGACTGGTCAGGCATTTTCTAAATAATCTAAATCTTCAAATTCTAAACGATAAAGAAGGATTTAAACGATAAGGACTATATTAAATATCGTATTCGTATATAAAGTAATAAAAGGGTTATTATCCAGTTAAAAAATTATCGAGTTCCATTCTTTCAATGCACCTCCGAGAAGCCTTGGAATCATGGCACTACATATCGTTACTTTAACCGCACATGTCGCGCGGCTCGCCATGCCAACTCGGTCCGTCCAAAGATCGATCGGTTTGGTCAGTCTTCACGGTTTTTACAGCGTTCTTCAAAACGCACATGACGGTACAGCTCTTCTGTTGCCTAAGCCTTAGCGGTTCGATATATTTAATTACACGTACATATTGTTTTCATAGCGTTCCGCAGCGCATCCTACGGTTGGTAAGGACGCAAAATTCGGGAGGAAGTAAATTAGCCGGGGCTGGGCCAAAACCACGATCGACCGGGACATCGTACAAAGGGCGACGTCGAGGACGAGGGCCCAACGCATAGCCCAAATTTCTCGCCGGGCTCTTTGCCGCTTGTTCCACGATCTCCTCCTCTCGTTGGAACGAAACACCGGAATTTCTCTCGTTTCCGTTTACCTCTCTCGCGGCCATGCTGGTATACTGCCACGGCCGCTCGAACTATCGTGGGGAAGACCCGACTTTAAATCACACCTGTCGCCCCTGTATCCTCGCGCAGGATGCTTTGGACGCCTTTACGAGGGCCTTATTTAAAGATCCGTGACAGCGGTTAACGACCAAGATTATGCATATTTTGCTTCCCTCACGAGCACGGTCACACGACGGATGGCTATTTGGAATTTTACGAACAACGCTTGATTTCACGTTCCGCCCGTTGTCGATGAATTTTTAAGGCGCCGATCGTGGCGAAAGGTAAGAAGGTTTCGAAGTAAAAAAAAAATACCGCGAGCTATCTCGTAGCCGTACTACACGGTACACACACGGTTCGCGTTGAAGGCGTTAAGCGATCTCCGAAGGATGCAAAATTAAACAACGACAAACAACGTTCGAGTCTGTATAAAACTTCATCCAATATCCTCGGATTACCAAGGTACTAAAGTAGCGTATCGAATGGCCAGGCCTGTCGATAGCAATGATTAAACAAACCAACGTCGCCCCACCGCCCTGGGAACCTCTCGTAATTCTTCTCCATCGTATTTCCAGGTCGCCAGCACCATCCATTTCCCCGACCGGACTTACGCCTTTATAGTTTAATAACGTCTTCGGTGGGTTTCCAGCGGGTGTTACGAACTGGACGGTGTCCACTTCCTCTTTCAGCCGTCCTACCCTTCCTCGCCTTTTCCTCGCCCCTTCCACGGGAGGCGCAGCCCTTCCTCGCCCCGCGAGCATCCCCGGAATACCTCGCGGATACGCCTCTTACCTCTCGGCATTCACCTTTACGCTCGATCCCATTTTATCGCCCCGGGGCATCTTCATTCGCAAAGTTCGAGGCGGGACGTGAGCGTAAACAAAGTTTCCCTGTATTCCAGCTCTCCTGCGGAACTTTCGTACTTTTCCTCGGATAGATTCGCCGCGAATTACCAAGGACACGCCGTTGGACTCGAGCGGCCGGGTGGGAAGCATTAACGCCCTTCCCCCTGTACCGTTATACCCGTCGAATTCGTAAGCGCGTTATCGAATTTCCCCTTTAAGAATTTGCGCCCGGCTCGTATTCTCCGCCCTTATTTTCGCGAAAGCTTATTTACCAGCGGCGCGCATCTGCTTCGCCATGCGGAATATCCGCGTTCTGGTCCCCAGCGTCTTCCGGCCTCGCGGCTCCTTATGGAAATCCGGATTATTTAATCATTTATTCATACCTTTTACCGAAATTAAGACACGCCTTCGTTTCGACGCGATAAGTTTCTCCTCCGTCACTATCCGCGTACTTTCTTATTCGCGCAGCTCCGCTTTAAGACATCGAGATGGTCCTCGACATTGAGAAGGTATCTATATCGCGGTTCGATAAACGTGGTTTTTCTTACGGATTCTACGTACTTTCATGCTCTAAAACAGATATTATTTCATTAATATGCGCCCATTGAGTAAAAAACGCAAACGTCATTTAACGCCGGCTACGAACTTTACGACGGCGTGAAATCGATTTGGCACGCACGCACCGTTCGCTCTATAACGCGCTATGTTGCGCGTGGATGTGTAACTGGTCGCGTATGAATTTCCTACCATTAATATTTATTTTGCACGCACTTGCCGCAGCATTTATTTTTCAATCGCGCGTTGCTGTACGCTTCGATTCTGTCGCGTTGCATAATAGCGTAAAATTCCGAATTTCCAAGCTTGCGGTATTGTTGGGCGTAGGAGGCGAAAATGTACATTCGACGATTGCCGTAGCTTTGATGTGACATGGAATAGAGTACTGTGCGCGTGCTTTTCGCATTATAGCTTCGATATCGCGTCGAACGCGATATGGTGGAATATTGGACTTGTATCGATATTTATTTTGAATGTAGCCACGATAACGTTTACGCTCGAACCGTCCAGCACTGCGCGATTACTACGTTGCAATTAATCTTATTATACGGCGTATAGATACGCCAGCGTTATACGTTCTTTTCAATCTCTAGAAAAGTTTCTTTTCGTAAAAAAAAAATTCGAATCTTGGGTACACCGAGTGATCAATACCAACGACGTTTCAGAGACTACGTAAGTTTACCTCGGGGCTGACGGAAGACAGTCGATAGCGCACATTCACGGCAGACGTAACTTCGAGGCTTCGAACATTGCCCGGACATTTCCATAGAATCGTATGACAGTGATTGGAATTAAATTCGATATTCAGGTGCGGAGTGATATCCATAATTTAATACAGGCGCCCGATATCCATTTGCGTTTCGTTGAAGCTAATAATCGTGGGTGCGCCAAAGTGCATTGCGTAATATGACGCCAAGCCGTATCACTAACATTGTAGGCGATCTTCGTCGAATGGCCTAACCATTCAGGTTTAAATGAGCTCCCACGAAGGAAATTCGAGTTGTCCTATCTCGAATCTTTATTGCGTGTTCCGTGTCCTTCGATAAATCTCGCGGAAACGGCGCAAAGTGAGAAGAGAGGATGATTCGGCGGCACCGATGTATTTCGCGTCGCTGGCGAGTGTCCTTTGTTTTATCAGCCTTCGATTCTCGACGTATAGCTCGAAGAAAAATAGAAAATCGAGGGGAAGAAATTCGGAGGAGAAGGTCGATAAGTTCAAACGATCTAAGGGTGGGAAATGCAGGGAGGAAAGGCCGAGGGTAATCTTCGATCCCGAGGGTGCGTTCGATTCAACATCCGGGTTTTCTCGATTCCTGTGCGTCGTTGGAAGACCGCACTATTTTTACCATTTTGAAGCGGTGCAGACCTCCAAATAGAAACTCGGTTTTCCCCTGGGAGGACTGGATCTCGAAAACCTCGCGTCCATTTCTGCGATATTATTATTATATAAGTTTTATTAGTCATCCCGCGTCTCGATCTTGGAGATAAATGTAAAACAGTGGCACGATAAAGTACCGATATAAAATAGTCATTTACACATGCGTATCCTTCGATTCTCATCATCGCCGTATTCAAAATTATAAATCAGAGGTAAAGCCACGTAATCTGTATGATACGGTTTGATCGTTTCTCGGTGATAATACGAGTTTTGGAGTTCGAAGGCCTTCCCGCAATCAACTATCAAGTTTTGCGAGCTCGTTTATTCCTGAGAGACGACTCTCAATGAGAACGAACGGTACCGAATCGAGCGTATCGTCGAGCGTCCGTTAGAAAAATACGAATCCACGTGGACACCGCTTCGAGCTTCGTCCAGTCAATTAAAAACGTTAAATGGGCGCGGAGGTTCGTGACTCTTAATTATTCTTCATGCTAATGACCCACCACGATGGCGACCACGTTGGGGGAGTGCCTTCCGAGAAATATATCCCCGAGGTCCTGGTACGTTTCCTACGCATAATTGTCAAGTGCCCTCGCGTAAACGTAAGCGCGGCCGTTGCTATGGTTTTCGAGCGTCTGCTAATTAAGACGGCCCGCTGTAGCACGGCATTTTTGTCGTAAGTTGAATAAATATAGACAGTTCGAGGAGAGCAGCTCGTCTCTCTTCGTTGGCAAATTTCTATCTGTTCAATTCTCTCCACAGGTCAAGGTGTCGCTTGTCCCCTTAATTAAGTAACGATGATAATAAGTATAACAAAGCCACTTTATAAAAAATGCTCTTCACGGAGGCACGCCGTAAACGTGGTTCGACAAGCACCTTGGAAATGTACTCTCGATGGAAGAACAGCTGTGCCCCGATATTGTCATTCGCGGTTGGTCTACGAGGCCTCCTTGCATTTTCGCATCGACGCGTACGACCGGGCTGGAATCTTGTAAATTTTGATCAACATGCAACAGCTGATGCACGGCTCGTTAGGCGGGCCTCGTTAAAGGACTAAGTACCTTTTGAGGATTTCGCGTATTCAGGCGGTGGCACGGGGTATTACCGCGTATTAACCGCGAAAATAGAGCGGCGGAGACGCTCTCGGGTAGACGCCAGGTGCATTCAGACTACGCCTCGATTATGCAGCGCTGCTTCCGACCACGGACCTGAAAAAAACTACCTCCAACTTTCCCCTCTTAATCGAACATTCTCATGGTCGTTTGAACTTCGACGGCTAGATCGGGGGTGGTGCATGGTAACTTTTATTCTCACGGCACTGAATACCGAACAAGGACCACCGCGAATTTTAATGGGTATTACATTCCGGCGCAAACTTTCCTCGCGAAAAGTCGATACGAATCTCCTCGTGAGGGGCTCCACTTCTTAATGCCTCCCGCCTCGAAGGGAGGAACTAAAAACTCCCTCAAGTACCTCGGGGACGCTACCCTCGAATAGATCTCAATTTGCGCTATCGAAATAAACCGCGAGTCCCCGCCTTTCACCGCGTGTACGGGAATTTAGGAGCCTCCGTATGTTTTTATTTCTGCGAATGCGGAGGGCCTCGGCGGCTGCTGCACGAAACCCAAATTCACCCAAGTTTCTTCGAGGAACAAGCGTACGTTCTTGTTTTCGGGAAAGGAATAAATCTCGGATATTCTTCGTTCTAACGTTTAGGATTGTATCAAAGGATTTTCTTCTTTGGGGCTCGGAAATGCGCCAAAACCCAAATTCGAGTTTCTCGTCGGACATCCGTTCAAAATTCCAATGACCCCAACTTTCGATCAATGGCTTTGAGAGTTGAAATTTGAAATCCACATGGGGATTCCTGTACGTTTACGTATTTTTTTTTGTCCCCGCGAATGTTAGGGGCAGGAACCGCGAAGAGGTCGGCGGATCGGAGCGGTGGAGGGGGATGAATAATTCAAGGGATAATTAGGGGGTCGGGAAATGCGAGTGGAAAACGGGGGCGACGTAAAGATCCTTAATGGCGACGGTGCGGTATTATTCCTGTTGGGGGAAGGCGTTGTGTCGTATCGTCGCGGTAGCTGGTAATTGCGATAAAGCTTAATTTTCTGCCGGATGCCGTCTACGCGATTAGCGCTGGGACTCTGCAAAAAGTGCAATGGAAGTTTGCACAACCGGACTTTTCTGCGGACGACGGATAAAGGTCCGCCTTCGCCGTTTCTTATTCCTTCCCTTTTTTCTTTACCAGCCTGAACATCAATTACCGAGATTATTCCGTCCAGATAGCTCCGAGCTACTGAATTTTGCAGTACGCGGAATATGCCGAGTGATTCGTGGATAGCGGCCGGAATTCGAATCAAATCGTGGATAATTTACGATCGTTACCGCGAGTTTTTCCAGCAACGTTCCTTGCCTCGAAAAAGTCAAAGAAATTTGAATCCAAGCATCCTCCATAAAAGTCCGTATTCGTTATCGTTCGCGGATACATTCGAGCTAAGTTTTCAACTCTCCATGACGTGCCGTGATTCCCAGGAAAAGTTTCTCGTAACGGTTCTACGCCAAAGTAACCTGTATCTTTCTTCGAGTCTATCGATCATCGTGACTTTGCTCCGACCGTCGGTTCGCCCACCATTGCTTATCTACGACGTCTCCTTCCTCGATGATGCGAGTTCGAGAGCGAATCGCGATTAGGATATTCAAAAGAGGCCAAAAACAAACCGGTGGTTAAATTGACTCGATGACCGATTTTGGCCGAAATACGGAGTTCGTTCAACGAAGGGCCGACGGAAGGAAGTGTGAATAAGCGCGAGGCAAATTATTAAGTGATTAATGGTCAAAATAATAGCTCGAGTTAAACAGCGTTAGCGGATAATCACGAACTCGAACAAAATTATCCTTGAGCGGCCATTCCGCATTACCGTCGCAAAAGTGTGATTGATCGTCGTAGGCGTACCGAGGACGATGGTTTTTCTTTCGTCGATGACACATTCATACCTCGATTCTGGCTCGCGCGCGTGGCAGTCGATTATCCGATCGATCGGGGGATGAAATCCGAGCGGCTCGTTCGAACGGACGTTGGACTTTGGTGAAATTCATTCACGAATAGAAAATAGGGGGGGGGGGGGCATGGGCTTGATTGGCCGCCGTTTTTTTCAAAACGAGCGCTAACGAGCTTTCGAAGTAAATCAAAAACGAGTTAAGTCCCGAGAGATTGTATTTTTTTGTAAAAATCCGGGCGGGAGAATTATCATTAGCGTCACAATTTGCGGACGCCGTTGCCACACGATGAACGCAATTTGCATCGTTTAAAACGACGGCCGTACAGCGAAATTGCTGGCTCATCGACATCTCGCCGGCCCTCTTCCTATTTTCCGCCAAAACCCAAAATGCGTGCGTTGCTGTTTGAGGCCTCTACGTAGACCGGGAAAGGCAATACGCGATTTTCGTGCTTGCAATAGAAATTTTGCACGCGCGATAAAGATTAGCGCTTTCGAGGCCGTGGAGATATCACCGTCGAATAATCAGCGCTTTTGCTCGTTTGCGCCAATTTATTCGCGGTCGACTCTAGTTATTTACCATTACGGCTATCGGCGCATCCATCGAAAATCTTTGCATAATCACCATTCGTGCCTGGCTCGTTGAATGTACGATTTATCGTGGAAGAGTGGATAACGTTGCACGCTGGTAAGAGATTTGATCCTGTCTTACTCGATACGCGCGCAAACTTTTACCGTGGCGCGTCTGGCTGCGTTTGATCGGTCTTCCCGGTATTTCGACGAGAATCAACTTCGGTTATATTTTTCAGCTTGTCATCGTCAGCCATTAAAGGCCGCTCGACGTGCGATTCCAATGAAAAATTCCCAGATCGGATTTTGGGGAAACCATTTCTAGCTAACCCGAATGCCAATAACATCTCCACAGTACTCGTAACAAATATTTTTCCTGGCGTTCCCGGTGTCATGACTTTTACAAGCAAACCGCGCTGAAATTGCACCTTTTCTACTCACGTGCCATAGGTTTTCAAGTTACGATATTCTCAAACCAATATATTAATATATCGCTTTAAAGTAAGAAAGAACGTTGTTATTCTCTTTTCTCAAATACAGCGTTATAAATACGCGTAAGCGATGTCTCACGATCAGAAGACAAGGTCCGTGATCAATTATGCACGGTACATTTAATGTAGCATCGCCGTTAAAACAATTTCAGAACGATGATCGGAGCCGACGATATTATAGGTATGGAGAAAGAGGTAAGAATCTTTTTCTTTCCGATTCACGCGAGGGTTGGATGTTCGGCTCGTTAGGTCGGCAGAGGCAGAGGTCGAATGGCTTCTCCGTGGCGTGCATCGCGATTTGTAATGCTTCGGAATTCTTCCTAATATGGGAAATGACGATTGGAACGACTCCGAGGAATCCAGTGGTTAACGATGCAGTTTGGCACGTGGCAGCCTTTGTCGGGATGTCGCCCGGCCTAGCTACCTGCATAATAACCGTGCGCATAATAAGCGAGTGTGCAACAAACTGGAGCGCTTTGAGCATTTGGCGATTCATTATAGGGCCGCTCGACGTTCTTTCGTTATTGCGTTTTGATAAAGCCCTTTACTGCCGCATTGTTATTGTATAATTCGTTATCCAGCACGGCTCGGTCGGTTACGGCCGATTCTATTTTATTTTCAAAATGTTGTTTTGTCTTTTCATGTTTTTATTACGGCATTTGATGGGAGGGACGTACACGCTCGTATCGCGTATCGTCGGCCATTGCCTCCGTCTTCTGGCTTCGATTGTAAAACGATAACGAAACGTTCATTATTCACGATATGTATCACTGTAAAAATGAATCCTTTGAAATTGAGTTATGGCAAATATACGTCGTATAGATTTTCAATTTATCCCGTTGTTCACATTATGATAACAATGGAAAATATATCGACTCCAATAATGATGACAAAAAATAACAAAGGTAAAAGAATGGAGCTATAATTGTCATCGATCGGTAGCTCGTTATGCGTTTGAGAATTGCGTAAAAATAGGGATAATATAGCCGAATGGTAATCGGAACGAAGTTTAAGAATGGCTCGGCCTGTAATGCCGGCATTCGCGATGCATCGTAAATCGTCGAGTGGAAGCTCCTTTCCCACGAGCAAAATTCAAGAGCGCGCAAAACCTCGGTGCTACGACCGTCTGTAAATGTATCCAACCAAGTATCACGTTCTCGTTTATTCCAACGTTGTTACCGCCGCGAAACAGCGGCGGAAAGCCGACAAACGTAATACGGGAAATGAGTGCCACATTTTCATCTTACGCTTCTGGGCTCTTTTCGCGAACCAGCGGTGGAAGGCAAAAAAATTGTCCGAAATACGAGTCGCTTATCGAAAATCTTTTGTGCGTCGGTCACTGAAGTATACGTCCAGGCATTGCAAGTTGGAAGAGTGCATCTGTCGGTATATTTCTCGAGACTTTCCTTTGAAATTTTTGAATTTAACTTTATTTCGAGGCTGGCTTTCAATGGATGGCGAGTGGCCGAGTTGCGGTAAAAATATGACCACAACAGTCAGCTCGTAATTCCGTAATATCAGGGATTATGGCACCGTCTTCAGATTCCTCTAGATAATAATGTACACTACAGTCTCCCAGGATCGTGAGTCGCTTTAAGCTGTAAATGCCGGTCTGGATAGAGTCCACCATCTAGATTGCCGTCGTGAATTCACCTTACACCCTATCATCCAGATAAAATTACTTAGGTATTTTTTGTAGAAAATGAAAAACACTCGAGTAATCGGTCGGTATCAAAATAAAATACAGTCGAAAAGAATTACGAAGAAAGATCTCTATAGCGTACTCAAAACACGCTCGTGACGTGCCGGAAGTTGTTCGATCTTTATCACAATGTACCTTAGGAATTTTTTCAATAAGGCGTATAGATTATGCGATACGTTTCAATGATCGTTCTTTCATAAAACCCCCGACTTTGTCGAGGACATTGGATTTCGTGATCAAAGCCTGGTTTTTTAAAGGATTTTTTTATCTATCGCCGAATAATATAGTGCGTCGGTACGAAAAGCAGAAATTAAGGATATAAAAGTTTAAATCAACAAATAAAATTCATCGGTCGAAATTTAGTAGAATCGGACGTGCAAAAAGAGAGTGATTTACGCTCCTTTTTCAAAACCTACGAGTCACCGTAATTTGCAGGACAAGTGCAAACGTCGCAACGTGCTCTTTTTATCGTCCGATCTTTTTCCGTCGGCAGATGTGGATTTTCGTTGTAGCGGATAACTCGTTGCAACTGCATCGTCCGTGGCCAAAAAAAATTTGGGTTGTGTCGAGTTAATTGGAAACAACGTATTCCGCGATAACCCATCTTCCCTTGCTTTTTGGTTTTCCAATTTGACGCGAAGCCAAACGCGGAACAAACATTTTCGGTCGATAAACGTCACTCGACACGATTTTCGTTTTTCTTATTATCAACGTTGAAAACGAGGCGCGATAAAACCTGTTCGAGACTAATCAACGTCGCCTCACACTTTCGATTTGGAAGACGAGATAACCGTTGTAGGTGCAAAGTGCGCCCATAACGTACCGAGAAGTCTCGATGGGAATCGCCGTGAACCACCATCGCGATTCAAGATCTTAATGGATCTCGGCGAGCTCGCAGTATTATCTACCCGTGGCAGCGTCTCCATACTCGAATTTACCGAGCCGCGACTAACTTCATTCCGAGCTTGTCGCCACGAGGATCTTCGAATTAATTAACCGATTGTTTTCGGCCGGAGGTTCGATCGTTTTCCTCGTATCCCAACCGCGTCATCGCGTACACTTTCGATCTCAAATCGTCGGCAAGGAACGAAGGAGAGATGCGACGTATGAACCAGGGTATCCCACTGCGATGTTTGATCAAGAAAACGCATTCGAACATCTTTTCAACATAATCCACCGAGATATCAAATTATCCTATTGTATTCCCCATAACCGCAACACGTTCTTGCATTAACGCAATCGTTTAACGATCCGCAAAAACGGCGGCGCGCATTTGCCGGAAAATATCCCGTGGTTTATGAACGCGCTAAGTTGCACCAGCAGGTTTAAGCAACGGGAGCTTTTACGAACGCGTGGACGTTTTACTGCGGCGATAACCCCTCGCGAACCATTCGCGAGTGTGAGAGAGAGGTTTACGCTCTTTTCCGACGGACGGCGCTTCGGGCAGATACTTTTTTTTTTTTTTGAGAAAACCAAGCAAAAACAGCGGCTGGTCCCGCTTAAGGGTCTCGTTATCCTGCCATTCCGGCGCGGTATGCGCGCGATATTGCGATTCATCGGCACCGACGTTGCCTATCGACCAGGGATTAAACTTTCGCCCTTTAATCGTTATCGTAAACCTTAATTGAATATCCCGGCCTGCTCGGGCCAACGGCTGGCTACTGATTACCCGCGGATCCTGGAAAACCGTCGGCCACGGTGGCTCCGCCTTCGTTATTACTCGAGAAATTAAGATGTACAAAGTTTTCGGTACGCGCGCCACTTTGATAGACGGATCAACGCGTTTATGCCCGAGTGTACTTTCCTGTAAGGAGTGGACTACGTACCGCGTCTATTCGTACAATGTTCGTACTGCGAGGCATGAGAAAAACTCGCTGTGAGAAACCAAACGATCGATTTCACTGCGAAGGAGTATTACCGGCGGGAATATATCATTATTATTATTATTATTATTATCATCATCATTATTTTTGTTGGTAATTCTTGCGATCGGTGCATCTCTTTTGTCCCCCACTCAAAACCGACATCCTGACGAACATCGCAACCTACGTTCCGAGTCTTGGATTGGACTTTATTTTTATTCTCCAGCCGGTGCGTATTTGCCGTAGCTGTTATCGCGTTACGCTGACATCGATAAAATGGACGCGTCGCCATTCGATTTGCATGCTCGATAATCATAATTAAATATTCAATGACCGCCAGACCGGATCAAATTGTTTCTCCCCACTGGTCGAAATCGCGAATCCTTTCGGAAAATCTGCTTTCAACTTTTTATAGGCTGATGCTGACAAGCCCCCCCCCCCCGCCACTCCATCGTCGTTCATTCGATGCGACGTTTAATGCGATGAAATTAAACTACCCCCGTTACATTTGGCGGCCGCAAATTATGTCGCGGGCCGCGTCAAAATTTATTCAGCCGCTCGCGAATAATCATCGATGCAATTTCTCGCAAAACATTTAACTGCTTCGTTCACGGCTGCAACGTATATTAATAAGTAGAGGGTGCTGAATTTTAATCGTCGTACGGGAAATTTACCGGTGATGTTTCCCCGTTTGTAAACAAATGCGTCGTATTAAATCGCGCGTTCGCTTTTGAGATTTCGAGTAGATCGGCCGTGTTCACACGATCGTCGATACTGGCGGCGTGTTAATGCGGATCGCAGAGATACAGAGGAAAATAGAAGTGGAATTCAATATTGCCGGAACGATCATCTTTATTAACGAACCATTATATATATTAAGCGTGAACAGATCTGGTTTTGCTATTATTCTATCATTCCGTGTAGTGTATCTACGGTGGTGTAGTGGATAGGAGTTTGGACTTTCACGCGGATGTTCGACTATACCTTTCGTCATCGGATACAGCGTAATAGCGTGGCTATTAGCTATAGCGGTACGCGAAGCTGCCAAATATGAGAATTGCTGCGATCACGCTGAAAATAATACGGTCGAACGATTGCTATTCTCTATACTCGAACGACCGATTAATTCGTTGCTTTGTCAATGCTTATGACCTTGCATTCCAAATTTGTCCTGGGTTTGCGGCTCGGTACTTCGTCAAAACAGTTGGTTCTAGAGCGTTTAACGCAAACGAGCACACTAGACGGCGTGCCGGACAAAGTACGTGCCTTCTGTCGGTTTACACCTGCGGCATTGGGGAAACAATGTAGGGCCGGGCAATTATTCGCGAGGACCTGCGCCACTGCTGGGGACTAATTAATTAACGGTAAACGCTCGTGGCCGATTATTGGTGTAGGGTTCTGCAAAGGCCACGCCGATGACCGTGGGACGAAAACAAGAATTAATTTGTTCGTGTCAAATGGCCGTATACGACCTATCAAATTAATGGTCTAAATTATTTCCACGCGGGCCCCATTTCGCCTGCTAAAAGAGCGTCGTGGGTTACGTTGTTGTGGTGGAGGCGTTTTAATTACCGACGCGATCTCTATTCGGGAATTTATCACTCGGTTATTCGCGTATTTTGCTGCCCTAAACGAGGCTGCCTTTGGAGTTACGACGGACACACTATCGGCGGCCACTTAACGCGTGTTCCGATTTAAGCGTAGGGAATATCAATAGAGACGATTTAATATCGACCAAGCGTATCCTTTGCGAGGATATATTGCCTAAATAAAAACGGAACACCGTTGACCGTATCGCGATCACGAATCTTGATAATTTCGTGGAAAAACCTTGCTGATATTTCTATTTCATACCCGTTTTCGTTTCCAGACCGATGCGATAATATCCCTTATACTCCATTGCCTTCCCAAAATTGTCGGCGTTATTGCGTATCGTAATTAACATTGTGCACAATTACGGGCGCATTGTGCAAGAGGCTGAATTTCCAGTGTAAAACCTATATTACTTCGCGCCTTTCTGCGCGTAACGTTTAGCCGGAGGAGGTGGATGAAAAAGAATGGTCCGGTTTTCGATACATCGAGCAGGCTCGACGCGCCGGTTGATGAACGATATCGCAGCGTAATTGTAATCGAATTTAGAGGCATATTTTGAACGCGAAGGAAGGAGTTACTTGGCCCACCTCCGCTCTCAGCGCCCTTCCCTAAGACACACGAAAATCCTTGATTAGCCGACTTGCCGTTTTGCGAGGACGAACTTTACTTCGCTCCGGGCGTTGCGCTACGTGGAATATTGCATCCGCGTCCCTTTGTTCCGCGCAAATTTTGTCCCGGAGGTAATCCGAATTGCCCGATGTTGCCGCGGGTTCGAGGACTTATCAGCTTGAGTGTGGAAGGTAATTTGTTTAATAGTTAGCACCGGCACACGCTTTTACGTGTGTTACTCGTTACCTCGCACTCGTCCGACGACGGATGCCTCGCGAAAAACGCCGGAAATTATTTTGAGATAGCCTCGAACTCCCAGCGTAAACCATTTCTGCGTTACTCTTTGCTACGTTACAGTCTGGCGGGCTGAAGGATGTTCTACGCTTGAAAAGCGCGCTTCGATTAATTATATTCTATCGAGATGTAACGGGTCGCATGGCGATTATGACACATAGCAATGTTTTCCGAGAGTTCTCGAGTCGATCGATAATTAATGGTTCAACTTCGTATTACTTTTGTAATGGTTTAAAGTTTGGTTCGATGAAAAAATTAATAACGGTAGAGAATGCAAATTTATATTTATTCGATGGAGTTCAAACTTTCCGTAAGATCGTCGTTTTCAATTTTTCATCAGCCGCCCTACGAGCTGGGTAAATCCTGTACCTGACAGAAGCTTAATCCCCGACCCAGTCGCAGAATTTCGCGTTTCGTGCGGTATGGAAAAACTTGATTTCGCGTTCAGCCCGCGGACATTCCAGCGACCAGCGTTGCGTCTGTGAGTCGTGCCATCGATAGAGCAACGCAAATACTCCTGCTTTTTACCCAGAAATACGTAAATAAATTACGATTATTCCTTCGATTTCTTAAAATATTCCGCGTGGGGGGCAAGTGGATACGATGAGGTAGCGAATAAAGAATCGTTTCAGGTGGAAAATTCGAAAATAAATCTCTAGTCGTACTGGCGGTAAATATACCTTAACACGGCGTACTTTTTGGCAAATCGATCATAGCAGTCGTTGCCGAAAGTCAAACGAACGAACGATCATGAACGTCTCGAGCATCGAGATTCGTGTCGCTTCGATTCGCGTGTAAATAAAGGGACGAAGGCGCGATCGGGGGCCAGATTTGGGCCGGATAATCAAAGCGGCAACGATTCAATTCCACGACGATGCCATATATTCGGAATAGGCTTTCGCGCGGCCGCAGTCGAATTTGTTTCGGTAATCCGCGGCATGGCAACTCGACGAGACGGTGGGGGAGGAGAAGTCCGTAAGCTCTTTGGAACGAATTAGCCGGCACGTTCGCTTTACCCTCCGCTTAAACGAGTTAATTAAACTCCCATCGATCTGACCTTTGCGACTGACAAATGGCGCGGTTGCGGATACGAAGAATTTCCTTGGGATTCCGCAAAAAGGCTTTACGATCACCGATTCGCCAGCCACTCTGGAGGCTTAACTTCGCCGTTGAACAGACGCTCGACGGTTTTAAGCCCCATTATACCGAGCTGCTCCAAATAGGCTATTGTTTCGTCCGGGCTTTACGAATCAATGTCGATCAAGGAGCTTCTTCATAATTCTCAGCCAAATTACCGTTGATATTAGCCGCCTTCCTCGTTCCTTCGGATAGTAGACAAAACGTGGACGAAAGTTGGGTCGTATGGGATTACGAAGCAGGGCATCGATACGCAGCTCGCGATTCACCAATAGGACGAATGACATACGCCCGTAGACGAGGATTCGATCCACCGGCATCGCGAGGCACACGCGAGATCCGCCTCGTAAAGTCAAAACGTTCTTTCCTCGTTCCTCTCGTTCCTCCTTCCACTCGACTCTCTCCCTCCCTCGTGGTACACGCTTCGCGAGGCAGGGCGAATGGTCCTGTTTACACAAGGGAGGTAACGCCGCGATACATCGATCTGTCTTATCGAGGACAGATCGCCTGGAAAATTGGGGATCTCGACTCTCCGCGGTCGACGGCTTTTCCTCGGTCTACCGGAAAAATCCTACGGGATAAAAAGCATCTCGAGTTTTGCATCGGCACGTCGGATGCACGGGCGGATAAGGCGGGTCCAACGTAGCTTAAATATAGCCCGGGGAAGGATAGAATGACGGATCTGATTCTCGAGGATCTACCAGGACGATCGAGATCGTTTTGCGGTTTCTTGCCTCCGGGCAGAGAGCTGCGGGTACGCGCGGAGGAAATATCCAGGGTGCATCGGGACATTCTAGGAGCGATATCCAGGGTACGACGGAATTTGATCAACTCGTGCGCTTCGACGGATCTCCCGCTTCCGGAAAATATTTATCGGTGGTGTGGAAAATGGAATCTTATTGCGCTCAACCCCATTCTGCTTTATCGGGAGCTATTTAGGGTCGCGGATGAAAGCAGTGCACTCGAATCTTTGTAAATATCCTTATGGTCGTATGTGAGATTTATCGTTCGATGATCACGGGGATGTATTTCGATATAACGCGATCCGATATCTTTGCATAGAAACACGAGCAAAACTCGATCGCGGTTTTTATCTGGGTACGTACCGAAGCGTGCCACTATAATTATGTCAAGGGTGTTATCGCGAAAAGTTTTAATCATTTGCCAGGAAATCTTCTACGATGCGCGAGTACATCGATATCAAGACTGTCGGGCAACTTTGCGCGGAGTACGGCTCAAAATTAATCAGAAGTTTACTTATTCTCGAGGCAAGCGGATGCCTCCCGGGCAATCCCGTTTCTTGTCGGTGAAAGCTTCACGCATAAGGGGATGCAGCGAATCACGGACAACGGAGAATCCCTCGGTCGAGAGTAGAGTCCATTTCTTAATTATTCATCGAGCTCGATTTAAAAAAAAATTAAAACCCGTTGAGTCAACCAGCCTCGTTCATCGTGCCGCATAATTCTCGATTCTCAAAGTCATAAAATTTCGCGATAGATTTTTCGACGCGGTCTTATCGAAAAACTGCTCCCCGAAATTGGATGCGCTAATCGTGGCCCGTTTGGCAACAACGCAACGATTTACGTACCGATACGCAACGACGCTTTCGATAACGTACTTCTTTCGAGGAAATTCGCTTCCTCCGTAAGAATAGAGAAAGCGGTAAAATCTCGTAGTTTGCGCTTCCCGATCGAACGTAAGTAGCCCGTCACTCCATCCTTATTCCCCTTACCGGTGCGCTAATCGAAGCGTAATACGTTCTAAATCTAGCGGCACTTAACGAGCGACGAGGCGAAGCGGAAAAGGGCACAAACGAAGGCATTAACGTACCTTTCGGTTTTAAGATCGATCTCGGCCGTGCGCCGGCCCATTCCTCTTCGCCGATGCGGCCCACGTTCTTTTCTTTGCATCGAGACGCTGGCGGTGGCCAGAATGGGAGGGGAGAAAGTGCGAGAAGGAGAGGGACAGAGGGTAAGGATGAGTGCGAGAGAGTGAGAGAGAGGGATCGCGGCAGTTGCACGGAACATTAGCCTTAAATCCTTAATCGACGGTACCATTAACCCCCCAGCGGAATTCCAAGACACGGAACACCGCGTCGAGGAACACGCTTGTCGAACATGAAAGCTGGATCGTTAATTTATTTAATGTCGGCCACCGGGTGTCGCGGTTAAAGCCACGACCTCCCTAGTATCCGAGTCTCTTTCCCCGGCGCGCATTCGGGGCTTGGTCGAGGGAGGACAATAAAGGCCGACCTCGAATTTACGTCCGGACGATGGGCCGGATAAGTAGGTCGATCTCCTCTCGAAGGATGCCAGCCATTAACGCGTATTTATGCCCCCGCGAGACACGGGAGAATGTCTCGAACGTCGCCGGATAATGGCCAGCGAAGCGGCCACGGCGGATCGCCCGGAGAGGAGAGCGGCAATTTTCCAATAGGCACCTCTCCAGCCTGAGCGCATTATAAAGATCCTTTAGTGGCCGTATATCCTCTGGCCAGACAGCGCGACGTCATGAAATCGTGATCCTCCGGTGGCCGTCAATTTCTCCGCGGCGGACAAAGCTCTCCTGATGTACGACAAAGTCCCACGGACCTCGTACGGCGCGTGGAAAGAGTGAGAGAGGAATAAGGAGGGATAAGAAAGGAATAACGTTTTTTCAAGGCGTTCCTCTTCGATCGGATCGGCTGCAACGTCGAGGAAAGTACTCGAGAGAATTACGTAGGGAAATGTTTCTCGGTAAAGTGGCTCCATTCCTGGACAAATCTTCCATCCCTTTGAAGGATCGTGAATTTTCGACGTTTCGCGAAACTAAAATACGGATTCATTTTTGTTCGGCATAACTTTCGGACAACGTTAAATATGCCATTAAGTTTTGATGGCTGCATCGTCAACTCGCAAACTACTATCGTTACGATGATCAGCAGCGGTGCCTCTAGGTTATGTTCCATGACGTATCGCGCTCGTCGGTGATACGGATTTAAACGTACAGGTGGACATAGACGCAGATGTGCTTAGTTTCGGTATCAAGTACAGAGCTTTGCTTCCCACCAACGACGAGATTCCTAATTAGCGACTGCTAGCCAGCCCGGTCGTGACCAATTTTGCAAGCTTTCAGCTATCCACGGAATATTACTCGGACCATTACAAATTTCTACCTCGCGAGGATTAAAGCGGCACGGATACACCAATGCGAGAGATGCATCGACGGTATGCCTGCGCGGAATGCCCATAAATTAATTTCCCCTCAGACTACGTTGATAAATGTTGCCTCTCCTCGTCGACGCGTCTTCTTCTTTTAAAGGATTTCACAATTTCCCCGGCCAACGACCACGTGAACAATAGGTTTCATTAATCGCCTTACTTATTTTGCAGAAATTTCCATCCGCCCCGGTAATACCCGCGCTTTAGTTTCGAAAAAAATTCTATAAGGGCCGATACAATAAGATCGACGGACGGAGAAAGGGAGCAAACTTTTCGTTCCTCGATACTCGATCGATGCTAGCGAAATGGGGGCGACCAATAAAGCCATTGAAGCAGCACCTGCGAATGGCCCAAGATAAATCTGTAATCAGCTCAGAATCCTGTAGCATCCCCGGGAAAGAATTCCGGAGTGAAAAAAAATGGAATAGGCAAAGGATAGGCGAGATAGCGAGAAAGGAGGAGGGCCGCGATAATCGAGATTTTCCTCGCGGCTCGGTCCTTCTTCGTTTTCGAACGGAGCCGCGGAAGAAAGGAAAATTTATCTTACGGCGAACGTCGGCGTAAAAACACGGATACACCGGCCGATAGCGGAGGAGCGGAAACGGGTGCAAGGCGCACACCGAGGCGCCGCACCCTTCCTCTACGAGCCGCAAACGTATATTTACCACGACGTCTGGTATACGGACAGGCTCGTCCGTATACATAAAACGGATCCCACCATCCCTCCTCCTCTCGTCTCTCGCCCCCTCCCTCTCGCGGCTCCACCCTCCAGGAGCTCTCGAAATGCTTATTTTACGGCACGTCGTCATAAAGGCGCGATCTTCCAATGAGCGTAAAAGTCTCGACTTCGGCCTCTCTAACCCCCGGACGCCCCAATAAATACGGATGGGCTGGAAACCGGGGCGCCGCGCTGGAATCAGACCCCCTAAGGATAACTCCTGAATTCCGCGACCTGCCTCTGCTCCGACCGCTTTTTAGCCCCCAGGAATTTACCGAATTTCTATAGGTATCGTACTCCTAACTTCCTTGCCCGTTGTCAGTTTAAGAACGATTCTTCGTTCTTAACGGAGCACCTATTCGCACGCTTTATAATTCAATTCTCCATCTGATCTCGAGGAGTTAGAATTTCGGCCGAGCGAAATGCGAAAGTATATTTTCAGTTGTTATTCCACGACGAAAGATTAAAACGGATTTAGCGCCTCCTCTTTTCCTGTCAACTTTTGGTGCTGGAATATGGGCTGTCTTTAAATAGGCTTTGAGTACTTGACGATGGGCTAATCGTTGTTATATAAAATAACGAGTTAAGTTGCGAAATGGAATAATTTTATACACTTTGACCGATTCGGTCGAATAATTCGTGGAATATCGAATTATTTGATGAAATAACGGGTTTGACGCTTTAACGATAACGTATGTAATGCATGGCGAAAGACGCAGCGGTGAAATCGACGAGAGGAAGAACGTGTCGAATTAGCGTCGAATTTATTTGCGTGGGAAACCGAACATTTATTACCGGACTACACCATTATCGCCTTTTCACTTTATTACCAGATGCTGGATCGATCTCGCGCTCGGAGGGCCTGGCTCGTCCCCCTCTGGAGCGCCTCGGGGGCGAAATTTCACGATGGCACAGGTGTGTCCCCCTTGGAAATTCGAGGGGCGCCGAGGCGGCGCTTCGATATTAAATTTTTCGCGTTATTAAGATCTCAGCACCGGCTTAGAGCGCGCAGAGCCGCCAGGGTTTCGCGGTGCACCTCCGGATTTATGCACAACCTAGGCGCAAGACTTACTTTATCGAGGGAAAATTCAAGAAGTTGGAGGGTACTAGCGTATTTTCCACGTTGAGGAGCAAGATGATTTCCTCTCGTCACCTCTGTTCACGCTGTAATTTGGTTGTTAAAGTCGCTGCCTCGATTTCTGGTCTACCACCTAATAATCGGCGGTTATCGCCAAACTCGCATAAACCGTCGCGTAAAACGTAAACGACGATCGAAGTCGGGAGAAGCATCGCTAAAATCAATTCGTTTCAATATTACTATAACGCATCCTACGCGTCGTACATTTATGCCACGATGATACTACGTTGTAATTGAAATACTGTTTCTCGAGCATCTACATTCCGATCGCTCGATAACCTCTCGTAGGAGGTGCTCCAAGGGCGAGTGGATGTGAAGCAAACGATGCAGGAGGATCCTTCGGTTGTACATACGCAAGGATAAAATATTTTGGCGGCGAGCCAGTGGCGCGCATAATCGTTCTCGATAACCGTGGAGCGGCCAGTGCGGAAGGAGCTCGACGATAAAAATGAGGGTGCGGGGAGAACGTCTCTATATCGAAGCGCCGCTCCTTATATTTCCAATAAGGTTCTCATCGGGTTAATCCCAGGGGCCCGCCCCTCGGCTGACCTCTTTCAGATTATCCCTGGAAATTCATCGACAAAAGCGGAATCACGACCGAGCGGATTATACGATCGTGACAGGAGGTTCTTGGAACGAGTTGCTCCTAGCAACGATGTTGCGCTGCAACCTGAGCGTGATCGATTGCCGGGAAATCGATGAGAAATATGGGGGAACGCGATTAAGCGCTGCATCGTGCGACGTTCGGTTAATTGAGGAAATAAGAGTTTGATGCGCGTTAGCGCGCAAGAATTGGTAATTTTGTATAACGTAAAAAGCACGAAATATCGCGTCGTAGCATCGTACAATTTGTGTCCGTGATAATAATCGTTGCGCCGTATCACTTGCGTCGTTAAAACCGTAGTTTTTAATTAAATATAATAATTTCGCGGGCCACCCTCTCTCGTTTATGCTACGTGGCGTAAACCAGGTTTATCCGATTTAATTAGCCACTGGATGCTTAATTTTCAACTTCGAGCGTTAATACGCTCGTCCATTGGTTCGCTGGACAATTACGCTAATTTATAGACTTGCGGGAGCAAGCTGTGTCTGACGTACAATTAGCGCGTAAATTTCGGAAACTACGCACGTATCGATTCTTTTTAAACGCAGGGTGTCGATTACGTATTACCAGCGGCACGACAAATCCCCGCAGACTAGGATGGGGATACGGACACCGAACGATAAACTGCATTTTACTCCCGGGGATATCGATATGGTCCGTCTATTTTTACAGGTCAAGCAGTTTTTCCCCGCTGCACCCAAAGAGAGGGGTGTATTTCCTACCGATTTTTGTGATACATAATTGATAGAAATCGCCGTGCATCGAATATTTTTTACGAGTAGTCGAATTGCGAGATTCGTCGGCTCGCGGTTTACGTTTTTGATACGGGTACCGAATCTCGGACATTGGGAATGAAAGTGCGCGAAAATTACCGAAATTCGAAACTGCGTATGCCAGGACGTGGACATTTTTTCCCGTTGCCTCTAGCGTTCTCTTTCCCAACATCCAACGTCGATCGCCGTGCGAGAATGCGATCGCGGCCATCGCCCTCGTTTGAGGCAGACCGGCTGGGCTGCGAGCTATAATATTTCATTAAGAAGCCCTTTAATCAGACTTAATTTAATTACGAGGTGAATCCCCCGAGTCGACGAGCATGGGGAACGCAATAAAAGTATACGAGCGCGAATCGGCCAGCCGTGATGGCTCCTAAGAACCTGCGTTCCGTGGAATAAGAATCATAAAACTATCGAAGTAGCTTTCCGGCATGATGCCGCATAGAATTTCTACCAACGTTAAGGTTCGACGTTTTACGTCTTTGTATCTCTTACGTTATCCTAAGGGTGATTCGGTAGTGCAGGCATTCCCCCTGCTCCTCGAATGGAATAACGCATTCATATTTGTTACGACGCGTTGAGTGAAATATCCGAAGCGATATTCTTTACGCCCTTTAAATGGGATAAAGTCCTTCCAAGTTTTATGAAATTCCAAGACAAATTTCAGGAGGATGTTCTTCGCGATATCTCGTATGGTAATCGGAGGAATACTCGCTTTGCGATACTCGAATATCCTCGTCGTATTCGTTATAGAGCTCGAAGCGAGATTCGGGAAAGAATTCGCGACGAAATGAAAATCCATAGCCGTATAACGGCAGAATAACAAGTGGGTGTAGGATGGACGGAAACTTGAAAATTCATAGCCAGCGTTTTTAACGTTATCGATTTAAATATCAAACGGCCGGTGTTTGCACTGCGCACCCAAGAGGGGTCGGTGCCGCTCTTAATAAAGAGAGCGGATTCAATAATTCCTGATTACTCTGTAAAAGGGACAGCGAGTTAGATAAACTTGTACTTGGAATTTCATATTCGCGACATGTGCGCGGGTATTAAACTAAACAGAGGCCGAACGTGCTCCGCATATCGCCGTCACAGGAACTATGGTATAAATCATTGTTTTCGTCGCCGCCTGTTTTCAGAATCGCGAGCCTCGCGTTATTCAATACGAGAGAGTACTTCGACGCATATCTCTATCGGAAACTGAAAGTATATTTGCGACCGAAATTCATTCGCGATTCGGTTCGGCTAGAATCTTTTAAATTAATCGAGAAGTCGCTGGCGGACGGGCGCTGGAAAAAATTTCAATTACGAACGGTTCACGCAATTCTACGATGCATTATGGGATTAAATTATTTTTTGCAACCAAAATTAAACTTTCTATTGCGTCATGCGCGACACAACGTTCTTTCCTTTTAAAGTACTCGGTGGTGAGCCGTACTTCAAGCTATGCCACGTAATACGGTTTACGATTGCAAACTCGGACGCGACCGTGCACGATCGTTATTTTGCTAACAACATTCCAGTCTTAAAAGAAACCGCAAAAAAGTAAAAAAAATCGCCGTTTCGGTTTGCCTGTTTCTCCATTCTCGATATAACAAGTCCCGTTCCAAAACTTTGGCGAACAATAAAGTAAATCCGAAGTTGAGAATTCACCGCAAAGGAAGCTGGAACCACAACTTCGCCACTGAATAAGTCGGAGGATTTTTCAAATAACGTAAACAACGGCGAGCAATAGTCGCGGCAGGTAATGCGCGCGCAGCAGGATAATTCCTGCGAAATCACGTAACAATCGTTATCGAAGTGCGCCCCAGTTGCCATCTCGACGTTGGAAATTCCCCCCGAAAGGGAAGGTTTCCTCTTGACAGCGCTCAACGAAGGACTTTGTTGTCCGTGATTTAAATACGATACCCTGCAGAGAGGCAAAGGAGACGTTCGAGTTTGATCGCCTCGTCCCGCACTTCCCCGTTGCATAATTTGATTTTCCTCCTGTCGCGGTAGATCCCTGGTGACAAAATAGTCGAAGTACTCGTCGACAACACGCGATCTTATCCGGGACGTGCAAAAAACGCGGGAGAAATGCCGAGATAATAGAATTAATACGTACTCAGCAGCCACGATGCGACGTTGATCGTCCCCAAGTCGGAAATTTCCTTGCCGCAGGACCGATTCGCCAAGCAAAGGAGACAACGAGCGATCGCGGATAGAGGAGAAGGAGCTATTGCGTTAATAAACGTAAAAGCAGGGGAAAATAAAGTTTCAACGAACGTAGAAGCGAGCATCGGTTCCCTCGTCGCCGAAGGGCGTAATATTCGAAGTGCTCTCGGTAGCGGACGTGAACGTGACGCGTCCGGCTTCGCATTTATTTCCACCGTCGGACGTGGCTCGCGCGAGTAAGTCGGAAACGCGCACGGATGCAGAAGCGCGTATACGCAGCATCTTCCTCCCAATGAGACATCGGCGGTTATGCGTAGGTAGGACGAGGGCTAAAGTAACCAAATGGATTACTCGTAATCCCCGTGATCGTCGGGAAGAGCCGAACAACGGGACGACCAGCGTTGCTTCTTCCTTGCTCTCGTTGGACCGAGGAAAGATAAGGACTGGCGAAAATCAAGCGGACGATCGACGAGAGTTTTTGTGGGGAATTATTTTATTTGCGGGGCTGGGTCTTTTGGTGGTGAAAAAGTGCGCGCAGCATCGCGAGCCATTGTGCGCCGATGCCGGGGCCGGAGACGTGCCGTACTACGTGGTACGTACATAAATTACAAATTACGCGGAAGAGATAAAGGTGACCGAGCGTTGTACTACGTGGGAGCACACAGTACCGACGGTTATACGCGTATCCGCGCATACGATACGAGTGAGACCGCCCGTAGGGCACGTTTTGCCGTCATTCGACTCATCCGTCTTCGTTAGTCGCGCTCCCGTGTCCGCGAATTCCCGACAAAGTCTTTTAAAAAACGAACAAATGCCAACGTCCTTGACCGAGGGTTAACGAGTAGAGAAGGAGCCATGCCGTGTTTTAGTTGCAGCATTAAACTTTTAACAAGATACACGCTGGATTTTAATCGCGCCCTAAGACTAATCGGAGGACGCAATTGGAGCGAGTAACGAACATTGATTTTTACGAGAGGATGCCGGAGCGGAACGTGGAGCTGGTGGACGTTGTAACGATTTCGTTAATCGTTCATTTCCATTACCGCTCGAGCACGAGGGCGTCATCGTCTAGAGAGCAGTGCGGATAAAAAGGGTATACAAATCCTACTTGACGCCCAGCATTCTGTTCGAGTATCGTGGACTTTTGGCGCATTTGGTAAATGATTATAAAAATCCGCGATATAATTTAATATCGTGCTTCGTGTATTAGTGGAATAATATTTTGTCCGTACGAGGATCCGCGGTCGCGTATTCGCCTAGAAGGAACGTTGGAAATAAGCGGCGAGAGTAAGCATTTTCCTCGGAAAACGTTTTTCCGCGTACAATTCTTAGGCGGGGCATACCGGTTGAGAATAGAGGCGTGCTTTACCAGGTTATAGAGGTATGTGGCGTAGCGCTCGAGACGCTTCAAAAGCCTTTCTCCGAAGTGGAATCACTCACGGCCAGGGCATAATTTGCGTCAAAGCAATTGGCACTCGGAGAGGAAAAAATGTGTTCCGGCGAGAAACGAGTATCTCGGGCGTGAAGCCGGCCGATTAATGAAGCGCGCGGTAGGAGTGCCACGTTCGTGATAAACCGAGTAACGTGGTTAATGTCACGGCCCTTTGCGCTCGGTTACGTGGTGTCAAAAATTCATCACCGCGCCACAAACTCTCGAGCGACGTATGACAAATTCAGATTTTCCTCAGCAGGGCGTCTAATAATCGTTGTTTTCATCGCAACGCTTCCTACGCGTCGATGCTTCTCTGCATTTCGATTAAATCATTTATTTGCGCAATTACGCATTATTTTTGCACTTACCTTCGAGAAGTGTCGTAACGATAATGGGATGGAAGATCGGGCAAGTAATGGAGCCGTGTTAAAAGTACTATATTTATTATTCGTCTTCCGAGTTACCTTAGCAGACGTTAAATCGTTTATATACAAATGTGTACACTCTGTACATTTTCCCCTATATGATAAACGTTAACGGTAACCTGTACACAAGCGGGCATTCCGTGAGCGCTAAACGCTAAGACCTCACTGCTCGATAACATATTTGTTTATCTCGGTTGGTTACAGCCGGCGCGCAGAGCCGGCTCGCACTTTTAAACGTCCGACGTTTAATTGACTAATTTAATTACTCAACCGCGCGTGAGTACGGCAGTCTGCGCACGTCGGTGTCGGAATTTCAATTTCCATCGCGTGCTTATGAACCCTGTGCATTTCGGCCGGCCGGATCGATGAGTAATGCCTTTAAAAAGCAATAAACGTACGGTATGCAATGAAATTATTTCCCCAACGAATGTGCCTGCCGCAATGGGGCGAATCAATTCTGATTCGTGGGTAATCCGATCGTTTCTTGTCGCGCCGGCCCGTCGAGTTTATCGGCAGCGTACTATATAAATGCACTTCTGAACTCCCTCGCCGGCTGTGCGCAAAGTCCGCTCTCTTGGTGACCGGTGGGGTGCCGTGGAAAAATAGTATGCCTAACATCGTAGACGTATTTCTTCGCTCGTGCACGCGCCGAGTCGAGCGGATTGCGGGATCAGGTTGCCTAATATCGAACGAGTCTCGCTTTAAACCAGGGCCGGCCAACACGCGGCCACAATCATATACGACGAATTATGTATTTTCTTTTTTTTTTTTTTTTTCGAATATCTGCTACTTCAAAGGGCATTTTAAATCGCATTAAAATTATCGGAAGAGATGGCGTTATCTATAATTACACGAGGGATACGAAATACGTACGTTCTGCTATTTTAGATTTATCGCTCATAACGATGCTCGCCCGGAAAAAGAAATTGCCATTATCTTTATTTATGCGCGGCATTTGGAGATTTGGGCCAGCCGGCCCTGGTTTAAACGACCCGCTCTTGGGTGCACCAAAGAAGCAAGGAATCGACCGTCGTACGAAACAAAGATGGGAGTTGTAGTCGAAGAATCGTTACGAGGATTCTTGACGAGTATCCGCGTTTCTTATTTCGACGCGCGATGCACGCTAGCTTAGAGCTTACCGTTTAGAGTTAAGTTAGGAAATTACCGAACTATGGTATGCATGTCACGTTAAGCAAATTAAAGTTACTATTATTATTTGGTAGGCCGCTAGGGTCCTTACCGGTATCCATCTGGCTCGATTCATTTCTTATTTATTCTTTTGCATTGTTATCGAGTTGACGCACCGACGCTTAAATAAGCGAAACGATTGCGGCTTACTTTAATGCGTACATGCGCTTCGAATATTTTTATATGGGAACTCGGTGTCGGGTCGTGCGGTATATCGGGTCATTATCGAAAAACAATAAAGCGCCCGAAGTGGGAGAAGAAACATGCGAAGTGGAGAGCAAAGAGGTATTCTCGACTAGCGATGCTTCCGATTGATTTGAAAAATTCAGAGGCAGTGACGTTAACGTTGAGTCTAAGGTTTTCCCCTCATGGGAACTATTAGAATGGGGTAAGACCACCTGCCCAAGTGGAAGCTCGTAAGTGTCAAAGATAACGAGTCGTACATCGATAAAATCACATCCGCCGTTAACTTTGTAAAATTAAGTTGTACGTATCGATACCGATCAAATCTAACTCATTAATGGTGCAATTAACGATCGAACACTATGAAAAGAGTAAATGCGTGGTGATTAGTATTTATTAGAATATATGTGTTATCGGTAAGCTGTAACGTAGTATAAAATTGAATAATTCGTAAGAAAGGACGCGTCGAGAAAGACGACGAGCTGAAAAATAGCACGTACCGGTACTCCTTCGATATAAGATATTGTTCGCATCGTACGATAATGTCGCATTTCGTTCGTCCCTTCATATAAAAATATCGTTTTGCGAGATTACAGCGTAACGGCTATTTCGTAAATTTGAGTCACGTCGCGTTTGGAAATATGAAGCGACACGTAGTACGTGTCGGGCGCGTGTATAACACGAACGCCAATCGTTGTGCCGGAATTTCTACGTCTAAAAACAAGAAAATTCTTATCCGACGTAAGACACTATCGGCTTTATCGTCTCCGTTTAAAAAATAACTTTGTCGGAATCGCCCAAGAATTAGGTAACTTCTGGATGGCAGAAGCAAATGCTTTCTCGACAAAAGCCATCGAGAGGCAATTCTTCTTTTTACTTTATCATCGGCCACGACGTTTGATAAAAGTGAAGTATTTTTCATCCCGAGTTTGAGTACAAAGTGTCGTAAAATTTTAACGAACATTAATCGTCGCCAAGCCTATAATGTTCGCGTCAAGAAAGTCGGATAGGTCGAATAAATCTTCTCCGTTATTTCATTTCTACACGGTTTATTAAGGTCACTTAGCTCAAGATCTAAAGCGGATCGAAATGTGCGTCTCGCGAGGACAATTTCTCCAAAATTCGTGATTTTATTCGGCAAAAAATCGAATACCGAATCGATCACAATCCTTACCCTCGCGAGGAAACTTGTCATTTATCCGGAAATGATGAAAAACAATAACGACTATTTCGAGGATGGTAAGACATTTAATTTTCCTGCAAACGCACCTTTAATTTACACACTCAACGTTTAAAATGTCGAAGTATCTCGTCTCGAGCAATGCTCGCATCAAGTGGAAAGTCCTTGGGTACGACACGCGTCCACGACACGCTTGCCTCTTTGGTGCGCCGACTCTCTCGTGCAAAACGATCCGCTGTTTTCGACAGCCGATGGTGGCAAGAGAACATCCGACTCTGGCCCCGGATCTCGAAGAACACCTCGATAATACGCCCGCACGAGGCGACGGAATTCCGTTAATCCGATATGTGTCCGCTCGGTACGATTCCAAGGAGCGCGGGAAAATTTGGCGGAAGAGGAGCCGCACGGTCTGGAAACCGGCGGGACCGAGCTCCGAAACAAGAGCAAGCACCGTCGACTCGCGATCGACGCGCCTGCGTAGTCCCCTCGAAACGTCGTCTCGTTTTAAAAGTGCAAAAGGCAACGATTGTCCATGAGGGGAGTGAGTTTCGCGCAAGATCGATCTGAGGGCGCAGGAAAGCGGGAGGTTCGCTCGGAACCGCCACGATCGCTGGCTCGAGCCAACGAGTTCGCGAAATCGCGAGGCGAAGGTAGGAATCATCGCGAAGGGGAAGGGTTTCGCGTTGGTAAGGGGAATTCGATAACGAAACGGCACGTCGTTAGCTCAGATTCCGGTTAAGGTAGTTACTAGCTTTTATTGCCGCCTCAGCGATGATATGGCTAATACCGTTTCCTCGTCTACGAAGGTTCGAGCTTCTTGGTCCGCGGTCGCGTTGATTCGGCGCAGAGGCGAGTTCCGCGCTAGGAGCTTTCCCCGAGGGATATCCGGCACGAGATCGAGAATCGTCGACGTTAGGAGTCGAGACTAGAAGGGTATGGTTGCCCCGATCTCCAGGTCCAGCGCCCTCTCCGTCATGTCGATCGACCTGACGACGCATCGGAGAACACCGAGGGAGGACCTCGCGCCGTCTAGAGAGCTCTGAGTGCCCACCGTCCTCCTGGAGGGTCGCGGAAACCTCCTGGCGGCCCTGTTGGGCCAGGTTCGATAGAGAAGTTCCTGGCCGCAACGTTTCGGGTCGCTCCAGGCGATCGAGGCTCTCCTCGGCGGTAGGTGAGAGTGAGAGGGACAGCCGCAGTGCTGCCAGGCCAGCGACGGTTTCCTGCACCGAAAAATAGGAGCCCTGAAAGCCTCTGGCGGCCTCAGAATCGGAAGATCGTGCAGTTTCAAAGCCACGTCGACTCTGGCTGGCTTAGAAATTGGAGGATCGTCCAGTTTGCTCGTCGTGGGAACGGGTGGAGCACCCGTGGATGGCCCTACGTTAACGTCCGTCGGTACTTCCTCTCCTCGCACGCCGTGCGACCTCCCGGCCTCCCGAGCGGAGAGACCCGGGAGACTCCTCTCGCTGACCTCGGTGGAACTCGTCGAGGGCTCCTCGTTGGCTCTCCCCAGGGATCTCACGGAGGTCTCCTCGAGTTTCCGCTCTCCGGAGATCCTGGCCACCTCCCTCGTCGAACTCGCGGAGCCCTCCCTAGGATCGATCGCGTTGGCACACGTGGATCAGGAAGACGAGTTCGCCTCCATCGTGGAGCTCGTCGAGGCGTCGTCGTCCAGGGAGCTCTGCGTGGCCACGGTCACCCTCCTCCCGGCGTCTCCCTCCACCACCCGCGGACTCTCGCCGACGTTCTGACGGGGATGGCGTCTCTTGTAGGGCTCCCAATCCCCAGGACCCCGGCGTCAGTGCGTCGCGATCACGTCCGGGGCGCTCTTGGTGCTCTCTATGCTGAAGGGCCGTCTCTGGTCGACCTCTATCACGGCCTCGGCCCTGTACCTCGGGTCCTGCTGGTCCCTGCCGGCCTGAGGACACTTGGGCGTGCCAGAGTGCTGAGTGCTGGATGTCGCGTTGCTGGAGGCGTGGCCAGAGCCGTAGATGGAGCTGCCGTAACGTTCGCCCGATCCGACGGTGGCCTGTCTACCCGATTGTCCGTAGGCCTCCCTCGCGTGCTTGGGACTGGGGAACCTCTGATAGGAAGGATAGTCCAAGGGCTCCGGATAGGGCGAGCTCTGATGGTAGCTGGACTCGTGAGTGGACCAGCCCGGAGGTGCCGGGATGGGATTGTGCTTCGGGCAAACGCCCATGCTCCCGTCTCTGCCCCTCGAGGCGGGACTGCAGCCGGAGCACTGGGAGGTCTGCTGCTGCGAGCTGTGCTCGGAGGACTGCTGGGAGCTCTGCTGAGAATCCTGCGGGCTCTGCTGCGGGTGGTGATGGTGGTGGTGTCGGTGGTGGTGCAGATAATTGGTCCCGTTCTGCGAGCTCGGTCCGCGGACGCCGAAGGTGGTGAAGCCCATGGGAGAGGGCGGGGCGCGAGGCTCGAAGAGGCTCTCCCTCGTCTGGCAGGAGTTGTCGCGCATCTCCGGCTCCTCGCTGCACTCCTGCAGCCGCTCCTGCGTGGCGTTGCTCACGTTGTTGCTCTGGTGAATGTCGTTCATGTCTCGAGCGTTGTAGGTCATCTCCATTACCAGGTCCTTGGTGTATTCCTGGGCGATCAGAGTGGTGGGCGGCAGGAGCTCTTTGCTGGGGACCACTTCCAAGCTCGGAGACTCGCTGCCTCGGTCGCGAATGTCCGTCCTCGAGGAGGAGATCGGGCAGGGTGTGGACTTACGTCCGAGTTCGTCCAGTCGATTCTCCCTGGATTGCCGTATGTGCTCCTGGAACAGAGGGATCGTATGGCTCTCGGTCTCTTTCAAGGTCCCCGAGGAAACGAGGAGAGTCGCCTCGCGCCAAAGAGCGCATCGATCGCGAATGCGGCCCTGGATTTCACGATTTCGTTGCGTGCGTCGAGGAAACGTTACGCGCGTGAGAAAGTTGATCATCCAGGCGGCGGGTAATCGCCATTCGCGCGATTCTTTTTCCTCGCTACTCGAAGCGACGCGTTGGTAGTTGGCTTTGAATAAAACGCGGAGGCGCGTCGCGGTGCGCTTCCGACCGGTTGGATCGGAACCGCGTGGGGCGTCATTATAAACCATCCCCTTTCTTTTCCCGCTCCTCTTTCCCCTGCCCACCTCCCCTCCCTGCCCTTGCCGCGATTCTCCCTTTCCCCGAATGACACGGATCATTTTTCCGTTTGGTGGCAGACGAGCACGAGGCCGAGGTAGCATTAATTAACGATCGTAATAATGACGCGAGAGAGCGCCGCTCGTTTCTGCCATGGAGATTTATGGTGCGCGCAAAAAAGCCGGCGACGGGGGTTTTGGACGTCGACGAATGAAAATTATTCTCCTCGCACTTGGAACGGAGATGCGATGTTTAACGATACTTTAGGCCGGCCTCGAGCAACCGATACCTTTCGACCGCGAGCAAATGGAATTTATATCCCGCTGGCCGAAGCTCCTATTCTCGATACCCTGATACGTTTTCGCAAAAGTTTTACAACTCCGTTGATATTGAATTACGTCGCCCCCAAGTTTATTTTCGTTCCATTTTATATCGATCCCAACGTAATCTCGAGCCAATTTCTCCTGGTCGGAGAGGACGACGCTCGGCGGTTTAACCGGGAGGATTCGGAGGTCCACGACGGTGTCGGTGGTAAAAATTAATAAACCCCCGTGCTAGCGAGGATTTACGCCGTTCGAAACGTCCCCAAATGCATTGAACGAATGAAAGTATGCGCCTTCGTTTATCCAGTTCTGCCCAAATCTCACCATTCGTGTCTACTCGTTTAAGAAACGAGCATAACGCGGGAGTGGATCTACGCTACTGCCCGCGTCCTTTATTCTCGTCATTTATGTCCTTCGATAAGATCTCTGGCCAAAGGACGTCTTTCGTCTCTCGTTTAAACCGCTCTACGGTATATTTATGCAGGACGATTTGCATCGGGCGTTTCTCAAAGGACGCAAACGCCCGTTTCGCGATTGGACGTTATCGCGTTCCTTTTTTCTCGTCGAGACTGCGTGAATGTTAGGCACGTCTGAGCGTACGTGACAGGTCTGTCCGTGAACCGAATCGAAACATCGTACGCCCGATGCGTAATTGAAATTCTAAAAGTGGACTACATCGCGCGCCCCACGGAATATCCGAGCTAGAAGTTTTTCAACGCGATTTACAGACCGACAGTATTCGTTTCTGCGGCACGATACCGCCGGCCGATGTTTAATCCTTTAACTTCTAGTTTCGAGTTGCCTTTGTTCGTTGTTTTCACCGTGCTAGCATAGTTTTTCATTCGAGCCCGGGTCAAACTCGCGATTAACCCACACCCGAGCATTTTTTGCTTCGCCATCGCTGAGTTTTTCCTTCGATTTATCGTGTCGCGATTTAATTCCATAGGTTAGCAATTTTATACGGCGAAGCTGGAAAACCTCGTGGTTGGAGGCTCGTGCAAAATTAACCCTTTCCATAGGGCTATGCGATTCCGCCGTACCAACGGTCAAACCGCGAGCATGGCGATGATGTCTACGCCAGTTGCGAAACTATCGTACGCTTTACCGCATACAGCGCGTTATTTTGATACTTTGTAGCGCGATGTTAATCGCGATAGAAGTAAAAAAGCTAACATCGTAACGGACGTGGGGCGGTCTACGATCACTGCGAGTATCAAAAGACACGACTATATCCGCGGCTAATATCGAATCGAAAGCAGTATCGTTGCTTATTTTAAAAGGAACTTTTGGCCCGCAGGACGATACGTTCTTAATTTTCTCAAGAGCGAACGTGTAAAAGCTTAGGAAACTTTCAGGAGAGAATCCTTCCCCTCTCGGTGCATCGGCGAGCTGCAGCATTTCCCGGCGCAAACGTGCTCGCCGCATTGCGAATTTATGAAATCTCACAAAATAACGTCGTAAACTCCGCTACGGCCGAATTCCGCCCTTCGGCTCTTTCTTTTTCTCGGCTCTCGCGGGTTCTTAAGATTCCGCTGTGCGAGGAACGTAGAATAATTTTTGTGCGAGAAATCCTCGACGATCGGCCGGTTAGCTTTAAATCGGCCAGCTTTACGTCCCTTCCTGAGAGAATTAAAAATTCTTAACGGCACATAAAACGGGGTACGGCGCGCCCAACTGCTGCGCCAGCACGGAAACGATTTGGTAAATAAATACTTTCTCTTGCAAATACAGTTTCTTGAATATTTAACGGCCACCGGTTTACCGTTGATTTAGGAGAAACGCGCGTAGGAATTGTTTTTCATTACGAGTCGTAAAATGTATGTCCTGTAAAAATGACGGTCCAGAATATTTTCAAAGGTAAATTGGAACGAGCGTCAAACATTTCGACTTACCCGAATGATCCGATGATCGCGGACGAGCTTACGCACGCAGTTGAAGACGAAGGCGAAGCTCATGCCGAACATGATGAGGGAGAAAACGACCAGAATTATGACGATGTGCTGCTTGTCGATCAGCCTCGATTTCTTTTTCTGAAAGTGAGAACATCGCAGGTACGTTTATTAAACGCGACTGCCAACGCGCAGAAGAATATTTCCGGATAAAGGTCGAAAAAATTCGACAAACTCGCGAAACGTTTCCTTTGGATCCGCGAAATCGTCGCGGCGCCCATACAAGATGTTGACGCAAGAAGTATGGGAAAGGTGTTGATAAGGAAATAGGACGCAGGCGCAACGCGCTAATTATCGTTCATGGGAGAGGAGTGCTCTTGTCGCAAGTAAATACACCGCGAGCACAATGGATCTTGGCGTGCACGCTCGTCGAAAGCAGCCGTCGTGGAATGCCAGGGCGCACACCCTACGACCCGAATTTCCATCCCCCTCTCGCCGCTGCCGTGTCCCGTCTCCAGCGTTTGTCGGCTACGGCTCCCTTGTCGCTAAATACCTCGTCGAAATCCCAAGATCCTCGAAGCACCGCGCAAGTATTAGGGAGCACGAGAAAGCGCGAGAACATTTCGACCTTTCACCCGGCTGCTCTCAGAGCTTCTCGAGAGTACACCTCCTTCGACATCCGCTGCTCACCGGAGAAAGCGTAGAAAATACTAAACGGACATTGTACCGGCGAAACGCTGCTCCTTTTTTCAACTTCAAATCCGTATCCTCGATTCAAGAAGAATTTCTTTCTCGTCGCGAGCGATCGACGTTTCGAGCGGACGTCCGTGAGCGCGTTGCATCGAGTCGAAACATAATCCGTACCTCGTGAATTTTGCCACGGGAGAGAAGGAGATCCGAAGGTGGGAGTTCGAACGTCCGCCCACCGCGCCCCTAATTGCCTCGAGTAACTTTCCACGACAGAGAGGTGCAACGGTCCCCCGAGTTAATCGCGATGATAATATTCTAGCGCGGCACGGCCGCGGATCCCGACAGCGAAACTGTTTAGACGGAAAGTGCCTTCATTAGCGAGAATTCCCTTCCCACCTGCGATTAGCCGAAGAGCTTCTGCGATAGACGCGGGATTATCCTGGCGCAGCTTCCCGGACAAATGGCCGTTTTCCGGCTAGACCGATAGACGGACGTGTCTCGCGAGGAGCTGCGAAATCGCGATGCGAGAAGGACGCCGTCGATCGGCAAAAACCTCGAGTCTTTTCAACGACTCGAATTACCGCCCTCTCCCGCGACGCTTCCACTCTTTTTCCTCGAAATCCTCGCGTTCCGAGGTCCTCGCGCCCGTTGCCCGGACGTCGATTCATCGATCCGAGTCCCACTCGAGGAGAGCTGCCGTCTCGAATCTCGCGCCGATCGACGAAGGAAGAGAGATCCGCGTGCTCCGCGAAACATCTTTTAGAGGGGAGCACCGCTCGCCTCTTGTACGATTCGATCCTGTAAATACTCGAGGCCACCGCTCGTGTTTTCCGAAGCGTGTTCGAGGAAGCAGCGACGGGAGGCGCGTCGTGCAACGACGCGGAAGCTAAATCCCAGAAACGTGCTCCAGGGGAAAAGGAGAAATGGTATTGCGCGATAATAAGAACGCAGCGCGGTTAGGGATAGGCGGTCCGCCATCGAGTTTCCCTTCGGGCGGCATCATCGCTCGACAAACCGTCGAGTTTTTCTCGGCATTGCCTGGCACTCGCATTTTAGCGGGGGAAGTTGAACCGTAACACCGGTAGGTAAGAGCGTAGGGCCGGAGGTAGGAGGAAGGAAGGAGGTCGGAAGAAGGGCTTACGGAAGTGGATGCTTCTTTCCGCCTCCGCGAGCCGCAGTGGTTTATTGTTATGCTTATACGGTCGAACACACGTCGGCGAACCGTGCTGGCAACTTTGTGCCGCTTCTCGTTGCAAGGGATACGACCGATACGCTTCGTACGCGGAATTACGTGTACGCGCGCAAATGCCGCGATTTGCCATGTTTTCGGCCCGAATCCCGGCAACGGGACAGAAATGGTAGCGGCGTTAATGCGCCGTCTATCGATTGGCCCGATCGTCGATCGGAAAAACCAAAGTTTCGGCTTCGAGGATTTTCCCTGAACAACGATTTTTTCGATGCAGCCCCCTACACCGACCTCGTTATGCGTATCGCTCGTATCGTACCAGCTTCGGCATTATACTCGCTCCCTAAACTTGCCTCTCTTGCCACGTAAATTCGATACTCGACTCTTTTCTCTCCACGAAATTCTTGCGAACCGAGAGATTCGGTATTGCTCTAAAGAAACTCGGCCGTTATTACCAAAGATTACCAATGTGTATGTAAATCATTGAAATATGCCCCGTTCGTCAAATATCTTCGAGTTTCGTACCGCTTTCGAAGTAACTCGAAGCGTCCGAAATAACAGAGTAATCTCGATTTAAATGCTTTCGCGTAGAGCATAGTAATTGATTCGACGTAATCGGCGCGGAATCAATACGCGCGGCCGATAAATCACTGGTGGAAAGAAATTTGGGACTTGCACTTGACGTGGATGTCCGGTTCTTGGACAGCGTCAGCTCGTATCCGGTAGGTATAGAAAATATTTACTCGCTGTCCTCGAGGATTTATGGCGACTGGCATCGTCATTGGCAGCTCCGTATATCGCTGGGTGGCAGCCATATAGGCTGCGGAGAGTGAGCTCGTGTTACGAGCTGTCTCGTAATGTACCGAGTACGTCTTTCCAGACCCGGCGATATAATTCGAGTTACGCCGACGGGATGAAAGCCATTACCGAGAAGCCTGGAGCCTCGAAATGACTGAAGCAACGTCATGATATTCCGGCTCATTGAATTTCATACGCCGTACGTCATTTGTACGATACCAAAGTCCGCGCGTTACAAATTATTCGAATATGCTAGAGGGCGAGTCGAACGTTTCGATCGATTCGACGAGGATCGCCAGAAACATCTCTTCGTTGCACTACTCGAGTACTTTCTTGTCCATCGTATTTTTATATCGTATACTTAATAAGTATCGTACATCGATGTATTGGCAGTTTATCGTATGCCAAAGAGAATTTATCGATAATGAAGAATAATGATCAACGATCCGAGGTATACGCGCGATCGATCGGTATTATCGGCAGGCACGAAATTACACCCCACGCTCTATCCACAAAATGTAGAATAACCGCGATAATACCCTTTTCCGCCGTCGGACAATCGACGGGGCGAGCTTCCACGGTATTGCCAAGGGTATAAGTGAAATGGTTATGTACGGTGCTTAAGTTCGGCTCGAGATTTATTCAAGCGGGCTTCGATAAAGGCCGTCGTGGAAGTCGCCCAACGCGTCGTACGCGCTATTGCCGCGCACACGGACGACGCTTTGCTTCTCCAAACATTATGGCGTCGGGCAGCGTATCGGTTATCTCCGAAAAATGCTTCCGGGAGTTTGGACTCTTTATCGAATCCTCCGCGAGGAAGCTGAAAACGTTTTCCCGAGCTAAGGCCGGCGCTTTGCATCGCCTTATCCGTTTTCCCGGTCGGATCGGCGACGAGAAAGAAGTCCACGGGGGACGAAGAAGAGGGGAGATTAATGGCGCTGCTCTAAGAAGTCCAGCAGGAAGGAAAATAATTAGCGGAGGCGTAGGGTGGGAAAAAGGGTTCGAGATTCTATGTACGCGTATATACGTATACATTTGTCATCTCCTCGGGCCTGGATTTATCCTGGGCTCCCGGATCAAATCCCCGAGATGGACCGATAGCTCGAGAGAACGTCGATCGCCTTAACCCTTTCTCGCTCGAGTTTCTTATTCGATTCCCGTATCTCGCCTCCTGTCTCGGCACCTACGATCCTCCTGTCTCCGGGATAACGGCCTTAGGAGGAACGGGCTTATTTCCCAAGACAGACCCGTGCGTGATGGAGTAATGAAATATAAACCGGTATCCATTCCGCGTAATTCGTACCGTCAGCTTCGCGCCAACATCTGGCAAGATTCGAGTCGAATTTTGGAGAAAGATCGGTATCGCGCCGATGCACCGCACGATATTCCAGGTTGTCACTGGACGGATAAAAAAGCGCGTTCGACTGGAAGCTGGTTTTTCTGGTAGTTTTCCACGCTGAAGCGCACCGTCGATGTCGGGGCGCGCGGGTGTGGGTACATACCGCGGACGAGGTTACGGAAAATGTACGGTTTCCATTAGAATTTCGTCACGGGACGGATAAGAGAAAAGGGTCTTTCTTCCATTACGGTGGAATAAAATTGGACGGCCGCCAGGATGTATCCGGTACGATTTTGTCACGCTCCTACGCGTCTCGTCCGTACGAGCAATTTCGTGCTCGCGCTCCCACGCGGATGAGAGCCGTTATCGCGTCCGCCCAACCTCTCCTCGCTTTATTGTAGCCCGGAGACACGTGAAAAGACGGAGCCGACAGAAGGAACCGGCGAACGGGCCAACGACGAAGAAACGACGTCCTCGAACGCTCTCAAAGTTTTTAATTCCCCTGGTATAATTACCTTAAAATTAATCCACCGGCGCGGCTCGCAAGTCAGAAGACGAACTACAAAATTGTGTACCCCAACTTCGTCCGATTTGCATTTTGCGACGACCTTAGAGCGCGCGGTTAAGCTAGAAAGTCATTATGGCTTTTCATCGTTCGCCCATAAACTCGAGAAAATTAACTCGATAACGCCGAACGGGGGAAAAGATTGGGGCATTGCCAAGCGTTACCCTTATATCTCGCGCTTGTGATTCCGACGTTCATTCGCGGATTGCAAAATATTCCATGTTTTCCTCGTCGACAACGAGTAGAAGTAAGGAAAGCTTCTGCGATAAACGAAACGTCGTTCATCACTGTCGCCCTAATTTTTCGAGAAGTATCGCTCGATGGATCCTCGATGAAGTTGCTGGAAACTAGTCGCGCAATTCGTCGGAATAAAAATGCGTTCGTAATCATACTCTACGCGATTCCGCCACGTCGCGTCCGGTAAACACGAGGGGAAAAGTTCGCTGCGCGATGATCCGCGTTGGCGCCGTGCGTTGCGAGGGGAAGGAATCGATGCGTATCTATCCGAAAACGAGGAACCGCTTATCGAGGTTCTTCTCTCGTCCGAGGAGCAGCGGGAGGAGATGGAGAATCGTCCGATCGCGGCGGGGCGAGTGCAAAAATCGCTAAAACTCGGACGATGCGCGACAAATCGATGGGAAATGGGACTGCACGAAAGTTTGGATAAAATCCGGAGTAGCAGGGAGGCGAAATACCCGTGGCGGTGGTTGTACCAGCGAGGAGGAGAGGAGAAGGGAGCGGCGTCGGAAACAGTCGGTGCATCAAAAACAGCTGCGCCAAGTGGGGCCTCCGTTGTATCAAAAGCAGCGGCCTTTGCATTGTATTTCCGATGCGAGGTAAGCCGGTTGCGGTGCTGCTTTCCGCGTTCTTGGTGGCGCCGCGAAATAAAATTGAATATCGCCCAGGGGTGGACGAGAGCCGCCCTGCGTTTGATAAATTCCGGAGGAGAGGGCGGAAAATATACGTGGTCGTAGGGAAAAAATAGGTGCGGACGGAAAAAATACGTGGTCGTGGAAAAAATACGTGGCGAAAGAAAAAGTAGGCGAATACGTGAAAAGTACGTGGACATGGAAGAAGTAGGTGTGCGGGAGCGCTCTTGGAGGGGGAGGTTTGGCTCGGAATTCCCGGACTCGGTGGTAAGGCTACCCGAAAACGAGCCCTCGGCGTCGTTGGCAGCCGGTTTTTTCCGCTCATAACGGCGATTCCGCCTCGCTCTCCGCGGAATCAAACGCCTCGGTGCACCTCGCTCGCGGCACTCGCTTTGAAACTCGTCCTCCGCTATACGCGGGAATAAAGTTCGTGCCCTTTAAGGCGACCTTTATGGAACCTCTCGGCTTTTTTCACACTGCCAAGAAGTTTCCAGACGTCTCTCGAATCGAGAAGGAAGCGAAGACGCGTAATCAGGGGAGGGGGGGGGGAGGCGAAGATGGTCCTGGCCGGGGGGTAATTAACCGATGATTCTTTGACGCTTTACGCTAGCCGGCGGTTATTCAGACTCTTTAACCGTAACTACCTTTGAGACGTATGAAAATCTTTGGAAAGGAATCGGAGACTTTTCTCTCGAAATAGCGGGAAAGCGATGTACGAATCCCGTCGTATAATTCCTTTATTTGCATTACCCCTTACGGTAGTACTCGATACCAAGCATGCCGCACGGTCCTAGCCCAGGAAAAACGGACGTTCGATTTTCGACACTGTTCGGGATACGACAGTGCGAGTACGCGGGGAGAGAGCTCGATTTGTCGGCCATTGATTACCAAAGCGGATTCAATTCTCACGCGGGTAAGCCGTCCAATTTCCAGTTAGCAGGGGATCGTCCTTAACGAAATCAAGGTTCCGCGTCCAGCGTGGAGCGTCGCGACGTGGGGCGCAGGCTGTGCGCGCGTTAACGTCCGTCGACAATTAAGTGCAGCGGGGCTGCATCAATTTCGTTCTCTCGATGGTCCTTCTTGATTGGGAGAAGGGGCGTGGAGGAGGAGGGGGGCGGGAGGACGATCAAAGGGAGGCCAGGTGGAGGCGCGTGAACGGAATCGAGGGGCGCGATACCGCATTATTCCCTCGGTTAGATTAATATCCCGTCGACGGCACGGCGGCCGTCCTTTCGCGGCTGTGCCCTGTTCTGGTGGCTTGCCAAAAGCGCGGGCCATCTGCACCCCTCCCCCTCTCCCCCATCCCTCGACCCTTTCCCCCGACAGAGCCGGAAGCTTCTCCCCGTGTAGCCAGCGGTACACGTCCGAGTACCAGAGCATCGCCGTCCCGCCCCGAATTCCCCCAAACCCGATACTTCTCCGGAAGGAATTAACCCTTTCGCCATTAACTTCCCGATCACGGTTGGCGCTTTCCAAGCAGCTCCACGGTGGAAAGCGCTCCGTCGATACCAGCGGCCGCTGTATTCGATCGATGGTTGGATCGATCCGTTGCCCTTTTTCCCATTCATACAGATATCTCGAAAGCGGCACGCTTCTAATCGTTCGTTGAAATTTAAAAAGCGAACGGTCGTAAAAATAGCTCGGGAGAGATAACTCGCTACGTTACTCGAAGTAGTCGATTTAGAGTGGAAGCTTTACGTATAATAACGAGGCGCGGCGAAGTTGATGTTTTTGTTACGGGCGATACGAAGGCTGCTCGTCGATATCGGAGTTTACGATCCGTAACGATTCCTCGCGATCATCGCGATCCCATCTTGGGCGCAACTCGTAAACCAGGTCTGAGGCAGATTAGCGGATGAGGCGAGGAGCTCGAAGATGATTAAGTCTCGGCAATAAGGCCGCCGCGTATCCTGATTTTCCTCTAACCGGCAGAGGAAGGGAGCGACCGTAGCGAGGGTTCCTAAGTATCCGTGGGTAATTCTGGACCGGCGCGAGATGAAGTTTAACGAGAAAATAAAGGTATCTTTTATTGCCGGATTATGCATCGCCGCCTGACGTTCGCGGTAAATAAACCAAGTGGGCCTTGGGAGGAAAACTTGCCCCGAATAAATTAATTAGCTTCGGGAGGAGGAGGCGGCGGCTGAGGGAGAGGATGGAAAGCGATTAACTCCGGGGACGACGCGCCATTCTCGCGGCGCTGCACATCCCGAATCCGTGATTCTGCCCCTAAGAAATGGGAGCCCGGAATAATTTCACTCGAGGGACACTCCGCCGACATTGGGGAATGATGCGGTAAGGCCACGCTTTACCATGGTCCTAATATTAATAGTCGACTTCTAAGAGGCGGCCTGGAAATGGGAGTACCATTGACGTACCTTGCAGTTACCGGATCCTTTACCGGTTACCTGATTATAGGAAATAGATTTTTTGTATAGCGGGAAAGCGAGAGAGAGAGAGGAGGGAGGGGGGGGGGAAGTCCGATCCTAAGATTCAATCCTAAGATATCGATACTTTACCAAAAATCGATTGCTCCTAGCGTCGTGGGCAGTTTTTTTGGACCTGTCGAGCGAGAAAAATTGGCACGATCGCTGGTAGGCCGTGCTTTTTTGCCATTTTTCCGGAGTCACTCGTTGCGCGGAATACCGCGCGGATTATCTGAAGCGGACTAATTAGCCCAGAGGATTACGAAGAGCCTCCGGTGGAAACTTTAACGATGGCATTAATCTACGATGGACTTTTACATCGTGCCACTTTGCCTTCGACGACCGAGAAATTTATTATGAAAGGTCAATAAATTATCTCGTAGGAAGCTACGCAATAGAGCGCGCAGCCGCTCGGGCATTTTTGTGGAATATCTGGCTTCGGGTTTTGCCAATAGACAATTTTCTTTTAGACTCGGCGACGAAAATCCAAATTTTAAACTCAAGACCGGAAGCTCCAATACTTATCGCTAATCGATTTTAATAATCGCATAAATAAGCAAAGCGCGAACCTCGTAGAGTAAATCTTTGATCGAGTAACGTTACGGGTTGATGCCAAATATTAAATCACGAATAAATAAACATCCATACGCAAAAATAGCGAAGCCTGCGCGGATATGCAAATCCTCGATTTCCATACCTACGGTGTAATCGAATAAAAAGTGGAAATATCCGGAAGAAGGATACGGAAAGCTGGGAAAATTCGGATATTGGAGAGTATATTCGACGGCTTTGGCCTAGTATCGAATTAGGTTTCTACGGTGTTACTCGCTCACATCACAGCTCTGCTCGTCTTCGTCCCACCGAAAGCGACAGTTGAGCCTCCCGTTGCACTGCAAGTTGGCCGCGATGCAGGTTGCATCCTCGCAGTCGTACTCGTTCTCCCTGCATGCTGGAAAATTGAAAGAGAAACATTCTCATGTCGCGAGTACTGACGATCGAGAGTTCGGGAAAAACGCAAGAAGAAAAATTGACGAGGGAGCTACTCCGGCTTCCGTTTCGCGTTTTATCGTGGATAAGAAATGTCCTACCACTTAAAAATGATCTCTCGACGTAGAACGCTAATGGACGGTGTCTTTTCAATATCCAAGCGTTAAGACGTCACTGCGGATTATCGGATTTGTTCGGGCGGTTAAACTCGAAGGGGAGTACTTCCTCCGCTTATGCAAATAACAACGTAGCTGGCCCCGGAGCGAAATTAATGGAGGCACATTCGCGGATCTTTCGCGGCGTGATGAATCAAGGAGAAACTTCGATCCGGCCGAACGGTCGAGTTTCTCGGCGTCGCGCCGCGTCTAATCTTCCAGTTGACGCGGCCACTTTAGTCGCGAGGAGAAAAATTCTCCTCCGAAATCTCATCGTTCGGAATAAATGAATTTAACGGAGGTAGTGGAGTGTGAGACACGAGGTTAGCGCCGGTAGCAGCTGCGGAATGCCGGAAATTCTCCCCGGCCCTGGAGACAGAGCCGTGAATTCCGTAGGCGCAACCGCGATCCTGCGAGATACTTCATTCACCGTTCGGCCAGCTCCATCGGCATTAATATAGAATTTCAATCCTTTATCGGCGGATTATTGCCATTGGCCTGGGCCGTTTCAGCAGATTATCGATTGTCCGAAATATCATCGTAATTACCGAGCTGAAAGCGCGCCTCCTCCTGCATTTACGCTGCTTGATCGATTGTGTGAAACGGCCGGCGCCGATGATTATAACCCAATACAGCTACCGTGCCTTTCAAACTTTGCACAAAGCTTTGAGACGGGCCATCGCGAAATTTCCACCCCGATGAAATTTCCGTCCATCGTAAACGCCACTTTGCCCGACACTTGTATAAATATTAACGCTCGGGAGAACTTCGGCCTCCCGTTGTTTTATTATTCTCCACTTCCTTTACCTTCTTTGCTCGCTCGCTTTAATTATTACCCTCGTTAAACTTCCCGCTTTTCACGGCGTCTGTGCGAATATCTTTCGAATAATAAGCACGCTTAAACGTGCACAGCGTAGTAGCGTTGCACCGTTTCTTACGCGTTGAGTTTATCCGTCGTATTTGTGGCAAGAGCGTATCTTCGTTGTATCTGATTTATACGCGATACCATATCCGCCTGGTATAAATTTTACAGCGAACACATGGTGCGCCGTGGTTTGCCATTTTACGCGATTTTCTATATCCATTGTGAGATATAGCGCGCCACCTGTAACGTCATAGAGCCTGCACTTCGAGCTAAGAGCTTCGTAAAAGGCATTTCGCAAAAAAGAAAAAAAGGGGAAAAAAAAGAGAAAACATGGAACGAAGCGACGTGTAATGCGCTAAGAGGATTCTGCCGGGGATTAAGTCGTGGATGTACGGCACGTGAATTACGTTTCCTTCGATCAATCGTCGGATCTTTATTTCTGGTTCTCCTCGTCGCTTTTGCGGCATCTCCTCTCACCATTTCGACGCCACGTCCAATGATGAGCTCTCGACGAACATCTATTTCCGATTTCAATCTATCACTGTCCAATATCCGTCACAGAATGTAAACTCTCGCGTTTTATTAAGGACGGTCGACATTAGCAATGATTACTCATAATTGATGTAACGAATGGAAAACCTTCGAACGAATATTGGCCGAGTAAGGCTTTTTAATCCGCGTAAGGAGGCCACGTGCGGCAATAACGTCGCCTTGTGGACTCTTGTCAAAGATCGTTATTCGCTTCGAACAATTTCGATCCCCTCGAAATGACCGATCGAGCGAGGCTTAACAAAAGATTGGCCTTTTGCGACACAACCTTGACCGAGATAATCTTCTAATTTGCCGGAGATTAGCTCCTCCCTTTTAGCGCTCCATTACTCCTGCAATTGGAAAAAGCGACGGGATGGACGTTAATTTCGAAGCAGAGGGCTTGTCACCGGTCGCGACGTATCAGGCGCGAACGAGGCACGCGAGTGTTGAAGTTAATGAAATTTAACGCGAAACCTGTGTGCCACCTACAAAGAGTTTTGCAATATTCGCAGTACGCGCAATAATAAAGATTAAAGTTTCTTTCGCAAAAAAAGGCGCCGGCTTCTCTCGAATTTTGACACGTACAAAATTGCGATCATATCCGCGAGCATCGTAAATGTGTTTCCAACTTTCTTTCGATTAATTTTGCATGGCACTGTATTAGCAGCGAAAGGAGTCTGCACTTCGTCCTTTAAGTTTTCTACACAATTTTGGAAAACGATGGAAGTTTTTATGGATGGATGGAAGTTATGTTTTTTTTTTGGCGATGGACGTATAGGAGTGATCTACCAGGCCTACTAGCAAAGAGACACGTTTGCGAATATTCATAATGGAAAGGTGCTAATTGGCTCCTATTATATAAATTACCGCGTGATTCGATAGAACATCATTACGCGTATAACCTATTCGCCGTAGGAAATTTGCACGCAAGCCCTCTGAAGCTTGACAAAATTGTGGCCGGCCGATAATTAATCACAAGCTGCGTAGGTAATTAATAACAATTTGTTCGGTCAATTTGAACTTACTTCCCGATCGAATATTCCTGGAACCTCGAAAATTGCATCGCACGCGACGTAGGTGGCCAGGAAGTAACGAGGAAACGGTAGAAATTACCGCCTCGCCATTCGACTCGGTAAATATTTTTCTTTCCACGAATTCACGTTTTTCCCAGTAATGAAATGTCTCGTTATAAAATGTAAATACCTAGCCGTGGCGTGGTCAAATATTAAGAACTTAACAAATAAAAGATATCGTACTCGAGCACACTTGTCCATCCGGAAACGTTTGCTACGGCTTTCAAAGGGTACCGTAAAATACCTCGATTCAAAGAGAGGAAGAACGCCGCTTGGAAAATGGTAATTCGTCGATGGCAAAATTCAAAGAGGCTCGATTTTCACGGAACTCACTTTTTTCCCCGGTTTCTTTTTCCCTGATGGCCGTCATAACCGCCTCGAAGCTGCTATTCAGGGCCTTGGGTTCGGCATAGAATCTGATGTACGCCGTGTTGGCATCGATTATCACTGCGTCGGCGATGCTGCCGCAGTAATTCCTCTTCCTCGAGGGCATGTCCGTCCGCTCTTTGAATATGTCCACGAAGTTCGCGTCGCACTCGTTCGGCCGCTGGAGCTTGAAGCTACGATCCGGGAACGTCAGCTGGATCTGAAAATTGGGGCGCGTTTTTACGCGAGAGAATGGCCGTCCACCTTGCTCAAGGCTCCCCCAAGCCGCCCCCAAGTTTTCCCCAGGATCGGAAGGGGTGGCGGTATTAAAATGCGCCCGGTAATTAACACCGGGAACTACCGCTGGCGGTCAAAACGACCGGTACATCGTTTCCTCGAAAAACGACCGCGAGTCCTGACGCTCATTTTTCCTCGAGTTGTGCAAACGATGAAACGCATATATTCGCCACTTTTCTCCCATCTACCCCTTTTCTTTCCAACGTATATATGCTCTATGCTCGTACACGTATATAGCGACAGCGATAGCTCCAGCGTTAAGTCCCGCGCTTTACGAGCACGATTGCAAAAACTCGCGGATATTTTTGCGCCAAGCGTAGTCCTTCGGCCGAGAGGTTTCGCGGACAAAGGCATCAAAGAGCGTCGAGACAATGGGACGTCAGTCAGGACCGCTTTGAAGGGTGGTGCGCTCTCGAAAATTCGAAGGTCCCCGCCGATGACTCTTCGCTTTCATCGACGGAAAGGGACGAAATCGGCCCGCGTGATTTCGATGATCGAACCGTCGCTTGCTCACCTTCCAGCCGTCCTTCACCGTGATGATCCACATGCAGTCCAACGACAGGCCCTCCTTCTCCGCCTGCTTTTTTCGCTCCTTCACGTCGTTGCTGTGGATTATGCCCTCCATACCCGTCACGTTTGTTATGCACGGTTCCGGCTCCGGTGGCACGCCCGCTGTGAATCACACCTATTACAGTTCTACGCTTTTCCCGGTCCCGCATCGAAACGTTCCTTTCGCAGCTACGCCCTCCATCAATCTCGCGATCTACGCCTACAAACCGGTTATACTCGAAAGATTCTCTTGGTACACGGACTCAAAAACGAGGATTTTCGTTTTGCACCAGAGGTCGAACAGTGTTACGCGCGTGTCGATTGTTCAACGTTTATCTGGCTCGATCGAGAACGTCTTACCCCTGTGCGAGGAGAATTTGCGCACCGGCACTGTGCGTACACGAAGTCTGTGCAGAGCGCTCATCGATGGTGGGCTACGTAGCACGTTCCACTCGAGGAATCGATCGCTCATCCCGCAGGTATACGTACGCGTACGTATCTTTGGTTCGCGTACGCCGAGCGCTGGTTCGCTAGACGAATCCCACGGTTTTACGGAGGTCACGCGGATGAAAATAATTTCGAGGAGGATGACACTGTACCGACCAGGAACGTGCGCGTTTCGTTTTGCGCCGCCGCCCTTCGTTACGCCCAGTAACGAACATCCAAAGGGGTGGAAAAAAGACCTCGTGGAATCGCGTGCTCCACGGAGCATTTAAATGCGGCTAGGTCGGGAGGGGCTTAACTTCAAATCAACGCGGTGTACATTCGATTTAAACGAATATCGTACGTGTCGTGGCGCGAATTCACCGGCAACTCGGCGCAATCGTATTAAATGCAAGAGGTACGTAAAAAAGAGAGAGAGAGAGAGAGAGAGAGAGAGAGAGAGAGAGAAAAAGGGAGACAGCCCTGGCGGCGAACGTGCCGCTACCGTGCCGCTACCGTGCCGATGCGTTTCGTATCGACCTTATGAAGTGCTCCGTGGCAGAGCCGATAAAAGGGAAAATTAATCAAACGCTCGTCGAGAGGAAAACCTATTTACGCGTTTGATTAATTTCCACTTTTTTTTATCCCGACACGACTTAGGCGACTTTCCAACCGAGAGAGACGATCGTTAAGCCCCCGATCACCTAACCCCCTGTAACGGAGCACGCCATTCGGAAGTCGCAGGACGTCTATTTTCATTTACGAAAACCTTTGTAAAGAGTATTACTCGGCCAATAATAAGAAAAAGATACTCGAAAGGGTAGACGTTATTTGAGTGCCGCCGTTTTCACGGTTCACGATTCTCCGTGCTCTTCATTTGGCAGGGGGTATTCGAGGGGAGAATTCGAGGGAAAAGGGAAGGTCGTTATAAAGGGTAATTTCGGTAGAATTTACTTTGAGTTTTACGATCGTAATTCCCGGAATGGAAACCGATGTTCCGTTTCCGCATAGACGTCAACGCTACGTTTGCCATCGACCGTGGACAAAGGATATATTAATAATGATGTTGATAGTTTGTTCCTACGATCATTTTTGACAAATCGACACCGTGTATTTAGAACGTGCACCACGCGGAGATTCAGAGTGGATGCAGTCTACTGACATATATCCTTGCATCTTTCTTGACATCCTATACTATACGAAATTCAGGGGTGTAACGACCGCTGTGCAGAACGAAACGCTTGCATGGGGGGGGGGGGGGGCAGAGGTAAAGTCGCGGAATTTCTCGCATTATACATGCACCCGCTGCGCACCGGATGCACGGCATGCCGGATATATGGACAAAGTATTTCACTCGGCCACATGCGTCATCGATTTCCTATTCCCATGAGAAAATCGTCGGCACTCTCGTACAATCGCATTCAGTTGCAAATCGCGGATACCTCCGCGTTGTTCACGAGTCATACGGCACCTACGAGAGTTACTTTTCGGTCGCCTGCTTGGCGCCACTTTTCCCCTTCCCCGCGAAGGGGAAGAAATTTTTCCAATCCCCAAACTTTTGAGTCCAACTTATCTTTGCCCAGCACTTCGCAGTGTAGCTGCTGTTTTTTACTTTGCGTATTCAAGTGACATTTAGCGATTGTGCACGGGCTCGTTTGTTTCCAACGTGGAATACTCGCGATCTGGAATTTGGGAGCGTCCCCGAAGTGTTTCGTGCTTTATCCCGATTATCTTGTATGTTATACACACACACACTTTCTCTCTGTCTCTCTCTCTCTCTCTCTCTCTCTCTCTCTCTCTCTCTCTCTCTCTCTCTGCAATTATAAATGCTTTAGTTAACCCTTTACGGATGACTGCTCGTCGATATTGCTCGCTTGATCATGTGCTAAACAAGCGAGTTAGTTCATCAAAGATTAGGATTAATCAGCACCGCGTATTTTATCCAAAGTGGATTTCAGGCCGCCGCGTATTTACGTCTCGGCGAACAATCCAGTTGCGATGGCTAAGATTTAAATCCGCGCGACTTTGGTATATATACTTATTGTCCCACAGCGAAATTAAAAGTTATCATATAAGACGTGCCAGAAGTTCCGCCACTGAAGTACCTTTTCTCTTATATACGTCTGCATTATGCATGTATTCCCGTGGAAAAATGTGGAAACTTTTGAAACTTTGAATACCTTCGTGGATAGCCCCATCTACACGGTTTCACCGTTTCAAGCGCGCGCGTTTACGGACGCTTGGCAATCGGACAATTTTGACAACTCTCGTAGAAATCACTTTTCAGCGCGCGGCGATTGATTTTTGAAGTGGTCTACCGTTTCTAGTCGAACCTCGGTCGAAAACACGTCGAGATCAATAAATTCGTCGCGTCGATAAAGAATTATGAGAAGCGACGAAAGACTTCGAAGCCGGCAAGAAATAGAAAGCGACGGTGAGGGATCGAAAACTGAGAGGTAAAGGGAAAGGCGTAGAAAGAATATGATAAATAACGGTAGGGCGATCGAGGGTAGAGAATGCGGACGATAGCGAACGCGAAATAGGGCAGGTTCGCTTCGTAATTAATATAGCACGGATTACATCGAAAGAAAAAGATAGCGGAAAGTTTATTGCAACGTAATTCCCGCCGTCTTCCGTTATCTCTCCCTCTCCCGCTCTCGCCTCGGAGGCCGAAAGGATAATCGCAGTGACCGCGAGGTCGGATAAGCGTCCACGACGTGGCCGTCCTTCGATTTATCACGCGGAATAAAAGATGGTCGGGTGGGTGGGCCGAGTGGTCGGATGGGAAGACGGACCGCCGCTGGTTGGAACCTGCCCAACATCGCCAATCTTGGGGCTAATGCACGAACGCGAATCGTAATCCGTGCGCCACCGACCGCGCTCCCCGTCGGCCCCCTCCGGAATATCCGCGGAAATTCCAGCGCGGTGGTAATATTTGTGCCCGGATAGCGGTTAAAAGGATTCCCTCGAGCGCACTGGCCCCCCGCGGGGGGAAAAAAATCTCCACACTCGCGTATCGCGAAAACGGCGAAATATAAAGGCGCGTTACTGCCTTTGCGCGAGATTGCCACCGGCTATACGTCGTCGTTGTTGCCGCCGTTATCGTTATTTCCAGCGGAGTTTGCCGTAGCGCGTTACAACGAAGAACGATGCTCGAGACTCGCATTGGGAACGTCGATGGAAAAGTGCCGGCCCCTTCGAGCAGGAGGATGTTTCAAAGGATCCGAAGCTTCGTCCCTTCCCTCCCTCGGCCCCATACTCCCGCCTTCCGTTAGCGCCGCTCTTAACCGCTTAAGTTTACGCGTGCCTCCATTATCCCCGAAGAGGGAAGGCCCGGAACGTTCCGTCGGTGGCCTTCGTGCCGGGAAAATTCCGTATTACCTCCCGGAAAATAAAGTAACGGGGCTTTAATGCGCGGGAGTAAGCCTCGCCATTTCTACGGGAGGTAACCGCTGTTTCGCCGTTGGAAGACTCGCGGTTCAAATCTGTCGGATTAAGCGCCGAGAATGGCGAGGATGGGAGAAGCCGGGTGAATCCGCGAGCGCGTTGCTCCTCCGCGGTGCTCCCCGCGATCGACTTTTTTCGCCGCTTCCCTCAACCGTGAATCACGATTCCGGCCGCGGCCGGGAGGTTGATAATCTTCGGCTGAAATACGAGCAGCGTAATTCTAAGTCTGCGAATCCGTTGAGAATCGTAGCACGGCCACGGTCGTTGAGGATCGCGCTTCGCTGCTGGGCGCATTACGTAAGCGTAACAATTAACCGGGAGCCAATGACGCGTCCTGGCGGTAGAACGAAGATGTATGGAGCGGCGACGATGCTAATCGCTCGAGGTGCTCGATACCCGATTCTACTGGGTAATCAAGTTTTTTTTCTATCGATGACGAGTATTAAACGCTCGTTAATTAAACAGCGCGTCCTCCGCATAACCTCGCGTTAATAGATGTACGAAAAAATGAACGATCCGTATAAATTTCATTCGATCACCCAGTCTTTCGAATTCGGCACGAACCACCTTAAGGCCGGTGTATTTCGCGTATTCATAGCGCCACCCGTTCCTCCCGCTGACTATGAATTAATTTTGGCCTCTGGCCGCGCCTCCGCGCTACTGCGGCCCATCCATTCCCGGACCTTCCCGCTAATTCTCCTACCAAGAACACGCCGGAGACCGCCGAACGTTCACGATCGGCCAACCCACCCGCCCCCCTATGAATCCTTAATAATTATCGCCCTCGTTAGCCTCTCCGCCGTTTATCGGAGCTTCTCACGCGCCAAGCTGATTTCGCACTCGACGAGAACTTGGGGAAAGATCGCGAGTTCGAAGCCCCTCGATTTTCACCCCCGAGCCTTCGACGGCGATCCGTCAAGATCGCGCGGCAATCGCTTGGCTCCTATCATCCTCGGAAAGGGTATTTTTAAGTCGCGAATAGAGCCATCGTGATGCATCGATAAATATTTGTTCGTTCCAGGAAAGTACCGTAGATCGAATAGAATCCTGTCTTTGCATCCGTATAATCGCTGTATTGCGCGTTCGCGCATACCGAAATGTCGCTTCGCTTTACCGCGGAGGATTGTTTTGGTAAGTAAGGGTAATTTAAGCGCCCCGTTATTTCGGCCCCGTAAAGAATCAGAGGAGCTTAGCGGTCGACGTCGAGAAGGAGATAAACAAACGTAGTAAACGCCGCAACAGAGCTCGAGCGAGGAACCTCAGATTTCCCGATATTTACGCGTCTCGGATGATAAACCTGTCTGGGAGGATCCGGTGCCGGCGGTGAATCGTTAGTAAAGTTACTACCGAATGGTGTTCACGAAATACGGCCAAGTACACCGTTTTCCAAAATAATCGCTCCAATTTCGGTGCGGATTATCTCCTTGACAATTTATACCGGGACGGTCGGCTCTCGAATATACGAGAAGAACGTTGTACCTGCGTTTACAGATTAACCCTCCGCGGAGACTTATTACATTGTCGCGATGTAAATAATAGCGCGGATAAGCCGGAAATCGGGACGATCATTTTGGAAAACGGTGTATCGTTGCGGACCGAAGTATCGATGCGGCGCGTAACACGATGTCGATCGATTCGCGTCGCACTTAGCCACGCGAATGTGCTTTCGAAGTACAGCGCGAGTTTGTCACGGGCTACCGGCTAATATCGCTTTTAAGCCCGTCGATATTCTGGCGCGATAGTGGAGGCAGGACGCGAGCAAAAATTCCGCTCGACTCACCGGCCGCTTAAAATATCGACGTAATTGCCGCTCATCGATGAATCGCCAATCGAACGTTGATCATCGGAATGGTTACCGATAATTATGCGTACGAGTAAAGCATCGCGGCAGGCCGCGACGGAGAAAGAAATGCACGCCGATGCTTCTAACCGACCGTTTCAGATATTTGCTTAAAAGTTACTGGATAAAGACACGCGGAGAGCACTGGTGGGTACAGTATTATCTTGGCGCGCCGGTAGAGACGCGAATTCCCAGGAATTTCGGTCGAAACGTTGGCTCGTAGGAGCGAGGCTGCGCGCCGGATCGAAAGTTTGTTCTCCCTCGGGGAAAAGCGAAGATCCGTGCGCGAATGGAGAGCGGCGCGGGCATAAGCGAGAGCGCGCGGCGGGGAGGGCGCCACGAGGAGTCGGAGTCGTAACTCTGAAGACTTACGATAGGTTGGCCTGGGTATCATACTCCAGACGGCCTTGAAGCCCTTGCCCTCGATGTTCTCGTCGCTGCGGAATCGCAGCCAGAGGTATCTCGTCTTGGAGGTGATCTCGGGGGGAAAATCCGTGCCGCAGAAGCTCCCGAGGAGATTGGAGTAGCCGTGCTGCCCGTCACGTACCTCGAGGAAATCGAAACGACAGTCGGGGCTGTCTTCGAGTTTGAACTCGTCCCGGAAGTCGAGCTTGAGCAGCATACCTTTGTCAGCTGAAACGAGAGAAGGAAGCGTGACGTTAGGGACCGTGAGAAATTGGAAGCCGAAGCGCCGTCGTGGTTGGATAGAGTGATTTCTCGGGCACCTCGCCGCAGAATTCCTCGCGGTCTGGAAGGGCGAGAGCCCACGAAACGCGGGACCTACGACTACCATCCCGACGTGGAGAACGAGAGGGCGAATCTTCCGGCGAGAGAGCCGCGTTATATCCGACCCATCGCCCCGAAGCCTTCGACCTATACCGGAAGCTCCTTGATTCAGGATTCGTCTTAAGAGATCGCGTCAAAGAATCTTAGCGATTGATCCTCGAACGAAGGAAAAAGCGGGCTCTGTGAAATCTCAACCATGTATATTAGATTAATTTCCGTCGGCGGATCAAAGCCTTCGACTCGCCTAAAGATTAATTCGCCGCTTATCGAATTAACGGGCGGGATGAAATTCCGCGATTTCCGTAAATCACCATAGTCACGGTTTCGGGTAAATTTATGCGCGTACGCGGATTTGTTTCAAGGCTCGTGCAGGATTCCAGATGGTGCCCGTGTAACACCTTTCTAACGAGAGCTTCCCCAATTCGTTCGTGGAATCGACGTTTTTTCTCGACGGTACCGACGACGATTTAGAGGAATTCGAGACTCCTCGACCGCTTTGAAATTCGTCGCTCGCGAGGGCTCGGTCCGCAGAAAAATTGACGTCCTAAAAAATCTGGTATTACCGCTTTATACGTCGGATTTTTTACGATGCGTTCATCGTTCGTTGACTTTTATCGATGCAAGCCAAAAGCGAATTAAATTAGCGCACGGGTTAATGAATTTAACTTCGCAGTCCGTCCAATGCACTATAATCGTTCGTTGGCCATTGAATCTGTATTATATATTAATTTGTTTTCGAAATTCATTAAAGTAGATGAGCATTAATACGGAAAAGGTATAGTAAATGGCGGCGTGTTTAACTATTTATCAGACCGGCCTTACCGCGTTATAATTATATTACCAGGCCGACCGTATTTTCGTGGAGAAATAATTCACGAGTAATGGGAAAAAGGAGGAAGGCAGCGCGCCGTCGGCTGGCCTTTGGTATACAAATGTGCATTACGTCCTGGCGGCTTAGCCGACAAATATTCTAATGTCGTTAGCCCCGCAGGCGGCTTTGACTCGTCGCCAAATTGTTCGTCAAAGGTGGCTGGTATATTTTCCTCGGTAAAATTACGATCCGCTGTGACGTTACGTAGTTTTTACACCGAACCCAATTTCCTGTGAAATCTTTCCCCGGTGGCTCTCCTTTTCATCCTGGTTATCAACCCGTTTGTTAAGGTACACGATGCCGCGTGTTACGAACGGAATTTTCAGGAGTTTATTTTGTTTTTAACCGAATCACGATCGAATTCGTCGGGAAGTCCACAATCACGAATGAAGTTCGTCTGTCTTTCCTATCTTTAGATCACGATACTCCGCTGCGCGTTACGTTATTACAAAACCATCGTGATATTGGGTACTCAAAGGAAACCTTGCGTAACAAATATTTTGGTCAAATATTTTCATCGATCTTTCGGAACAAATTTTTGAAACACCAGCGGCCCGGAAAAACTACCGTTTAATATATATATAATCGATACGATTAAGGAGTACGGCCAAGAAACCGATACTATCCGAAATAGAGAAAAACAAACTGTCGAGTATCGCGCGAAAAATATTAAACATTATACACGTCGGACGATAAACGATATCGCGAGTGTGAATCGAGTTTTGGCATTCAAAGGGCACCAGTCCCGAAATTGTAGGCCGAAACCTCGAAAACGTGGGAAGCCGTAAGTACGTGCCCTTGCTCCACCGAGGAAGTTCGTAAATTTCGAGGGGTACGATGCGATCTATAATGAGGCCGTTAGGATGCAGGCCCGACTTCACTTTCCCCGCACGTACGGAGCTTATCCGCGAATTATTCGGTACGGGCCGATCGTTAGAATTCACTTTATCTTCCGTCGGCCTTCTCTGTATCCGCCTACGAGCGCAGACCCATCCAGGCCCGATCCATTTCGATTCGCGAATTACGAAGGCCTGTGGCCGCGCGAGCCTCGTATTTTCCGCAAACCTACCCACCTACGACCGCTCTCCGGCACAGAATTTCCGTAAATACATTTCTGGCTTTGCACATTTTTTACGGGCTCCCTTCGGATACTTTCGGCTACTAGCCCGCTTCATTATCGGCCGCGCGCCTACGTTTGATCGCGCACCTTGCTTTACGAGGGCCGATCCCTGCTAAGGCAATTTTGTTAGAGATATTTTACACGCGGACGTTACTTTGAAGCATACTGCTCATTACGTAAACGAGGAAGGAGAGCGGGTTGTTTAGGAAATTTTTCAGCATCCGCTGCATTTAGCGTAGGAGGCAGGGTTTAACGTGGTTGCATAAAAGTACACTCCATGGAAAATTGTCCAGAGATAATGGCCGGAATTGCAATGCGCTTTCCATTCTTGAGAATACGAGAAAAGCGTATTAGTCTAATTCCTTGGACACGAGGTATGCCAAGAATGAATTTGTTTCAAAACGGAATACATCGCTTTCGAGCACGGGTATCAAAGTTCTTCAGACGCATTGTTTCGAAATCCTCGATCGAGCGTGGTCCGAGGAACCAATCGCAAAATCGATGAACCGGGGCGTGGAGAACGCGTTTAGGGCTTTGTACGTGTCTCCATCCTCTCTTCTCTCGCGCCCAAAGAGCCAATCGCCGTACGATCGTGTACGTGAGCCGATTCGTCCTTTGAAAATCGCCAGAAAACTCCGGATGACCGTTGCACCATAGGGCGAAACGACACGAGAAAATTCCCCCCCGGGGCTGCTCGTTACATAAAACTCGTAAAGAAGCCTTGAGCTTCGTTTGTTACGTAACTGGCTTCGCTTCCCTTCGCTTCCTCTTTGTTATTCTCTCCCTATCTCGGCTCCGTTCCATTATTCCCTCCCATTCTGCTCGATTATCGGTAGGAGTACCATTCTTGCTATCATTATTATCGCGATTGCCATTGTTGCAACGTACGTAATACACTATAATATTCAACTCGAGGCTAATTATCCACGAGCCGTGTATACCGGTGTATATCCGCGGACGTCTTTTCGAACGTATCCGATACGACTTTTTATCTGGAATTTAAAATTCCCTCAAGTCCGAAAACCCGACGATAAATGCACGTACTTGCGTTATATATTGGTACGGGTTACGGATCATATCCGAGCTTTGCGCTACCTTGCGATTTTTATTCTTCGTTGCCTCTTACACGATCGTCGGTACGCGACGCAAGGTGGAATATTCAACAGGTTTACCACGCACGTCGATGCGTGCGCGAAAATGCTCGAGTGTGCATGCAGAGCAAATGCGGTGCAGTTTGCCTTCGGAGATTTCACGTTTTGGAAACACTTCGGGAGATAGAAATATTTGCGGCAAGCGATAACGCACACCAATGCCCAGCACCATTCGAAACATACGCGAACAGTGACGTACACGGAATGTTTTATACGATCGATACTTCAACGTATTTCCGTATCGGGTATCGAATTAAAAAATAGTCGCATCGATCCGTTATGTGTACTCACCCTTGTTCCTTTTCCGCACGCTTCCCAATTCTTTCAACATGGTGGCTCGGTGACGAGATCGAGTATCGGCTGGAAATCGCGATTAGTGGCCGCGCGTGTTTGTTCTTGGACGTGAATACGTTTCGACGTAACTCGAGAAATAGATTGTCTATTTTGGACGCGGCCAAAGCGCGCCAAGATTCGCGAGTTCGCCGGCAACGAAGCACCGCGATCGCTCGGCGGTCCGGCACGTGTGGATTGCCGGTTATACAGGGTGATTTGAAAAGCTCGATCCGTCTGTAGTGGCGCGCGTATATTCCACGCGAGGGCTCATAGGGATTCAAGACCGTTGATTCGAATAGTGCTTGCAAAGGCCGATATTTGCGTTCCGCTCTTCGCAAACGCAGTGATCCAAGTTTAAAAACAGAATTTGAGAAGATTCTCAAACGCGATCACGCCGCATCGCGTACAAACGACAATGATTTTCAGACGGGAATCCACGGCTCTTCAACATCCGTAATATCCACCAAGTGCGAGAAATTAAACGTTCTGTACATTGGTATTTTTCTAGTCAGGATGAAACGTAAAAATTGAAAAGAATCTTCTTTGCCAAGCGCAACGCGGAGGGAGGGACAATCTGACGCGAGACTGCAGGAGGTTCTTGGAATCGAAAATGTGGTAGACGCGTAGGAAGGCTTATTGGCATTTCGAGAATGCTCGCAACGTTAATCGTCGAGGCGTTATTTTCGAGGTACCGTCGCGGCTGGGTATTTACGCGCCCCTGTGAATGAAGTTTTGGCCGGCTTCGCAGAAAAACCCACGCAGAACGGTACTATTCCGGCGATGCAAGGACGCGGCGAAGGTGGCCTTGCCGAGCGGGGCCATCGGCTCGGAGGAGAGCCTTCTGCAAAGTCGTCGACTGCAAAAATACCGCATTATCGGTTTGCGGTTGTCCGCGAGATCTTCGTTCCGTCCTACTTGGTCCACGACACCTCGAGGTCGTCTTAGTTCGCGATTATTAACGGCATCATTTCTCCGGAACAAATGCAAAAAAGATACCGATACGTATAAAAAAAAAACAGTTTTATCGGTTTCAGCCGGCAGATGAGATCTTCAAATGGGATTTTGAAAGATACGGCGCATCCTAAAAAATGTACTCGTACTATTTAATTTCGATCAAAGCGTTTATCGACATAGATATCAGCCTCGTAAGATAAATTAACAAAAATACAACGACATTATAGAAAACCTTCCCCCCCCCCCCCCAAAAAATCTGTCCGCTCACTCCTGCGCGTTCAAACCTATGAATAATGGGCGGACAGGAAGGGAGTACGTACAATACTTTTTGGGACATCCCGTACAGAGACGATTGGCTACTATATAATTCGAGGGGTTACTAAGTGCGCCGAAAATCGTTGCACGGCTGTGGAAGGGAACGTTCTCGGTTGCACGTGCTGCATTAAAATGTAGCCCCGAGGACGCCTCCGTTTCTCCTTTTGCCGAATGCAGGATGAAGGGAGAAGGGTCGGAGGGTCGGAGGGGAGGGAAAGAGTAAAGGTCTCCGTAGCGCGAGCATTTTTGCGGTGGGAGGCAAAATCTCGTGCGTCGCCACGCCCGGCCGGTGTCTGCTTTCACATGGAAATCCAGGGTATTCCGGGACTCGAAATGGTCGATCGCATTTTTTAACCGGCAGGGAACACCCCTTTCCTTCTCGCCCTTTCGGAATCGAGCATCTTTCTCGCGACGGGAAAGTTCCTTCTCCTCCTACTCGACCCTCTTCTAACCGCGCCTCGCTTTATTCTCACGCCCCAGCGTATCGTCCCAGGGGAGGGGAATCTAAGTCGTTAACGCGAGTTTCTATTAATTAACAAAATTCGTATCGTTTTACGTCAGGTACAAGGGGCTCGTCCCAAAACATCCCTCCTGGAGCGCATCGTAAGCGAGATACGAAAGTGGCGAGGCTGCAAGTTGCGCGGCTGAAGGCACCGGAAAGCCGAGAATTTCATTCGAGAATGTATACCCGAGCCCTGCTTCAGCGTCGTCCGTCGTCAACGTCTAGGGCGAATCTGCACGTTCCCAAAGTCACCGCGAATGGTGGCATTGCGAGGAAGGAACAACTTCCGTTACGGAGGAACTTCTCCGCACAGCGAGAGCCCGGCGAGGCGGAGGCGTGCTCGGAGGTTGGCGGAGAAGTGCGAGAGTGTACACGGGGGAACGTTAACGAGCGACAAAGCGAGGCCGCTGGGTGAACCTGGTGTACAGCCGGCTTGCCGTGGGATCCAACGAGGCTCGTCCGTCTCCGAATTATGCCACTTTCCACCGGCTTATCGGTCTCCTCGCTTCGCGCAATAACCATGGTTATCTCTTCCGCGAACGCGACACGATTCTTCGACGAGGATAAAAGTGAGACCGAAGCTGAGTTCTGCGCTTTCGAGCGCCTATCGCGATGTATTTAACCGGATAACCAGGTGACTCCGAAAAGCAAATTCGAAGCTCTTGTTGGAAGACGAGGAAGAGTACGAAGATCAGCGTGCGATTTACCGAGGCTCGCACGCTCCCGAAATCATGAAGCTATTGAAGAAGGTGCCAAGGCAAAACTGGTAGGCGCGCTTTTTTTGCGATTTTTTTCGACCGAGACAGACGGGCGACCGTGAAAACGAGAAGTCGATTCTCTCGTCGACGATGTTGACGCAGACGAGCAAAAAGTTGGGGTTGCGCGCGGCAATGCCACGTTGCTCGTCCATCTTCGAATTACGCCGCCTCTCGTCGACGGTCACCGTTCGCGATTCGCGCGATAAAGACCAACGCGGGGAACGCGAATTTTCCTCCCAGGATTCGCCGTGGAGCCGAAAGAAACGCAAAGAAGACTCTGTCGTCGCTTCTTAACCGTTCCACGACGGCGTCCGATTTAATGGGGACGCAGAAGGAGTTGCGAAAAGGACAGACGACTTTTACGCCGAGAGAGGTACACTAACGAGAACTAGGAGTCGCTGTAATAATATTCCGCGTAACCTTGGAAGAATCCCCACCTCCGTAATGGTTGACGGCAATGGCACGATATTCCAGATCGCGACGGTCCACGGCGTTTATTCCCCAATTTTGCGCGATACATTTTCCGAGTTGTTTCGATTATTTATTTCCAAGTTAAAAACTTAAATCTTATTTTCCGGTCGTGTTTGGCTCGTGAAATTTCCCAAGATGAATCTTACATATTCTCCGCCCTCCGGAATAAAAACTGCGATGGGCTACTCGGCAGGAAATATCTCGAAACCAACGTCGAACCGAGCAAGGAAAACGGCGTTGGTGTAATGACTAAGTTTACAAGCTTGCCCGACCCAATATCAGACCTCGCATCCTGTAAAACGCTTAAAACGAGGCAAAACAGTTTTTAAGCAGAAAACATGAACGCGTTTAACGCGTGAAAGAAAAGTTTTCAAGGGATTAGCATCTTGCAAAAAAAAAAAAAAAGAAAGGGAAAAGGGAAAAAAAGAAAAAGGAGAAGTCGCCTCGCGTACCCCCAAGGGATGCAAATTAGCGAGTAAAAAATAGAAAGTTCGAGTGCATCTTTTACGAAGAGTAAGTAACGCTCTTTTTTGCCGACCAGCAGGGAGGGCGGCCTTCCCGGTAACGATCGGTATCTCCCTTAGAGAGGTTATCGAATTTCCGGTGGAACTTCGCGGGATAAGGGTGTGCCTTGCATGGCTGCCGGAAGTTGAACGAGCTAACCGTTCTGTTCCAGAAACTCCGGCAAAATGGTGCTACCTCACACTCTGCTACCTCCTTTGGTCTGGATGTTTATTGCCGGTGCCGGTGTGCGTGCGGTAATTCCTGTTAAATTTTTCGTTAGAAATTCCCTGAAAGCGCGGAGAGGAAAAACCGTCGGTTGATATATTCGAAATTTATGAGTCGGAAGTAATCTACCGCGTTAATTTCGCGCGCCCACCGTCGGACAAAATCTCGAGAGAACGGTCGAAATCCTCGCGAAAAATTAGGTCCTTTTTTCGCTCTCCGAATGGTCCATGATCGCTTTATCCTTGACCGACCCTTGGAACCTTCGTTAGCGAGATATTTTCCGATTTTATCATCCAAATGGAATCGTTATTTATGTAGTATTACTATTTATTGCGACCAAAAGGACAAGGCACGACCACGCTAAGCGGTTTACCGTGTTCGGTAGACGTGATCTTTTACGGGAACGAGAATTACGAGGCTTTACGATCGGTTGTTTCGGAAACTATTTTGGAGCAGGACAGCGTCTGGTCCAGGCATTTATTGCACATTCTGGGCGTGACGTAAAGCCAGGAATTTTTTTTCACAAAAACTGTAGGGTGAAAAGGTGTTGCGAAAAGGAAGAGCATCCATCTTGACGAGGTGGAACCAACGTTATCTTCGTCCTTCAAAGAACGACGAGGACCCGCCAGTTTTATAAGTATCCGCCAGTTTTTTTCCGCTACTCGATTATGTACGCATCGCGGTAGACACCCGAGTTCCTCATCGATTACTCACTCGTTCGAGTTTCTCGTCGATCGGTAGTTGGATACTCCAAAATCTCCACCTTGGAAATACTCGACGGAACGCTCCGAGAAATCTCTTCCACTCTGGTCCGTTAACCGTGGATTCTCGAGAAAGACGAGGCACTTACGTGGTTATTTTTACGCGAGGAAACGATCGACCGCCACGAGTCGCGGCCACCGGACGATTGCTTCACCGTTTTAACTCTGCGTGCCCGTGTCCTTCGCGTAACGATCTGCTCGCACGAGTAACCACCAGTCGAGTGCCTTCTCTCGAATGGTCGCGATTCAAAGATCATCAACATTGCAGGCGTACGGATTATCCAACCGTTAAGGACAGAACTCATCCGATCGTGGCCAGTAATCGAAGAGAAGGGGAGGATCGAGGAGTTTAAAAAAGGGACGATCCGCGAGGAGGGTGATGTCGTTTATATCGATAGCGCACCACCGCGAGGATTTGAGCGGGAACTTTTAACGAGCTTTTCTTCGAGCTCGCTCGTAGCCATGCACGATCTTCCGGAGGAGCCCAACGTCTCTGGGCGAACGTGAATATATCCAGGGCGAACGACGAAGGCGCTTATCAAGAAGGATCGTTAGGACTTTCGTACGCCGAGCTACGCGCTTAAGCGTACCCCAGCTGCGCGCTTTTCGGCATAATTTCGACGGGATAATCGTCTTCCATCCAATCACGTCGTAATCCAAGACGTTTCGGGACACGCTAAGACCTTATCCCGCTCGAAAATTCCAGTTTGAGTAATCAAACACGATGAGCCTAAATAAGGTACTCGGTTGCGATACAAACGGCTTTTTTCCATCCTTCTTCGAGTCGATCTAGGCTCTGTACGATTATTCGCAGGAGCACTTAAATCGGCGCTCGAGCCACCTTGGTGCTCTCCTCGCACTTTTCTCCGTCGGAGTTCGCTCGTAATCTCCACCGGAGGGATCAAACTCCTGCAGCCAGAGAGAGGACCGCTTTTGTAGTGATTCATGGGGAGGAAGACAATGAGCGGGCCGATGGCCTCGCGGGAAGGAACTAACCGGTGCGAAGGAACTAGCCAACGTTAACGGGCTAAATTTATCGATGGACGTTCCAACCGAGGGGCTCTGGCTCGATCCGGAGCGCCGGTCAACTCGCGGCCACACAGATTGAAAAGCTCGTTACAAGGAGTCTTCGCCCGGAAGTAATTCCAGGGAGCGCGGAAAGGCTCCGACCAGCGAATGTGGTCAAACACTCGCAAATCTCGGATCGATTCTCGCCTATTTGTGCCTCGCAAACGGGGAGCAATGGCTAAGAGTCATTCTTCAAAACGACGCAATGCTCGAATAAGATTTCAGAAAGCATCGCTCTACTTCGATAAACGATCGCAATGGTATCCTTCAAAAAATCCAACGATCCAGGCTCGAGGAATATCGCATCGGTGAAGGGAGGGGAGAAGAAAGTCGTGGAGCTGCCAGTCGGGCAGGATCGGGAGGTGCGGCTAATGAAATTAAGAGAGCAAACATCTCGACATCATCGATCCCTTTTCCTAATCTCCGACAAATTCCCGGGGGATTCTGGAGTTAATTTGTCGGAATACGCGGAGAGCAATGGTCCGTCGATTCGCGTTTTATCGGGTAAGAGCAGAGTGGAGGGTACGGGGATGAAGGCGAATTGGGAAAGTTTCCGATTATGTTCGCGGAGCGTGGTCGGCCGCCAGCCGAGGAATGCACTCCGCGGATAGCCCTTAATACCCTTTGGTTCAAGGACACGCCAACCGCGACACCGCAATTAATGGCCCCCGTCTCGGACGCTCTCTTGGCCTTAGAGTATTTCGATGCTCCGCGAAACAAGAAGGCGGCGGGGGCAGGCGACCCTGATTTACGTAGAAACGTATTAAATGGTTCTTTGATGGCCCCTTACCTCCTGAGTGGTTGATAACTTGATTTGCTGGCCCACTTTGGAACGCGGCCACAGCTTCCTCTCCTCCGCCACCCTTCCCCTCGCACCTCGTTCCCCCGGAGCGCCGGCCCTCTCGACATCCTCGTGGCTACTTTTTTCCCACCCACCGTCCATTGGATTTCACGGGATAGACGTCGAGCACCGTCTGTATTAGTGCACTTACCGAGTGTCCGAGTAAAGTCGAGGTTACCGAGGGGAGACGTGGCTAAAGTGACCACGACCACCGAAACTGTCGTGTCGAGGAGAGCATCGAGCACTATCGCTTCCCATGTAAGATTACTTATTCGAAAGGTCTCCTCCTACCTTCGACCCTTCCTCCGCTCTGCCCGCAAGATTCGTCTTTACCCTTATCGGCTTATTTCCTCGACATCGACACGTTGCTCCTCGTACCTCGACTAAAATTTTATACGCGCATAACGATACTCGAGAATAATAGTAATGGGGGAAGAGCACGATGGCACCGTATATTCGTTGGTTCGTTCCTCTTTCTCCACATAGCATTTGGAGCGCCTGCGGAATATAATTTTGGTACGACTTCGAGAGGTTCTTAAGCAAATATCGATATTCCTAATTAGCGGTAGGGTACGAGCTCGAAGGTGAAGACCATTTTTTTGCTTCCCCCGCTATCGAGAGCTTCAAGACGGTGGAGACTCGTGTAAATAGCGGTCGCGGCGGGTACGAGAGGCAATTAGCGTCGGGACAAATCGTGGAGTAACTTTCGGAGATCGTGGAAAGGAAAAGTTTTTGCCACTGTGCAAGGGTGATGGGTAACGGGAGGGTGACGAAAGAAGCTGAGACGACGCGACTCTTGAAAAAAGCGGGAAGACCTCCGGATGTATAACCAGACACCAACAGGTTAACTTCCGCCTCACGGTCGAACTTTTCGATCGAGCTTAACGAAGTGTCGCTCGTAACTTCCGCCGCTTACCGCCAACTTCATTAACCGTGATCCTTGTCCGCGAAACGAACGAGGCCTCTCGGGCTACCTCTTGAATTTCGAGAGCCGCCGGGGCGCCCAAAACTTTTTCGCCTCTTCTTCGCCCGCACGTACGTCTGTTTGCTGCTCCAGCGGTGCCACCCGTTATACCTAAAGGTTCCACCCTCGAACTCTCCACGAGATTCGTGCTTCTTCAACTTCTTTTCCTTATTTTTTCTGAAAAAAAAGAGCGTTGACCGATTCCCAGTCACCGGCTATACTTTTCAGAAACTCCAAACCCCAGCCGGTGGATCCGACTTTTCTCTCGCGATTATTCGAGAGAAATTCGAAGGCGATATATATAAAAATCTATTGCGGAAAAGTGTTCCAGAGTGCGCAGGAAAATCCAAAGCAAAGGATATACCCAAAGTTCATTATCCTCTTGCATTATACATTGGGGAACGAGGAAAAATATAAACGAGAGATCGAAAGAGGGACAGAGGGGTAAAGGTTGACCTTACATCCTAGAGAACGGGGCGGCCGAAGGGGGACGAAGTGACGAGGGAAGTGGCGCGCCTGCGATCGCCGATAGAGGTCAAAATTAATCGTCCGTTTCCATCAATAGGAATCGAGCGGATTAGGATCGTAATTTATGCCTCGGCGCGGCGGTAAATTACACCGGCCATTATTGCGGATGATAATCCCAGGCGGTGATAGCCGTAAGAAAGGAGAATAGCAAGAGTGATTAGAAAAGAAGCCGGGCACTCTTGGTCTCGTTAAGGCGCGAGTCGATCGGCCGTACTCGTTTAACGAATACCCAACCGGCACCACTTCGGAGTCTCGGTTACCGCGAGGAAGGCGTCTCTCCCTGGACGAACTCGATCCCTCCCTCTCCCTCTCTCCGCCATTCTCTTCTCCTACAACCGGCAAATGCTTATCCCAGGCCCCTACCGACTGTGATCTCGTTAACGTACCTGAGTGGCTGCGCCTGCTTAAAAGTGTCCCACATTTCATAATTGTACCTCTGTAACCGCATTATCCTGCTCACGAGCGAGCAATTAAAAAAGTTTCGTTCGCGCAATTAAGGTGTTCAGGGTGTGGAAAGGATCGCGGAGCGCTGGCGTTCATGACCCTGCCGATGGGATCGCGATAAAGAGGCTCCCCTAATCGCGTTGCGCCCCACCTCAACCCCCGATCCCCTTTTCTATCCGTTCGTCGGCTGCAATTCTTCCTGTTCCGCGAGGAAAAACTCCGGAATGCGAGGGGAGGACGCCCTTGGCCGAAGGCTCCGGGAAAATTCTCCCGACTTCGACGTGGGATGAGATTCGGAAAAACTTTTGCGCTGGAATAATAATCGGAAAACTCGATTTTGCATCAAGGGTCTCGAGCACGCCCTTTCTCGCGTACCCATATACGTAGAGCTCTTGTGCGTTGCGAGTGTTTTTCCTCGAGCCTGGAGAATAGGTTTTCACAAACGGGAGTGTATTTTGTGTATCGTTACGAGGAAAGTCGGAACGCTAATGCCGAATGGCCGATGGCATTTCAGACCTTTGAATTCCTTTTCGTGGATAATTGGATCCCGCGTGCGCGGCTTTTCAGCGTGTCGGTGGTTTTGCGATCGTGTCCGTAACAAACTGAAAACAACGTCGGGACAAAAGCCCGAATAGTACCTCCGACGCGTCAAAGGCAAGACCAACCGATCTTGCAGTCGTCGTTTAGCCACCGTACCGCACATTCCACCCGTTCGACACGCATGTCGCCTCGATTCTGTGCTTTGATCGATCCACGGATGGATTCGCGCGAAAGTTAAACCAGAAATTAAACTCCGGTCAAAGCCACTCTTTTCGACGGACATCGCAGCTGGGAACGGCATTGGAAATCTCATTAGAGCGTTGTGCTTTGTCGGGTCCTCGGCACTGGAAAAGTTTCGACCTACAGCGCCACGTTTTACGGCGAAAAACTTTCGCGTTAAATTCGCGCGATCAAGAGGCTTCCTTTTGACGCCTCAAACGTGCAATTTTCGTGAATGAATTTAATACGTCGAAATATTCGTGTTCTCGTATGCGACGTATAAGTACGAGCGATCGAAGGATGAGTGTTTGGGATATTAAACGGTAAAGGTTTTAGGTTTTGGGTTGCGTATCGCCGTAGATTCGAGATACGGAATGATACGAGACATATCCAACGACCCATCGTTTGAGCGGTGTACAAGCACCGATGGGATCGTGCTCCTGGGTTTATTCGCGTTTTCAACCACGACCATTACTTCCGGTTACTCTTGGGATCCAATGTCTCGGCCATGTTCCAAGTCACCGAGAATACGATACAGATACGAAGAGGAAAAATGATACGTAAACCGGAATTTTTTCTATGGAAAATCAAGACACTTTGCACCACGCCATCATTTACGATAACGAATTAACATTGTCTTGGTTTCCGCTACCTCCAGATTAAGATAATTAGAGGACATAATTTACACGGGGCGTTTAATACACCATAATCGGTCCCCGGGACGCAAAGGGCCGTAATTACTTACTGGCAAGGCAACCTTGGCTTCGCTGATGCACTTAATACCTCCTGGAATACGAATTCTCCTGCACAATGGATCGTGTTGCAGGGAGACCTCGTTCCTTCCTGCTTCCTACGTCGAGACACTAACGATCAACGTTCCTCAGGATTCAGTATGGAAATCCATCGCCACGGTGATCGATCCATCAACAATTTTTATAAGGAAACGCGTAGTCGACTCTATTCTCGTGCGCGGTAATGACTTTACGATCCATCGTCCGGTGTCTCCGTAATCCTCCAAGGAACTTTGCGTATAAATCCCGAGTAACGACACCTCTACGTTCTACCGGCAAAAAGTTAGCGAGGAACTTTAATTTCTAGCATACTTGAGAGATATGATTTATAGATGCTTCAGATGTCTCCGCCGTTAACCGTATCCAATATGGTTGTATTTTGACGTAACGTTATTTATATCCATCCACGGCGCGACACGTTTCGAAGGAATATCGAAGTAACGATTAATCCTCCGCGAGAGTTTATCTTTCGATCAAAACGTCGGCGTAGCCTCGACGCCGAGCTCTCGTTCGTGACGCGCATCATGCCTATCGTCTCCAAAATCCGGCCGAGGATCCGCGATCGCCGTGGACACTATTTTGGTACATCGGCAGATTCTGTACGCACGCTCCGCCAGCGGGGCTCGTCGACCCTGACTCAAATTCGAACAAGAGCCAGCTGCACTCGTTCGCTCAATCTGTCGCGCGTCGAGGTTTTCTTAGCTGCTACGGAAGATCGGTGAATAACATCGGGGTTTAAAGAAGATTTCGGTACTGCGATGAAACTTTGCGTCGCTCGAAAGATCGCGAAGCAGCGTTACGCCACGATTAGGAGCCTTTTGATCGGAGAACGGAATTGGGAGAAATAGTTTGGAGAGGAGGAGGCCGATAATGGAGAAACGAGCGCGAGGAAAGCCCCGTAAGGACGGTCTCGAATCGATGGACTCGGAGACTGCATCGGACAGTCGGCTCGTTCCGGGTCAATCGAATTTCCCAGGCGAGCATAGAACAGAGGGGAAAGGTATTCCTCGAGCGATGGCCACGGCAGGTCGCCCTCTCGCAGCTCGTGGATACATCGATTCGTTATCGAAACATCTCGTCCGCGCGACCACGGCCAAGATAAGGGGAAGGGCGCGCGATGATTTACGATTCCATTCGACGTTCCCCTATCTTTCTCCCGCTTTTTTTCCTCCCACCTCCTCTCGATTTTTGACGAACGCCGCTGGTTTATTGTCGAGCTCGGAGTCGGGCGCGAGAAAAGCTAAATCGAGGGCGATCCGAGCGCGAGGTTCGCTGGCCGATCGATCGGTCGCAGCGTCCAGGGTATTATCAAGCTCGAGCCTCGCCTTCTTCTCTTCCCAGAGCTCGCCTCCGTGATTTAATTCTCTCTTACAGGAGCGCAAATAGGTTAATGGCCGGGCGAAGGAGCAAGATCATGGTTCCAAAGTGGAAACTCTGATTCCGCGGCGGAGGCGCTTTGCGTTTCTTTTCGGAGGGCGGAGCGTATCGCGGGGCTGGTAGATTTAGTGGCCGACTCGCGGCGTCCCTTCCTGGACGAGCGAAGCAAACCACCAGGGGGTATCGATCACTCCGTCGCGCGAGCCAGTCCTCCTGGAACTTCGGCAGGAGTTCCGGGGCACCGACTTACGACGAACTTATACATATGAAACGCCCGGAATATCAAGCGCGAACTCTGCCGTATGCCGCAACGCGGAGTTAATTCTTCGATTCGAGATAAATGTTCTCGGGAGTTGCTCCGGTGATTTCCTACCTATGGTTTATTCCCCCTATTGTTCCTACCCGACTACCGCTCCCGGCCTATTGTTAACGGCCATTAACCTGGTACAAAGCGCGGAGCGTGTACGGAGATTGTCGTTTTATCATCGGGATCTTGTTCTTTGCTGGCGCGCGCTCGGTCTACGTCGGGGATTATGTCCGGACAATTCTGACCGATTCCGATACAACTTTAAATAAGCCGCGCGCATTATGATACGCGGAGCGACTCGCCTTTCGCTTCGGCCCGGGCTCGGGAAATCGAATTTGTTTCGGCCGCAGGTCCAACGGCGCGCTTCTCGACGATTCGTATTTTCGGATAATCGGAATATGATTCGCGTCGGGTACAAAGTTACTGGCCGAGGATAAACGAGATTAGCGCAACTTTCGCGAGGTACCGAGATCGTTGGTTTTCGAGACGGGAGAAAATCTCGATTCAGAATTCTGCTCGAGGAGGAATTTGTCGCGCACCTTCTTCCTTTCTCGCGTTATCCCGCATCGAGCGTACATTCGCGAGGGCGCAAGCCACGTTGACTCACGTCGGACGCGGAAAATTCTGTGGAAGCCCCAGACGTTGGCTTCGACGATCGATTTTCGCGCGAAGACGACGTCTACCTGTCTGGAATCCCTTATTGATCGTAACGGGACCAAACAGAATTACTCACCTTCCAGCACCCTGATGCACTCGGTGAGATTCGGGTAAGGATCCGGGTAGTGCGGGCTGTAGAACTCTCGTTTGGCCTCGTCTCCGATGTGGAATTTCTCACAGGCGTCTGGAACGTGTCTCATTTGCCTCCGTGGAAGTCCGAGGTCTCGCCTCGCCGTCGATATCGGCGTGGGCATCGTCGACGGCTTTCTTAGGCTCTTCGGGAAGAACACCTCTGTCGATAATCCGGTCTCCAGCCCCGGCGCTATCTGTACGAAATTGAATTTCGCCATTTAACGAACAACGTTCCGAGTATAATACCGTAGAATCGAAATATCATATACACAGGATAGAACGCGTAGACGTGGGAATGGAAAATTGTATCGAGGACACCCCGATAAACGATGCGTGGAAGAGCGTGAAAAATGTGTAGACCGATCGAAAGTCTAATCCTTACTCGCGTCGTGTCTTGGTCTTTAATAAACGTATTGGTTACCGTTAAAATGTTCCCGTCGATATTTCTCTTTGCTCGTGTACCCAGCTCGCTCCGTTAACCAATAAGTATTTCTCTCCGCGCTCGGAATTTCTCGAGAATCGTGCCTCCGAGAAGGAGCCTAGCGTATATACGATCGACGAATAAAGCCCAACGCTGCCGCGATACGTTTCTCGCTAATTTCAGGCTGATCGCTCGACGATTTATTCGATCGATGAGCTATAATCCTCTAATGCTCAGGTGTCAGGCCGTTAATTAAATGCAAGCCCAACGACGCTCTGAGCAGCTGGTATCGCGATAACGTTAAATTATAGTTATCGCTAGCGGCGAGTTATCGCAAACGCCCGGAAAATAACTTCCAAGCATTATCGCGCTATTGCAACGCGTTAAATTACTATATGTAAATGCACGCTAGATCGGTCACGAATAACTCCACTTTACGAAACACTTTCCTCCGCACAGACCGAAACCCTTTTCCCGCGATCGACGAGCGCCGATTACGAGTACGTTCCATTGGCACGCATACGCGCCATAATTATTTAGAGAATCAAGTACTTACGTCGTTGACGTTTCGGTTCTTTCGCGTAGCCAATATCAATCCTCTGGTGGACCAAGTAAACGCTTCGGTAGTCCGCGCATTCACCATCTCCGTGACGTCTAGAGCATTTCCAGAAGACGCAACGACGCTTGACTCTGGGCGAGAAAATTCCCGAGCTGCCGCCACGCTTGTTCGTCTCTGCCACTTCCCTGGTTTCGCCGTCACCACTATTTCTTTCTTCTTGGATTTGTTCGTCGGCTTTTCCAGAAATTCTGGCGTCGATCGAGGACCCGCATCGGAGTCAGCCATGCTCCGAGCTGTCGTCGCCTCCAGCTCCTCGTTTAACCTCGAATTACCGAAGGAGCTCCGTGGCAAAGATCGGTGCCCCCTTCGTGTTTCTTTGATCCGCGCATCTTTCTTCCTCGCGATGTCGGCTGAGTTCTCCAAAGAAGCAGCGACGGTCGAATCTTCTCTCTCTCCCGTATCGTCAACCCGTCCGAACGATATTCCTGGTAAATCTCGCCGGTTCATCGGCCTCTCCTGGAATTCCACCGGCGACCCAGTGTTCGCGCTCGAACCGTCCACGCTCCAAGGCGTCGTCTCGCGTAGATCTTCGTTTCTCCACATACCGCCCCCCACACTGGAGAATCTCCAAGACGAGAATTTGCCGGACTTTCGGATACCCTCGGACTGCGCGTCCATTCTTCGAGTAACGTCGATCGAATTGCCGGTAACGCTCGACTCGAGAAACGAAAAATTCTCTTCCGTTGGACCATTAGACTGCCCCTGCCACGTTTTTGATTTTTTCGGAGTTCCATCTTCCCTATCAAAGACATCGGCCGCAATCGAATGCACGAGGCTCCCCGTTAATCGAGGGCTCGTGTTCCAAGGTGTCGCCTCGCGAAACTTTTCGTCGAGCGTCGTCTCCCTCATGTTGCGTTCCGTGCTGGAGGACGTCCAAGAAGTGGATCTGCTCGACCTTCGTGTACCCTGCGTACTCCAGCCTGGCTCCTCTGTTTTGCGTGCAGCTTCCCCGGACGTTCCAGTGACTGCAACGAAAACATGGTACGATCCGTTTTACATACAGGCTCGATGAGTGTCTTCCTTGCGCTTATTTTCAATAGGCATTCATTCGCTCGCGATCGTTTTTCGTTCGGAAAACATGGTCTACGTGTACATCGTGTACCTGGAATTGAGTTTTGGTTTGGAAAAGTAGTACACTGTTTTATTATTGTTATATTAAAAACGTTAAATCAAAAATCAAATTATATGAGTTTAAATTGAATTTATCGTGTTGGTTAAATGTTATATCGCATTATAATTGTTCGATTAAAAAAATATTTATTATTATTGTATTAAAAACGTTTTGCGGATAGCATTACGGACCTAAAAAATTTCACGAAGTGGGAAATTTTGTGGTCGATACAGCGATAATGCTACGAGAATTTATTTTCATGGTTTTCGCCGATCGCTGTATCGCCCACCGATTTCTTTCCTTCGCGCTACTCTCGTAAACGCTCCTCTCGCGACGCAATACGCGATACTCCTATTATCTGCCCGAGTCATCTACATTTTTACATTTTTTGGTACACGTCCATTATGCAGAGCCATTTTGAACGGAATTCTCGTCCGAGAGGATCGAAGAGAAAAGGGGGAGAGAGGAAATAGCGCGAAAGAGGATCGAGGATATCGGTGGAGTAACGTTTCAAAACTCACATTTATGGGCTCAAAGCAACAGCTTGCATCGCCAACTTTTGGGGCCGACCGGTGACATCGGTTATGCGGAACCCTTTCGGGAATGTTTCCCGCTCCGTGGACGCGTTATTCGCACGTGGAGAGGATAAGGGCAGGGAGGAAGTAATATTTCCGGATTTGCACTCTGGAATTTAGGCCCGTAATACGCTCCCCGAATGGCCCCCGGCCGAAATCCCTCCTGGATCGAATTCGTTTTTTCCCAGGATTGCATCCGCCAGGAAAAGAGAAAGGGTTGGAGGGTAAGGCAAAGGAAAAAAATAGTTTAAGGCAATCGAATCGGCCAGGGAGTGTATCGAGAAACGAACGTAGGGGTAGAGCGACAAAATTGAAAGCTTTAAATTTCATCCGAGGGAAAAAAAGCCCCTCGACCAATTTTGCGCCGGCCGCTCCTCTTTGTCGAACCTTCTACCCACCGCCCTTCGTCCCTTTTTCTCTTTCGCACGAGCTCGCGCGATATCGAGCTTCGCCTCGATCGATGCTCGTAGAATCGCATCCCTGCCTAAACTTCTAGTTTTCTCCGCTCGAAAATCGGACCGTATTTACGAAGGGATAACAAACGGTGCCGATCCACCGATCGACTTTTGGCCTCGTCGACCTCGACTCTCTCGATTTTTGCCTGAATTCTTTTAATCCCCGAACTTTAGATTATCGTTTGCATTGGAGTACGGTCCAAAGGAATACTGTGTGGATGGTACGTGTCAAAAGCTATTACGGACCGGCACTAACAATTTGGCGGAGCGATTAAAGAGGCGACCGTATTCCAACAAGTTTTAATCGATCATACGCGTACTTTATTATCTTTCATCGACCGATCGCTGGTTCACGCCGTTTTTCGGTTACTGGCAACTGAATTTTGCCGGTGCTTAATGACACCCGTGGGGCCCTGAGATTTACGCGGTAGAAATACCCGGAATTGGTCGGCGAAAATACGCGTATAAATCGCAGGCCAGTGCGGACCACGATCAACGTGGTCGCGAGTTTGTCCAGCATCGAATCTCTATAATTTCGATCTCCAATATTTTCCGATCGCCCAACAGTTCTCGTATACGATACGTTTGGCGATATTTTCCGAAAGAAGTCGAATCCAAAGTCTCCTACGATTTTAGTCGGGCTCGCTCGATCGTCCCGCGGTTCGATACTCGAGACCTCGAAAACGATTCGAGCTGGAATGCGGCGATTTCCAACGATAGCCGGACTTCGTCCTGCGCTCCGACAAAATAAAACTCCCAGTACGTTCGCGAATGTCGTCCGGTATGGTGGAAATCTCGAGGGAAACGGGACGACAATTCGAAGGCTTACAACGGATTTCTCGCGCGATGCACCTTTGGCATGCTCCAGGCTAGTTTTTACGCCGAGCACTATTACCGACAAAAGGGTCTTCGTTATACATTTTTTATACGTACCACTATACGCGCTCTCGTACACCGATGTAAGGTAAAGTAATAAGGCGAGAACGTGGAGGAAAGGAATCGGACCGACGCGTGGGTATATATCGTACATAAAAATTTCGCGGATAATGTTTCGCACCGTGAGTTTGACACCCGAGAAGTTCCGCCCCGAGGCCTGGCGTAAGCTCGAGGAAGAGTTAAACAATGACTCGAACTTGCCCGCCTTTTCACGAAGGGCGGACTATCCCGCAACGTCGAAGGTGGTTCTGCTAAAGGCGTACAGCTTTGCTCTAAGACGATCTCCGTCCCAAACTTTCGACGATTATTTCGGTACATTCTGTCCGATCTTTTAGTCGAAATAAATACCACCTCCCCTTCCTCCTCCTTGGTGGCCAATCTTCTTAACGGCCCCCCAGGAATCCCGTGGTCCAAACTAGTTCCTCGAGGTCTCGCCAAGACTCCCGTGGAAACCACCAGGAGCGTAATGCTTCAGGATCTTGCTCTCCTTTTGCGATGGCAGAAACGCGATGCCGAAGAGACGTGTATTTGCGACCGCAAAGTAAATCAGGCCTTTGCTCTCATAAGGCGCCCTCCCGTCCTCCGGCCGCATCTCGTTCCTCCTTGTTCTTTAATACCACGGTTTAATACCTCTCTCCTCTCTCGCCCTTACTCGCATTTTCTTACGAAGCATCTCGAATTTCTTCTTACGCCGGAAAACTTCACCTCGCCTTCCTGTTTGCACGCGCACTCCTTTTCCCTCGGGCCATTGTTTTCCTCTCCCCGCGGAACTTTCTTTCCTCGCTCTCCGGATCGTGCGCGGCCTTATATTCCCCGCGTTCCTTCCGAATTCTAGAAAACACTACCGAGGTATCCTCCATCGTCGTATCCAGTACCCCCAGCACCCATGATTCGGCGAAAGCCGCGATTGGAGCACGAGGGGTATTAAGCGTGGCGCACGGGAGTTTGGAGCAACTGGAAAACCATTCGTTAATCCGCGTGGACAAATTGTGGGAGGAACTTTAACTATTTACGTTAGGTACCGCGTCGCCTGGCGCCTCGCGAATCGGGTAATACCTTCTATTTATAATTTCCCGTGGGGCGGTACTCGGCGGGTAGCTCCACTCAGCTCGAAAGCTTCTTTCCATTTTTCCGCCGTTCTCCTTCCGACCAATTCATTTCTCTCGCAGAAGAATATGAAACTTTTAATCCCTACCCCGGCCGGATTAACATAATTAACAATCTCCGCGTGTTAACGCCCGGGCAGAATGTGTTCACGGCTATCTTGCATGCGGAATATTCTCGTGGTTATTTTACGCGCGGAGTGCGTTCGCGAAAAACCTACTCGCGCAATGCGATTATGGTGAAGGTTTACGATGATCAAAGTGCGGAACACGCGGCGGAGGATCGGGTCGCTTTTGGACGCATCTTCTGCCCTGATTTTGAGGCATCTTTCCGGATGCCTGCGAAGACCGTGGAATGTCTGGCCATTCGGAAGTAGACGACAAAACTTCGACGGTGTACCGTGCTACGCTCGAGGATTAAAAAATGTCCTGTGATCGTAGATGCGGAAATGCTTCTTATCGAGAGCGCAACTATTTTTAAATTGCAACGGGGTTCTGCAAAAGTCCTCCTTGTTTCGGGAAAATCTCTTTCGGTCATGGTTAAGATAATTTGGTGGATCTATATTTTAGGCGACAACGGAGAAATACCGGCTAATGAAATTTTTTCATCGGAGAACTGCGCAGTGCTCCGCAGTGGCGCTCTCGATAAGATGCAACGGCGGCGCTCGATTTTACGTCTAGTCTCGTGGAAAAATCGGCGCGGAGGTTCTCGATCGATAGCGGGAGAACAAAGGAGGCAGCGAGAACGGGTACTACAAAGTACATCGAAATGCCGTGCCAGAAGCACGGTCCTTTTCTGCATCCCGCTGCTACCCTTTTTATCTCTCCTTCGGTTTCCTCCGCTCGAAGCATCGCTCGGCCCGCCTCGGTCGCCCCGGCCGCACCAGTCGCCTCGTTCGCTCCAGTCGTCTCTCGAGCCGCCCATAAACGATCGCGCGCCGAGGAAATCTTTTTACGGGAACCTCGATTCCTCGCTCGTCACTCCCACTCGTACCGAACTTCCCCATTGGAAATTATCGTCGCTGAAACGCGAGTAATTTGCCGAAGCTCCACGAGAGAACCTTAGAAATCAGATCACGGTCTGGGACGAAGTTTTCTTTTTGGATCGACGAGTCGGGAGCTGCGAGATCGCTTAACCGGCGAAGGTAAACTCGGCGTCTTGCTCGATCGATTACTTTTTCCTGTTTCTGGTTATGTCAATTTGCATTATTCATCGTTTCTGCGCTGAGATTTTTCCATCGACCCTTGACTCACCGGTGAGTCAACGATTCCGAGTTTAACGTCAAACACGAAATTCAATTTTGATTTTCTTTCCGGAACTACCACGTCGATTTTTTTTCTCCTTATTCCGTAAACAAATTTAATATATCGATGCTTCGAGGAATATTGGTATATCCACGCTCCTGAAGCGCTGGCTGTACCCGTAATTCCGGGGCTTCGAAATCTATTCGCTAACCGTAGCCGGGTAGTATCTCGTGGCTAGCCGATAATTGCTCAATGATTAATAGAAAAAGTTTCACGGTAAAAATCCTATAGGATATCGAGTTGGGAGATGTAATCGCCGTACACGATCCTCGGAGCCAATGGGATATGCATTTACGGAAGATTTAGCCGGATAAAACTTTTGTCGCGCGTGGTCGCGCACACGCGCGCGCCTTGCCGTGAATCTGCAATCGTAAAAAGTTTCGGACAAAATTTCACGCTTTATTCAATTTTCAAGTGCGCCGATCGAGAATGATGCATTGTGCAGAGTGGCGATTAAAACTTTTATCGCGCCACCTAAACGACTGCCCGCCCGCGTCGAACTTTCTTAATTTCTTCGGGAAAACACACTCATACGATATATCGCGTCGACACTGCGACAAAGTAAAATACCCAATCTGGTGATCGCCGAGTACATAAATCCTCGAATATCGGCTCACGCGCGCATCTCGTATCTTTCCCAATGATCGGTTAAATTTCGGATAATACCGTACGTCAAGATGGATGTATTTCCATAGTTTCCATGAAACTTTTTTACTATCCAGCTTCGATTCGATGCTCTCACGGTGGCAAATTTCATATCCAGCAGGCCTGGGGAGTATCCCTCATCCCTCGGAGGGCAATATCCGAAGCGATTTTCGGTCTAAACGTCGCAACATTTTCATAATCCCCTTACGTATTTCAGGGGGTAAGGCACGCTACACTCCCTGCCGAATATGACGAATATAAGCTGTTCCTCGATTTTATCACCTCGAATATCCTAGTATTGCCTGCACGCAGGGGTATTCCGTTACGAGGCAGTCGACGAGAGACGAATTTTTCCGTACGTGCTGCCACGATCGCGCGGATTCCACGGACATATGCGAATACTCGCGCCCTCCTCCGTGCACGTACATCCCATTGGTACGCACGAGGGACGAAGAGAAGAATTCCATTTCCTTCGTTCCCTCGGCAGTCGCCACGTTTCAAAATTGTTCTCGTAAAGCGGGAGAAAAAACAGACTGGATACGACGCGCGGCTTGGCTGCTTTTTCGATCGAACAGCCGGTACGACATATGTTGCCCGCGAATCGATATACGTGCATACTCCCCCGATTTTTAGGACCTCCTCTCAATCTCGACGCGTTTAATCCATCGTCGCTCGGTTTGCTTTCGATCGACTTATATTCCTGACATTCGCAAAGTCCTGTCCCGACGAGCCGGTTGAAAATAACAGAAAATCCTTCCTCTATCGAGGACGGTGGGCACTAATGCGTAAAAAAATAGCCCGTGGAGTGGCCCGGGAGGATCGTTCAGGGATAAACCGACTATCGCGGTTAAACTCGAGTGTAATCAGAGTTGTGCCTTTGGCTATGTCAATGCAAACATCGTGCAAGCCCGCAGGTACGATAACCCAAAAGTTTAACGAAGCTTCAACGCGAGTGCATGGTTGGCACCGTGAAAAGCGACGCGGTGATATCGCGACATCGAGACGACGCCGCACCGGTTCGGCCAGGAACTTTTCCGTAATCCCGGAGGCTGTCGGATGCTGGTTCAAAATTCAACCTGGATACCGATCCTCGATCTCCGGCCGTCTTCATATTTCTCGGCCAGCCCGGCATTCGTTTATTAGATTTCCAAGGGTGACAGGGGTCGGCGAGCATCGGGCATAAATGCGACCGACCGAGCGGTGCTTTTCGCGAATTAGATTTAACGCGCGCGAGGTGGACGGCTCTCGCCCGCTCTTCGCGGCTCCGAGGGAGAGAGGGATCGTTAGAAGTTCGTCGCACGATAAATCGGACGATATTCAGGATCCGGGAGGCGAGTCGTAAAATCCGTCGGGCGATAGCCGTAAACAAAAAACTTTTCTATTTACCGCTGAATTATGAGCGCATATTCGCGGTAATCCCTGCTCGCGAAGCGCGTCGTCACGGCTGGCAAAGTCCGGGACAAAAAGCCCAGCCGGACGCGATTCCTGTCTTCGTCTCGTCCCTCGCCCTCCATCAATCCCCCCCCCCCCGCCCCGCCCCAGCACCCGCTTCCAGCACCCGCCCCATCCCGCTCGCGACAACTCCTTCGGCGCCGCTCCCCTATCGATCTTCCCGCGCGATCCTGCCGCTTTAGCAATGGCCACGTTCGACGGCCCTATGATTTTTGACCCCGCGAAAGAGCAAGAAGGATCGCAGGACGGAGTCGAGTGCACCCTGGAATAAGCTACTGCCGTTAACGGCCCTGGAAACGTAACCACACGCCTCACCTTGCGCCCTCGGAACTACTCGAAGCAGATTTATCTTTAGATCGCGGCCATTAAACATGACTTTGCTTCTAACGTTTTCATCCGGTCTTTTGTTCCAACTTACATTACGTATCGTACCCGTGGCAAGTGCCTTTCTCGATACACGATATGACCGTTGGATTATTAAATCGACCGCGCAATATATCGAATTAAATTCTTCTCTAAAACCCGAATTTCGGTTGTTGGTTCGCGGACGTACGATGTAGTGTATATACGTATTGTATATATAAAAAAATATATATATGCGGCGTATTAATCAGTACAATACGCACTCCGATACAATCCGTATCCAGTGCAGTTTACCTCGGAGACTGGTCACGTCTTCCGTGATTCCTGGCCCGCCCCGAACGTTTCTTTATTTTCCCCTTTCCCGGAAACGCGACTCGGGCCAGGAAGGCTCGTCGCACGAATCGCCGTTCTCCTCCGGAATAAATGGTTCGCGATGGAGAAAAATATATCCCCGGCGTTGTCTCTGGATATTGCGCCGGTTCGGTGGAATGCAATTCGGGGGAAGCACTTGGGTCCCTCGTCTGCGACTCCGTGGCCGCAATTGACTTCCTCGGGGAAGCGGTACTGAGTCGAGGAGAGGCACTCTTAAGAAACTGTCGCCGTTCCGAAATTGCGGACCAAAGGTCGCGGCCGAACTCTGGCCAGTGGCCTTCGAATTAAGGTGCCCTTGTTAACCTCTTACTTACCACGGGACTCTTCGTGGGACGGTATCTCTGTATAGCGTGTATAACGCGTGTAATGTAACGTTGGGATTCGAGTCAGGCGGTACCTTATCATAGGACGTTACATTGAGGTACTGTTATGGACGAATGAATTATTATAATGTTCGGTAATCCTTATGCATTGTCGTGCAATCGGTTAAAAGAAAAAAACAGAGCGAGATAATATAAACGCGTACGATTTAACGATTAATAATGCAATGCAATTTGGTGCGATATACGTTGAAGTAAAGCGTGAAATACTGGCGTACTCCACACTTTTCAACCTCGTGAAAAGATATCGGAGAGATAAGAAAGAAATACCGAAGAGTAATTATAAGCAGAAAATCATAAATAAAAATCGGTGAAAGTCCGTACCGAAGGTTTGTTCGTTGGCTTACAAGCGCGACTTCTTCGAGACTTTCGTCTTTAAGCCGACGATTTAAACGATCCTCGGACTTCCCCCGCGATTTACAACGGACTTCAAACTTGGGGAATGTAGACGGTCTCCTGCTTTCCCCGCCTAAGTTAACCACAGTCGTCGGTCCGTGCAAAAGCAGGAACAGAAACATCGACCGTTTCGCATCGTGGTTCGAATACGCGCGCCTCGCGATGAAATACAGCCGAGTTCTTTCACTGAATCGCCCGATGTCCGACCCAGTTTCCACTCGTTCTCCTTGGAGGCGCGAGAGCGGCCGCATTATGTGGAGTGTCGCGAAGTTTATGGCGCATCTCGATCCAAGGTACGGCTAATTTTTCTCCCCGATATTGTTTTTCAGGGACACGCTGCGTATATTGATCCATGACCGCACAATTTTATATCCGTAGGGCGGTAAGAAATTCATTTTTTAATAATTTCGCTATCCTTTGGTGTAGAATTTGGAAATTAAATTTCGTTTTTAGGCTATGCGAAGGTTACTTTTGAAACGATCAAAATGGAAATAAAAAAGTTAAGAAGAAAATGTTGCGTAAACGACAAATCTCTCGAGGCAAGATTCCGGGAGTTTGGAAATTCCTCCATAGCAATCGCGACATACTTCGGCGTCCTTAATATCGCGGAAGTTTCACATTGGTTTTAGAGTGAAATATAATATTCTTTGATACCGGCCAGGCGTTTGTCCCTCTTCGAGAGCCATTGTCTACAATTTGCCCGGATCTCTTCAAACTTTCGTTTCTCCGCAATTGAAGAATCACCTCTAGAAACTTTAAGTGATTTTTCTTGAGCCAGTTGTTGGGTAAATCTCGGGCGGATTTGCGGGCTAACTTCGGATAGGGCCAATAGAAAAGTGCAGAAGGACAACGGAACAGATTTACGGTCGAGAAACTTACGTCGTTGAGTTTCGACCAAGAATCTTCCGTGACTTTGTCTCTTTGACTACGAGTCAAAACCTCAACCCCGAGCCGCACGATCCTTCTCTCGGATCGAGATCCTCTTCAACGAATTTCGCGCCATTGCTCACATATTTAGTTTTGCCTCGGGCGTTCATCAACGTAGGTTCCATAGAATAAATCGAAGAAAATTCAAAGTCCCCCAGTTTAGTTTATTCATTCCCGCGCCTTCGCAGTGCGAACAAAAGAGGATCTTTCGACGATACTTCTCCAACGTCCTTTTTCTCTCGCACCGCACAACGTGGCGAAGGAATTTAAAAAATGTGGCGATTCCCGCAGGAATCCTTAACGTGGATAGAGGAGGGCGGACCAAAATGATGGGCGCATCTCGCGGGCACGGGACGCCCATTTTTGCCGAATGCGGATCGATCCGTGGAAATTCCGACGACTGGTCGGAAATCGGCAACGGTTGCCGCGTAGAAGCGAGTAGGAGGACGCATCCGGGCGGGCCCTGGGCTCGCAGCCAGTGCCCGTCGAACGAGACGATCGTAACGTTAGATCTCTTCCGGACGAACCACGGCGCAGCTCCACCTTCCGTCTTTCCCTCTGCACGCCATCCATCTTTTTCCCAGACTTTGCCCGCTCCAAACTCCCTGGATTTTCCCCGACGGAGCCTGGAAATCCCGGAGCGAGGAACGCCGAGAATCGACGGGCCACGGCGTCGGGAGGTATCGCTCATCGACGCCCCGCCGACTCCTTTTCCAGGGATCTCGCACGCCGGCGCGTAAATATTGTACACTCTACCAAAGGCGGATAACGATACGACGTTCTAAAACCTCACTTCTTCGCGCGTTTGTCGATCGTCAACTCTGCGCAGACGAATTCTATCCTAGCGATGAGCTTTAACGAGAACGAAGAGTTTCTAAGAGACAGGAAGATCCACGCCGAACGTTTTGTCGAGAAATCACAGGCTCTTTGCCCCGATAAGTCTCCCTGCTGTAAAATCCTATGGCGATACCGGTCTTCTCGCTTGGAATCGAGTCGGGCTTGGAATCGTTGACAATGCGCGGTATGCGCGAGTTCTAAATATACCGGCGTGCTTCGCCACGCGTTTCTTTCGCGTACCTTTCTTCCTCGATCTTTACCCTTCTCCCGTGCCATCCTCTCACATTTGCTCGTGAAATCGTTTCCCCTCCCGTTCGCGCGAGAGGCACCTGAGTTCCCGATGATTTCAGTTCTTCTCCGCTGTCATGAAATATAAATTACTGTGGGCTAACGCGAGAGGGGGAGAGTGAGAAAGCGAGACGGAGAAAAGAATGGAGGAATCCAAAAATATTTGATTTGCGTAAATGCGTAAGAATCTTGGAATGGCCGAAAAAACTCCAGAAACGATCGATCCGTGTGAACGCGCGTGATTGTCTTTTGAAATGGAGAAGGATCGCAGAGGCGAGTTGGAGCGCAGGGGCTCGCGAGTAGAGTGTCATCGAGCGTGAGCGAAGCAACGTCTAGGATGTTTTCAAAGAATAAAGAGTTTGCGATATTAATGAAGGGAGGAAGAATTTTCCCTTTCCCATCCAACACTCCGAACGTCACTGGGATCCTACATTATCGTCTTTGGACCGTCCATTCTTCTTCCCCCTGGCGCCCCTGCCCTCGAGAAAGGCGGGAGCTCGTCGCGGTATTTCGGGAATTCCTTGCGAAAGAAATACCGTCGCTCTGCCCTACAAAATGCGCGGCGTTTCCGCCAATGTAGGAGGATGAAAAATTTACACCGGGAATACGCGTACTTCTGGGCCGTGCGGCTCCTTAATTGCGGGAAAGGAGAAGTAATAAATTATTACCCCTTGATTACTCTTCTTCTCGCGAAGCGTCCGGGACCCCCGCTGCGCGTTGGTTTAATCAGCGGTGCCCGTTTGTTTCTCCAATTCCACCGACATCGCACCCTCAGGGTCATTCCGCGTAGGCCTTACTATTTAAAGCACCCATCCGACGAGTGCGTGAAAAAAATATACAGGACCCCTGCGGGGCGAATCAATATTGCATTCGTTCGTTTCTCTTCGGCTATCCACCTTTGCGGCACTATCGATGCTACTATTAGACCTAACGCTTCAACTTGATTTCGTTCACTCGGTTTTGCCCACGTCCCGAGACGATCGAAAACGCGTCGAATCGAAGAAACTGCGCTTTCGGCTTTGTCCGTTGTCGAGCTCTTGGAACGATTTCTCCCGCGATCCGTCATCGATCGTCGAGTAGTGCGTGCTGTGATATAAAGACACTCGGATTTGGCGAAAATTTTTTGAGCCGAAAACGCGTAGAGGTAAGAAAATCCCGACGGTGGCCGGAGGACTTGGCGTGTGTGAACAAACTCTCACCGTTTCACCGAGGCACACTTTAAACTCAAACTGTGCTCTTTAAGAGCGAAAAGTTCCTCGCTTCTGTAGATACGTGCGGAACGAGCGAGCTGCTCGAGCCGCGGCCCGGCTCCAGGTGACGTTGAAGTGTTTCTCGGTTAACACTCCGTTTATTTCCGCTTTACCCTCTTCCACGCCAAGTGCCGCCGGCTCGTGGAGAACGCAATCCGCTGGAGTGATGCTAATGTTCATCGTTACGCGGCGATTGCCCCTGTAAAGAAAAACCAGGTGCCGAGATGTCGCGAGTAATCGTGAGCGATGTCGGATTATTACCGCCACGTTTTATAATCGACCCTCTTTGATTTGACACGCCTCGGATATACGTCGTTATCTCTTTACGCGTCTCATCGACTGGTCGTACAAAGGTATTCGAGCGCGAGAGCGATGTGTTTTTCGTACCGTATGCCAAAGTTATTAACGTGGAAGATCGATAAACGCGCACCACCACCTTCTTCACGGTTGTCCCCCATTCATAGTCGTGAAATTTACGACGGATGTAACGCGAGCGTAAATAGGAATATTACGCAAAAAACTCTATGTACATTTATGTCGGAGCTCTACGCGCAATGCACGTGGAACGCATGCTTATATGTATGACGCGGAATAATTTTCCCTCGGAAGCTAATTACTCTGTGGCCACGCCTGCCAGTGCACGGAACTTAACTTTCTTTGGCCACTGCACCGCCCTAAACTGCACGCGGGAGTATTTTCCAGTTAACATCGCGGTTATTTTTGGTCTGCCCTTTCCTCCATCATACAAACCATAGTGTACTCTCGCGAATCAGGACACGGTGCGTGGGGATCTTACTAATTCAGCAAGGTGTACACGTGCGTGCCTACCGTTCTTTTTCGGTGCAATATTAACGCAACGATCCCTCATGAAAAATGCAGAAGGCACTTTGAAAGATTAACGCGAGGGATCCGCCATATGGCATTGGAGGGAAAAGGCATCGCGTGAATCGCAAATCGCACTTGCAATCGGGCTTTGGTACGTTGCGGACGCTGTGGGAATAAACGCGTGTTAATTAACGCAGTGATGGACAGTCGGTATTCTAACAAATCTGACAATACTGCCTCTATTTCGCATCCGTGTTTATCCTTTGCCTCGAATAATACTTAATGCTATCAATGGACGCCCTTTGATAGAATGCGGCTAATTTTCATGTATCTCGAGTGTATCTGTAATCATACTGGTTTGCGAATGATCAGTGAAATATACCCTTCATACCATTCGATATTGATACCGGTTACGTATCGGTTACGTGTCGATTTGTACGGTTTCCTCGAAAAAAATTGATGGACGGAGACTTTTATTTTCAAAGCGTTTTTCGCGCATCTCCATTTTTTTTTTCTCGCTGTCACGAAGGCGACTCTTGTCGAGCAAAATGCGACAATGACCCGACTTTTGCGGTTTAATAACATTTACCCAGTGTAGTATACTAACAACGGGGCATACAAAATCGCGCCTTTATAATCAAAAAGTCAGGACGGCAAGCACTTTAGCTTTCTAAATTGCAATTATCCCTGATGTAAAGACAGAGGAAAATTAATAGCGGTAAAAGGGACTCAGCGAGCGCACCTCTACGTATGTTCCTCTATGGAAAATTATATCGTGACTCCGAATAAGGCTTGATAAGCGATTATTTTTTACGCCATTATTTTAATTCATGCACGTTTTATACAATACTAAGGTATAACCGAAAAACCTAAAGTAAAACGATCGCAATTTCATTCGGAAGAGCTCGAAGTTACTCTCTTGCTTTTGAGGCTAGCCTCTCGCTCCACTAAAAGCGATTATTTCTTTCAAACAAGCAGCATTTCGCGCAGAAGGCCCGAGTTTTTAAGGGAGAAAAATCTTACGGAATTTCACAAGAGCAGCTCTGCCGAGCCTCCTTCTCCGCGCCACGTTTAATCTCGTTCTCTCCCTTGGCCAAAAGTTACCGCATTTTGCTAATTCCGCGCACGTTATTCCACCCGCTGTAAAATTACGCTTTAAAGTCGTGTGCCGACTTCGACGATGTTCCTCTTTATCAAGGTAATGCACCCTACGGTGCCGGCCTTTGTCCCTGGAAAATGCCGTAGCCCCTTTCGCATCAAAGCGTTTAATCGCAGCTGCAAGAAACATGCGTGTCCTCCGATCGGTAGGGATAGCTTTTGCGCCAATTACGCGATCGGCAGGAGCCTACGCGGCAGCTGCCGTTTTGGGAATACGCGACTCCGTGCAAACGTTTATCGCTTTCATCCAAAGTTGTAGGGTTAGACAATTTACGGGGGAAAAAGTCGAGATTTTTGGTTGCTCGCGATAAAACGTCCTTTGTAACGAAACGACCCGTGGAATCGATCCTCTTCAGCCTACGTTATATACGTTAATTCTGCGAGATATCGTGGAGAATGTTGAATATTAATGACAAAAATATCGAGTAGCAAAACGACGATATTATTGCTGGCATAATTAAGTAGTATTATCTCGTAAATGAAATCGAAAGCATTATTTTTCATCGTTTCAAAAGCGATTTACCTCGTAGAACGAAAGCATAAAGCTAAAAAAAAATGCCGCGTGACTTTTCCTTTTCAAATTCATATCCGGAAATGTTCGCGGCTGCGAGAGAAAGGGGAGGGGGGTGGAAAAATACAAAGGGTATCCTAAAACCCTCTCTCTCTCGGTAAAACCTCGAAATGCGCTATCGTTTAACGGTCGATCAAATACACTCGGATGTAACGATCCTGGGGATGGATCGGCGCTCTTAAAGAGAGAAAAGATTTCCGGACGCTCGTATTTCATTAACCGGACTGTAAAAGCGCGAACGCATTTAGGGATCGCAAAACTTTGTTCTCCTCCGCGAGGACTGTATTTCGCTCGAATACATCGGCCATAAGCGATTTTGCCTCCCATTTGTTTCCCCCAAAACGGATCACCGCGTTCATAGTTTTTTTGCCAAATAAATATCATCGATAAGCCCATGACAGATCCAAAAACACGCGACGCGCGCCCCCGTGCAAGCCGTTAGATTTTCTCTCGCAAAATCGCATATCGTTGTCGGCGTAATGGAGATAGAGATCCGTGATTCGCGCGAATAGCAGCCACGCACGTACCGTCTATCGCCGGATCTCGTATTCCGTCAAGTTTTAGGAAAGGTGCGATGAAATTACGAAGGGCACGATGGTTCGGAGAGTTTAATGACGAGCAGAAGTAACGCGAACAACGAGATTTTAAACGAACCAGCGCTAAAGCACGCTTTCGCTACTTTGGATCTGAATATTCCACTTGGTCGTACTCGGCTCCGAGTCGCGGTTACCGATTGCTGGCGCTCTTGAAACGACTCCTATCTTTTCTCCGACAACGCGTCGAGTTCTCGAGCGAGGCGGTTGCGCTCACACGCACGCGCGTACACTCAAACCAACGATCCCCTCGCATCGCTCACCATCGTCGGTGGAAGTTGCGCCCTGCCCCAAAATCCTTCGAGCGACGGCCGCAACTGACGCCTCGGCGCCATTGGCCGGTAATTACGTCAATCGCAGGTGTCATTATTCGCTTATCAGAATTATGGTAATGACCGCGCTGCTATTGCGCACCGTGTTTCGGGCACGGACCGCGATTATTTAGAGCGCGGCGCGTTTTGCGATCGTGCCAAACGTACTAATGGGGGACTAATAAGCGCCGAGGCAAATACGATCGTTAGGCGCGTTTGTACGCTGGAAAAACTCGGTTATCGTTCCCTTGCGCGCATTCGCGATCCTGGGATCCGGACCAAAGGACCGACAACGAACTCGAATCTGTCGGCAAAGATAATACGTTTCGCGATCGACGAAATAATCCTTGCGTTACGATCGTGTTCATCCATCCCACTGTTCCTTTCCTTTGTTCCTTTTACGCCCCATCCTCGACGATTACGCATCTCTACACTCGTGTCTTCTCCCCGGCCGATGACACGCTCTACCCCCAAAATCATCCGTATCTCGCCGAGGGGAGAGCTTTTCTCGCACAAAAACAGTCGGCGCAGGGGAAAAAACCGCTTTCCTCCGGGAAGCCAAGTGTCTCGGGATTATTAGGGAGCGAAGCGAGTCCTCGCAACGGCCGAAAGTTTGGGAGCCTTACCGCCGTAGCGATCGGTGCGCGAGAAGGCGACCTCGCGGTAACGATCGAGGGGGAGAGAGAGGGACGCGCGCTTTCCATAAAACCAACCGCGTCTCTGGGCCCGGCGTTAAGAGTTAGCCGAATGTCGCGGGAACGATCGCCCCGAGGAGAATAATGCGAAAGATAGGGGAGAAATAAAAGTGGATAGTGGAGCCGAGGTTCCTTCTGCGTGTTGGGCAAGAGGGAGGGGCGGAGGAGGTCGTGAGCCGTCTATGGCGCGAGAGGGGATGGTGGAATAATGGAATCGTGCATTATCACGGTATACGTACATCTCAATAAACTCGGGGAGCAAAGGGAGGAAAAAGGAAGCGCAGTAGCCGGTAAGCCGGATAATCCATTTGAAGATGGATGGCTGGCGGGTGTGCGGACCGTGTGCCGCGAATGCGATCGCCGCCATTCCACATTGCGTCCGTGGCCCGCCTCGACGTTGCTACGACGACCGATCTGGAGAGGTTGTAATCGCCATTCGGACCCTCAAAATTCCTCTTCGGATCGGTCCGCTTTCGATTAAATCTTCTCGTCGAGGCGCACCAGAGGGCAAACTCGATCCTTTGTGGCGCGAGGAATTTTATCCGTTGCGCAACTCGCGAAGGAATTTTTTAAAGGGTCAAAATTCGTTTTTAAGTAGCGAGTAATACTATATCCGCGTTGGTTGCGAATACGCTCTTCCGTTATTTTTATGCGTGGAGAACGAAAACCGTGATACATTTATCCCGATTCACCGGCAAGTTCTGCGTTTCACCTCGTATTTATCTTTACCTTTCCTTACCTCGCGCTCTTTCAACGATCACAAAGGCCTCCGCTGACAAGCTTTTTATTCGTATATTCAACGGAATGTACTGTGAATGGCACAGTGCCGGACGCCAAAGCATGCGGAGGGTCACTAACAATGCTTACGTACATTTTCATTCGGCATTGTTGCGTACAGTAGGTTTTTACCGAAGTTAATAACATCCCCAGCGCGGTTCTTGCTGAAATTCAAATTACTCCTGACGGTCGGCGAGCCTGCCAATCGAGCAACCGTAGCGTTCCCAGAAATTCCTTTCCCCACGGGGCACCCTTCTGGTTATTTAATTAATATCCAACTTACGAGGATACGGTCCCATTGTCTGGTATTCCGAGGAGGAAATACCAGTCCTGGAGGCGAAAGCGGATGATAAATCATTCGTTTGAGCCTGCGAGGACTCCCAGGGCCGCCCTCGCGACGATGCAATCCCGGTCGAAGTACTCCCGCGGCATTAATTTCGAGGCGCAGTCTTTAAAGCCGGTTAGCCTGGTGCATTTCGTAAGACGACCCTGAATGATGCCGGCGCTTAAAAGCCTGCGAGGGAAGCGCCTCGTTACAAAATTATTACTCTCCATTACACGAGCGAAGACTCTCGGCTCATTAGGCTTTGGCAGAAGTACGTCTCGCCGAGAGAGTCGGCCTCTAGTCCCCCCCCCCGCCATCGATACGAGAAACGGCGGCCTCGGCATAAGGAGAGGAGGCTCGAGGTATGGCCAATTCGATGGTACGCGCATCGTCTGCGCGGCACAGATCTGTGGATCTACCGAGCGACTCCAAACTTTGGAGCGCCGGGGAGTTTCTCGCTTCCGAAATAGTCGCGTTACGCTTATTATTCTTATCTTAAAGTCTACGCGGCCCTTAACAATCGGGAACGGTATTCATAATAAGACAATCGCACAGCTGCGAAAAGTTTCGGGTACGTCTAAGATCTCGGAGGTGCTGGAAACTTTCCGAGGGAAATGTATGGTGGCACGTAACGGTCTTGTACGATAGCGCAGTTTCCCGACACGGCCGCAGGAAACGTTGAAGCACATTAGCCTACAAAGACGCGCCATTGATATTCGCGTACACCAGGGTTAATCGCGAGTCGCCATACCGGCGAGTCGCTTCGATGTTAAACGCGCGGCATTGGGGACCTCGATTGGAATACGCGGATTACATTTTCTTAAAGATTTTACTCGGAGCGAGAGAGCCTGCGGAAGTTTTTACCCGGCCAAATAGGAATGACCAACCGGATAATTATTTGCGCATAATCTTCGGTCCTATCCGCGACGTTACGGCCAGTTCCACGATGTTCCATCGGATACGATTTTCGGTTTCGGCACAATATCGGTGCATTTCAATCGAATCGGGATACGCCGACGTTCTTTCTCCCACATCGAGTTCCCGATTTCCCCGATCGTCTCCGGTACAATCCTGCAAAATAGTACAGAGCTAGCCCGCAAATTCGGAGGTACCCAGGGCTCTGGAAATTTCCAGCCATTGCGCAGGAGTAATTTGAATCAACGCGCCCTAAGCGAGAGCATTTAGACGCGGTGGCCGCCGATGATTTTCGATTCCGTCGTCGCCATTGGGTGATTATGAACAGGATTACGTGCAAAGGTAGCGCATTGAGAGTTTATCGGCTGAGGAATTAGTGTGCGCTATAGCGACCACTCGGAATACCGGCCACGGGGGAAAGGGGAGGGCGTGAAATTCACGGTGGGAGAAGTCGAAGGGTCGACAGCCTCCACGAAGAGGGACCGCCACCACCAGGAATGACATTTACCCCGATCCCTCGGCCGCTCCATCCACCGGGATTCCCTATTTCGCCACCCCTCCACCCTCCGCCCTCCTCCCATCGCGGCATGAAATATTAGGAGGTCAGCAGCGACAACTTTATACTTATGACCAGGCCGGCGGCCACTGACTTCCGCCGAGGATATCAAAGCCCCTTCCCTTCACTCAGCCACCCCCGTCTATTTTTTTTCCCTCGATCGAGGCCACGATCCTCCCCTCGGAAGGCACTACAAGGTTTTTCCTCAAACTCACGTCGTGAATTTTCCCGAATCGTCCGAACGATTGCTGGCCGCCCGACGTATCCTGGTGCTTTTATATCGGCAACGGAAGATCGATTACCCTAAAGATGTTAGCCTTCGAGACTAAGCCCGCCCGGAGTTTAGGAGGCGCGCACTCGAAAAGTTGCTTTTATTCGATGTATCCAGGAATTTATGCGCTCTCGTTATCGCTACGCGCCGGAAGATCATATCGTTGATACGGATGGCGTTGAAACATATTACGCGTCCCTATCCAAACGATAACAAAGGTAAGCTTTGAATCACGCGTACCGCGAATTTATGCCCGGGACATTTCAAATTTCGTATTTATATTTCGAATTAGCCACTGTGGTGATGCGTAACCTACGACGTGACCATGGCTCAAGGTATGTTTCAAAACGTTACGTATGTTGATACACCGAAGAATCAAGACGACACGGTTAATATTTCAATGACACCGAGCATCGATAAATTCGCGTTTTTGCCGTTAAGCACTCACATCTCGATCCGACGTGCTCGTGGATTCGTGATCGTTATTATCGAAAATCGGCTACACGACTTTCAACGGTTTGATCCTAAAACGCATAAATACCGCTCAGGTTTTATTTGTACAATTCCCGGTTACCGTTCATTATATATTATTATTACCATTAAAGCTTTGGCCCGAGGCGCGATAAACTGGTATTATAATACACGTACAAAATTTGACTCGCGCGGTGAAATGGTTAACGGGATCTCCTCGACCGGATGAAATAATATAGGGTCTCCCAAAAAACAATAGTGTATTCCCAATGAAACGCCCCACGATGTTGTCGAAACGATCGGTTTTTGAAAATGTATCCCATTTTCAGATTCGGGAAATACTTTTCCCGCGTTCAAGAACAAGAACAAAGAACAAATATTACAAGAAAAAGATACATTCCGCGTTCACTCTCGTAATATACGAGTAATGGCTGATCAAAGAGCGAGCACAGTTTTTGAGCCACCCTGTATAAATGAGGAGAAACGGGGCAGTAGTCCGAACTATCGCTCCCTCCGTACATCGTGGCTTCTAGGCTGCTCGGCTAAATTCCGCAAAGCCGTGAGTTCGTCGACGTCTGCAAGTCATACGAGGCGGCCTATTTATCGGAAGGTACCTGCAGCCTCGTGCTATTCACATCCCACGTCCTTTTCATCCTCGCTGGTCGAGGGAACGGCTGTGAGTTCGCGGACGGAGGAGGCGGGACAACTCGGACGAATTATACGGCGACGTGACAAGTACACGGGCATGTGTGTATTCTGCAGAGGATAAGCTGGACGCAGTCGACGAACGCCCACCTAATCTGCGTGTAAACCCGCCCGGATGTCAAAGCATCCTCGACAGTTCCTCCGTCGTACCTACTACCGGCGATACCCTTTCTCTTTCTCTATTTCTCTCTTCCGCACTTTTCCACCCTTTTTAAAAGCAAAATTGCAGCAGGAGGAGTCCCGCATGGCGCACCCAATCGGGGATTGAGGGATAAATACTATTTCCGGTCCTTTTTCCGGATGGGATGCGGACATATTAAGCACACCCTGTCCCGAAGTTCATGCGCGTTGATGCGTAGCCTTTGTAGTTCGGAATTTTTGACGTCCGATTGGGAAAAAAAACCCAGGTAAAGGTAGAACGCGATAGAGCGGTTTGAAAATATATTTTTTCTCTTTTTTTTCCGACTTGCCATCGCGAATCACTCGACGCTATATTCATGGATGATGAGAGCAAAATAATTTTATCGGACCGCGTAAACGCACGTAGAAAACATTCGACATACTTTTGGATGGATGGATTACTTGCTATTGGACGAAAGTGTCGATCCGATTTCTGGAAGACGGATCCAACGCTCGTTTCTTTGGTTAGAACAAAATGTGGGCTATAAATCTTTGGCCAGCTTCGCGTATCGTTGCACGACGCCTTGACCAAATATTTTGCTCCTCGCGTAATGCCATGTTTTTTTTCTGATATTTTATGAAATCGCTGGAACGCGCATGGGCGCTATATAATATATCGAGAGGTCGGACGCGAACCGATGCATTGTGCGCGCTCTCGACAAATGCGCGTTATTTCCAGCTCGAAACGTCGAGTAGCCGGTGCTCATTTGGGTACTTTTACAGCAGGAAGGACGCGGTGTGTAATTCACGATGAATCCCTCGAAATCGGCGCCGATAAAAGCGTGCGCCATTAGGATGACTTCGAGTGGAAATTCTCGAAAGGATATTGCCTAGAGATATATAGGCGCGTACTTTCTCTTCGATTTCGGGGATGGATATTAATCATGTCGATTAGAGACAAACGACTAGCCCCAAAAGAGCGTTAGCAAATAAACGAGCAATCGACGTACGAATCGTCATCCACGAAAAACATTTATCGATCGTCGCAGTTTGTAGGGAAGTCGCGTTATTACGCGAATGAACATTTCCAAGCGTATATATGTAGGCTCCGTACCTGCGTTCTATCTCCACGAATGATTAAAAATCGTTGACTCGTCATTTTTTGCGAGTTTGCCATCGACGGTGCTTCATTATCCGAATGGATGCGCAATACGTTCTCGCTGAATTGGTCGGAGGGTAAACGGGGATTGGCGAATGTCCAAGGTATAGAAAATTATTCGGTACGATCGGTTATGCGCGTTACGCGCAATTCTTATCCCATTGCCTCTTTGTAGAAGTTTTAAGAGGCAAGGCCGTGCACGGCCAACAGTGCCGACCGAGACGTTTGAACTCGATAGTTTTTCTACGCGTACAATTCCGCCGAAGAGGTCCTCGTTCGACTATTGATACGGGCAATTATGCTCCTTGCTCGCCCTTCCTCTTCGTCCATCATACTCCAGTGGCACCGGTCGTTCAATGACGCAAAGCGATCCGGGCGGACTCGCCCTTTCGGCAAGATAAGTCGGTAAATTTGTCAGAAAAGTGGCTAGGGGAGTTCCTTTATTTTTCCGCCTCGGCACGACCCGGGAATCCAACCGATCGTTTCTCCCTCCGCGTTTTTCAGGCACATCCGGCCGATTAATCCCCGCCGCTCGGGAGCGCGCCGATGTTAAATCGCTTTAAATTGCTACGAATTACCCCGCCACCGAGGCTTCCTTCGTCTACTTCTATCTCCTCGCCTCTTCCCCTTGCCCTCTCCTTCCTTATCGACCTTAAAAGCAACATCCATCCTGGTTATTATTCTGGGGCTTCGCGACCTCTGGGCTCTCGAAAAGGGGGAGGGCGGGAACTTGCGATTTTTATTGGCGCGCATTAAGTCGCCGTGGCCGCGGCGCCTTAGCGCTAATGCCCACCGATTTACCCCCTCGTCGGGCTTTATCCGAATGAATATTAGCCGGGGGAGTACGCGCTCGACCATTTCTCGTCTATTAATTCACGCGGTTAAGAACCGGCAATTTCCTTCGTCGTTTTCCTCGCTATTCCTCCCTCGCGGGGATGAGAGAGGCGCTGGGCGCGGGAAAGCGGCCGGGCCGATTCGCAAGCTGTCGCCAAGGAAGATATGCGCTCCAAACGTCGGTATGTTAATCCGGAGGTTAGGTACGCTCCTCCTAGGCCGCAGAACCGGTCGCTGCTATCCACTGCGACGGCCCTTCGAAAATTTCATTGGGAAAGAGCATTTGGAAAAATAACGAAGACTCTCGAACTTCATCGCGGATAATTGAATTTTTCGGTGGGTCGCGCGGAAAATTTCGTAGTATAAAACAACGCGTTCGTACAATCGTGGATTATCGATTTACTTTTGTTTACCGACCGGGTTCCGATAATCTGGTAATACAGTCGAGCCTCTGGCTACGAATTAATTCGACCGCTATGAATTCCACGGCTATTCGCTTTATCAAACTATCGAGCGTTCTACGATCGATCGCGCAAGCTGCGGCAATGTTGAGGCGAAATTAATTCTAATCAACGGCCGGAAGTGTTGTGTTCCGGTTGGGTAATGTAACATCCACGCGTAATCGATGCTTAAGAACGTCTCATCCGTGAACCCAGGAAAGTCACGTGTGCTCTGCGTTTATATAATCGCAAACCGCATACCCAAACGATCGCAAACATCATCAAACTGCGTGCTCGGTCATTGCACGTCCCTGCGCTCACCGCAAACATCGGTTGATTTCGAGCTAACGATCGAATTAACTCGATCGGTCCGATTCGAGGAATGACGTTGAATAGTCTCATTAGTCGAAATTCAACTCTGTATCCGCAACCGCCTCCGAACATTCGGGCTCCGTCCAAACGTTGCGAAGTACAAAGATCCTTGTTGGGGATTTGTGGACGGCGTTGAACCGCGTCGAATCGTGTCTCGACTTCTGGCCTACCGTACCGAGCAACACCAATGGAGATGCAATCTGCGCGTTAAGGAGCTGCCATTGCCTTCCAGGGAATTGGCCACGTTGCATTGATGGACCGGCCAGTTAGCGCTGGACATTGAGACGAGATAATCGGATGCAAGTCCCGACTAATGCGCGTCCGTCTCACTGACGTTATCGCGGTAATCAACGTCGCGATCATCGTTAACTGGATCGACCCACGGCACGTCTCGCATCACCTCGGGTTTGCAAAGTGCGAATCTCGGCGCACTCGGCACTCGTACTTAATCGCGAAGCGAGAAATGTCGCGGCAGCTGCTATCGGACCGATCGACAAAGACTCTTATCGAATATCGTTATGCGCGAGTGAAGGAGTACGTTCGCGTAAAGTGATTCTCCGAATTATAGAGTTTTCGCCCTTGTCGGAAATTTCGGTCTCCATTAAATTTCCATTCGCGGATTCTGGACGATTCGACTTTTGTCCGATATAGCGATAGACGTGTCGAAAGTACAGTACTTTTAAGCGAGCGCTCGGAAATCTCTCGGAACGATCTGCAGGCGCGGTTTCGCTAGTACGACTGACTTTTGTTCTCTACGAAGTCCCAGCCGCAGCACCCGCATCTTCCACCGCGCTGCGTGGCAATGGCTCGATGATTATAACACAAAGCGGCTCGGGGCTCGCGCGTCTCTATAAATCGCGGGCCCTGCCTCTCCTCGCATAAAGCTCTCGCGTATACAGCAGAGTAATCGTGGAATATGGAGGGCTACGTGTAATTGCCATGATATACAGTGCGCGCGTTACGTCATCGTTCATCGAGTATAGCAAGCTCCAAGTTACTGCCCGCTTGATATTACGCCTAGACTCCGTGTTTGCCGGGTTTCGTTGTTGCTAGAGTACACCGAGCCGCTCCTTCGTAGACCGATATCCTCCTAGACGAGTATCGCGTCCAAGCTCGGCGATCCGTGCAGGGTGTTGTTTGGTATATGTCCTCGACATCGTGGGCAGACCTGAGCAGGCCCTACGGACTATTCCAGGGAAGTTTTCGCGTGGTATGTGTAAAATTATTAGGGAATTGGGACACTTGCGAAAGGAATACCCTACGGAACGTGTTGATCGAGCTGTTAATCCATTCGCTCCTTAAAGAGCAACGAAGTTCCTCGGATACGTTGATAAATATAGAACGTATAACGTAGAGTTTTTGGTACGAGGAAATAAGTACATCGCTTTGGGGGACTTACGTTCGCGAGTTAAATTCTCATTTTGCTGGGGAATGTCGCGGAAGAGGGGTGGAAAAATCGGGAATTAAGGGAGAATTCGGAGGACAATGAATCGGCCTAGAGTCGGTTTTCCCGTGCCGGACGCAGTCGGGATGCAAGGCGGAGGTAGAGAAACGGCGCGGCAACAAATTCGATATTTTGTCCGCGGAAAAGCCCGCGGATCAACGGCGTTCTGCTTCCATTACGGCGATATTAAATTTTCTATCCGTCGGAGTGAAATTACGGAGGCCACGGCGCTGGAATTCGTTTACCGCACTTCGTTTACCGCCTTCGGTATCCCGCAGCTCACGGAAATCCTAGGACTCTGCATGCGCAAAAACGCGAGTGCTCCTGGCTTATATTAGACTCTCGTAAACGTGACCGTTATTAACTCGCCCCTCAAGTTGTACGCGATAGTTCATTGCGAGACAAACTTTGATACTCCTACACGATGTTTGTACCACGTTTCTCGGTTTACTGCTCTTGGTTTTGATATCGATCGTCGAGGTTCCGCGGTTTCGGTCATACGGTTTAAGGTGGTTGCCAAACCGCGGAATATCTAGGATACGCCTCTAAGAAGAAAACGGTGTTGCGTAATTAAACCGAAACTTGACGATGAATGATAGAATTTTTACTGGCTACGATGCATAGTCGATATTCAAATAACGACCGCGATTGCGCGCTATCCGAGGAACGTATGAAACGATGAAAACTGTTAGAAAAGTTTTTTAATAAATTACGAAGCCCAAATCGGCGTTGATCGTTGCCGCAAGGAAGATAGTAGTCCACGTCCCGGTGTTGGCACGTTAACAAAGAGTGCCGGGTGACATATTGAATATGCAATATTTCGCATACATTGTGTGTTCAGCATATTCGACCAGGGAGATTTTCCCGTAACCCCCGTCTTCCGCAGGTTCTGACATAAACAAAAGCCCATTACGTAAACTGCATAGTGCAATAAAGTACCTTTCATGCTCCTCCCTGCCACGGTGACTCGCTTTTTCATGCTGATCGCTCGTAACGCGACTTTTCCTTCGCTGCCAGGAAGCCAGGGGAAAAAAGCTGCTGGTTAGAAAAGTACGAAGAATCCAAAAGCTTCGCGATATGGTTCCTTTTCGGGCCAAACGATGTACAGTTTCTTAAACCGTTTTCTTTACTTCACAGCTATCGTAGGAGCGTAAAGTTGCGCTAAGAATTATTGAAAAATTGGATAACCGTTGAACCTTTTAAAATAAATTTGATTACAAATTATTTTCCTAGTCACGGAAAAAACTCGTCGCATCGTGTAAGGATCGATTAAACATCGATTAAACCATTAGATGAACGAAGAGGTAGTCCAAGGTATATCTTGCAACAACCATGATGCGATAATGGTTACCGCGATTCATCCAGTTTTTCGTTCGATCAAGATTCTGTACTCAAAGTTAGCTGTGTTTTACGTCGTTATAGTATCAGTCCACGGAATCACGTGTCGGGTGTCGAAACTCACAGCTCCGTCACTTGAACCGCTGAGAAGCTTCTCTTAGGTTGTAGGACTGGCTGCTCGAAATGAAGACTCTCTCGAAGCTGCGCGACTTTCTTATTCATCGCGCGCTCTGTCGGGATAGGCGGCTTCCCTAACGAGATATGCATTATGTACCAGCTCCACCTTCGCTACGCGAGGCTGGAATTTTGGTGCGACGCGAGAAAGGAGGGAGAGAAACTCGCGAATCGTGTCCGGGAAATGTGCTCTCGAACGACGTGTCGGGACAACGCATGTCGAAATTCGACTCGTTTCAACGGCAGGCTTCCCTGGTTTCTTTGACTCTTAGCATTCACTTTGAAGTCACTTTGCGAGACCTGCTGTTTTAATTCGTCGGGCAAAGACCTTGGGAATTGTTTTTTAATGCAATGTGCGAAGCTAAACGTCGCGCTATGTTGAGTGAAATTAATTTAAAGTGCGCTTTGAAAAGAAAAAGAATTTTTCCTTGATGGAAAACAGAGTTTTTTTTTCTACCGTTGACAGATCGCTCGAGTGAGATTGTAATATTTAAGTTTGAAAAATGTCCAGCAGAGAGCGATTTAAAAATCGATGTCTCATACGGAAACCACACCTTGGAATGCCATCACCGCTTGCATCGGTACGTGCAGAATTGGCAAAGTATTCGCGTGCGTCGAATATGACGTTCACGGAACCAATGTACATACGCTGACAGACTCACGATTCGACGGTCACGATTCTTCTTTATTTCCTCCCCATGTTTCTTTCCCACTTTGCTTTTCTTGAGATCGACGGCACAGATGTCCGTATCTCGGCCGAATCTTTGGTTCGCGAGGCATCCTTCGATACGTTCCTAGGGACACCATTTCCAAACGGCGCATAAAGCACCGTCTGTCATGCGTTGTCGTGGCACCCGAGACCGACGCATAGAGAGACGATGATTTTCTTTCGTCTTTACCATATCGTTCTCTTTTTGCGGCAATAACTCATCGTTTTTCTAGATTTTCAGTAACGCGGCTGGAAGACAAAGTTAAAATGATTCTATCGCCGAAAGAAATTAGAATTAAAGAAATAAGTACGCCCGTAACATACGAGGTATTTAAATCGATTTTGTTTTGAAATGAAATTATTCCAGTGCCACCATTTACAATGAATTAATCCTTTTTGGACGAGGACTTTATCTTATCGAGATATGGCTCGGATGATCTAGGACAATCGCGAGCTCTTCCGTGGTCCAAGTAGTCAGAAAAACACACTGGGTCAATCGTTGAGAAAACGAGGTTAATGTCTTTCTCGTAAATTTCTCGAACAAATATTGCGAGCATCCTCTTGTCCAGGGAAGAACTGGAATGAAGATGAAGTGGGTAGGTCGTGAATTACGGACATCGTTGGGGAAATATATCGGGGAAGAACGTGCGTGAAGAGTGTCGAGGACACTGTGGACCTCGCGGTACTTTTATATCGAGGTAACGAGGGATCACTTTTTTACGTACGCTGCTCGCTGAAACCTTTACCCTCGCTCACGTAATCTCATTTCGATGGAGAAACGTTACTAAAAAAACATTGGTGCTCCGAACGAAATATTTAAAAATATTACAGATGTACGGCAAAGTTAATAATTTTCGAGGATACTCGTCTAAACGCGACTCTCGTCCACGCACATTACTCGTTCGTTGCTCATACTTTAAGCGTATACATATCTCTTCCCGTACATTAATCCCACTCGTCTTGCCCTTCCATCTTCGTTTCTCGCACGATTTCCAGAAAATACGTCGTTGACTAAATTTTTTATTACCCCACTGAAATTTCACACTCCGATTATTTTCCTGGAGCTCGTAAGCCGTACCACAACTTTCGCCCGTGCGAAAGGTCAGTTCGGCAATCCTTCGAACGACACGTCGAGGAGAATTACATGGAGAAGTCGAGGATCGGATTCCTGGGGGCGATCGATTTCGAGGCAACGACCGCCGCGATTAACAGCGTCTAGACGCAGCTCGCATTTTAAGAAGTCTATGGAAGTTTGGAAAAAAGTGTCGGCCGATAAGTCAAGTCGCTCGAAAGTTCCCACGAGGTCGCTCACGTCGGACCAAGCAGCCGCGGCGTAATTCTCTCGAACGGAGGCGCATTAAACGTAAATCAATTTCTTGCTCCGGTCGTGGGACGAATTTTGGAGCGCTCCGGGCAACGCCGAGTTTTTCTTCCCAACGAGGTTACCGCTGATTCGGCGGACACCGATACCGTAACCGGCGAACGTGAAGCTCCGACTAAAATGCGGTAATTAATTCCCCGTCACGTTCGGCTACGCGCCACTTGATATACACCGTGTGCCGGGATAAGTGAGAAATATTCCAGGGGTAACTTCGGCGCGTATAAATAATGCAACAAATTTGGATAAACGTATGGCATATTTGACTTTGTTGTCGGGCGTGTGGAACGCACCGTGGTAAAAGCGTTGATTCTGGGGAGACGAGATTCATCTTGAACGGGCCACGATCTCTCGATACTCGATCGTTGCGATGATAATCTTTGATATATTCCAATTGAAGGAAATTACAACGGTACGATTGCTCTTTTATTTAACCTATAGATCTCTTCTTTTCGATTAAAAAATATAAAAATGAACGCTGAATTATTTAAATACAATGCTAAAGTGGTTTAGGACATATCCAAACCCACCGACAACGTGGAAACTCTTCGTGAAAGAATGGAAGAAACTTTCCCGCAGTGCGAAGATGAAATAGTCGGATCCGGTTCTTCCCCGATCCAAGTTTCGCATCTAGACTTTTGATCTTGAGTAGTTTCCCTGGAATACCGAGTCGCTCCCCGGTACTTTACAACCTCCAGCTCTAACACGTTTGTCGTCGTGACGTTTGTCACTGGCTGTAAACCATCCCCTATGCACGTTGCGGTACACTCACCGAGCAATTAGATCCGTGTCGCAGGATGTACGCGGATAAGGGTCCTCTCTTTCGCTTCCATCGCGAAGTATGCGTAAACCGTAGCGCTCGCTAGAATCACTCTCGGCATTCAACGAAAACCACCTGAAACGGAAAGTCTAACGGCGAGAATTTGGATTTGGAATGAACGAGATAACGATGACTCCTCGGAGAATACGGTCCCGATGATATTGAAAGGCGTCTATGGTGTAAAAGCATTCCCGTTGTTCACGACCTTATCCGCGAAATTAGGTTTGCGACGCAACAACGTCACTCCGTTAATTAATGCAGCAGACCGCGTAGAAGCTGCATTATGCTACTGGTACCACGAAACTTTGCTTATTCCCCCAGGAAGCAACGCGTTACGTCCTGCACCCGGACGAAATTACGTTTCCGACAACGCGCACGTGTTTTAACGTCGTTACGGAAGAAACGCGGCGCAACTATCGCGGTTGTCTTTCAAGAACCGTTCTTTGAAGCTCGAGGTGGAGCGCAGCGCGAAGTAAACCTTTTTTCGCCTTTAGGACACTAATTATAGCTCAAAGGACACTTCAACGTTTCTCGTCGAATCATCGTCGAGAACGTCGCGTTGTTTCTCGCAACGATGGTTTTTCGATCGGTAGTTTATGTCCTCCGATCCACGATCCATAAAGTATATGTCGGATCCGATCGTACATCATCGTTTCCGAATGTATCGACGTTACGCGTCGGACAATCCGAGCTTTCATCTTTTCAACGCCGGAATACATTTTCCGTAGACAATACGCGAGACATAAATTAAACACGACCGCGGAGCATTCCCGCCCCTTTTAATTAGTCCTTCGTATTTTTGATCAATTCTATCGGAAAGCTCCGATTCGAGGTCGATGACCTACCGCGATACGCCAAGCTGCTTCTCGATAATTATAACCGGATTATAAATAATGCAAATGCATTGCGAAGGTATCGGTGTGGGAGGGGTGGAGGTGTGTTCCTTCGTCGGGCTTTTATTATTCAGCGAGGACGATAAATGGCCCTGCGGGCTATCGCCGTTGCCTCCCACATCGCGTCCCTACCACGCGAGGCGTGACCCTACAAATAAAATATCCCAGGGATTCGACGAGAGAGAAAGGCGGCCGCGAAAATTCCTCGTTCACAATGCCGCGCACATTTCGGGCAATTAGCAATTTCTATCTGCCGCGATTTCGGATTCGGGGAGAGAGGCGAGCGGGGAGAAGCGCGGAAATTTGGGAGAATTGAAAAATAAGTAAAACCTTCGTCGGCACGTTGTATGCGGGCATTTATCATGCGATTTGCTCGACGTAGCGCGATTCGTCGGAGTGGCTTGGTAAAAAGAGCGGCATAGAGAGATCCGTGGTAATGTGCCAGGACTGAGAAATAAGTGAAACGTCCGATAACGCGTTAAGAATGGGCATAGATTATTCGGCGATCGTTCGATGGGACGTGTCTCTCGTAATGGGGAATAATCTTTTTCCGCGCTCCAACGAGTTCATAATGTTCCGCGCATTCTGCGCGATTAGCAATTTTCCCCCGGTACATTTTCGAGAGACGGACAGCCGCAATTTGCTCGACGTAGCGCGATTCGTCACAGCGGCTTGGGAAAAAGCGCGGGACGGAGAGAACCATGGTAATCCGCGAGGACTGAAAAATAAGTGAAACGTCCGACAACGCGTTAAGAATGACCATCGATTATCCGAGGGTCATTCGACGGAACGAGCCTGCGGTAACGGGGGGTAATCTTTTTCGCTCGCGGGATGAAATTCGTCGGGGCGTACGTGCACGGGGGATTAATTCGCGAGGAGTGAAATTCGAGAAAGTGTTTACACGTTCGCCTGGGATCGTGGACGTTACGCGTTGAAAATTACAGCGAGCACGTCTGCGTCGCGAGGGAAAGCTTGTATCTGGATTTTGCGCACGCCCGTTTCGACCCTCGATTTTAAACGCCTCGCCAACGTAGTTGAGCGTGCGCTTTATTCCCTCTCGCTGTCAAAAACACCGCGTTTCATGAGGCGGACGAAACATGAATTAAAGGGAGAGAGAGAGAGAGGAAAAAAGACGGAGGACCAACTGGTTGAAATGAAAGCGTTTAGAATTAAAGCGAAGATGAGTAGAAGGGGGGACATAAAGTATACGGGTGTTACGGTGTACTGCCAAAGTGCAAAGCTCGATGGATGAAAGATTCTATAATGCGCCTTGATCAAGGGACGAAGCTTTGGCGAACTTTCGTCAAACCTTTCTCTCCTTTCTTTAAAAAATTCTTTTCCAAATTAATAATGATCGTAAACGTTCTTCGAGCGTTTCCTTTTTCGATAGAACTTTATCGCAACGGTAATGTAAAGTTAGGAAATATTATCGTTGAGGATCGCAACGTCGAGGTTCAGGACACTACGCGATTTCGCGTCAGGTATCCGTGTTTCGAAGGGGAAAAAAAACAAGCGGAGGAGGAGGATGTCGGGGAGGACGAAGGAGCACGCTCGAGAGGTCGTAGTTCGTCTTCGAAAATTCCCGGGCGACGTAATTCCGCTCGAGGGTAAGTTTCGAGGCTGGGTTTACGAGGAGCTTCTTTTCATTGGGCTAATACGCACGAAGGAGCGAAATGGGAGGTTCCCCCCGCGATCATCGTGATCATAAAGGAAAATGATTACGCCCATCCTGCGCCGGTGGCAGGGTGGTATTCGACGTTATCTCGCCGTTTATTACCTCTCGGCATGCTCGGCGCAATAGGTTTTATCTGCATAATATAAGCGCGGCTGGTGGGTTAAGCCCGAAAAAGGAAGGAACGAGGGCGAGGGGCTTTGGGCCGGCTGTCACGCTCGCGGACCGCCATTTGCGATGGCGCTAATCCGTGCAACTGCCGCGAAAATTCCACGAATTTTCGGCCATCGGCGCCCGACGTGCGTGGCACGCTTAAGCGGACTGTGCTTTCCGCCAGATTAGAAGATTAACCGTCGTTGAAGCCTTGTATCCGGAATATAACGCGCCGGATGAACGTCCGTAACACCATCTAATGCTCTTCCTACAAGTTGCGCGCTTATCCGAAGCACCAGCTTCGGTAGCGGGGAATCGCAGTCGAGAAGATACCGATCGCGGATTTCCTTCGGTGGAGATTTTGAATTTGCACCGAGTTTTCGGAGTTCCCGGTGAGAATCCTCGAAAGTGCCACCAGCTCGACGATATATTCGCGTCGGAAGCAAAAACCTTTGGAACGCGCTGTTTTGGTACAGTTCCCACTTGTCCAGCTTTTCCATGAATAACCTACGGGCCACAGTCAACTTCGGTTTTTGTCCCGTTAGAGGAATTACGGGGGGTTAAAGGGAAATTTTCTATTCCGGCATCTCCGGGAGAAAAAGTTGGGAAGCGATTGTTGGTCACGGAGGTAGAACTTTGCGGGTGGAAAATTTAAACGGATTAGAATAGGGGTATTTAGGCGGGGCCTCGCGAAAGTTGCGCGGTATGTCGACTCGTCGAGCTTTCTCCCGCGGTTTCCTCCGAGTTTCTCCGCATTTTCGCGTGTAAATAAGCATCCGCCTCTTTTCCCCCGAGACCGGCCTTCGAAAACGTTGCGTGGCAACACCGTCTCGAGTTCGCCCCGTGCCTTTTTCAGAAACGTTGCGCCACGCTGCCTTCGCTTCCTTCTACGCTCGATCGTCGCGAAAAGGAGGTCACTCGGCCGATTCAGGGAGGGCAACCGAGGGACTATGCCACGGCGATGAATGGATTCTTGGATTTTCAGGAAAAATACCGGCGTTCAGATCTCGGCCGTTGCTTCTGCGTCTTTCCTTACAATATGTACGTTGCAGATTGCCCGGCTTGGAGTCCGTTTTGAAGAAAATCCCGAGCTAAATCGGTTCGAGGTCCGAAAAGATACGAAAAAAACACCAAAAACTAAATCCAACGGATTGACCGAACACGGATACCTCCTTCGTTCTATCTACCGAAATCACGGCGTGGATTATGCGAAATAGCTCACAATTTTTTTTAATCGGTATGCAAAAAATGTATCCCCTTTCAGTACGAGGAGGAGACATCTTCGCTAAGGCGTCCACGATGTGCCTGACTTCCAACTCGTCCGGATGAGGGAGGAGCTGCGAGATCCGTCTGACGATATTCTCACGGACCAATATTGTGACAGGCAGTGCTCCGTTTGCAGGCGATCCTCCGGGTAAACATGGACGTCCGTTGTCAGCGTGACCATTGGGCCGCGTCTGGATGGAGCTTCGAGCAGTGGCGCTGGCCGAAAAATAACACCGCGTTTTAACCTCCCCTGTCGTTCGACAAAAATGGATCCATCGGATCGGAGATGAATCGCCGTACAGTGGTTCGCAACGCGGAAATTCTGGTGGTTAAATCGTCAACGCGTTTCTCACGGTTTTAACTCTAGATCGGTTACCGGTCACCTGAAAAACCGCGACACGCCATTTTTTGTACAGATCGACGAACGCTTTCCTAATTTAGCCACGATATCGGAGTTTCGAAGCACCGTGCGTCGATGAAGAGAACGGAGGAAGGGACGCCAAAGCGACGGGCATATCGAGCCGCGTGGCCTTCTTCCTTTAACGGCATGTCCCACTGCCAATTCTGTTTTTAATTAACTCGCGCGCACGCAGTCGGCCTGGCGCTGTTTGCAAAATAAAATGTCGCCATGGAAAAACTGTGGTTCCCGGTAATCCGAACCAGGACACCGATGCCATCCCGCTTTGGGACTCGTCGATGCCGTTGCAACATTGAACCGCGCTTTTCCCTAGTCTATTGTGCCGGCCGAGAACGCACATCGCAAAACTGCATTCGGCGACCGCGATTAAAAGCGGCTGGCCAGGCTCCAAAGAGATTTTCGCCCCGATGGAGAGTTTTTTGCGGCTCGTCACGTTACTCGCGCTCGTAATAACTCCACGAGGAATGACCTGTTCCTCGGAGGTATAGTATGCGATACCAAAACTCTGTCACGTCTCGATACCGCCATCCCATCGAGCTGGATCGTTTTGATCATTTTTATAGTCGAGTTTCCGTGAATAAACGTACGATACTTTGAACGGCCAGTCGTGGAGTTTTGTAACGAAAACGTTTGCTTATCCAATTCCCTTTGCCCTTCTTCCAACGGGGCACTCGTAGTGGGCCTAACAAAATTCATCGAGAGAAAATAAGCCACTTCGATATAACCCAAGACACTCGTTTCCTCAAATGTGATCCTCCTCGAGCAAAATCATACCCTCGTAAAGATAGGATTTTGCGCGTAACCTGAGATTTGTTGTAAATCTGAGCGTGCTTTTTGTGGGCCCTGCAACGTCGTCACGTCCGTCGTAATCGTCGCCAAGCGCGATCTCTCGGCTTATCCGCTTTAAGAGGGGCGAACTTCTCGAGCGAAGAAAGGGACTCGTGGCCCCGACCAGGTTGGCATCTTCGATCGAGGTTCATCGCATCCACGAACTCTTTCTCTCCTCGCGGTTTTCGCCTCCCGCGGCTAATCAGAGCCAGCCGCGAGGAAAGACGATCCGCGACGCGGCTCACGTAGGCGAAGTCAATCCGTTGGATTTGCGGAAGCACGCGCCACACCGATGCCGCTGTTTCAAATCTTCGGCAATTCCCCGGCTTCCCACCTTCCGAGGAGAAGAATCTCTCGAGATCCTTTGTCGAACCTCGCGCCTCCCGAATGCCGAAGCTTCTCGCCGCGTTTTCCCGCAGGTCGGATTTGCGCGATTAAGGTTCGCCCAGACAGGTTTGCGTCTCGGATAAAAGACGCGATCGGCTCTCCTCGTTTATAGAGACGTGAATCTCGCGGTAAAAGCGGATATTTGCCATTTGATACGATGATTTTTTTTATTCGTACTCGATAATAGAGTTAATCTAGAATCGATCCTGGGATTAATGTGCGATTTACGAATTCTAGGCTCGCCGAGAGAGGGGGAGGGGTGGGGGGCACTGTGGTGGATAAAACGAATTAAAAGCGACGATCGAAGTAAAACGAGGGGGACTTTTGGATGACGGCCGCGCTTTGGGGACGTGCATCGTCGATTTGCATATGGGTGTGTCACGTGTCAGCTGCACCGAATCGAGTTTGAGAAGTAAATGAATCGAACTGATTGGCCCCGGTGCAAAATGCGCATTACCGCCTGCTAAATTTCATTTTACGATATTCGAGACGGGATCGAAGGGTGTCGCCGTGAGTCACGATGCATAGGACGCGACGCGTCGGATTCCTCGAAGGACTCAAAATCTAAAAATTCTTCTACCGCAGCTGCGCGCTAATACGAGCTTTGCTCGATATAAATGAAGAGATTAAGGCTTTCACGGGGTATGGATATTATAGGATTTTTAACAATACACTCGCGCTGGAGATTCCGCGCATTTCGCGAAACGTATACAACCGCGCTTGTAAACGGCCATATGGTACCACGTTGCATATTACGATTTTGATAAACAAAGGGGGTTTTGTCGGTAATACGACAAACAATGATGGAATAAAAATGAACCGACCAGTTTTATTTTTTCCAGCTGCGACGCGTTGTTTACGCATTCACGATCTTAACGACAACTCTGTATTTTTGCAAGCCTAATGCGTTTGATACTCGATATCATTTTAACGCTTTATACGTTCGAGTAAATATCAAACGTATAAATATCGATGCACTCGATCGATCGTATTTTATCGTGGATACCGATACGACGGCGTTTTAGTGCCATACCTAAAACTGGTAATATCCAGACACCGTGAATCAGAGTAAAACGTTACGCTCGAACAAAACGGCATTAATCTCTGTCCGCAAGAAGCTGAATATTAATCGGGCACAAAGCGTAGGAAACAGTGCTAAATGCGAAGGCAAAGAGCCAAGCGCATTACCGAAAACGTTCTAGCGCGAAGTAGACTGTGAAAATTTAATTGTTCCGCATCGTGTAAGACATTTTGATGAAACGTAATCGTGTATCTTTTTTAATTCCGCGGATAACGCTCGGAAATTGAAATTCCAGCAAATAAGGAGCAACGTTCGTTCAAAACTACGAAACGGACAAAATCGGCGGATACTTCTTTATTTCCGGCGTAAAGGAACATACCGGAGCCATATCGATCCCCGTTCGATTACGCGGGACGAAACAAAAACTGCGGGAGAATAAAGGAAAACGACCGATGGTGGTTCGGAAAAACACCGATTTATCGTCGCTCGCCGTTTGATGTTGTTTCGCGAGAGCAAAAGGAGGATCTGGCGCCGATGTGTTTCAACGAATCCTCGTGTTTCATTACGCGCGGCTAGGATCGCTCCTTCGCTTCGAAGCCGCGGCCCAGGTTTAATCCGCAAGCGTTAGGCGCGCAATGAACGGGTTATGGCGGTTTTTTAAGGCCCACGGATCTGGGATAATACGTAGCGCCGATTGAACGATTTCATCCGGCCGACGCACCGGCCCTATTCGTTTTTGTCTTCGCGCTGAAATACCCTCCATTCAATGTCGCGGCACCGGCGCTCGTTCGATCTATCGACCCGCCTCGACCTATTCACGGCCTCTCGCGCCGCCGTTTTCCCTTTTTCATTTCGCTCTTTCAGCCTCCGCGAGAAAGGTCTTCGGCGCCAGGACGTCTTCTTCGTTTTATCGGAACGTCGATGAATCCTTGGCTCTCGGAGAAGCCCGTGGAAGTACTATGAATTGTGTTATTTTTCAACCGCGGATTATACGCGCTGAGACGTTTTCTTATTCGTCCGTTGCTTTGACTATACAGATGCACGAGGATCGACTTTGAGGATGTTAACGACGACGAGGGGGGCGGAAGTAGCGTGCGATGGAAATACATCGTGGATTTAGTAGAAGTATGCGGAATGAGTGCGATATGTATAATTTATGCAGTTCACGTAAGTCGCGGAGTTATTCCCCGCGGTCGTATACCGAAAAGGAGTACAATTGGGATAATCTACCTTTTTCGATTACCGGCGGATAGCCTGTGTGTCGTTAGCCGGGATAATCGTGGGTTTAATGTACTCGAAGATCGAACGAGAGGCCAGACCGGTCGTCCTTCTTTATTCGAGCGATGTTCTCCTGCAAACGCTACTCCGTCCTCTCCACTCTCCTCCGCGTTATCCTCCCCTTCGTATTCTTGCTCTCTCGCAGCGCGCATCCCTCGCGACTCTTCTTCCATTCCCCACGATCCGCTTAACCCCAGTGTTATCCTCCTCCCGGCGCGTATTACGGAATTCTTTCTCGCGCTCTTCCACGCTGGAGCCAGGCGACCCTGCGTCTTCCTCTATCCCGATTCCTCTCTTTCCTCCTCGCATCTAAAATATTCAACGTCCGCCTACTCCTACTCCGACCGAAACTAACGGATATGGCGCGAACGACGAACCATCGGGAAACTTTCATTCTACCGCGAATAATCGAGTGATCGGAAAGACTGTATATAGAGAGCTAGAAGTTCCACGCTCGTCTACTCCCAACGCGAACTTCCTCATCGAGGAAGTTCATAGAGAACGGCGTGTAAAAGTTAGAAATACTATGAGCTACGAAATATTTCGCGATTGCAAGGAATCCTTTGACCATCCATTTTCTACCCGATCGACCGTCGTTTTACCCACGATTTAGAGATCGTCGTAAATAGTAAAAAGCAAATCCCTATTAATTCTAGCCATTCTCCTCTCGGGTCTTTTTATAATATAACATTACACGAGGATCGAGGATAAGCACGAACAAAGGCTGGCCGGTGCGATGGCGTTCGAGCTATACATCATGTCGGGTTATCGTGGAGTTTCTAGGTGCAAAAAAGAATTCTTTTGAAAGCACGGCTCGGCCCGGAGCCAATGTCGCGCGCAGCCCTTCTTCGAAGTTGCCGCTGACTTTCCGTTTTAGGCTGCCGTCTATACAAACATTGATTAGGACATTGAATACCGGAGGCACGTCGCGAAGGGAGAGCAGGAGACACTGTAGGAGCATTTAGCTCTTACCGGGGTGCGCCTGGTCGACGGAGGGGAAGGGGAGGACGTCATTAGGGAACAAAAGCTGCCCGGTGTAATTTACGTCGCGTCCGATCGGCCAGTGCAGCCACCGGTGCGTTTAAAAAGCCTCGCACGAACCTCGCCCGTTTCTATTCAACGCCCAGGACGAGAAATCTACCGTCTTTGCCACATCGAACCTCCGGAGTTCGTGAATTTTGGTGCGGCTCTCCATTTATCCGGACATAGATTTGTAGACCGCTGGAAATTATTTCGCATGCCAGGTTTACTTTACGATCGAACGTACCTTCCGCCCGATCGTTGGAAATTGAGTAAATATTTATATTTTTAGCGAAATATTTTTAATCGCTCACGAGCGTTACAAATATTTTTCGTGTTTTGCTTATCCAATTTACCCGATTGTTTTTCCAAAGTGCTTCTCTCCATGGCCATAGCGTGGATATTTAAAGAGGTTCGAAAACGTTGGAAGAAACATGGGCGAGGAATGAACGGATGTGTTTTTAAATTTCATCCGCGGGCGTGTCTTGAAAGTGGGATAGCTTGTTTGCTTTCTTTTCAGCCGCTACCAAGGAGATCGCTTACAACGAAGCCTACCGCTCAAAGTGGCTCTTGGGCGGTCCGGGCTATGGTATTTATATGTACTACGTCCGGAGGTGATTAATAGGGTTCACACCCTCTTTGCCGATGATTCAAATTTGATCGTCGAACATTGTTTAATGGCGCAATTATTTACGTATAAAGCGTACAAAGTCCGTAATGTATTCGATGAATATGGTGCACGAAAGTAACGGGCGTCCATAATCCTCCTGAAATCCGTCGCGTTACGACGAAATCTTCTGCAAGCCGTGCCATCTGTTCTTTTTCTTTTTTCTCTCGAAGTTTAAACCGAAGCCTATTTGGCGGTCGTAAATTCCGAGTCAACCGATACGGAGGGTAGATGCATTTGTATGCAAACGTGGTATCCCGATACGGAGGTTAATCGATTTCCGGGCGAAATGCAGCCGCCACTTCTCCGTCTAGGGAAAGGAAGGTACGAAGGCGGTCCGGGACGTAAAATATTCGGATATTTTACGGATTTTGCACTCCAAACTCACCCTCTTGCCCTTCAAATTCATCCTCTCGCAAATCCAGTTCACCCTCCTGAAAATCAAGTTTCCTTTTTTTATTCGAAAAGTATTCTCAAAAATTGAATACCGTCTCGGTAATAATCGTCGCTTGAAAACGTGTTCCGAAAATTGAATATTGTAATTCAATTGAAAATGGAAAATTGAATATTGAAAAAAAAAATGTTCCCTCGGGATGATAATTTTCAATCGGATAATCGTACGTTGTCGAAGTATTTGATCCGCAAAAGGGCGAATTTGGAGTGCAAAGCCTGTGTCGAGACGCGCTTACGCCATGAGAAGATCCCCGCCGATTTGGCTGCCAGAAATTCGTAGAAGGGAATTGGGTCGATTCCGCGCGAACTCGCTGGCCGGTTTATTAGTACGGTCTAACCTTCGTCTTCTGCCCTGCCGGCGGTAGGCATAAATCTAGGTTGGGATATTAATACCATTAATATGGGCAGTCGCTATTAACGCGGTCTCGCGTGTATCGGTACGTCCGTCGCCTCGGAATGAAAAAAAAGCCTCGAGGCCACCCTCCTCCGGTTTCGCCCCCACGACGAGAGGCCGGTCGTTCCAACTGGAATTCTACCTTCAGCGCTAATTTTCCACCCTCGATGCGCCTACTCCCGCGAGATGACCAGTATCGTTCGACATTTTCCGGACGCTTGCACGGTGTCGCTTAAATGTCTTACAGAGATTCCGCTATTATCGAAAAATTTAAGAAATACGTATCGAACGAATAAGATCGTCGGACGTACGATATAAAAGTAATGATACATTTGCCCTCAATTTGCTAACTATACCCAACGTAATAACTCTGTTAATATTATCACGATTATATTTATTAAATCGGTATATTAAATAGAAGGGTTTGCAAACCAGGCATTTTTAATTTCCGCCAAATTGAATACAATCCTGTCGCGCATTTCGATACAAAATTTATCCGCGTGCTTCTATACCTTCCGAACGAACGTATTCGACGCGATTGATTTACGCGAATATAGCTAAAGCGCGATGGACAATTCCAGCATAATACCCGAAGCGCGAAACATTGAATAAATCGTAATGCGTGGATTAAACGACGATGCGCTAGGCCGGAGAAGGGAAAGGGGGTAGATACTCAATAAGGAGAGAAATAAATATCAACGTCCAATGGCGTTCGAAGCTCCGCTTCGATGGGAATAAAATTCCAGGCCGACATGTGCACGAAACGCGCGATCGGGACAATTAAGCCGTAAATAATTTTTAATGCTTCGTGACATCGGCCCGCGTTTCCTGGTGATGCGAACGTTGAATAATGCAGATCGGTAATTTTAGGCTGCACCGGCAGCCTGGCGGCCGGGATTTGTTTCGAGCCGCTTTAAGGTGCCATCCACGCGTATCGTAGTACGCGAGTGGCAGTCGGCCAGATACCATTGTTTCCATTGAAAACTGCCGCGACCCACGCGCCCGTTTTTATCGCACCGCCTTCTACGATAAACGCGCAAAGCGCCGGAAGGATTTTTGCCAGCTCGGGATAGGTTTCTCCGCGTCTGCTGGGTCGCCCGATCGGCGATTATGCGGGTTAATTCGGGCGATTGAGCAACCAGGGGCGCGTGCTGGCCGCTTGGAGGCCGCGGACAAGCTTGGATGAAATCAAGAGGAGACCATGCCGACGATATTAATATCGCCTGTTTACACCCGCGAGAATGCGCGATCCTCGATTTGCGGGTGGATTACTCTCCGGGCTTCCCTACTTGCGGAGAAAGTCGGCGAAAAGTTTCTTGAGAAATCTGAAAAAAAATCAAAATACGTACTCCGCGCAACAAAGAAAATAGGATTATTGCGAAGGTCGTACCGTTTCAGCGAAGAAACGTCAAAGTCAAATCCAAACTTTGTTATGATAAAGCATTTCACGCGTTATGCGTCCGGTCATTTCGAACGACGTACCAGAATTTCGAGCACTTTTATCGCAATGTTCTAATTACGGATTTGATGTCCCTCGACGTATATTAACCACAATGGTCTTTCGATATCGTTCGGCCATTACTGCTGTTTATGAAAAATAATGCCCTACATCGGAGGACTCGTTAAGCCGACGCATAATGGTTGATGCAATCGGTAGAAATGCAATAACGTTGATACCGCTAATAATCGGTTAAGCGTTTACGATAAGGATAATTTATTACAACGCGCCCGCTGGTATATACGCGGCTACTTATCGGGCACGCAGCAGAACGCGGAGACGCGCATGTTTCGTAATACGAGATTAACGACCTGGGAGCTATAATCGACGTGTCTCTCTTACTTTGCCCCGTTATACGCGCCTCGCGTTAATTCCGCTCGATCACCTGTGCCGTATATGAGATAATTTAGTATCTCCATCGGGAAAAACGCGGCTTATTTCGAGCCTCAGCGCGGCACGACCAAGATCGTCGCTTTCTCTACACATTGAGAACGTATCGTGCTTAAATAACTTTGAGATATCGATCGGCGGTCGACCAAAGAAACTCTTTGCCGGTAAAAATTGTTAATACGAAAAGTAGAGGGATCGCGCGAAATGGAAGGAAAACGATACGAAGTGCCATTCTTTTGATATCGTTTACGTTTACGGCAAGTGCTTACGAGCGCAAAGTTCTAAAAGCTTTGAACTCGAAAGGTCTAAAGCGGATTCTCTTTCTCTCGCTACTCTTTCCCGGAGATCGGAACTCAGACTCTCCGTGGCTGCCCGAGCACCTAATAAATTTCTCCGAAATTGTCTGTGGCCCTAAATAAAGAACTTTGTTTATCATCTCCGGCGGTGAATCCACTTGACGAGAAAGGAATTGAATGCACGTAGCGGAAGTGGCCGCGACTCTTCGACCGACCGAGGGCTGCCGCAAAGCGAGAAACGTTCTAATTCTAGTTGAACAAAAGTAATAATTTTCAACCCCTCGAAAATACATTTAATCAGCGAAGTATATTAATAAATATACGGAAAAAAGCCATTCTAGTAATTATGCCAGCCATTTCCATTTTTATCCATCGCTATACGTTACTCGGTAAGAAAACGCTCTGAAATTTCAATATATGCTAATGGCTAATTTCTGAACTTTTGTACCGTGCATAGCAAAATGGAAGATAAGCAAATGTAAAGCTAATTCATATTCTCTCTTTTCTCTTTAAAATTAAAATGAGGCTGTAAACAGAACGAGTCTACGATTAAAAACGTACTTTCGTAATTAAGAAAGAAATAAAGTAAAGTCGTACTTTGACTCGAGCATTCGCGAGTCTTAATTTTTCCGTATACCTTTTCCGTACAAATTACTCAACGACGTCGAAAAAAAAAATCAACCGCCACGACCGGCTGCGCGGTGAGAAATTCTTAAATTTCATTCGCGCCAGCTCCTCCCAAAAAAGGTCGTTCTACGTATGGTTAACGAAATTAAGGAAAAAGATGCGGATCTCGCAATTACATAGATCAGTCTCGCATCGATTCGGTATTATACTTAAATAATTTAGCAATTTTTTCTTCGTCCACTTCTTAAAGATAAGAAACGTGTACGTTAAAAACATGATGCAACCATAGAGTATCGACAGATCCTAACGTATTCGGCAGTAATTTTCTTCATCTGGAATCAAGACTTTTAGCACTGTGCGTCTACGGGCTTCCGCCGGAATCTCGTCAAGAGCCAATCTCGCGGAACAATGTCAATTCCGTGGAAAGACTCTGCGTCGTTAGCCGCTCGAAGTCGTTCGACAAAGACGAGGGGAGGCCGCTGCTCGGTCCGGCCTCGAATCGAGGCCGGCCGGGAGCGCGCAGAGTCGCGCACAAAGGCAATCGAGTAATTTGCAGCACCCGCCGACAAACATTCTCGCCGATTGCCCGCGGATTGTTCCCGCCTGGTTACCTCCCGGTTAAACATCCTGCACTTTTGTCAACGTGGCTTAATCGAGCCAGCCTCTGCTTTTACCTCGAACGCTCCTCTCGCTTCTAACGTCCAGCGTCCTGCCGCGAGAATATTACAAGCACGCCGTGAAGGAAGACACGATAAAAAGTTTCTCGGTTCTTTGGGTCTTTCTCTCTTTTAATTTCAGTTCGCGTCTACGCGTTTAAGAGCAGTATTACGAGAAGGGGATCCGTGGAAGAAAAAATGGAGGAACGCCCGATCTGGGGACGAGTTTCGCTCGTGACGTCTCCAGAAAAGAAGATGCACGAGCGAGAAAATCCTGGAACGGAACGTTCGCGTGGATCGACGAACGTGCCTGGCTGGAGATTCGGCCGTGCGTCTCGCCGACGAAGGGGAACAGAAGTTGGCGCGGAGTGCCTCCCGCATTCGAGCCTGCGTCCGGAAGTTTCCTCCCGGAAGCGGAATGCTGGCCCGACGGAAATTACGCTGCTGCCCGACATTTTCCACCCACCGCGTTCGTATTGTAATCACCGCCGACGGTGGCCCTTTTCTCCTTTTTTGCGTTCGCGTGCCTCCAGAGGGGAGTACAAAATTGGACATCGAAAGCATATGACGGCACTTTTGACCGTTGAATTTTTCGCGATAGCTCCGAGTCGTGGCCAGATCGCCATCCGTGTGATTTTATTCTCATTCTCTTATTTGCTAACCGTTTTGCAGACGGTTCGGAAAAAGCTAAATGCGGGAATTACCGAGTACGATTTTCTTCCTGGTCGATCAAATCGAACGACGCGCGTTCGATCGTGAATTAATTTGCGAGAAATATACGCGTGTGCATCGCGAGCGTGGAAAAAAAAAAGGGGGATTCGCGAAGGTATCGCGAGTAAAATTCCAAGAAACACGAATCGTCGGGTAATGTACGAACAAAGACTCGGCGCAAGGCGACCGTTGACAAGACGAAAATTTTCAATTTTAAACGACCGCAGCGGTCGGCACCATCGGTAGCCTTACCGAGGCTATATAAGGGTGCGCGGACGGACAGAAATCACTCTTCGCGATCCCGGCGAAGAGTCAACACCTCTTCCTTTACTCGCTTATCGTATTTTTGTGTGTGTCTTACCCCTCCCTTGCCCCCTTGTACCGATTTAACTCGCTTTTACCGATTTTCATATTGACCGACATATCAATAACCTGCTTTTCCCTCGACTAGCTTTCAGGTTTGGTACCGAAGAGAGAAGAATCAAGAACGAAGAACGAAGCTAGTATTAAGTTCTTAGCATTAACTATACATTAAGATGTACGTATGGAGGGATGGACGGATGAATCTAGTTTAAGGCGTGGTATGCGAGGTTTCAAACGTAAGCGGTGCAATTCTCTTTAACTTTCGAGTCTCGTTCGTCTTGCGCTCCATTTGTCGGAGCATAGAGTCCCGAATTCTTTCAGGGGCCCAGCGGTCGATCTTGCGGTGCGCTCGCCGTCCCCCGACGGTTTCGGGAGGTCATGTTCAGGGGAGCGGCGTCGCAGGGTTGGCTCAGTCACGCCTGACCCAGCGTGCTCTTCGCCTGGTTTACCGCTCTCAGCCGTGGCCTCCCTCGGTCGCCGTGCGTTGAGGACCGCGAGTACCCGCGAGAACCCCTGGTGCCCTTGGTAAGAATTTGCCGCGTCGCGATGTTCTCCTTTCCTCTCTTTACTCGTTCCCCTTTCGTTCTTTTGTCACTGCTTACGCCTTTGAAAATTGGACGAACGATCGAGTGGATCGAATGCTTGGCGTATTCTCGTAAGACGGAACGAGTGGATTTAGTTTGGTTAAGGAATGAGTGCGTGCGTAGAACGGTGGGTGGGTGGGGGGTCTCTGGTCGCGGCAACCTCCACGTGGTGAGACCCGGGCAATCGGTGTTCCTCGCGATCGAAGTACGTTCTCGATATCGCGAGGAATAGCGAGCTAATAGCCGCGAAACTTTGTAAAATTTACTTGTATATATTTGTTAAGTACGAACACTGTATATAGAGTTGAGAATTACCGAGCGATAAATTCCTGGCGAATTACAGGCGAAAGACATAGACCTGTAGAAAGTTTGGTTAATGCGGATTATTGGAAAGTTTGGTCCTGCACGCGGATTATCCGATATTCGTTGGCAGGTCAGAGAATACGGCTAACGTGCTTTGCGAATCGTGAATGCTATTCGGGCGTAATCCGGTTTTGAGAAAAAATACACATGGGCATCGTGGAACTGCTACGTAGGTGAACGAACCGTGCTGTTCGACAGGACAAGCATTTTCGTATTAATCATCGAAGACAGCGATGCCGGTAATACGGTATGCCGAGAGAACAAGCGAATCGATCTCATAACGTACTTGCTCCGGTATAACATCCGGTATAAATGAACCAAGGCATTGTACCGTTACGTAATAAATCACCACTTTGCCTTCGTTACGGTCTACCCGCTTACTTAGAATAAACCATTTTGTCCCCTTTGTCTTTACAATGGTACTACATTGCCTTGGACGTATCGGTATTTCTATCCTTGCAACGACTTAAAGTAGAATCGCGGCATTTAGAGGGTTATTAAGCCGCGTTTAATAAAATTGAATTCCGATCACCAATAGCCCCCTTTTGTTTTCATACTCTCTCGCTTCATCGTACGGTCGGTCAATGAATTTGAAAGAGCGTCGTTGTAATTCTCTCGAGCTATGCGAAGCGTATGGAAAATAATGACTTTCCATTACACGTGGGTTGCGCCAAGCGAAGCATAGAAGGGCTCTCGGAGTTTAACTTTGAATATTCGTCATCGATCCTCGAGGTAAAATTCCGGGAGCAAAGTTTCGTCGATCAGGGCGCTCGTTAGCAGCGACGTTACTCGTATATCGGTATCACCCGACGGCAAGAGATATTTATAAGAGCGCCATTTTTCAGGAAACCTCGCACGCGGAAAATCCACTTTCGGTTCTCCCACGTACCCGCCCCATCCCTGCCTCTCGAGTGCTGCAAACACGAAGGACCTGCCTCCATATTTCTTTGAAATTGCCTGGCAGCAAGTCCGCTTAAATTTTCCTCCAGGCCCGTTTATGCGCTTAAAATAGTTTTTGTCCTTCGAAGCGTCGCCCGTACGCGCCGTTCCTTCCGCTTTTGGCATTCTTCTTCCTTTTGCGCGACGTCACCTCCGCCCCCACCCCCACCCCCACCCCGGCCTTTGTCCTCGTTCGACCCACTGACAATTTTCAGCTTCAAACGAGCCTCGCACTTATCAGATCCGACGTCGTTTTTCCGCGTCGCGAACTGCGAGGACACTTTGCGCAATCGATTTTCATTCTTTTGATCGTTCGACTGTTCCTACGAACGCGACGGTCTATGTCTTGTCGTAATAAATAAGTCACGAGTTCCAAGAGTCGCCGCTGCAGGGCCGGCCTCTGTGCGCGAGGATATCCATTTTACGCTGGATTTATTCCCTCTGTCGAGATATCGCTAAAATACCCCGAATTGTTTTTCCCGGACGATACGGTGTATATGCGGTTAATTAATGCTTACCGAAAATTCCTGAAATTGGCCGCGCAAACGTATCAGCGAGTCAACGCGTTTACGAGATTTCCGATTTGGACAGCACGCTGCTTTAATTCCTGTCGCGGTTTACCGAAATGAGATACTACAAAATAGCTTCCCAGCGCATTTGGAAATCATTTCGGCGTCGCTCTTTTCACCGGAGACTTTAGGAATTCTGTCGATCGACGATCGCACGAAAGACGCGAAGGAGGAGGGCGGAGGAAATTTTGGCGGTTTATTGGTTCTGCATTGCAGTGTTTGGTGGGTTAAGTAGCCGCAACACTTGCCGTTATTCAGGAGTCTGGCGCGAGACGGTACGGAGTAGGTGTTTATGCCGAACCTCGTGCCGAGGAGCACCCGAATCCTCTCGTGCATTGTAAATAAGTAATCGTGCGAGTAGGCAAGCCCCTGAACTACCGAATGCAATCCGAGGACGTACCGGCTTTCCTTCTATTTGGAGAAAAGCCGGCGGAAGTAACGCGTCCCCGAGGCTTCGTGTAAAATCCAATTTCCTCGATGAGCGTCGCGGTACGTATACCTAATTGGGAAGCTATCGCGTTCGCGTGTTTGGCCTCGCTAAATCGAAGCCTCGCTCTTCCGAGGGCGCCGCTCCATTTGTGATTTCCATAGATCGCGGATTTTGCATCTCGAGTACAGATCCATCGGCGTTGATCGGTAAATACTTCCCTTTGGTTTAAACCGTCAAGTCGTAAACTCGATGCCCGTTTGAACGACACCATACTTTTTTCCCAAACTCTCCTTTTCGATCGTTTCGATCGTTTCGATCGTGGTATATCGCCCGGTGCCTCATCGAGCGGCGGGCGTAGGTCTCGCCCGATTTTCTCGTCCGGATAGAATTCGGTCTATCCGCCGGAACAATTCCAACGAGGAATGATAACCTGGCCGCGGGAGAAAAACTCGGCTGCGACGGCGGACGCCTATTAATCGTAAGGATTTTATCTGCTGCCGACGCAGCAAAACGACGCTCCCTCGTGCCCGGATCCTCGCCTCGGCTCGCCAGGGATTCGATAATGTGTCCAAAGGAAAATTCTCCACCCCCGGTCCGGAAATATCCCGGCCCCGAGCCTTTTTCCTTCTTCGCTGCCACCTCGTTCGCCCTGGCCGAACGAGCCTACGGCGAGATGCGCTCCTCGCGAATCATTGCCTCTCATCTATAACCGCAGGAATGCGTTTGTTGCTAAACCAAATGCGCATTAATTAAACGTCGATAAGCAAAATGCGAAACGGTGTGCTTAATTGATGGGCAAATTTATGGCGTACGTTACTAAAAGCACGAGAGGTTACGCGTTGCCCAAAATTGCATTGGATCGTATCCCGTGGATATGCTTTTGGAAAATTTCATTCTGCCGGAAAATGCTCGGAGACCTCGCGTGAAAATTCGTTGAAATTAGAGAGCGTTATTTTCTTTTTTACGCTTTTTTAGGTTAACGCTTTATTAGGTGCTCATCGGCGCGATCGAAACGATTATGATCGTAATTATCGTCAAACACGGGTGATGGATACGCAGCCGTGCAGCGAACCAATCCTGCGCATCCAACTATTCCCGATTGATTGCTTTCCCTGGGATTTTCTTACGGCGGAGTATGATTAACGACGCCCTGGTCTGAAATTTTTTATTAACTTCGTTAAACTCCGATCGTGGCGAAGTAGACGGCCGTGTTTTATATCGGAAAATTGCAAGTCGATAATGAAGTTTGGCCAAGTTTTCTTCGGGGTATCGAGCCCTCGAACGATTACCTCTTGGCGCCTCGCTATCCAAACGGATTCCACGAGACGTATCGGGCGAAGAAAAAGTCCATCGGCTGAAATTTGTCCAAGAGTGTCTCCTTTGTTCGACGCGGACTATTGCGTCGTTGATTATTCTACAAGGCCTCAGCATTGACGCGTGCGATAAATGTTTTACGCGTCTGGCTATGGTGTAGCCTTATTTCATAACGGCCGGCGAAATTCTGTCATAATGCGTTATTACCATAGACGGCAAGTCGACGCGCATAAGCGCCGTTGGCCCTTTGTGCACCGAGATTCACTTTTCGCCATATTGAAATGCTTAACGTCGCCCCTAACGTGTGCTACGTCTTGCACCTCTGAGAAAAATGCGAGCCTTTGGAGGATCGAAGGTCCGCGAAGGAATTTGGAAAAATGTCGTTGATCGTACGGAATGAATTATTACTTATTCTACACCAAGGACAATTAATCTATCATAGGTTCCAAAGCAAAATCCTTACAAGCGAATCAAGAAGGATCAAGAAGGAATAATTCCCGTGGTCGATCCGATGGAAAGACCGAAGAGACTTCGCCAGAAGGATTCGACGAAACAAAAACTATGATAAACGATATGAGAATTTACAAAATAATTCACCTAGATGATTACGACGTTTAATAGAGTTTGTTCGCTCTTGAAATTTGTAAACGAGACATTAAGCGAAAACGATGACGTGCGCACGATGATTACTTTTCGACCGGTGCTTTTTTGCTCCTCGCGGACAACTTCATTATCTCGAAGAAGTGCGCCTTCAGCGACGAGCAATGGCCATTGCGATAAATTAAGCCTCGTGATAGAAAAGCGGCGCGGAAAGCGGGACGAGCGCGAGGATGGCAGTTACCATAGAGAAAAACTCTCTCGAGCGAGGTTCGTTTCCCTGCGGGAATCCACGGGCGTCGAAATGATTTACAGCCGTATTTGTCGAACGTAAGAAAGTGCATCGACGATGCTTTCGGCCAAACGGGATAACGTCTTTGATCGCGAATCGGCATTCGATCGATACGTTTGTATCCTTTAAGGGGGAGGGGGAGGGGTGGTATGAGAGGTTATCAGAGATCCTTCGAGAATGTTCGTGGAAACGAGAGCGATAAGGGACACGTCCAAATTATACAGCGGGTCTCTTTGCTCTGCCGAGCATCTCTATTCGCGAATCACAGATTTTTGACCCTACCCGGAGAACCTTGAATTTTATCTATGACTCTATAATTCGGTCTTCAAAAAAACCAAATGTGACGCAAAGGCCAAACTACGCACTAACAAAGCATAGCGTAGCCTCAGATTTATCGAAGCGAACATTTTTCAGGAAAACAAAATTTGGCGCGGCGATGAAACCGCACGCTACCAAAAGCTCGCAGAGGAATGAAATTTATCAGAGCGGATATTCCGGGCCGAGGGAAAATTCGGTACGGTGGTCAAGCTGAACGGTAAGAAAGCACATAGCGGGCATCAGTTTCATCGAAGCGAAGGTTCTCGCGCGAAAGGAAATTCGGCAGGCGGCCCATTCACGGCCGTTACTGCGCGCACCGAGGAACGACGGAAACTCCTGGCGAGGAAAAGTTTCTCGGTCGCGCCAAAGTTTCGCAGCGCGGTGAGAGCCTCGCCAAAGCGGAAATTTCGGAGATGCGGACACGTCCTTCGCCAAGACTCGTCCTCGTGACGGGGCGCTCCTTCCACGACTCTCAGAAGCGTCGGAAACACGAGGCCCGGGATCGCTTCGTCGCGAGGATGGAGATAACGAGCTGCGACGAAGCTACAGGCCGATAATGTGGGAGGACAAAGGAGGAGGGGGAGGCTGAGAAGGGAATGGAAGAGTGGTGTGGTAATGATCGATTTGTGTAAATGCGCGCGATCGTTATTTGAGATGGAAAAGGATCGAAGAGGCGAGCGAGGGCGTAGAGGGTCATCGAGTATAAGCGGAGCAACGTCGAAAGCTTCTTCAAAGAATTAGGAGTTTGCGATATTAGTTGAGAGAGAGGGAGAGAGAGAGAGGGAGCTTTTCCTTTCCCATCCAATACTCCTGACGCTATAGAGATCTTTCGATAACGTATTTACGCGAAGATACTCTCGAAAGAGGATTCTAAACTTGCATTACCTCCCACCCCCGCCCCTCCTCCTTTCTCTCCAGTGCGAGGAACCTCGAGGATTACACCGTTAATCCATATTTATCGCGAAAATACGCCTGAACATCGAAGTTCAACGTGCGAAATTATCGATTAACTGCATAAAAAAATGAGCGAATATGGAAACCAGTTGTCACCGCGAACGTGGCAAAATGATCGTAATGTCAAGGCTTTCGATGTACTCGTTCTACTTGCCACTGCGGGATAAATCGCTGGCTCATTCGTATACGTACGTCGTTTTCCACGTAGCGAGCAAGAACCAAGATGTTCCGAAATCGATATTGAGACAGTTTGTTTGTACTTTTCGTTACGCAATTTGAACGGAAGCAACTCGTAGTCGATCGATTCACGCCATTGTGTTAAAAACTAAAAATCCGCTATGCCCACATGGAATATTTTAACAAAAATTAGCCGGATATGGGATATGATATCAAAGAGCAGTTGGTTATCCGCAGAGTGCAACTTTGTCGGGATCAATGTGTCATCAGCGTCAATCGGATGATTTCGTTACGCTTTCCAGTAATGCAAAACCCCCGATGAAATGTCCCGCGAGAGTTTCTGCATAGATAATCTCGTTTTTTCCGCGAAATAAACATCGCGTATGCGCAAAAACCCATCTAATGAACAGGAACAATGTGCGTTCGAGCTTTACGCTTCGATAAAGTTCAGAAAATCATCGTATTAAACCCAAAATAGTGCGCTGAGAAATTAAAATCCAAGAACTGTGTTGAGAATTTAAGTACGATCGTACCGGACCGAGAATGACAAAAGAATCGCACTCGGTTAGAACCACGATGGCCTTGCTTATTCATCGCCCTTATATCCGGAGAAACTCCAAGGTTTCTCCGGGTCTCGTAATCGGCTGGATTATCCGAGAAGGCGGAGCGGGGACGAAAGTAGCTTCGTTTATTGTATTTTATCCGAAATTAACGATCCGCTTAGGGACACAATGCGAGGATCGAGGTGGGTCGCGATCATCGCGGATAGTATCGTTGCTTTGATAAATGAACCGTCCGCCCAGCGCCGACATAAAAGAGTCGTTACGTGGGATTCGGATGTATCGCGATGCTCCTCGAGGAAACTGTTTCTCCCCGGCTGGGTAAACGGAAATAGAAATAGTTTCGCTTCCAGGATCGACGGTCCGCCACTTTGAGGCGCGCAGACGGATGGAAGTTGCTTAAACGGGAGAGGAAATCGGGTAGGGCGGCGTCGAGCTCCTTGTTTCGTCCGCATCGAATTTCATTACCACCGGTCTGGGATGGTGATTTATCGGCACGCTCCTCTCTCGGTCATTCTCGATTTTCACTCGCTTCTCGTTCACGAAAGAACTACCGCGATTTAACTCTCGACGAATGATTTGCACTACGCAAGGCAAACACGACGCTGGTTTCCCAAGGGTTTAGCTATCCCTCGAAAGTATTTCTATAGAGAGAAAACTAAAGCTTGGAATATAGGAATAACTTCTGAAATGGAATACGAATCGTGGTGAAACGATCGGAATAGGTGCATCGGGCACGATACTCCCTTATTCTCCTTCTTTTAAGAGCACACAACTTCCTCCAAGATTTTTGCCTTCGATCACTCGGAGTCTACGTCGATGAGACTTTCGGCTCGGTCATGCACTCTGGGAAGATGCCACGTAGAAGCCAAACATAACGTAGGAAACAAGCCGACATCGCGCTCCATAAAAGGCTCCGGGAGGCGCACAAGTGGGTGCGGTTTTGTCGAATTCAAAGCTCTCGCGCGGCTGAAATATGTAGCGTCGACAAGGCGTTTCACGGGAAGCGGCGGTGATATTTTTGTCGGGCACTTTTCTTCTAAGAATCGGCCGATGCCAAGAATCTATTCGACTACGAGCACTCGGGCGACTTTTCGCCCTCCTCCGAGTCGAATAGTCGACCTTTCGGTTTATATTCGGCGATGTCTCTTCCGCGAACCTCGGCGGTGAAACTTTATTCATTATGATCCGCGTAATTCTGTTCGATTAAACTTCGATCTCGTCGTTCGGAGACTCGCGCGGATTCACTGGGAAAATCGACATGGCGGCGCCAAGTGCGATCGAACAAAAATCCATCGTGGCCCAAAATGTAAATCTCCCAACGAGGGGTTCGTCTAGACTCGCTTCATTCCACGTTGTTGTTTACCTTGGGAACAAGTTTCCATACGAGAAAACGCAATAGCCCGATGAAGTTCGAGGCTCGTCGAAGTTTAACTCGAGGCCGCAACCCTTCTCAAACCTCGGTTCAGAAATGAAATTAGTTTCCTCCTTTCGGGCCGATCGAAGGCTTTATCGTTAAGGACCATCGTCCTCTATGTAAGCCGCGAATGATAGCGCGTAAAGGGCATAATCAATTTAGCGAAAGTGAACGGACCATCGTGCGCAAAGTATCCAACTTTTGCTTCCCCTTCCATCGTCTTCGAGTATCAGATTTGCGAGCAAGTTTCGATGGCCTTCCTCGAAATTACACGAGGCAAGGGTTAAATATATGTGCCGTTGCGCGGATTTCACGGTGGAACGATAACGCACAATACTGGCGCATTATCGAGATACGATTTGGTATGCGAACACGCGAACAAAGGGGTTAGAAATTTTCGGCGAAACATCCCTCGTGGTAAGAGGAAATTCGATACCGAGAGGGAGGCATCTCTGTTCGTTACACCGTGCAACCAACGAGGTTGGCGATCCTTCTCACAAAGCCAAATATTATCCCCGGAAAATCAAGTTTCTCCGCGGAAAGTTCAGAACGCGAGGGCCGTGCCGCGTAACAGGTAAGGTAACAGGTAGCACGGCCTCGTGTCGGGCACGAAGGGATCGCCAAAATTTTCGCAAAAGAAGCAGGAAAAAACGAATGCCGGGATAACACAGTCGTAGGTTACCAATCCTAATTTTCAACGGTATATCCACTATCGTCTCATCTAGCGCATTCTCATCGATATCGTATATTATACAACGCGAGCGTTTAATCTCCCAAGCGTATCGAATTACCGTAAAAGCTGATGTCTTTACCGTTAATCCAGTAACCCGTAGATTACCTTAAACATTTTATATCTCTCTCCGCGCTTTCACTTGCTCGTTTACTTGCTCCGATTCGAATATTTGGTAGTTCAAAGCGATCGTCGAACAATCATCGAGACTCGAATCTCGAATCGAATACTCGGCTCAAACGTTAAATTTTACGACAAACGGCATTGGCGGTCGATTACGCGGAACATCCAGCTCGTGCTTCGGAGTCAACCTTAAAGGGCCGAGCCGAAGGCGCAGGAGGATGCCAGTGCAGGTCGGCGATGAAAGAAGGAAGAGGAGGGAAAGGAGAAAGGAGATCGGAGTTGGAGAGGCGCGTGCCTCGAGATCGGCGCAGGCCGAAGCGGGTAACCCGGCCGGCGCCTAAATATAGAGGGTACTCGTTCCACTCACCGAGTACGAGCAGCAGCAGAACTTGTTGCGGGAGCCGAGCCACCATTGTGGGCTCCTCCTCTCGTACATTTATGAATTTAAATCGGGCGATCCTGCCGTGCCTCGATCTCACACCGACGGTCACCGCCGCGCCGGCATTCATTTAACGCACTCCCGTGCCTCCTCCACCGCAATCTTCTCTCCGCACACGCACCTTACGCACATACGTCTCACTTTCCGCGCACGAACCTCCCTGCCTTCTCTTTCTCTCTCTCTCTCTCTCTCTCTCTCTGTCTCTCGCCCAAGCTCGCTTCTCGAATCCTCACCGGGGGAACTTATCGGCGTTCAGATCCAACCAAAGGAATTCCTCGCACTTTCTCGGATCCGCGCACTAACTCGCGAGAAACACGCATCGGGGTTCACACTTCCTGTCGGTGCACAGCTTTCTGGAACACGGCGATTCGTGATAATCCGACGGTTGCGCGGATATCGTGGTAAGGCGAACCCTCCGTCAAAGCGAGGACGATCCGTCCTGCGCTTTGAGCGTCGAAACGAGCGTGTCGCGGGGAAAACACGATGTGCCTACCATTAACTACCACTAACGATGATCGTGCGCTCGGGGACGAATAATTCATCCCGAATGTTTCGGCTTGATCCCACGACGAGCAAGGCAGACACTGTTCTGGCCGCGTTGCTCTCTTTGGTCATTTAACGAGAAACGCTCAAGATCGAAATAAATATGCTGTTATAACCGTATTAAAATTAGACGAGATTAAACGAAGAGCGACTTCGACGTTCGGCCATAGTCGTGGCCGGGCGACGAAGCGATCTCGGGCGTTTTTCGTTGAATGACCGAAGAGATATCGCAACGCGACACCTGTCCTGCTCGTCGTTACGTCGAGACAAAACTTTAAAGAGGAATCGTTATTTTGGTGGAACTTTTTGCATCGATATACCGATGCTTACCCGTCGTAGATATCCCGCCACCAATATTCCTCGTATCGACATCGAGGCGCGTTTTGCGAGATTTATCAGGATTTGTTTGCATGCCGGCCCGGCGTTAATTGGCCGCGATGCTTTTATTCTCGTGGATTTTGGAGGCGCGTGCACGGGACTAAACGAGCCTGCAGGCCCGATACCCCCGTGCCCCGGTATCGCGACTCTCCGGCCGAATGCCCGCGATATCTGGCCACAATAAATATTTTAGGGCGGTCGCGTTGGGCCGGAGATAGAGGCCCGGAAGGAGTGGCGGGGAAAAATAATTTACGGCCGAAAGGCAAGTTGACACGGGCAAAGCGGTATCGGTACGTGCCGACGAAACGAATCGACGTCACGACTCTCGAATATCCTCTTGGATATGCAGTTTAAATGTGTGCTTTTTGCGAGCAGCTGTCCTGGCGTGTGCAATTTTTGATACTTTGTAACGTAATGTAAATCGCGGGTGAACGATCGGCGAGAGAAGCAAAACATCGATGGAGTTAAAATAGCTGTACCATGTTCGACGCGCGGTGTACATCGTTGGAAAATAAAGCGGATGACTATGGTCATCGGCTGTATCGAAAGGGCTCGATCGATACCACCTTAGAATAGTTGCTCGCTTAGATGCTTCTACTTAAATTATGGAAGCAAATCGACACGGAGGAGATAGCGCGAACCAAGAGATGTAGTGGTAAGTCCTACCGTTTAAGTTGGACTCCAAACCAAGAGCTATAATGTACGTTTTAAATAGAAAATTATCCATCGATGATGGACGGGATACGAGGGCTGGAAGTTTCCGGGCACGGCGGTTGGCCCCTCGCGAGGACCAAGGAGAGCGTTGGAGCGCGTACTAAATTGAAAACCGATAAGCCCGTCTCTTTCGCCGAGTTATTTTGCCGGCTCCGATCCCAGGGCAATTAGCCACACACCGACCGCCGATCGTCGACCGCCGCCGCTTGGATTTTCGAAAGCCTCTCCCTCTTCTGCCTAACTCGATTGCAAGATTTACGTCCGATTTTTCTTCCTTTTATTTCCTCTTTCGGGTCGACCACCGGCCTCCTTTAATTCAGGACCTACCGTTATTCTTTTTAACCTCGGCAAATGCCCGCGCTTTGGGTTAATGCGATATTTAAAGCGTGCACCGTATTTCACGGGATGTAAAAACTGACGATTTGCCCAGAAAATTGCGGCTCGAGTGTAGATTTTATAAAAAAAAGAAAAGAAGGAGGAAAAGGGAATATGACGTGCATCGTTATAAATTATGTAAATTTTTGAGCCACGACGGTCTATTTAAAACGAAGAATTTATTATCATCATTCCGTAAAACCTGCTCCCCGAGTAAAGTACAAGACGGCGAGTCCGCCAAGCGCGATATCGATTTCATCGTTCCGATCATCGCGTCGCGTCCGGAACAAGGTTCGCGTTATTGAAAGCCAGCAATGGTATTATGCGACACCGCGAGATTTCCTTCCGCGATTACTTCCCCACCGTGTAAAATTTCTCGTCTCAGGTAATTTCTCGCAATTTCCTCCAAACACGGATTTAGCTGGTGTAATCGATACATTGTTTTGCGTCTGGTCGTGTTGTAACCCTACCCCGAACATAGCGCGAAAGTAGATTTTCTTTCAAAGGCGTCGAGTTGCTAGAGTATTTTTTCCTCCGGTCTTCTAAGGGCAAACGTCTCTCGATAACGCGGATACGAACATCCAGATGATTCGCGATAACGCTCTTGCTTTTGAAAGCTCAAGCTACATTTCTACACCGCGAGTCTATTTTTCCTGGAAACTTTCTTTGCCACGTAAACTCCGTCGTCTCTGGAGACGGTTCGTAAAAATTCCGGAGCACGACGCCAATTTACCCGAACCAATTGTTACAGGATTTCGAAGGATACTCGGCGCGGCATTACTCGGAATCCAAATGGCACGTTTTCATTTCGTATACGTCGTGCGGAGGCACTCGAAGCGATGTCACGCGGATTATTCATCGTCCGCGCACGCATCGGCACTGGTTGCGTAAGTAGTTTCGATACGTTTATTTGAGACGTAGGTAAACATGGAATATTTGTGGTTACATTCGCGTTATTGACCGCGATCGATCTGTACGCCAGCGCGATCGAGCCGCGCGTTTCTTTCCCTTTGTACAAATTTGGCCGTCCCAAGAGAAAGCTCGCAAATCTCCCCAAGCACAATGTTGATTTAGTACGTTTAATCGTCACGCCCTTTGCCGTCTCGCGGCAAAAGTGGCGAATTAAACGGGATTTGGGTACAAATGACGATAATACGTTTTCAAGCTCCGTCCGGTGCATTTTGACGTCGAAGCCACGTGGATCTTCCCAAGATCCGCGGCGCGGGCGTCGAAACGTTTACCCGAACGATTCGCGATAACGCCCTCATTATTCCTCGCGATTGACCTACTTATCGATCGGAGCCATCCGCAGCTTCCACCGCTTCCTCCCTTTTTTTCCCATCCGGCGAATCGGCAACGCGCGTCCGCCCGCCGTTTGTTTTCGTCGCGAATGTCCCTTTTTTGGCCGGTCCCGGCAAAAACGGTCGTTTAGCCGGTGCCGTGGCACCGACAAAGCGGAGGTAAAAATTGCGCTTTGCTCTTTCTCCCCTTCTCGCTCTCTCGCCGCCACTCTCCTTCTCTCTATTTTCCTTCTCCTCGAGCCGCAAAACGGTTCACCGTACATATAAACTTTTCATTCACCCGTTTTTCCCCCCGACAGGCCGAATATGCATGGCCGCGCAAAGGGGCGGTCGGGGGCAAAAAAGAAAACGGGAAAACCTCATCGCCTTCCTCGCGCCGCTGATTTTAGATCGTTTTTTAAAGCTCCTCGCGAATAAAGCGCGAAGGGTACGATTTTTCCAGCTGCCGGATATGATTAGCACGTAGGCGAAGGGGAAGAGGCGGCGCATCGGCGGGCCAACCGATACGGACAAACGGCCCGTAATTGCGTCCGAGATCGGCTCTTTTTTTCCGTTCCCAATCGAAAACGCCAGGTCCAACTCGCGCTCCTTTCTCGCCCTCGTCGAAGGGTTAAGCGCGCATCGATCGAGTCGCGGTCCATCCACGATTCCCGGTGACTCGGCACCGCAAAAGTTTACTCCGTCCTGGCCTTTTTAAAACTCTTCCGGAAGGACCTTTTCTCTGTTAATTAAGAGCTATGAATGCCTCGTTTTTTCCCATCTACGGGCATTACGCGGCCCTAGTTTTGGGGGAGGGGGAATTCCATTCCTTTGCCGGGTGGTTATCCGGTGAAAAATTTTGGCCTCGAGGAAAAGTGTCGAGACAACGGGGTGCACGCCCTTTGCTGGCTACTCCAGAAACTCGCGCCCCCCTCCCTCTCGCCCCTTCTGCCTCCTGAGAGCGCTGGAAAGCGAGCGTTTACCACTCGGCGGAGGAGAGCGCCTGGAAATTCGCCGCTCTCCTATCCGGTCGCGTACGTGCCGACGCGTTTTTAAGGGACGTGCAGCTGCGACGGAAGAGGGAAAAAGTGGAAGAAGGCAGCGGACGCGGTGAAGAACGGACCACGAGCGTCGGTCCAAAGCTTATGATTATACGGTAGACGGAGCCCGCCCTGAGTTCGCCAACAATTTTCCACGAAACGCGTGTACCGTAGCTCCGTTGGTTCGGGAGCTGCTTAAGAGGAAGGACTTGGGCCAAACGATCTTGGCGATCGGCGCCGAAGATAGATCGAAAAGAGGAAGAAGCCGATCGTCGATCCCTGTCTTCTTGTTTCCAGTCAAATGCGAAATAATTAGCGGACTTTCTGAGCGATTTTCAAGAAAGAAGAAGAAACGTCCACCTGCCGCCGTCTCCGCGCGGAGTTTCGCGACTCTCCCTTTAAATTGTCTTATCAAAGTCCCGCCGTCCCCTAGCGCGGTGGCACCTCGAGGCCACTTGGCCCAGCGCCGAGGTATTTCCTGGATATTTTTGTCGGCGCCGTGCATTGGTCCGTGCCCTCGTCATCGTCTCGCTCGGTTCGAACGCACCGAGGCGAACGCTCACGGGGAGAACTCGAGGGATTATCGAGATGGCGAGCGAACTCGTGGAGAAGCATCCCTCGAGTGGACTTGAGGATCGTCGGCACGAGCTACCGTTGAATTCCGAGAGATTTGTATGTTGACCGTAGTTCTGATATCGAGGACCGAGTTTTGAGAGGCGGCCTAAACCTAGAGATGGAAGTACCGGTGTCCCATGAGAACGTGTGTGCACGCACTGAGGTTCTTACGCGGATGCATCGCCCGTTGGCACGTAGTCTTCGCTTTACGTCGGAAATTTGCACGGTAGTGTAATGTTTAAACGATTTGCACTATTTTGGTGCGAATCTCTTCCCTATTTTCTCGATTACCGGAAGGTAAGTATTACCATTTAGACTTTAAAAGTGTCGAGAGCGTGAAACGTACGTTAAAACTTTGCAATGGGCAGCAAAAGTAAAACGGACCGAATCACGATGCAGGTGTGTCCTTTCGATAAAAATCCAAACTCAAGGATCTCCTGGTAGGAATAGTTTCCGAGGCAGCGAGAAAACTGGAAATTTTCAAAAACGATGCGTGTTCCTTCAAAAGTTCGCGATCGCTTTGAGTCGAGTTTCGAGGGGTTCCTTTATCAGGCCTCATCGCGGTAAACTGTGGAAACTGGCGGGACTTGAAGCTCGAGAGATCGTCGAAGGTTCGACGAAAGTCTCGCTAAAGGAGTTCTCGAGTGGACCGTGTCGCCTGGAAGACGCGTCGTTAGGAGCTAACACCGAAACTCGAGGAGATTCTTCGTTGACCCGAATCGCGATGAGAAAAACGCGGAAATTTTGAAATTCCCAAGGCGACCACGTGAGATTCCTCGAGAGAACCGGAGGGCTTCGGGTCTGCAGTCGGTGCTCAAAGTCATAACGCAAAGAGCTTCTTCTCTCAAGTTGGGCGTGATTATTCGCGGAATCTCGTAAAACCTCTCAAAATACCAACCGGGGACAAACGAATGGGTTCTTCGAGTTAAGCTCGTTACGTCAGAAGTTTCTCATCGAAAGTCGAAGTCGAGAGACCGAGAGCTTACTCGGGCCTTTTCCATGCTTTCTCGCGGCAAGCCGCGACATTTTTGATACATCGACCAAAACCACGGGGAAATATTTCTCGAATACGACGTGTACCGCGGTGCAAGATCATCGTTAGCACCCAAGATACAAACTCCGATGTTTCCGCGCGTAGTTGGACGTGTACGATTGTTCAGGTATCAACCAAAACCGTACGCAATGGTCCTGCTTGGCGGCGTAAAACCTGGTTTTATCACTCAAGATCCAAACGTCGGTACATTTCCACGAGGCTGGACATAATACGAATGTCCATATACCGAAGCAAACAGCGGGCGAAGTCCTTCGAGTAAACCGCGTTGCGCGCGAAGAGCTTCGTCGCGAGCTCGCAGTCTCGAGCTTCGGTCCTCCGCGGAATTCATCCAATATACATTTCCGGGTACCAACCAAAAGTACGTGCAAAATTCCCTCGATATAGTCGTGTCGCGCCGGAGGGTTGCGCCGCCACGAATCGAGTCCGCGTTTCCAGAGAGGCGGCCCTCGAGGGCGAGCTCGTAGGTCGCTTTGGCACCGTCTCCTATCCTCGCAGGTGTCGCACGTGCCGATGGCCCGGGTGACTCAATCGCGGTTTCGCATCGCCGATCGCGAGTGGGAGCGAATCCAAGCATCGATGCGTCGCACGCGGAGTCCGACCGCCGACTGACTACCGCGGCTTCTCTCGCCACTCCTTCCTCTCTCTCTCTCTCTCTCCCGCTCGCCCTCTCGCTTCTACTCCTCGCAGTGCCGCGGAGCACGCGGAGTAGACACCGAGGCCGGTACTTCGGGTGGATACCCTCTCATAAGTACGACCCGCTGCAATTTGGCCTACTCTCTCGACTGCAATTATTGTCCGACTCCTGGACAATCTACCCCTTCCCACTCCCGTCTTGGCAATTTCGAGTTTATCGATCTCCCTCGATCATTTTCCTCGATCCTTTGACCGGGACTCCCCTTGATACTCGCCCCGCGTATCACCGCTTTCAAAGCCCGAGTTTTCGGAGGACCAACCACGAGATTTTACTTCCCTCGTTTATCGGTTTTCGGCTCTGTCCTTTTACTCGCGATGTTGTTCGTTCGATGATAGCGTCCAGTGGCGATCGAAACTTATTTTAACGTCAACGCGCGTAACGCGGATATTGCGGTCGGTTCGAAGCCATTATCGATACGTGCCGATTGTGAATCGTTCACGAATCGGGATCCACGAACGGTGTTTAATTCCATTTCTGGCCACTGCTGTGCGTTCAAGGGGAATCTGGATGACCAGGAACACTCGCCCTTTCCAGGTTAATGTCCGTCCACTTATTTCACCGTGGGTTTTTTCCTCTCGAATTTACAACCGTCGCGAACTCGCGGTCTCGTTAAAGCTCCGAACCGTCGGCTTGCACGGACGACCTGGCCGATAATTGTCAGGCAACAACCTCACGGCGATGTCCGCCGGATGCCCGACTCGTGGCCTCTTTATTTCCTGCCGCAGCGGGAACGCTATTCCGCGGAACAGAATTCCGTGAGATTTCGCGGTTACGGCGTAAACGCGCACCCAGCCACTGGTAGGCACTGTTTATCGGAAACGAGCATGCGTTGCACGACCGTGCGTCGGCGTGATATCCACCGTATATTCGCCTCGACACCATCCCGTCGCTCTTCGGCGCGTCTTCCGATCCTTCGACAAAAATCTCGCAGGACGTGTAGTACGTTATAATCGATATTGAAATACGCGAAACGTTAAACCAGTAGAAGGCTTGCCGATAATCGAGAACTAATGCGCCCGACTATTTTGGCGCGGTCCAATTTTGCGTATTCGTCGATCGACGATTCAATTTTTAATCATTATCGCTGGATTGTACAGAACGACTAACCGCGCCATAATTCATGGCAACGTCAAATTTGAACGAGGATAACGCGGTACCTTTATCAACGATAGAGACGGGTATTATACCCGATGGTGAATTTCGTTCCCGTGACGAGAGCGCGGTCGAAAAATGACCACTTCGGTCACGTTGCGTGCGCCACATGGAGACACGTACTTCGGCAAATCTCTCCTCGTATTTCTTTCTACGGAAAAAAAAAGCCGCGCTTTCGCGCGGGCGAACGAACAACATTACGGTGCTCATTTTCCATAAGCAGCAGCAGCGAGATAGGAGATCTGGCAAATACCGAGAGTGTACCGAGGCTAATGGGAAAGGGAGAACGCTAACGAGGAGTGGCGCGAGTATTTGCCAAAGGAACCATAGCAACCCCCGTTGGCAGCATCGTTTATAAATCAGTCGACCGAAAAAGACACTCTCCACCGTCTATCCTATCCCGCATGGCGGAATGCAAGATGCCTTATTCGCCCTCCCGGTCCTCCTACCTTCGCATCCGAACGATCAAAGCCCCGCGAAGAAGCGCCAGCTCTTCCGCACGACGCTTCTTCGATCGACTTATCCGAACGTCCTTCCTAATTGCACGAACCATCCCGCTAAACTGTCAAGGCGCGCTCCTCGATGCTCCTCCAGGGTCCTTCGCGGGAGTATCGAACATTCTCCGAGCGATAACGAGCCGCCCTCTCCCCCGCCTTGCCCGGAGGTGGGGGGCGAAAATGAAAAATCCTTCGAGGCCGCGAGGATCCAGCCGCGCGGCGGGGCCCAGGTGGAAAATGAGAAATCCTTAAAAATAAGTAAAGAGGCCGAGGCGAAGGTAGGGAGCATTAACCTCGATCGAGGGAAGAAGGCAGGTACTCCCGGTGAAAAGGCACGGTTCGTACCGGCTGATCGAGTACCCGTCAGTGCCAGACTAGGACCGACGTTTTCCAATTCGCGCGGGTATTCACCGCGGGCCGATCGACAAAGGTGCTGGCTCTTTTGCAAATTGCGAGTCTAGGCGGAGGGAGGCGGGGGCCCCAAAGCGCGATGCTTACTTCGCGCAGCCCTCGGGGCGAGTCTGCTCGTTTAGTAACCTCCGTACTTTCTCTCCTCGATACTTCGCGCCGATTCGGCCCGGACTCTCCGTTGCGGGGCCACTTTGATCCTGGTCGAATGCCGTTCTTGGATTATCCGCGAGCACACGCGCTTTTCTATTTTGGCCCGCAACTTCTTCCCTCTTCTTTGTTTTTCCCCCCCTCTCGGCGAATCGACGGCCGAATCGCTCCAATCTCGCCGAGTAAAATCGCGAATAACCTGCGTGCCAGGCCCGCCTGCCGACTCTTTGGCCCGACTAATTAAATTTGCGAATCTTTGGTACCTCCGGTACATCGAGATGTAATTGGATTTTACAGCTATCGTCGGAGTTGCCAGATGCGCCCGAATCCCTTTACGTACGCGTACTTTGGCAGATGTTACTTTTATGCAGAGCTACGAAGTAAAAGCACGCGCCAAAGGGAGGGAGAAGGGTCGAGTAATCTCAGCAGCATTATTGCTTCCGCCGTTGTATTACGTTGGTATATTTGAGAGTACTCGTACCTTATAAGCGTCAAAGATGACTCTTGCCGCTTTTTTCTCTCGTCTTTTTCGGTATGCTCGAGTAAGAGAGAAAATGGACTTTCGAGCAACTTTGTTTTCCCCGGTAGGTCTAGATGCGTAATTACGCCGTTAACGAACGATACCATTGGAACGTCTCGAAACGGCGAGCGCCGTTCTCCTGAAAATTCCATGTCCCCTCGTTAACCGTGATCCACATTTTTCAGGTTGCAGCTATCCGCGAGCGGTAACATCGGTATGAAAATTACTCGGAGGTCGCGGGGCACCGCGCGAGAATTCTTAATTGGAAACAGAGCGTACGGAGCCTCCTTTAATTTTTAACGATACGAAGTAGGAGAAAGGCGGACTCTCGAGAAATCTGAATTCTCCTTCGGATCTGGATTATCCGCACTTCATTACGGAATTTTCACGTGCAAGATGGTGATTCTGTCGGCCGACAACGGCAAGATTTCGTTTCAGACACTGACGAGCTCCCCAGCGATTGATCCAATTACCGTTACCGGCTTTGACCGTGCGAAAGGCCCTCCTTGTTAATTTTAAAATCAACGGGCTCAAGCGGAATGCAAAATGTGACCCGCGACTTTGAATACGTAAGCCCCTATGCAAAGGTGGAAATTTTGCACGCGTCACAAACTTCCTGCAAAGCAGCGAGAATTTTTTCGAGCGCGTCTCGCTGTCGAAATCGAGCAAGGGCAGGGCTTGCGCTCGATCGAATATTAACGAATTTTAATTCGAGTCAAATACTAACTTTGCATTTGACCGAAACGTTTCAAATCGCGGTGGAGTGCCTTGTTAATAATGCGCGCCGTAATATTTCGAATAGTTGGTGTGTGCCAGTAATTAAAGGGTCCACCCAAGGCACAATACGGCGCGATGGTTTGCTCGCGGCGGGTAACTGCTATGGAATGTCGGTTTTCGCAAGCGGATTATTCGCGAGTTCCATTTATATTCATGTACGGTTTCGACTCACTTTTAATCGACCGACAATAAAAAGTTTAATAGCGCGTTATTGATTCGCTTTGAGTTACGCCGGCACTTTCGGCCGTTCGACTGCGCGGCCCTCCCTTTAATTATGCCGCTTAATTATGAGCGATCGAGCCTGCCGTTTGCATCAAACGTTCTTAAGTTCCGGGGAAATATTTTCCGCGCCCGACGATGAGGCATCGTCGAATGCTCGTCAATATTCTCGAGCGCGACACAGAGAAACTTTTCGCCGATACTCGTTCTCGCTGCTCGCTTTCGGACGTAATTTTCGCTTTAACGACTTATTTATTCTGCAGCCAGTGTATCAAAGTGGCGAATGGAGAAATCGTGAAATTCGAGCGAAACTTGCACAGCGCTCGTAAGCGGCTTGGATCGCTGGGAGAAACTAACCGGAGATTTCTTTGCCATGGATCGAGGAGACACTTCCGATATGCTGTCCTTCTATTTGCCGAGGTCCAACGCCATTGCGGATCGCTCTAAGGATCCTCCTTGGAGACGCGTTTCCAAAGAATTCCAGTCTCTGCGGGGCGAGAGCATCGTACAGTGGTCGAGGCCCTTTGTCGATCCGACGTCTCGCTGTTCTTGTCTTTTTCCCCACTCTCCATCCCCGCTCTACTCATAAACTCATCCTCCATCTCCGCAGGCTGGCCAATTAAATATCGTGCGTTCAAAGAAAGTGTGGTAAAGAAAGTTAATTGCCCGCCCTGGCTCGCGCTCGACGAGACCTTTGAAACTGAATGTAGAAGCCCCATTTAAGTCGCGCGGCTCTTCCTTTATGTCCCGCTAAGTAGTCGTCTTCGTAAAACCGCGATTCGATTATCGTAAAAAGAATTGTATCGAGAGCTCGACCCGTCGTGTTTTTTACGAACCGTTTTTACGACAGGATTAAGTGGCTATCGCCACGATAGGACTGGAGGAGGTAGCCTGTACGAAGGCACCGTAGGCTCTTCGCACCGAGGGATACGATAAAAGATCGAGACGTTTATATACGCACAGTAGTCTTTCTCAAACAGCGAGTAACGGGTAATAACGAATCCAAGATCCGGGTAAAGGGAGAATAAGAAAATCGAGAAAAGACGGGATCGTGAAACGAAGATTACTACGCGGCCGATTAATTATTTGGATTTTAATCACCTCGCTGCCCGAGCCATGCGTCGAGATACCAGCCCGAAAATGCTCTACGATCCTCGAAACGTGCACATATTTGTTTTCAGGAATTTGAAGAGAGCGGAAAGCATTTTTAGCGGAATCGGATATTCCCGGGGTTTCAAAAGGCGGATTATCAAATTTATACATTAGCAGATTTAAAAAATGAAGCTGGAGGTATTATGCGGGGGATGAAATTTGCCCACGATCCAATCGGATCAAGGGAAGCTCCGTTAAAGTTCCGCGCAAATCCACGGATGCCGCCACCTCGCGATGGATACTCCGACCTGCCCTTACTTCCCTCCGTCCATCGATCGATTGCGACACCATCCATCGATTTCGATGAAGCAGGACTCCTTGGAATAGTCCCGATACAAACGCAGGTGCTTTATCATACGTTTCTTGATTTTTATTAAATAACGCGAGGGGTACCTCGGCACCGTACAGACTGGTTTACACCACGGTTGCCGTAGCAGATACAAAAGGAGATGTTACTTGAGAATGTCGATGATGACTAATAATATTAAGAATAACGTTATAATTTACACATTATCTAGTGGATACGCGCGGCGGCAGATTTGCGCCGATGCAAGCCTCTTACTCGCTACCGTGGTTCGATCGGTTGGTCGGACTCGGTGGTTCCGGTTCCGGTCGAAGAACTACGAAGGGTAGCGGGAATCGGTGCATGGACCCGTGGCATCGTCCGCGCAAGCACACGTTCTGCCCCCTTGTCCGTCGGGGAGGCAAAGCTGATCCAGGCTGCACCTTCCGTTCTCGTACTGACACACGTTGGTCACTGTCCGGACATCGTTACCATCAGAACCGATTTCCTTGGAACTTATCCGCCGAACTCTCGAGAGAGACTCGAGAAAATTTCGACGAACCACGATTAAGGCGGATCAATTGAAAGCTATTTCTTTTTTTTGCAAATAGATACATCGACTCTCGATGGTTCGGAACAAGATTCTGCAAGATTCTATATATCATACTATCGTGCCTTTATGTCGCGCGATCGATCAAAAAAACGTACAATATAGATTGCAAGGACTCGAAAGATGTATATTCGTCGATCGCCTTGAGGTCTACCGATCGACAAGTCTCTATTTACCTCTTGGACATGACTCGGGGACGACCACTATTCCGTAGAGTTTGCCTCTTCCGCCCGGTGGCACGGATATGGATGTTTTCCTCTCGCCATTGCTCTTCAGGGCTACCTCGATTTTATGTCTGAAACGATGAACGGAGATAAAGCTTATTACTGCATAGGTATTTCGAGGAATGCCTTGTCCGTTCGATCGGAAGAAAATCATTTTCGGTGGTCGCTCACGTTTTCCAATCGGTCCAATAGTAGTAGTTCTGAGAAATCGCCAATCCAAAGGGATACGTCAGCTCGTTTGCGACGACGCTGATTTCACGGCTATCGATCTCGATGCAACCTAAAGAGGGAATAATATACGCGTTTGGGCGTTGAAAAGTAAACCGATTTTCCTCGTTAAAATGTTCGAAAATCATAGTGGCGCTCACTTATGGTGAATGTCCCTGCATCGGCCCAGCACAATTCGTCCGTCGCCCAATCGATGCTCAACGAATTCGGCAATTTCACGTAATCGGTCTGAAGGAAGATCGCCCTCCCCGTGCCGTCCTCATTTGCCCATTCCAATTTCGGCGAAGCACGATTCCAGTCGGACCAAAATATCTTTCTGCAAAGGACGGTTTTCTACTTGTCAAACGCTCGGAGCATCGGCACAAAGAAACTCATCTTTCTCGGCGCCGATCTTCTCGTCCGAGACGCGTTTTCTTTTTTCCGCGATTATCGCGACGGTCGAGACGCGGTCGTCGCTTTGAATTCGCAATCGAGACGAGCAACTTTCGTGCGCCTCGAAGGCCTTACCCTCTGTACGGATGGACGGCTATTCCTCTAGGATTGACCAGGCCGTCGGATACGAGAACCTTGCGCTTCTTGGTCGCCAGATTAGCGACTTCGACCGTCGTCTTCCCGGAGTCGGTCCAGAAGATGTTTCTCGAGACCCAATCAACGGACACTCCCTCGGGGCTGCTAACTTTCGGGATGAACGTCTCGGCCATCGACCCGTTATAGGATAATTCGATTATTCTGTTACCTGCAAAATAAATCTCGTTTTATCTCCGAGAACTCGTTCGTCCGAGCCTCGAGGTAAATCGTTTCGGACGTTTTCCTACAATCCGAGTTTCGATCGGCGTAACGAGATTGGAGCGTTACCCAACTCTCGGAGAAAAATCGGGAGAAGAGAGGCTTTCACGTTTTCAATCCGTTCGCGGCTCGAGTAAATCCCCGAACATCGCTAGACAAACCGTTTTTCCTCGAAAGCTGGGGCCACAAAAGAGTTTTATCAAAATATATCGATGGAATGGGCTTTATCGTCGGGGTAATTGATATCGTATATATGTACGCCTAGATTCCTCGCTCGTTGGCGGCTAAGAACCGCGTACTTTTTTGGTCTCACCAACACCCCGTTCCTCGCTCAGCTATACGGATTAATATTCACCACGCGGTATTATTTTTAAACGTTACAGAATTCATATTAAATAGAGAAATTCTTCTGCGCGCTGATCTAATTATTAAGAAGAAAGGCGTGGAAAAGATCGAGTCTCGGTCCAGCCAACCAACGGCCCGTTTTTTTTTAACTATAGATTTTCACGGTTGTTCGAAAAAAAGAAGGAAGAAAGGAAAAGGCTTGCCAGAAATATCGCTGGAGTAAGCCTTGCCGCCGAGACAATCGATGTCGACGGCAATGGCCATCTGCGAGGTGGCTATGTAGATCGGACTTCCCTGCTGCTCTTGCGTCGGTGCAAACGGTATCCTCAGAGTGGCCATTCCCTGGTTGACCAGGAGGAAGTTGGATTCGTGCATCGGCCGAGCCTTGCACTCGGTACCGTCGCCGGTGAAGCCCTCGTTGCAGACGCAGGCAAACTGATTGTCACCCGCCGCGACGCAGGTAGCGTCAGGGGAGCAGAGAGTCGGATCTCGTCTGCAGGAGGATTGGGGTAGGCAAGTGAAACCGTCGCCGTAATATCCCTGAAATCCCAAGGAATCTTCGATGAATATCGAGTCCGCCGGCGTTTCGCAAACTTCTCCTCGGTCGTTGAAGTTAGAGACGCGCACGTGTAGACGATACCACGTGCCGATACTGTACCGAGATGTCGTTACTCGGCAATTTTTCGCTCATCGACGGTTACAATGGGATTGCACTGCGAGTCGTGAGAGGATAACGGTCTTTCGAAGAAATAAATGCCATTAACGTTTGATCAAAATCGATCCAGCGCGTTTTTCCCGTTCTTCCCTCTCGAATTAGAGTTTCTCTGGTTTATTTCTTACACGTATCGCGGTAATAATTTCCTCGAGAGGCTTACGATGATTATGACGGAGGAATCGCGAATGGAGGTCGATGAAGGAGCGGGGCCGGCGATCGATCGTGGTTGTCCGCGACGAGGAATGGGCAACAGCGCGATGGATCCCAGGAGGTTCGAGTACGGAGGATGGAGGATGCGGGATGGAGGTTGGAGGATGAAGAAGGAGACGGATGGTCAACTAGGCGCGAACTGTTTCGAATAATTATGCTCGGTCTCCGCGTACATACCGGCTGGCACATGCAGGCGAAATTCGCGGACGTTTGATTGTAGCCGCACACCGCGTATCTGCCGCAATTGTTGAGAACGTTGCAGCCGATGTGATCCTCCACGCACTGCCGAATTCCGTCACCGTGATATCCGCCTATGCAGACGCACTTGTAGCCTCCATCGCCGGTAGACGAGCATTGTGCGTTCACGTGGCACTGAGAGGGATTCGTCGAACAATCGGAGAGCAGACATCGGCCGTCCACCATGCTGAATCCGGGATTGCAGGTGCACTCGTACCGGGAATTCGAAGTGTTGTAAGAGCACCTCTCGTTCTCCTCGCAATCCGAGTTCCCGCTGCATTCGTCTATCGCCGCGGAGAAGGACGTTTAGTGGGGGACCGTCGATGCGTGCCTTACCTCGATCAAACCTAGCCCACGTCCGGCACAGTGCCGCACGGTACCGCGCAGCACCGCCCTGCCGTACGAGTATCGCGAAAATCCGTCGCCTCGCGCGCTTTAGGAGCCTCGCGAACCCGCGATCCCGCCGACACGGGCGATGCGCTTGCTCGTAGCATTCAAAGCAAAGAGAAAAAGAGGATCGCCATGCGGCGGTGGCATGGAGATCGGCAGGCGTTACCGCGGACGCGAGAATTCTTATGCGAGCAGCTCCAAGACCCGTAATAACGATCGTTACGCGCGCAATTCCGGGCTTTTGCGTGGAGTAGCTGTAGCCGTCGAGATCGGCGGATTACTCGAGGTTCGCCATGCTTAAGAGGGAAAAACGATAAAAGCACCGATAGGGCTGCAAGTGGTTCCGTCTCCCTCGTATCCTGGATTGCAGACGCACTTTGCCAGGGGCTCCTCCTGCTGACACGAGGCGTTGGGGTCGCAGATGTCCACCTGCAGGCACGACACTTCTGTTCGGGAATAACAATTCGTGTCGTTGGTTTAGCAAGGCGTCTTCGGCTTAATCGTCGCCGCGCGGCCTCCAGATGCAAGATGCATTTACGACCTACCTGTTTTCGTGCATTCCATACCGTCGCCCTCGTATCCGGGATTGCAGCGGCACTCGTAATCGGCGGTGCTCGTCACGTAGACGCACTGGGCGTAGGGATGACACCTGTTCACCACGTTGCACGATGCTGGACACAAGCCGAGCGATTATGAGAATGCTCCTCGAGAGACCGTTTGGCTCGATCGACGCTTCCGGAGAGAAGCGCGTTACGATCGAATTGTTTTGGAACTTACCAGGGCGATCGAATTTTCGGCCAATAACGAACTAAGCTCGAAACGTGACTCGATGCGGTTGTGGGATTGCGATGTTGGTAAAACCCAGGTTACGTGGTTTCGGGATATTTAAACAACGATTTACGAAGCGGAGTTGCGCGGGTAGTGACGGGAATGGAGTTAGCCGACGCGATATACATCGAGTTTCCACACAGTAGCAAGATATTCGTAAAAAAAAAATCGATGCGACAAAGCTCTTGTAACTCGACGATTTAAAGATAAACGATTTGCCTACTTCTTCATACTCTCGGCTCAACACCGAGAGTTTACGCGCAGAAAAGAAAAAAAAAACCGGACTCCACCGTAGGTGGTAAGAAAATGGAGTAACGGAAGGTTAAAGTCTCGTTAATCTCACCGATCGCTGGAAGGAAAACTTTTCGCGAGTCGTCGTTAAGTCCGCTATTTTTTCCCGACAAAGTAACGAGACCGTAAAGTCTTGTCACCCAAAATCCGATAGCCCTGGAGCAAGAATCGATCGGATATCGCGCGATAATAAATTAATTAAAAAAAACGACGTGCGAAGCTTTTCCTAATTGTTAATGGATTAAGTTAGGCGGGCAAGCCAGGCAAAATGGCGTCGTACAGTGCGATCCTGAAGGGCCCATCGTTTCGTGGCTGTATCCTGGCCTGGGCACGCAAATCTCCTCCGAGCGGTCGTAATCGTATCCCCAGGGACATATGCAGAGCTCCTCCAAGCATTCCGGTAGCGGCCGCGCGGATACTAAAAGGCACGATGTACACCCATCGGCATTGCTGGTTAGTTTCCATCCTAAACTTCCTCGCTGCTTTTTAATTAGACGTCCTATATTCAGCGCGCTCACGATGCGCTTCGAGTTATTTCTCATTACGTGCGATTAGTTTACGTGCATCTCGTTATTCTTAGGATCGACAAACCCACGAGCTTAACCAGTTGAGCGCAGGTTCTTTCGGACTATGTCGAGCTTAAAGTTTATCGCGGTTTGAAAAAAATTCTAAATCCACGAAGGATTGGAAAACAGCCGTATCGTGGTATCGAAACGATCGTAGAGAGAGAGAGAGAGAGAGAGAGAGAGAGAGAGAGAGAGAGAGAGAGAGATGAGAAAGCAATGGTAGATGATAATTTACCCTGGCATTGTATAAGCAAAATCTTAAGAGGCTTTATCGTACCGTGTATTCGTCGCGAAATTCGCGGGGTTTACGTAGCGCCTCGATACGCTCAAATGGCCCATAAAAAGTCTCCTGGGTGTTCTTCCATGCCCGGCATTATTACGGATAAATTCGTAAGCCGAGGAAACGATGCATTATCCTTTCATGCAAACTAAAATCTCAACCGAAGAAGGAAAACTATTCGATTCATAGGCGTCGAAGAGGGAAAAAAACGATGGCGCTCCAGAGAAGAGGTGTTTTCAGACTTACAGTCGCGATTATAATCGACGGTGGTGTACTCTCCTTCTTGCTTGACGCAATCATTGTTCCGATATTCCCATCCGGTCGGGCACCAGCACATACCGATCAAGCATTGCGGTCGCGGCGGCTCGTCGGTTGTGGTCGCATCCGTTTCGGAGTAGCACGTGTATCCATCACCTAGCCGTTATTGCAATTACAGGAATGGAAATGGAATCGGCGTTACGGATCCGTATTCTGCAGCGGGCCGTATTTTCAGGGGAGTCACGGGAGTCGGCGGGGCGTAAATCAGGATGCAAAAAGCCGAGGCCGCGAGCGCGTCTCTTCGCGCCTCGTTCCGCTCCTTCCGAACGATTACGGATCGCGCACGGCCGAGCGATTATCCGTTAACGGCCGGTCGGATGGTACGCTCGTTACTTTGTTTAAATAATTAACTCCAGACTACGCGCGTTTACGTAATTTAGTTTGGCCGGGCAGGTGCGCGAGCCGGTGCCTCGCGCCGGTAATATAAACTCTGCCCTTAACTTTCTCGTACGAAACTGAAACCTAATGCCGTGCGTTGGAAATTGTTACCTAATACCCCAAACCCCGGTAATGGCATTAGAAGCGCGGGTAATGAGACAAAGGCTATAGGAAACTAATTAACGCTCTACTTTCCGGCCAACTATTACCGCGGGACTTCGAGAGGAAAACTTTCCGTCCACCGGCGTTCGCATCGCGAAACTTTTGGACCGGTAGCTACTTACGAGGAGCGAAATTGGGTGATTTATCGGGGCACGTGCGGGGGCCCCAAAAATTTCCCACTTACCCACGTAGCCTGGCAGGCAGATGCACACGTGTTTTTGCCTGTCCCCGTCAAAACTGCAGAGGCCGTAGGGCGAGCAGTTATCCTCCACGTCGCAGGACCCTGGAGAATTTCGGGAAATACGAGAAAGGAGGGAATAAACAGGGTCGCTTATCATTTTAGCGTTTACCCAGCGTTTATGAATCGTATGCGCGTTTTACGAGGAGCGCATGCGGCCGACAGTACCGCATAGTTACGGTGTAAAATTCCATCAGCGTGACAACCAACGCCCCACGGATGAAGGGGCAATTATTTAAAAATCATGACGCGGCTAATATAAATCATATTAGTTTGAAATATGGTTTCGCGAGCAAAGGTACGCCCTCAAAGCGATTGGTAGAACCATCTGACGGTTGGAAAATGGTACTAGAATCTCCGCGCTGGTTTGTCGGAGGGTTAAACTACAGGAGGGTTGCGCTCCCTATCGAAGGCCCTACCGACATTCGTGCGGCGATCGATAGGCACGACCGCCCCGTCTCTTTTACCTTCGGAAGGTTCAAATCTCCCTCGAATTCGGATATTTTCGTGTCCTCCCAAAGATATATACCTCGCGCGACACACACTCCATCCTCGGCATAGAATAGTTCTAGCATCGAACATGGTAGCTTTGAATTTTTTTTCGTAACAGCCGACCGCCGGTAACTCGCGTAGCTTACCATGCTGAATGGGGTAGCAACCCTGGTCGGTCTCCTCAAAACCGGGGATGCACATGCACATGGGCGCGCTTCCCACCATAACGCACTGCTCGTAGTCTCCGCAGCGCGTGTCGTCGCACGACGGCAGTCCTGTTGACAACGAGAGGATGCGTGATAGACCGACGATTGATAAATTGGAATTAATCTTCCTCTATCGTCGGACAGTTGCTCCACGCTGTACAAGAGGATACCCGGGTAAATCGACTTACTCTCGCAAATTCGACCGTCTCCGGAGAAGCCAGCTCTGCACTGGCACGAATGACTTCCTTCCTGGTTGATGCACTGTGCATCCGGAGAGCACATGTGATTACCAGCCGTGCACTCGTTCACGTCCACGCAAACGGAATTACCGGCTTCGTCGTACAAGAACTGATACCTTGACAATTGAAAAAAAAAAGTTTAAAACCCGATGACGGTATATCGAGTATCTCCGATACAAATTTTCGTATAAGACGTAAGAAATATCGAGGAAGGAGGGGTCCATCGTTAAGAATGATATTTTAAACGATCTAACGTAATGATACAGATATAAATATATTATAAGCTTCGCGAACGATATCCAAAACGAGGTTCTTCCATCCAGAACACGCGATACTTACCCAGGATTACAGACGCACTTAATATTATCGTCGACGGCCGTGCAAGTGCTGTGCTCGCCGCATAATTCTCGGCCTCGCACGCAGGGGTGTTCCTCCTGAAGGGGTGCCACCTTCGTGTTGACGGCGATACGGACGATTCCCTCGGTTGCCTCGTAAGTGGTAACCCCCCTAGAGAACTTGAGCTTGGTGGTGTCGTCCTCCGCCTCGTAGGTCCCGTAAGGGCACTCCCGGAACACGATCGTCTGCCCTTGGGTGAAGGGAAGCTCCCGCTCCTCACCGCCGCGCACGAGCTTGCAGGCGCTCTCGCTCTGGGCGTGGATCGTCCCCGGCTGTGCTCTGGTGTAGAGCTCGCTGTAATCCGTGTACTGCACCTTCGTGTCCCTTTCCAGGTGCGGCAACGTGCCGGTTATTTCGGCCTCCATCTTCAGCTGGCCGAAAACGTCGAGGCCGAGGTAAGTGCTGCGTATCGTTACCTTGTCGCCGGTCGACGTGAAGCTGAGCTCCGTCGTGTGGTTGAACAGACCGCCTGAAAGACGACTCGCGTCATTCTCGAGAACGATGCTCGATAAGGAGATGAGCTGGGGTACCGGTTAACTCGTATCCGTTCTTGGTCTCGCCGACGGGCTTTGCGAAGAGCCACCCATTTACGCTGCCCAGGGTCGTGAGCAGTTGAAAACTAGCGCCGATCTCCTCCGGAACTCTCGACAGGGCCGTGTAGGTTCTTCCATCCTGCGTTTGCACGTAGCATTGGAGATCGCGCGACGGAAAGTCAATACCGTTGATCACGCCGGATACTCTGCCAATCACGCGAAGCGGGACGTCTGAAATCGAGGCGTTTCTCCTTGGAGTAACGATATCTCGCGATGCGAGCGTAATCGCGATCGCTCGAAAAGTTAATGAACGAACGACGCATCGCTCTTCATGAATCTCTGGTTACCGAGGCTACGTCTTATCGTGGGATGTCTCGCCGCGAAGTCGATCTCTCGACGCTCCCGAAAGATCATATTTAGCCAGGGACAAACGTCGTCTCGGTTCGCGGAGTCCGAAGGCACGCCGACATCAAAGAGCAGCGCGGATCGTTTCGAGAGGCCTCGGTCTTTGGAGGATGGTAGCTCGCGCGGGAAGTCGTAACGCGCGGCTCGTAAACTATGAATAGACTCCGAGGTACAAAACTAAATCGGCTGCTTGCCGGAGTTCGTTTATTCATGCAGACGGCTCAGATCCGCGCGTCTCTCTACGCTATAGCCGGTGCGATTAACGAAAGGGCGAGTCGCGTTTAAAGATTCATCCTCGGTTCCCTCGTGGGGAGAACTTCAAAGAGGTCCGCCAGCCCAATTAGGGCTGCGCTTAGGACTAGACCGATACTCGCGGCCGCTCCTGGCGAGATGATTCTTAATCGGACGCTTACCGTTCGGCTGACAGGACTTCCCATTGCCGAAATAGCCCTGTTTGCACATGCAGCAGAATCCGACTTCGTAATCGACGCAGGTGGCCTTGCTGTGGCAGGTCGTTGCGCCCGTTCTACAGCTCGGAGTTTGATTCGACACTGCCACGTCTGCAAGATCGAAACGATGATCGTATCTATGGTTCTTCTTGTTAAATTCTTGAAAGTCTTCGGTTCCTCCATCATCCTGGGTAACGTATTTGTACATCGATTTAGAGAAGTGCCATTGACAGAGTATTACCTTCGATATTGTCGGGAAGCTGCACGTCCTCGCCATCGAGAATGGGGCCCACCAGGAACAGCCATTGACCGGCTCTATTTACGTTGGACCATCTGTAACGAGATCGTTAACGATCGCGAATTTTCGTTTACAAAGAATGAATAAAAATCGCGTGTTTTTAATGGGAAAAGAGCATAATTCTCCGAAGCTTACTTGTCGACGTTCTGAATTTGATCCGTGCCAGATCCCTTGAGGGTGTACAATCGACCCTCCGTCATGAAACCTGCCTGAGCCTTGGCATCTGGAAGTCCACTGGGGTGAGACTCACCTTGGATCCATTGTATGCCATTTTCGGGGTATAGCAGTTCGACGAAGGAGTGCGTGCCATTGGACGAAATTGCTACTTGATAAGTATTGACCTGCGTCGTGGATAAAAGCAGGGGTTACGCCCGAGTAAAAGTGTGACAGGCATCGGGGCCAAGGCCTCGGTTTGTATATTTTTACTTTAAGAACTTCCTATACATATATTTATAGGGTCACGTATGTAGGGCACGATGCGTAGAAGTATAACGCTTATAGATTTAACCTTCGTATTCGAGATACGAAACCAACCTTGTCCTTCCTCTCGTTGTAATAACCCACGTCCACCCAGGTGGCCAGAAAAACGTGTGTCGGCGCAAAGTCGACATAGTCCTTGAAGGCACTGCGGATCATGCCGCCGGCCCTCGCGATAGCTTCCGGAGAGTCCGTCTCGCCCCAGTAGACCGTTCCGGAAGCCCTGGTGTCCACGTGCGTGTAAAGCGGCGAGATGACCGGATCGTCCAGCGGGAACGCAATGTTGAAGAATCTTTGCATCGCTCTGGCAAAGGACAGCACCCCATTTCCGTTTATCTAAATTAAAAGAAAACACCTCGGTCGATCGCAACGATAGAAGACCCATTCGCGTAAGTTTCTCACGACGAGCATCTTACGAAGCTCGAGGGATCATTTTCGACATTCGCAAAAATTGCGAGCCAGGAACGTGTCGGACGAAGCGATTGGCCTGAGAAAAATCGCGCTACCTATTTGCTCAAACTTGGCACGATTCGCGACAGCCAGAAGATCTTTTCCTCTACTGGCGATAACGTATGGCGAGGCCGGTGGAGAGAGCGCCGCATCGGAATTCGATAAATCGTAGACGAAGAGGGAGGAAGGTCGAGTGGGCGCTAGGGGGTTAGCAGGTGAATCGTCGGCACGCGAGGAAAGCGAGCAGGGCTGACGTAACCGCGCGCCTCGTGTCGCGAAAGATCGGCGCGGACATAAGCGTGCGTTAATGACCACGCTCGTCGAGGAGTCATTCACCCAGTGGCAGAGTGCGCGCTTATTAGAGCGACGCCGGCAAAGCCGGGAGGAGCCTCGAAAAGATCTCGCCCTCCCGCCCTCCCTCCCGCCGCGCACTCGCGGCGCTTCGGAGTCTGCCAGCCGTCGTTTACTCGTTCCGTCAATTGGCTAAACTGAAATGCGCCACCCGCGCGCGTTGATCCACATTTAACCACTTCCCCGATGTGGTCGAGTGTACTCGTCCAAATATGTACGCTTTATTTTCGGCATCGCCCAACTATATCGGTCGGATAAATTCCTTCGATTTCTCAAAATTTCGCACAGCCCCGTGCATTTCCAAGTGATTTTCGACGAAAAAGTGCATGCATTCGTTGTTTACGTGAGCGTTCGTATTATCGGATGTTAAAATTCGAAATCCCGCTCATTCCGAAAATGTATCGATCGATTTTTCCTCGTCGTCGAATAAACATCGGGAATAGTATTGGCGGCATACCATACTTCCGTATATGTAGTTTCCTTTATCGTTTATGAGAGTAACGTTGAATAATAATAAGGTGAACGATTGAAAAAAAAAAAAACAAAAGAAATTGAAAATGATTCGTCAGGAAAGTGCTGAGACGCGGTTATTCGTTTTGTGGGGAAAAAGTGTTTCGGGGGTTGTCATTAACCGGACGAAATTAAAGCATCCGCGAAGACTCTCCCCGGTTTGTTATTCTTGGATAAGGTGCCTCGCCGGCCCGCGCCGCAACGCCTTATATTTTCTCTTTGGAGCTTGGGACAGAGTACTCGGCTACTGTATTTTCGTAAGGCGGCCGCGGACCCTGAGTCTCTTGACCCTCGAGACGAGCCTCGCATCGGAGGAATATTAGGTTCACCGTCTTTTGAAAGAACACACCTTGGCCCTATAAAACTGTGCGTAGACGTTTTAACTCTATCCCTTGAGCGATTCATTGGCTTTCGCGACAATTATCTTGGGAAATATTCTTACACTTTTTTAATATTAAATACGCGGTGTTTACGAACTCGCGACGAATTTCGCATTTATTTGGAATCGGTCGGTTAAACCTTCCGATTTTGGGCAATGGGTCGTGGGATAGGCGAGGTACGACCCAACCGTACGATTGCCCTCAACCGCCCGTATTGTTTTTACGCGAGGTTAATATCACGGGCGCCGCATCGAATTCAACGGGTGAGCGGCGCATCGTTAACGGGCAACCCGGTCACGCGAATTGACACGAATTAGACCGACAAAGTAATAATGTCCGTTCTGGCGCTGGCTCGCACTCAGATTTCCCGGAGCGTTGCATTGGGTGTCGACGGACGCACGAATCTCGTGCGAGCCAAGCTCGGAACTTCGACCTCCGAACATTGGAGAAATTCTTTGATTCACGAGCGCGCAGTCTGAGCCGGCCAAGCTCGGAACTCTCGTTTCCGTACGTCAAAACGTATGCATGAAAAGAAGCGGCGCAAAGACAAAACTGGCAGAGGGTCGAAGGGATTCTTCGCGAAAAAAATTGAAACGCAAAGATACATTTTTTTCGCGAAATATACACTCAAAGGAAAGAATAACGTGCACGTTTGAAAGCGTCCCGAGCGGAATAGCATGAACGAGATAGCGGTCGAACTTCGTACACCGGCCAATTGGCGGAAAGAAGAATAGCTCGATTTGTCCCGTCCGCAGTTGGGTTAGCGCCCAACTACCTTCTGGCCGATAATTAGAAGCTTATCGGCGATCGAGTATCGATGGCGGTGCGCGTTGGAGCATCGATCAAACACGATTCCAGGCTGGGCCGATTTGACGCTCGCTGGTAGGAAAGAGAGGAAGGGAGTTCGGCTCGCTATCTCCGTCGAGGCTATCGGCAGGTCGTAGGTCAGAGCCGAGCCGATGACACACACGCACACAGGCGGTCGAGCTGGCCGTCAATGGGGAGAAAACGGTGAAAATAGATAGGACTGGTTGGAACTAATACGTAGAATCCATCTCGCACGCCGATTCCCTTCCCGATGTCGCCGATTAGGCGTCGTCACTCGACAAACGAAGTGCCGAGGCAGGAACGATTTAAACGACGGTACCGAATCCCTATCGGATCTTCCGTCCAAGCCCGTGACCGATTTAAGCGCGGAATAAGCCTCGCGGGAGAGGTAAGTGGAAAACGTTGCGGGATTTGCATCTCTCGTCGAGGACAGGTACACGGATATTAGCGGGTAATGAAAATCGCGTATCGTGAAAAGTAGTCCGACAATGTCGAGGCACGAAACTGAGATTATTCGGGCAGCGGTCCAAAGCTCGTTTTGTCAGGAACGGCGTGATTTCGGCGATCCTAATGGAGTTGCAGTCACGTTCCAGGCATGACGATGACGTTGGCGCGCACAGGACAGGGACAAGGCGTCCACGATGCGCGCACCACGCGCTAACGCAATCGTGTAATCGGGTGCAATCATTTTGATGACTGCAAATCGTGGGCGATAACCGACGGAATGGAGATGATTGTCGTGTAGGCAGGTTTCTAAGTAGACCGTCGCTTCTTTGCCGGTGGCATATCGCGATATATATCTGTGTCAATCAATTTGTCTTAGAGCCGGTTTAGGTTTGCATGCCAAACTTCTCTGCTTGTTTCAATTCCACGCGATCGAGCTTAACTCGCTCGTCTCCACCCACTTTCCCCGCCGACAATAATAATGCGCATAATCTGAGTCGCGTATGTTTGTAGGAAAAGCGGCGGGGACCGAGGGAAGTGAATAAATACGAGCGTATATTTAACCTTTCGTAACGCACCAACGTTCCTACGTAACGTTCCCTGTGTATTATTTTAAACGCGTTTCTGCCTTTCTTGTTTACCACCGTTGGAATTCTGGCACGGGAACGCCCAAGAGGCTGTCCATCATCGACCGTGTTTCTTGTCTCCCTCTTACGCCTTACGAATGCGCGCTTACGCGTCTAAAAATGTATGCAACGAACTCCGCGTAAGGTGATTCGGATGTACAGAGCGAGTTCAATCGATCTTCGCGTTTTTGGATCGATCGCACTTTTGCGGAAATGATCGCAGCGTCGAGACATCCCGAAGACGCGTTTTGTTCCCTACGTCCCCGATAAGTAAGTGTCTGGCGGTGGAGTAGAGTGACTAAGACCGATGTAATCTAATTACTCGAGAATTTTGCCGCGAGACTAATTGAACGCTCCGTAGGAGATGACGACTTTCAGGCCGGCCAGTCTCGAAGAATGTGGCGCGAAATTTCGCAACGTCTCCACCTACTAACTACGTTTTAACTAATGTGGGAAAGCTTCAAGGCTAATTGCCGGCATTTGTAGCCCGTATCGGATATAGCATTAACCTCCACCTTGATGCGAAAGTGGATCAGGCGCTGGATTCCGACACGACCCGCTCTTCGGTCTTCGTAATTGCGCATTGTTCTCGATCTACCGAATGTAACGTTCCAGAGCTTCTCCAAGATGTAGTTTTCTTCGTTCAATACGCCTCGTTAAGAGGTAGATACATTTAAAAGAGTCGTCTCGTTCACCGTGTAATCTCACATTTCCTCGGCCGACCTTGCCGATTCTGGAAGCATCGCGAAAACTCGTACAGCGTTCCAAGGTGGTAGATATAGAATGATCCTAGATTTACGACGAAGACGGCACAAACATTGCCGGCCGAGAATAAAATCGGTGGTGACGTAGACCAACAAGCCGCGCGCCGACGGTTCACCGCGATACGATCTCGTCTCTCTCAACCTGCGCGATCTCCGGTAATTACCCGTCATTAATTTCACGCCCTTCCGGCCCGAGCGAATCTCTTTTCGCTTCCTACTCCTCCAATACCCCTCCGGTTTCACGATTTTGCCTCCGCGTTCCGTCGCACGTTCGGTGCGTGGGCGTACGGCGCGTACGGCAGAAACGTGCGTGCATCATCAATAATGCGACGATGATTCCACCGGCCGGTTGAATTATTAACCGTGTCGATGAATGGCACGGCGTAGGGCGGATGCACATTGCGACGCGGCACGTGGCCTCGACGTCCTTTACCAAAATTACGCCGCCCCCAATTCGAGGCCTAAAAGATACGTCCCACGTCCGTCGAGATTTGGAAATTGGAAAAGCTTGCGCAAGGAATCGCGTAGAAAGGAGATTAACGGCCTTTAAATTCGGTCACCGGTCTAGCGCCGAGAGACACGATATTCGTCGATGACGAAGAGCGCTCGCTCGAACGATCCAAGATCGAGAGGAGCACGTGGAAGATCGTTTCGCGAAGGAGGAAAAACTAAGTCGAGCGCGTAGAGCCAATCGTCGGCGGCGGAGGTAGGTTTCCCGTAGTTCTTTTCATTTCCACGACGATCGGTACTACGACCAGCGGGGGCGAGCGCAATAAAAATATGACGCTCGAGCGCATGAGATCATGCACCTTGACTCGCGATAAATTACGCGAAGATTCCTTCGGCGAGATACGTTAGAGGCGGACCGTGGCGCGTAATGAGCGTTCATTCATGCGGAGTTCGCGGTAGTAAGGCGATTCCAGGAAGCGTGAGATCAGCCAAATCGTCCTGCAGGACTTTCCTAATCGCTCCCCCCTAATCTGCCTTCACGGTAATGTTTGCCATGACTCAAGGCCGCCATGGCTCGCGTCCTCCGACGCAGCCCGGGATTTCGGCACGGCGGATAATCTTATCGTCGCTCGAAAATCGCTCGATTCCTTCACGGTGCGTTATTCCACCCTTGCCCCTCGCCCCTCCCTCCTGCCCTTCCCGGTGGCGCGCCTCCGGACGCACAACCATGCTAAGAGAGAAGCGGTCTCGTGCGACGACCCAGCGCAATTAAACGATCGCGCCGGCTGGTGTCGTTTGACCGTCGTTCCGAGCAATGAATTCGTGTCGTGCCACTTGATGATGCCGTATTAGGCCACGAGCCGAATTAACGGGATGACACTACGAGACTCTCGACTTTTTAACGGCCGCGCCAGACGAATTAGCCGGGAAATTGCGCTGCACCAGGAACGTACGCCTCCCCCTGTTTGCGCCTCGGCGCGGTTGCAAGCGCCGTCTCGCGCGGGGGATTCATTCGCGAATTTTACCGCGTTTACCTCGGCTCGCGGAATACGCCGATCGTATCTCCGGCGTTGCACGGTGCTGCGCCGACGTGTCGTCCGATGCGTCATTAATTATTGGCGTCATGAAATTACGAGCAACTCGATGGAACCTCCGGGGATCTCGAGTTGCGGAGAATGCTTGCCGTCGAACAAAAACTCCATATTGTATTTGTACTGCCGCGACAAAGCGCGTGCTATCGATCACTAATGTCGCGCGTAAACCTCGTGGACGGTGACGTTTCGACGAAGTCGAGGTACAGTATCGAATACACAATGGGGTATCGAAAGAGGGTTGGCGATGAACCGATTAAACGCGCTTCGTGGAGCGTATTTACACGCGCGTTTGTCATTTACATCTATACGCGCTTTGATTTCGATCGCCTCGTTTCGAGTATCGTCGCATTTTCATAAATCAAGCTCGAGTGCCATTACTTTCTGTCCGTTTGTTCTGGCTTCTTGAAAAGTCTTATTGTTACACGGTCCACGCTTCGACGGCACGCCACGTGCGCGCTTACAAAATATCTCCCGCTTCGAATGAATTTCGCGACGAGGGCATTAAACTTTGCTCGCAAAGATTTTGTCGCGACACTCTCGATTCGAGCGATAACGGCGAATTTCGGCGGGCAAAGGAAGGAACCTCGAGGCTCGAAAATAGCGAGAGCGCGTTAAGGAGAGAGCGTCGCGTATAAAAATAAGCTAACGTCGCGGATGCCATCGCCGATCTTCTCGAAATAAACGGCGATATCGCTATTCCGCGGTAACGTGCGATTAAGAAGCGGCGCCTAGGGTCACGAGGCGTCCACGATAGAAAGAGAAGGGGTACTCGCGGAAAAAGAAAGCGGAGCGAAGCGATCGCTGGTGCCTCTGCGGGTACTCACGAATATGGAGTGGTAGATCTTGTCGTAGAAGACGACTGGCGTCTTGAGGATGGCCTCTGCGGACACGAGGAGGCCATTGACGTCGGTCTCGAGGACGGAGGAGCCGGGTCCCGTGTAGGGGTAGAGGTCGTTCCTGGATAGCGCCGCGGCGAAGGGCGTGATAAGGGCCAGGAGGGCCAGGAGGGCCGGCCACGAGACGCCGATATGCGCGCCACGAGCCATTCTCTCGGACTGCCTTTACGCTACTGCCGATCGGCACTGCTCGTCTCTTCTTGCCGCCCCCTAATCGCCTTCGGCTCGCTCGCCGCCTCTGCCGCTCTTCTTCCTCGGAATATACGTGAAACGCCGTTTCTGCTCTCTTCCTCTCTTCCTCTTCCGCCCTCCTACTCTCTCTCTCTCTCTCTCCTTCTCGACGGTGCCGCTGATAATTTTGTGACACGGACCGATCCCCACCCTCGCTCTGGCTGCTCCGTTGCTCTTCTACGACCGCCACGACCACTTTGCACGACGCAGGTTGCACTCGTTTGCCCGTCCACCCGCTACCGTTTCGCCGCACCTTGGAATCCGGTTGGGATTCGACGCCACCGTGCTCCGCATTACCGAGAATTAGATCCGCGAATTGGAATCGTGGGAGTCGTGAACGCCTAAGGTCCTTTTCGATGATCGAGGAACCGTAAAGGTCAGCCACGCTACGTCGGTAGCTTCGTTTCTCGAGGACGGGGAATTTATCGTCGATTAGGGTCCGCTTTGCATCGTTATCGGGTAAAATCGAATATGAGAAAAGTGTCGCGCTAAAAGGAATTTGCAAGATATTCGCGGAAATTGAAGTCGAATATTGGAAGTAATGTCTCGCGATGAGTCGACGACGACGAGCCGCGGAGATAGCTATGTATATTTCTTTCGTTGGTGGACAAAATTAAACGTCATATTTCAGTTTATTTTTGCGGGACTCCAGCGCGATAAACGTCCGAAATAGGTTGGCGTTTATTTTGGTTTGTTATATTTATTTCGATCCAAGAAAGATGCCGAGCGAACGAAAGGAGTTTGCCACGACGTGTCGGACTTTCGCTACGCTCGTGCGTCAGCCGCGTGTCTCCGTACCTTCGATTCTTGCTTCGTCGACTTCATTCTTGGCATCGACGACCGACATCGCGCGGGCTATCGCTTAAAGTATATCTCAAATTGTCCACTTTAGAGTGTACGCCTTGCACCTACGAGTTTGTCCCAAGCGTTTAGAAAATTCAATCGTCCGCGCATCGGTTTTCATAGCCTTCGGCAGATTCGTCCCCCAAAGGACAATACCATTTCACCTGCAATTTATTAGCGCTCGACGCGATATTGGTGCTAATGCTCGTGCCAGAATTTCGAGCTAATTCCAGAGAACGGGCCGCATATTGTTCCATAAACTTGCAGCGCGCCGGCCGTGAAATTAATGGTCCATTAATTAAGAACTCGAGCGCGGTCTCCTCGACGATGCCGCGACGGACTCGTGTTGCGATTTTCCCCTGGCATTATTACCCCGTGCAAAAAGTGGCGAACATTTGGCCAGTATCTCTGCCTCAGTGACGTTCGATCGGCTCTCATCGGTGGGGGCACACGCGCGCCTACCTTCGCGACGGTCGTCGATTGATCCAATTGCATCTTCATCGCGAGTGCATCCAAGGTCACGAAATTGCGCGATACATATTTGAATTAGTACGGAAATTTGAAGAGTTTAATTGCGGCAATAATCGTGCTTTATCGGCAGCCATTGTAATTGGATCCCAAGGTCGATCCACTTTGCATCCTCAATCCGCGCCGCGGAGATCTCGAAGAGGTGATCGCTAAAGTTTTACGGGCTTAACGGCTCGTTTATTTTCTTATTATCCGCTTTCTATCGACCGGACTTTATCCTTTACTTTGCGATTCCGCACTCTTAATTGCGAGAATTACAAGACACGTGTATTTTTTTTCGCTTTCAGCTTAGGCCATTTATGTTATTTACTTAAGATTTTATATAGAATAAGGATTACGATAAGTTTGTAAAATAGCCAATGTTTTAAAATGTTACGATTTTAGAAGCAATCCTCCATGTTGTATCATTTCTCTTATGTCCGATACGAGCACGTTCTTACGACTTAAACTCGATCTTCTACACAAATGCAAATTGCTATGTAACATTACAGATTTTTCCTCGTAATATTTATAATTATACGCGGATAACGATTACTTCTATCCGAGCAATGCCTCGCTAGCCAAGTACCGAGGCGGTCACAAATTCACGAATTACGGTAACAAGTTACGTTGGAAAAAATTCGCTTAATGACGACTCTTTGGGCGGCTATTGTTACAGGTTATTTTTCCGGGCAGCAATCGCGTTTATTTTCGCCCCTGGCGCACGAATAATTATTCCCGCCCTTTTTGTTCGACGGAGAACGGCCGACCTGAACATGCGCTGCATTGTGTCGGCGTGGTACTCGTTTCTAAACCGACTCGATTGTAAATCCACATCGTGGAATACGAAATGAAATCCACAGAAATGAAGGTAAATCTATGTTGGTACGTTCAACTCCCTTTATCCAACCGCGTTTCGATGAATTATACCAGACTTTCTACCCCCTTGCCGATTTTCGCACTCTTTCTCTCTTTCCCATCGCGGTGCACGGGTCAATGTCCTAAATTGGGGAATGCTGGGGAACACCAATAGCTCGTCCGATCACGTACACGTTGTAAATTGATCTTTATTACAAGAAATTACATGACTAATTTGTACATATAAAATATAAATATGGTACAAGTACTATGGTACAGAGACGCGGAGTTTTTCATTGGGATGTAGAAGTAGGTTATTACTATCGATAATGATTACTATATCGCTAGTATCGTTATCATCGTTATTATTACTATTTGTATTCACGGCAGACGGACTGGCACGCCCTGGGCGATGCTTATAACCGAGACGACGGCACACCGTACGAGGATCGGGGCTTTGTTCTCCGAATCGAACGTATCTTGCTCGAGGAGCGTTTCAAGATTCTTCAAAGGTGAACCTTCCGCAAATACCCTTTGGCAAACGCAGATCTCCAAAAGCTCTCAGTTTTTTTATCCACGGAAAGATCAACCGTGGATCGGGAAGCGATGCGAGCTTTAATTTTCCAGCGGTTTAAATTACTCGAACGGTCGTTGGAAATTACCTAGTTGCCGATCAACGACCTGGCCGAGACGATTCGCGTCGATCCATCGAGCGTGCCGTGAGTAGACGAGCCCCGGGATACGGTAGATCCGGTGCTTTTCATCCGCAGTCTTCCTCCGCAGTCCGTGGCTCGTATCGAAAATCTGGAATCCCTCTCTATTTCTGCCCCACATTACGGCCATTCTCGATTTATTTTCATCCCGTCTATTTTCATTCCCGTGGCCACTCTCGCTCCGCGGCTTCTTCGATTCTCACGTTAGTCGGAAGGTTCTGTTTAGCTTCGTTCTCCGCGTCTCCTCCCTCTTTTCGCCCTGCCAACGAAGCTTTTCGAGTGCCGAGTGTGCCGAGCGTCTTTCGCGGTTACGATACGGTTAAAGTTTCCCTCTCTCCCTCCCTTTCTCTCGCTTCCTTTCACTCTCTCTTTCTTTCCCTCACTCGCTTCCTCTCTTTCTCTTCTTGCCAGACTCACTCCGCGGTGCTCGCAATGCAACACTTCCATCCTCACCGTAATTTGCCTAAGTGAATTATAGAGCCCTACGAAGTGCGGTAACTGCTGATAACGATTAAAGCTACGATAATATCTTGAATTAACGTGCGTGCATTAAATAGGTTAGTTACGACGCGGTTTCTCTTTAATTAATTCTTTATCGTATAAAAGATTTTCTTTTTATCCTTTGGCAGTGGGTCGCTCGACGACGGCGATATTTTCCTACCTGCTCGATCCGCGTTTCGGGACCTCCTGCTCGATCTTAACCCACGGTTCGCCCCGCGACTCGGCTCGATCGATCTCGTGGAAGAGCGCTCGCGAGCTCGTCGTTCCTCGCGAAACATCCTCCCTTCCATTTGGCCACGCGCTTCGATGATTCGTCCAAGGCAACGTTATCGCCCATACGTTATCCGCTTCGCCGTTCTCGAGCTTTGGCCGATTTGCCAACAGTCTTTGAGTCGGAAGTTGTGCGCCTCTCTCCACCTTCGTACTCACGCGTTCTCATTCTCTCCCTCGCAATCTCTCAATCACGCCCGATCTCCCCCCCCCCCCCTCTCTCTCTCTCTCTCTCGCAGCATACACGCATTCTCGCTACAGGGCAGTGGCAAGTTACTTTAGCTAAAGGACTCTGACGAACGATAAATATAAAACATGCAGCACCAACTCGTACGCTATATCATTAAGTCAACAAACGTCCCACGAGCGGCTCGTCGAATCGTATCTATGTCCAACAACCGTAACATACCTCAACGTCATCGCGAGTAACTCAGGATACGCTCGGCGCCCACCTAACGGTTACATACTCGTGCCTAGATTCTAAGGACCCCTATAAGACACGCGCGTGTACATTTATTTGGATAACTTCTGAGCGAAAGCTGATTCTTTATTTTTCTCTTTTTTCTCTTTTACTCTTTAGTACCGTTTATGCGCAACAATAGCGACGACCGACGATGACGATACGACTATGCCATTAACAACTAGTGGACGGAGTCGAGCGACATCGACGCCAGTGGCTGCACCGCCAATCGGCGACCTCGCTCGTCTCGCTTCAGCGCTTATGAGAAACCGGAATTTTGCGGATCGGCGGTCAGCACGCGGTTGAGCGGGCCGATCCTAGTGTGCGTTAAGTGATCCTGACGCCGCTCGCAGGATCCCGGTGCCGCGCGCACTCCTGCCGTGGATACGAGTCGAAGCAGGTGATCAGGATTACGTGGCTCTTGCAGGCCTCCACTCTCTTCTGCAGGATGCAGGTCTCCGCCTCCAGGGCCTCCAGGAACGACGGGTCTCGCCAATCCATGCTGTCCTCCACGTGAACTGTATTCGAAGGAAAAGGCGACCGTTAAAGCGTCGCGCGCGATTCGAGTTTTAGGTTTAGCCTTTGTCGCCGGCAATGCGCACGTTTTTCAGCGATACTTTTATCAATAAAAAATGGAAAATCATAAATCCGCGAATACTCGGTTGCCAAGCCGATACATTGAACGTTGCGATCGGTCAGGGAGCAAACGTTCTCGGACATCCCGGAGGGGGCGATACTCACGTTCGTAGCTCCAGCGGTTATCGGGCACCATGAGGCGCCTCTTGGCGTCCCTGAGCTCGAGCCTAAGAAGGCGCTGGCGTAGTCGCAGGTTGTGTATCCTGGACATCGTGCCACGTGGATCCGAGCGCAACCGCGCGCGCCTGTCCAGGATGTCCACGTCCTCGTCTGTGTACGCGATTATCCCCGGCACTGCGGAGGGAACCCGCGGCGGATGGGCCCGGCACTGGGCCCGTGACCGGAGCACGCATCCTGCCACCCGCCGTTCCACCGCTGAAACACCCGCACAACGTCGAGGTTAGAACCCCCAGTGCGCCACCTGAGGAGAACCACCGTACGGGGGGACCATTTTAGAGGGTTTGCACATCGTTCACTTCCCAGGGTACACGGACAGCCCCGTGCACTCGATCGGACGTTACAAAGAATACCTCGCCGATCCTTCATCGCGGATCGACGATATATTTTTGTAGAATACTACTTTACAGCTAGATCGATCTACAAGGAACTTTCGACGTTAAGCACAGAGCATCGCGGAATCTGGAAGACATCGTAGGTTTCGAGGGCAAAGTTCCTTGTAAACGTTATACGTCGTTCTCTTTCGATGTTTACGATAGAGTTTTGGATATAAGAGGATGCAGCGTTTCGTTGCCTTCGATAGGATCGAGATTTCGAGGGAGAGCCGAGCTCCGCTCGCCTATCCGCGCTTTCTCCTCCGCGACTGCCTCGAGACGTATCGAAGTAGTCTGACGCGCGAGCCACGCGGAGTTATCGCCGGAACGGAGAACGTGCTCCGGCTCTCGCCATTAATTATCGGCACGTCGAAAGGAAGCGATTCCGAAGTATATTCGTTGGCGCCCTTGCCGGGACACCCGGCCGTACGTTATTCCGGTCCGCGGATATAACTTTAAAGCGGGTATTACAAGCGTGCATTTGCCATGGAGTTAGTAATTGCTTTCGCGTTAATTGCAGCCGACTAGGAGGAGAGCATTCGCGTGTACGAGGGCGGCTAAAGTGGATCGGGAAAATATGCGCGGGATATTTTCGAGATGCTCTCGCGAATATCATCGGCGATTATCCGGGATTGTTCCGAAACGTTCGATAGATCGAACCTCGCCCTACGCGTCGCGCGTCCGCTCTTCGTTTCTCCCTCGTACAATGCAAATCGTCGGTGAAAAGGGCGCACGACAAAGTCGATGGACGAACGTACTACCTTGGTGCTCCTGAAGGGCGCTGGTCTGCCTCGAGGAGTCGCTCGCGATGCTGCTGGTCTCGCTATCCCTGACGACGCTGTCGTACCCCGAGCTCTCCGCGCGATGTCTCGAGAGGGTGGCGGGAGAGAGCTTGGCTGCGCGCGGAGTCGAGTCCGCGCCGGAATCGTAGCCCTCCTTGTTCAGTCCCAGGGAGGAACCCAGGCTGAGAATCTTGCGCTGCATTCGCCCGGAGGACGGCGCTGGCGATGGGATGGACAGCTGCAGCGGTACCGACGCTGCAAGAGGATACGTTTCGCGTTTATTTCCCCGCTCCTTATTCTTTACGACAATAATTTCCAGAGTATCTCTCTACCCATCTACGAGGCTCGGCTATGTTCCTCGAACAGGCGCGTCTCATAGGTCTATACCCTACTACGCGAATAACTGTACCCAAATCGCGTATCACCTTTCCACGGGTATCGGGATACGAGATAGGAATACTAGACGCACCGAGAAGTAGAAATTCTTGCGAAACGTACCTTGCACCTTGACGTCCTCCTCGATGTCGGACTTCCCCGTGACGGTTCTCTCCGACCTCTCGGCGGCGGTGAAGAGCTTTTTGGCCTCCACGTACTCCTCCTCGGGATCCGAGCCGGAGGCCCCGTTGCCGGGTATCCTCTCGACCTCCTCCTTCAGATTGGGATTCGAGGCGCCGTCCGGATGCCTCAGGCTCGAGATGTTGCACTCTCCCAGCCTTCCGCAGTACCTTCTCGGGCTGGCGATGTGCGAGACGCTGTTCGGGTACCAGTAGGAGGCCGTGGCCGGCCTGGACATGCTCTGCCTGCAGTTGTCGCAGATCTTCTCCTGATCCGACTTTCCGGCTATGTACGCCGGCTCGCTGTAGATGCTGCCGTGATTGCTCGCATTGTCGTTGAACATCACGTCCGAAAGGGACAACGACTGACAGCGCGATGGCGGACGGAAGACGGTGGCGGCTAGAATTTGTCCTGCGTTAATGGTATACTTTGTAACCGGACGTTCGGTTACATAGTCGCGGGCGGTCCGTGAGTGGAGGACCGAATCCCCCGATCTCCCGAATTTCGTGGGCATGCGTCGACCCCCCTCCACCGAGATCTCCCGATCGAAGGAGGTCGATGCAGCGCACGAGGGCATCGCTCTGAATCCGATGGCTTTAGGGCCAAGACGCGTTTGGACGCGTTCCCTTGCGCTTATAGTCCTAACAGAAGACACATATTAAACGGCATAACAGTTATCGCACATCGTTTCGTGTGCTTTCGCGTTATGAGTCTTAGACACGTTTGGACGAGAGAGTCTCGAATGCGATTAACGCCCATTAAATTCAATGATCAATAACGATGCAAGAACCGACTAACGTCGGGACTCATCGCCTTGTCATTATAATCACGCGCGCGACGTCAAGCGTATTGCATTTACAAAGAAATAAAAAAATAAATTTTGGATTTTTATTATAAGGTTATCGAATAAATTTTATTGCTTTGTTTCAAACGCTACATTGTTAATATATGTACATCCGAGTGAACGTTCGTTTCAGCGTTGAATACTGTGCAGCGCGGACATATTTAAGTAGGACGATAAGAGAGCTTTGCGCGAAAATGTTTTTCCAGTATGCAAATCGGCGTAGGAGGATGGCACGGCTGTTCGCGATTCGAATGCTTTTGTAAGTACCTGGGCGAGGAACGCTCTCGCGTACCCTTTACCTTTATTCGATCGAACGAACTTTCGGCTTCGGTCCAAGAGTAAGCGTGGGGAAACTTACATGGGGCGTCTCGTACGTTGACGTTCGTGGAGTTCTCTCTCTGGTAAGTCGCGGAATTGGAGACGTTGGCCAGAGCGAGTTTGCTCTGGTAGAGCTCGTGGAGGCGGGCCAATTGGTCGAACTTGTGCCTGGTCTCCTGCTCCAGGAAGTCCTCGTGGTCGAAATACGGCCTTGGCAAGACACCGGCGCCGACCGGCGGCGGATAGTGCGGTCTGTACCGCTCCGTGTCCGACATCACCGACATGGAGTCTGGAAATTCATTTTATTCTTTCCTTCCACGCACTCTTTATTTCCCCCTTTGAAAAATCGGGGGTCGCAAGGAATACGGGAGAAACTCGCGATGTGTCGTGGAGGACGATCGTTGGGGGAAAGTAAAAGCGATCGATCTTCAAAGGAGCGTAAGAATGTGCCGTAGGCGTAATAGCGGTTACTCGAAAGCACTCGGAATATTTGAAGAACGAAAGACGTTTATACGAGCAGCGTTTATTCGTCGCGAGGGAGAACTTTACCTTCGATGGAGGAGATACAATTACATCGAAGTTTTTCCTCGATATAACCATTCTTCCTCGGACGGATTACCATCGAGCGAAAAATCTTTTAGCCGACTCCAGACCGGAGACGTAAGAGGATCGATCGCGGAATCTATTCTAAGTACCGGCGGAAGAATACGAGGAAAATAAAGGTTTAATACCGCCACCGACATTCATGCCGCATTAAGGTTCCTTAAAACGGGAATATAAGCCGGGCAAATCTTCTTGGGGACGTCGGCCTCCTTCAACGAAGGAGGTGTATTAAACTTTATCGAGTATTCGCTCACCGGTGAAGGTCGAGACGACAGTCAGATTCTCCTGGCTGAGTATTCTCAGGGGATGCTCCTCCTGGTCGCTCTCGGGAAGAGGGTTCTCTCCCATGCACAACGCGATGTCCTCCTCCGTGACCTGAAGGCACGAGTCCTGCATGGGCACCGGCTCCAGGTCCTCCACCTCGACGATCTCCAGGATCTCGTCCTCCGAGGACAGGGAGTGCCTGGACGGCAAAACGATGTCCTTGTGCGACAGATTCAAGCTCTCCATCGACACCTCTCGGCTGACCCCGTTGCTCAGAGGCTCGATCAACGGCAGAGGCGGCGGCACGACGATCTCCTCGTCGTCGTCCTCGTCCTCCGGCAAATCGAGCTTCCCCCTCTCCAGACCATCGTCCATCACCGGACTGCCTGTCAGATCCAAGCCGGAATCCGTGTTGGACTTGACGTTCAGAAGATTCAGCTTGGCGCCCAGCTTCTCCGTTATGTCCTCGATCTCGTTGGCCTTCAGACTGTCGCTCTCCGCCGTGGAGAGCGACGTGTCGTCGTCGTCCATACCGACGCAGGTCTTGAAGGTCGTCAGCTCCTTGAACTGCGACGACTGGCCGGACATCTTCGAGGACTCGATTCTCGGGGCGACGTGCTTCGTCCTCTGTATCTGCGAGGACTGATTCTCCACCCACTTCCTGATCATGCTCTTCTTATGGCTGTCCATGAACCCGTAGCCGGACGTATGCTGGTGCTGCGAGTGCATCTGCAAGCTCGCCGCTCCCGTCAGCTGCATAGGTCCGTCGATCCACGTCTCCCTCTTGTGGTGCGGATCCTTCAGCATGTGTCTCGCCTCGGCGACCTTCGACTTCGAGATCCGCGGCCCGTCGATCCACTGCTCGTCGGAGCCTCCGCTGGGCGCCGCCACGGGGATCTTGCTGCCCGGGGAGTCGTTCGTCTTCGAGGCGGAAACCTTCGCGGAGGAGCCCTTCCTGGCGGGGCTCGCCTTCGGCGTGACGCTGTGCGCCGGCGAGGTCTGCTTCGAGGCGGTCTGCGCGAGGCTCTTCACCGCCTTCGCGGACTTGTGCGCCGGGCTGCGCTCCTCCGGGATCTTGCCGGGCCTCTCGGCCGCCGAACCCCTCAGGACCCTGCCCATGGCGCACCTGTTGTCGCCGGAGTTCAGACTGGGTATGTAGACCGGCGGGTGCTCGCCGTCCGTCGCGTCGTCCGCGCTCGGTCCCACGTAGATCACCGTGTCCGCCGACAAGTCGCTCGAGCTGGGGTCGCACTCGCTGTTCTGCCTGGCCGCCTCCTCGCCGGAGCTGCCCCCGCTGCCCGTGCCCTGCGTCCCCCCGCTCACGAATTTGATCTTCCGCCTCCTCATGCGGTGGATGCGGGACGCCAGCTGGACGGTGGTCAGCGTCTCCGTGTAGTGCTGCACGCTGGGCGACACGTGGGCTATCATCGCGGCGTGGCAGGTCAACGAGCCCAGGCACTCCTTCAGCAATTGCGTCAGCTTGTGCTCCTTGTAAGGCAGATGCTTCTGCCCGTTGAATATCGCGAGCAGGATGTTGCCCAGCCCCGACAGGGGGATGCCGCCGGAGGATTTGCCCCGATCGGAGTTGCCCAGGTCCATCAAGTGGAGTCTGCTTCTACCGCCGGCGACTGCGAGGGCGAGGGTGCACGTTTTTACAGGTTTTCGTATAAATCGCTGGTTCTTCCAATTCGAATATGAAATTCCCCGATCATTATTTTGCAAACGTAATTTTTTTTTATCCTACGTCGGAGTTTCACGGGAAGCAAAAAGAAATGGCGAACTTAGCGGGTTCGCGAGGTCCGAAAGGTTGGCGTTCGCCGATTTAGGACGATGCGTCGGCGATATTTATTTTGTACGAGGAGCAAAATTTCGATAGATCGATAAATCTGACGAGGTACCTCCACCCTTGCCGGCCACGCTATACTGATAAACGTGAAGAGTGTAGAGCATGTGGGCGTCCCCGTCCTCCCTCTGACGACCGGCGACCGCTGCGTCCAGGTAGAAAGCGGCACGTTCCGCGGTTGGCGCGCGAAGCTCGCTGTGCTGCTGCAGTTGCAGGGTGCCGAAGAGGGGGTCGTCTCTCAGGTACACCGCCGGCGACTGTTCCGAGTCTGGAAGGCATAACACTCTCGTTACGAGCAATCCTTACCTCGCCACGTTCGCTCGCGGTAATGGAGCGTGTGTATGAAATAAAGATCGCCACGGCGCGTTCGCATTTTTAAAACAATTCCCGCTAGAAGTGGCATCGTAACGGCGGGCAGTGCGGTTACCCTTTTACGACCACCGACCGTTCCAGGACCGCGAATAACGGACCGCGGCCGGAACTCCCTCGATCCCCCCTCCCCGGTAATGGAACGCGAATGTGGAATAAAGTTTTTCCACGGTACGCCCTCCGTCTTTCAAAATAGTTCCTACGGCAAGGCGCATCGGGATAATGCGAGCGAGTTGTTTTCACGGAGAGCGAAACGAACGGTAGGGTGATTAACGGCACGGGGTTGCGCGCGTGGGCTACCGGAAAATACGGCCGGTCTAACGATCTTGCCCTAGCGTCGTTTATCGCGGCTAGCTTTAAAATGGGAAGAAAGCAAAGGTGGGCGGCTACGTTACCAGCCTGCCACTGGCGCAGGGTCTCGCGCTCTTTCCCTCGCAACGCCCTTAATTCCGTTATATTCTCGGTCCACCGACTTAACGTCGTTTCGACGATGCGACGGAGCCTCCGAGAGCGTGGAGCGTGCGAACGCGTCGGATATGGAATTGCTTCTCGGCGAAAGAACTACCTCGCAGGGATTCACCGAATTTATTTCGTTCCATTATTTCGTGGAAAAATAATATCCGGATGGACGATGAAACGGGAGGTCGCAGGTGCCAGGGCCATAAATCGATCGTGCAAGTGATAGCCGTGAAACGTTTCGACCTGAATTACGACGCCGATATTGCTTCGAGAAATACGTCGCGATAGAGGGAAAGACGCTTCCCGCTTACGAGTGGCCGTGTACACGGGGATAGTCGATATAACCTGGAACGTTATTGTAAATAGCGATCAAGGTAGAAGCGTGACCGGGTAGCCACGGCCGTGTCTCTACGCGCGCCAACGAGCCGCGCTCCTTCCCTCTTCCACCTTTCGGGGACTTTCGAGGAACGAAGCTCCTTCGTGGCCGGCAGAACGTTCCGCGAATGATGATTTGCGGCTTTGTTACGTTGACTTCGTCATTGGCCACGGTGCTCGAGCGGCGCTTTACGGCTACCAACTTTACGACACGGGTATCGTATTTGTACTAAGGTCACGGTAATGGAGAAGCTGTAGTGGCAAGGAGGAGGCGAGGCGAGAACATCGTGGCGCGTAATACTACCGGGGAGAACTTCGTCGTCGCTCCGCAAACTATAATCGTACGAGAGCATACTGGGGATACTTGGATATTTCTTGCTTCCAGAAACATCCCGAGTAGTGGTCGAGGGATTCGAGATTTGATTCGATGCCGAACACTTTCGTTCGATGAAGCGGGAGAATCGTCGAGTCTCTTTGAGTCCATCCTTGTCCCGATGTTCCGGGAAGCGCGTTTTGGCAAGAACCATCGGTACAACCCCGAGCGGGGGAAATGAAATTCATTCGTCCGGTTATGCAGAGGCGCTCGGAGAAATCTGAGCGGAGCGATGCACGTACGCGGGCGTACGTGCGCCAGATGATCGCATCGTAAACCGATTTTCACGTCCGTCTTACGTGCACCCGTGGCGACATATTGCTTTTGAAGCGCTTAAGGGCGCGGAAACTCGGCGTAATATGGTGCGCTTACGAGGCGAATCGGCCGATGATCCATCGTTTGGGAATCGTAAAAACTTTGGCCATCCGGGAGACGGTTCTGTACTCGCGAAGAGGATAATTTCTTCGAAGGAAAACCGAGCTACGCCCCATTGCTGGCGCAGCGCGTCTTCCTTCGGCTCTCGCGACTTTTTACGGGCATATTTTTGTGTACTCGCGTAGACGAGCTCGAGGCGGGTTACGAGCGATACGCCGGACGTCGTTGAGGGTAATACGGTGTTTAGATAACCCCCCTCGGTAAATTGCCAATTAGCCTTTTACAGCCTCGCGAGACGCTAGGTCGTCTCCCGATGGTACTTCTCCACGACGTCGTAAAGGACACGAGGCACGAAGATACGGCCAGTGCCGGTGCTACGATGAGGTACTGGGTTCGTGACGCATGGTGGATAGAAGGCTCTCGACTAATCGACTTGGGCGTTTGACGTTGAAAATTATAACGTATCTCCATCTTCCTCACGCACGTTAATTCTTACGCATCCTTAATTCTCAAACGGCTCCTCGGACGGATCGCGCGATTAAACTTTTCTCCATCGCGTCGGATGGTGGCGATATTCGAGCGGTAGGATAATCGAGCGGCGGAAGCTGGATGAAACGATCTCCGCGCGAGGAACGCACCGCGGAAACTGCTATATCCGTGAAAGATATCGCAGGAAGTAATATCGCCGGCATCTGCGTTGCTCGGCGAAGGATCGCGCGGGGCAAAGGGAGAGGGCGAGAAAAAGGTAGGGAGAGAGAGAGAGAGAGAGAGAGAGAGAGAGAGAGAGAGAGAGAGGGAGAGAGGGAGAGGTTCGAGAAGATAAAAAAGCGATCTTGCGCGAGGAGAAGCCTCCTGCGGGCGCATAATGGATACGGTTCCCGTTCGAGGCGATCCGAGCTGGCATCGTCGCTCTCCCGGCGTCATCCAGCTCGGGGGTCGAGCGGATAAATCGTTTTTCGACGCGTTTCGAATACGGCTTCGAAACTCGCGGCCGAGACTCGTCCCCGGTGGGCACGCAGTGGCCCAGAAGGGCAGTAAAAAAAATCTGTTTCGCCTCCTCGGAACGGTAGGGGCGAGCGGTGCACGAGGTTCGCCTCCCAACGACTCGGGAGACTCTGCCCGGATATATTGCTTCTTTCCGGTGATCGTAAAAAAATTCTCCGCTCACGAGGAAACACTCGGTTCTTCTCGCAGATTTATTCGGGCTTACCGCGGTAGTGCGTAGATTGTAAAATAGCCTATCGTATTTGGGTTGGACGTTTCGACGAAACGCGAATGTAACGAATAATTACGCTCGATTGCGGTACGTTTATTCGATACGCCGTCGCGTGGTTTGGGGAAATTTATCATAAACGCGTATCGGAATTGGACGTACGATTTGATAAAAAAAAAATATACCTAATTCTCGATACGAACGCAACATCTATTTTACGTATAAAAATCGGACGATAAGTCCTGGATAGCTTGCGCGGAAACGAGGAAGAAACGAAGAGCTTCGAGCGCGTAAATTTTCTCGGCAGGACGATGGAAAGGAAGAGACGAGGAGGAAAATTAAAGGATCCCACATTAAAGTAGGAACAGTCGGCTGTGGGAGTGTCGGTTGGCGAGGTCGGCGGCTTTGACTCGGGCGTACGTTTGCCGAAATAAGTGCCAGGACGTTTCGTCTCGGCTCCGTGCGCGAGGTAGGAAAGTCGGTGAGTTCACATTTCCTCCCGCATTTATACTCGCTCGTTTATATAATCTGTCCCGAAAGTTTCGCGGTGTTTCGGAGCGGTTATTACCCTCGATAAACGGGATTTGAAGATTTGCGTTCAAAACATACGCATACGTTGCGGTAAGTTCTTATCCAGGAAAATTTATGGTTTCTACTTAAGAATTACGTACGCCCCGGAACCCACGTGTTCGCACATTTGGAAGTGCAAATCGTTCGACCGGTGCGTCGAGTTTAAAAGTCTTCGTTTCAAACATGTCCGCCAAAATCGGTAGGCCCGTAGAAAAAAGCCCGTAATATGCGTTCGCGTCGTACTCGTCGCCTACCGCGAAAACCTACCCCAGCGCACCGAAGATCCTCCGGTGCTTTTTCCCGAAAACATATATCCCACGAATCATTTCTCACCGTAATAAATACCGGCGTGCTCGTTTAGGAGCGAGCTTCATTTATACGGCGGGAGTAAAGCGCTCCGGCGAAGCTAGTTTTAATTTGAGCAGCTTTTAATTTAACGTTTCTTCCGGTAAACCTTCTCTTGCCGCCAGTCGGGTCTATCTTCTCCCGCGTCGATATAGTCAAGGTCCTCCCTCTTCTTGCTCTTTCGGTTAATCGACCGACCGATTAGCGTGGCTATTCTCCGCTTGATTCGGCCCCGCTAGATCCACGCCTCTTCCTTCTCGCTCAGCTCTGTCTACGGAGTACCACCGGAGAAACGTCCGTCAATTCGCCGGTACTCTTCCTCGTTACTTTCAATTTCCTTTAGCCGCACTTCTCGGTTTCCTCCCTGCTCTCCTTTCTCTTACCCCTCTCCTTTCTCTCCTTCTCTCGAGGATCGAGCCGCACGCGGAAACTGCCCCCGTAACTTTTACGAGGGGATGGCTCGCGGGATCTGCTTTGCAGTGGGCAATTAAAGAAAAGCGTCGTCTCACGTACCGGGTGGCCTCCGAGCAAATGGCACGAGCCAATGGGCCACGGTGGACCGAGGTTCGAGAGAGGGCAGAGAGGAAGAGGGGGAGGAGGAACTCGGCGGTCGTTTCGTTAACGACGCGCCTTCCTCGGATCCTGAGCTACCTCCCGAGATGACGGCCCTTTGTGCCTCCGAATCTATCGTAAACTCCCCGGTTACGACGGCGATGATCTTACCGCCCGCGTCCAAGTGAAATTCCTAGTGGAAAGACTCGCTCGGGCGAAGGACGGTTAGAAAGAAATTACGACCCTCCTTTTCCGCGCAGGTAACCGCGGTCTTTAACCGCTGCGCTTTACCCTCCACCCTCCACCCCTTAACCCGTTCTCTCGTTCGTCCTGCCTTTGAAATTTCGGTACATCCCGCGACGAAAAAGGAGGAAGGCGATTCGTCGAGGGGGAGGGGAAGTGGACGCTCGTGGTTTCCGGCATTTTACCGATCTGGCCGGCCGATATGTCCTCGGCGGTTCATCGATATTGTATACTTTACGCCGCATCGGACGACAAACACGCGGCTTTGAAGCTGTTTGATCGTATATTTCACTTGGCCGATGGCAAATACGCGCGACATTAACAAACAATTTGCGTAATCGGGAGCCCATCGGCCGCCGGTACGTTTAAGGATAAATTGCACCCCCGCTTAAATGGCGCGCGCGCACCCGCGCGTTCGGCGCCAGTCGCGTAGTCGTCGGAATCGAAGGAGCGAAACGACGACGTTCACCGGTGATTTTTGAAGGATCCAGACCGCTCGCGAGGGAGGTTTCTCTCTGCAATTAAGGTGAGGGGCGAAGATAAAAGTTCTTCTCCGCACGATGCGTCCACCTCCTCGATTTTCCTCCCCGCTCGCGCCTTTCACGGCCGCTTTACCCTCGCTCTCTTTACGCGTACATAGATGTTAAAAGCCGCGCGCCCCAGTGACGCTCCTGCACCGACGTTTTCTTGCCTCCTCTATTATCCTTCCTCCTCCTCCGTCTTTCCCTGCTCACCTGCGTCTAGAATCTTCCGCCGTGGAAATCGTTGAAAAATATTTCCCTGCCCTGCGCTCGATCCGAACGATCGATACGTACGATCCGGTCTTACCGATTTTTCCGGACCGATTACCAATTTCGGGACTCGACCGGTTTCGCACGCTCCACGCGACCGTCGACCTATTTGAACGTCGTATAATTTTATTTCAACGATCGTACACTGCTCCGCGTGCCGAGAAAACCGAGCGCCGATCAAAGATTACATTTTTCACGAAAAAGGTTCGCGCCTAATCCATTTCCGTTGTTTCTTTTTCCAAGCGATGAATCGATTACGTTAATGGTTGGAAATCTAGTTTTAACGTTCCGAGCGGCTGAAAGACCGTTAAAGCACCGGGGATTGGAGATAGGGTGCGCGTGCGATACGCGGAATATCGAGCGAGGCTAGCACTCGAGCGAAGGTGAGCGAAAGCAAAGGCAAATCCCAGGGTGGGCCAGATGAAGTCTCTCTCTCTCCATCTCTCTCTCTCCGCTTCGCTCGCGGGTGTATTCGCGGGATCCCGACCGTCGAAAAGTTTAAATAATTACCGGGCGGGATTATCGAGTTCCCGGGAGAAAAGCCGAACGCCGAGGGTGCCGCCTCCTCGACTTAAATCCTAGGCTAAGAACCAGGCCGGCCGCGGGTGCGGCGCTCCGGTAACGGCGGGGAGAGATTCGTGGAACTGGGACGGCCCCCGAGATACGAGTTAATTATTTAATAAGCTGGAAAATTAATTGCGCCCGTCCTTAATTAGTTGGAGTTTCGGGAAGCCGGAAAGAGTCACCGTAAGGCTCCCGCCATTCGGCCGTGCTCGCAGTTGGACTTGGAAGAATATCCCCGAGGCGCGGCCCGCGCCTAACCTCTCAGCCTCGAGACTCTACTATACCGTCTTTTGCGCATCCCATCGCTGTACCCGGTTCGCTAAACCATACTAGCTTTCGCGCACGTTAACGTTCTTAACGTTACGCCAGTATAGTGCTTCTCTGTCGTTCGTATCGTATCGTATAGTGGTATACTTCGGAATTATATTATCGATTATTAAAGCGTGCACGTCCATATTATCTTACTTTATTATTCTTCTCAAATCCATTGCACGAAAATATATAAAGGCGTTACAATAATTCGTTCGTCCATAACCCTACTCCAATATAATTTCGTAGTGCAAGGCACCGTCGCACGCGAATCGCGGTATTATATTATTTACGCTCAGGTCGCCTCGACTACTGCCGTACGGAGATACAGGACCGCGAAAAGTCCAGCCGTGGCTAAGAAGTTAAAGCCGCCGGGTAGCTGAAAACGCTATCGAGAGAACCGTGATAGCGGCCACGCGAGGGTACCGCCGATGTCGGCTTTAAATTTCGGACGACTTTAAAACCTGGCCGTTCGCCGGCCGGCCACGATAATCCAATCTGTTTCGTCCTCGTGACAACCTGTCGTTATGCTTTCCCACCGTGTAAATGATTATTTAACCGGCCGAGCGCGAACGTACGCCTTCCTCTTTGGTGCCCGAAAAAAACACCGAGCCGCGGTACTTCGCGTGTTCGATGAGATACTGCAGGACGGCCGCGAGAACGCTCGTTAGATACCTCGTTACTACCTCGCCTTATTATGTCGTTTTCTGATAAAAAATCGTAAAGTACGCGTAAGCGTAATATACCGGCACGAACTTACCACGGTCGTTGACGCGTTTGATGCGTTTTTGTCTTGGTCCGCTTAAAGCTCGAACCGTCGATATACCGATGTTCGTTTTTTATTTTTCGTTTTTTATTTTTCGATCAAAAGCAATTGTCGAACGTAGCGCGACTGGAAGGCCACGATGAAGTATTTTGAAGTTATCGTGGACGGTTTCGAACCTGTACGATGCTCGAGAGAATATTCCGCATCGAGCGATCGGAGTCTCTGGGATGTCGACGGGTCGGCGATAAAGTACTTCCGCAAATGACAATATTGGAGAAATATTTCAGCGCTAATCTAAAAGTCGGTCCTACGATTTCCAGGGTGAGTCACAATGGCGCGGGGCGAAGAGGGTAAGCGAACGACCGTGGTTAATTTTCGGAGCGAGAAGGCGGTTCATCACGCTCCTTGACCCTTGCTCGTCGAAAGTTCCCATAAGTGCACGATAGCACCATCTTCGGTCCTTCACCCTCCCCAGCTCGACTCTTTATTAGTCCAGAGAGTTCCTCGCAATTCTTCGAGACACGAGAAACAAGGTGGAAAAAGAGGCGGAAGCGGGGTGGGGCGCGTGGGCGGGATCGGGACGGAGGAAAAAGAAATAATCTTGCCCCTCAATTTTACGGACCACATCGTCCACTCGGTGGTCCGTGAAGACGGAACCAAATTGCGACCGCGGCGACTCCCGTTCTGGCTCCTGCATATTATCGTGGAATCCTCCTCTAAGACGCGTCTCTCTTCCACGAAGGAGTTCCGCAGGAATGGACAAGGCGATTTCGTTCTTCCAAGCCCTCGACTATCGGACCTATGCGAAGAGCCACGTTATTACGGGCCATTCTCGTCGATCCGCGGCCGTCAACCTTCCTTTCTCTCTTTTTCATCTCTCTATCCCCCCCCCCCCACCCTCTTCCCCACCACGCCCTATCGCCCGGTCGCGAGCGATTTCGGGTATAAAGCAAATGGAACGTCATCGCACCCCCTCCCGCGATATTCCAATGTAATTTCATACGTGAGCTACTCTAACTATCCTTCCTGAAATTTTATCGCGGTAGGAATTTTTCGGCGGGTCAATTCTCGAAAAGCGTGCTCCTCGTCCACGGGCAAATTCCGTCCGATCGAGTAGTAGAATCCGGGAGAATCGCATTAATCGCCGAGGAACGTAACGTTCATTGCACCCGGGATTCTCGTAGTCGAACGAGAAGCGATTAGAAGGACGATCCGAAAATTGGTAGGATTTCCGCGAGGAATATACCTCCTAGCTGAGAGCGACACGGTTGCCTCCACCGCACTCCGTGCTAATTAATCCAAACGATTGTACCTGCCCGCACCGTTCCTGGCATCGGATTAATTGCGAGAAACGTGCCACCATACTGCCCGGAGAGGAGAAGCGCTCGTAGAGCGTGGAATCTCGCGTGGTCGCCGAAGCGGTCTTGGACTTTCGGAGATTCGAAAGCCCTCGCAATCGTAGCAGCGGGGAAGAGAACGAGGGGGATGCTCGAGGCGAGTGTTTCTTACTGCACAAGTTTTCCACGACGCGGTGGACGATGTCGCCTCGATGGAGTGTCGGGACGAAACGAGAAAAGTTCCGCTCACATTGCTCCTAGCGGATGTTTCGCAACAAATTTATAATTGCCGATATCGGCTGGGCGAGGCCGAGGGAGGACGTCGAGGCGAGTCGAGGTGTCTCGACGAGACTCGCGGCAGACCTTTGTGAAAAGGTTCGGGCACAAAAGACCCTCGTCGTGTTCGGATCCTTTTGTGAACGCGGATATACAAGTCGATAAGTCGGAGGTCCACCTCGAATGACGGATACCGAGCTAAATCGAGTTGGCGATGTCGAGAGCCAAAGAAATAAGATTCTACGACAAAGGTTCGCTGTTATTAGCCGCTCATGGCTTTTGAATTTCTTTTGCGCCGCGTACGCACCGTGGATGTACGTTGCGCGACACGTTTCCTCTTACTTTATCGCTGCCTCGTGTGAGAGCGCGATTATTATTTTTTGCGAGTACCCAGTCGAGGTTATTTATGTGGCTCCGAACCAGTATATTATTACTAGGTACGCGGTTATTAAAGCCGCGTTGTTACGCTCGGAGCGATAAATAATCGGGGCAAAAATGATCTTGGACAGGAATCCACGATTACTTACCGTTGGCGTGCGCCGCAAGAAGGTCCCTGAGTTGCTGCTGGCCGGTGGTCAATTCCACGCAGCTGACCCTCACGCTAAATCTGGCGCCGGTCCTCTGTCGTTGCTCCGAAATTCCACGGAAAAGCCACGCTATGGCGCATGGAATTGCGCCCAGGGTGTGCCCCGCTTCGGGGGTGCCCAGCATCGTGTGCGACTTGCCTAAGCGAAGACGGAGAAGAGAGTATTCCATTAGCCGATCGTTGATTAGCGTTGCCACTATCTTGCTCTCTACGTCCATCCAATATAGGTAATGGCAAGATGTCGATAGAGAACGAAAGGAAAACCCGAAGAGTTCGATGATTCGAAGAAAAAGAAAACGTGAAATATCGTGCAATTCTGGATGGATCGATACGGAGGTTGGAGGGCGCGTTTTGAGCTAAAATATTCGCAGGCTCGCACGACACCGCATATTCGGTGAGAAGATGCTTTGACCTGCGCGAACAACGAATTCGATTGTTCGCGAATTTTATAACGTCCCCGTTATTTTTCGGTGGACGATAAAAATCGAATTTACCCGGGCAAAAGCATCTCCCGTGCCGTATTATATCGATACGTCGCGACAAATAGTCGGGGTTTGCCGCTGATTTCCGCCGCTTTCCCTCCCGCGTGTCACACCGAATCAATTCACACGAATGGCTTTGAAAATCCGGTTTATGTACGTGGTAAATCTACAAGGCCGACGAGTGTAACAATCGCCATGTCTGATTTGTGGCCGGGCACGGCAATTAATGTGTTTGCTATTTACCGCTCGAGGACAGAGCCCAAGGGTGATATGCGTGAATTTAATAATAAACAACATATCGTTCGATTATAATTACAACGCGTAACGAAGCGTTTCGCGTGGCCGTACATCCAATTACGCGTACATCCTGTAAATTAGGTTCGATCGAACCGTTCGAATCACGAGCCACGCGCTTTACGTTCGGCGTATTCTGGCCGGAAGAAACGTAAGTTCGCACTGCCGAGCGAGCCTCCCCTTTCGTTTCCCCGAGCTCATAACGATTCAGGCTCCGATACGGTTTTATTAGCCGAGCAGAAACTGCGGGATAAGTGGCTAAATAACCGTGATATTAACGTGAAAATCGTAATAAGCCGCGGGGCTCGTGAAAACGGTATTTTTCTTTCATTCGCCGAAAGTAACGACACTCGAGGAAAACTCCGGTCACGAAAGTTCGTCGTTTGGGGCAAAGGCGGAGAGAGATCCAGGACCGAGACGGTGGGCCATTATTGATAGAGAAACGAAAGAGCCTTATTAAAATCATAAAGCAAGGCGGTGGGGGCGGCTCGACCAAGAGGGAAAGTGATAAGAAGGCGGCAGGAGGGGCGGGGGGAGGGTGCCGGAGAAAGGAGTAAGGAGTAAGGAACGAGGATCTGACCGAGGGAGGCCCGCGGCAACGGGAAAATAATGGAAAACCAGCAGCCGCCGCTGAATCTTAAACGATATTTAATTGTTTTAATGTAAGACGGTGAATTATGTTGTTATTTAATTAGAAGCCTCGAGACAAGGGCGCTTGCACGGGTGGTAACTTTGCCGCAGGTCGGACTTTGCCGGTCCTTCTTGGCTTTGAGAACCTTGGCAGACATATTTATCTTTCCCTCGTACTTCTCTCGCGTGGGCGTCCCGTAATGAAACGACGCGTGGCAGAGGTGTCGGGTTATTATCGTCTCGATCGTAAGCGAGCGAGCTTCGGGAACTCTTTCCTCTAATAGTACGCCGACGCTAGATAAAAAAAGGCCATATCTCTCTCTCTTTGGTCATCGCGAGGAACGTTGATCGTGGAGAAACGCGAATATCCCGACGTGCCGCCATAAAAATGCTGGGCGCGCTGCCTCGTCTACTAAAGGATTCTCCAGGCCCGTTCGATTACCTCCGTAGCACCTACTTCTTGTCCCTTCCTTCCTCGGGAACTTTTCTTCCTCCGGCCACCTCGGGCTTCTCTCCTCTCCGTGTCAAAGAGCCGTGGAGCGCCGGGGCAAAGAGTTAGGGGAGTTGGAATACAAAGAAAGGGAGGAAAGAGGGAAACGTGACGGAGGGCCACGGAGGGAGCGAACCGGGGAAGGGGGGAGGGAGGAGAGGGAAAACTGCGTTGTCGTAGCGATGATCAAAAGCAGTTTGCTCGCGGACTTGCCTCAAGTATCTCCTAGCGCGAGAGAAGGAAGGGAGCGAGGAGGGGAGGGGAGGGGAGGGAGGAGAGGATTAAGAGGGAGGCGGGGAAGAGAGAGGCGAGAGGGAATGAAAGTTCGTTTGGCTTCCTTCCGCGTCATTCTTCCTGCGCGTTTCTTTGTCTCTCGCCGTCAGCCTCTTTATCCCTTTCCGCACTTCCCTTTGGTTCCTTCCTTATTGATTTTCGCCGACAGAGAGAATATCCGGCGTATCCTTAAAGCTCGTTTAGACGAGCGGCCTCTCGATAAAAATCGGGATGAGGTGATCCGGTTATCGGCACGTGTCGGAAGTTCCGCCTTATCGCTGGCAATTATGCGACTGGCGAGGGGGGAGGGGGGGGGCAAGCGCAGGGCTGGAGGCGGCGCACGGCGGGAGGGGGGGGGGTTGGGAGGCGCGGCCCACCCGGGAGAACCTTAATCAGTCCCGGCACCGAGTTTACCATAAATCCGCCGGGCCGAAAGTTATTCGCACCGAAAGTAAGTGCGACGAGGCGAGGATAATCTGCGAGGGTGTACGTTAAGATTCGAAAGGTACAAGGGGAGAGGAGCGTGTCCCAGTAGCATACATTATCCCCTTTCCTTTCCTTTCCTCTCCTCTTCTCTCCTTTCCTTTCCGCCATCGTTTCCCTCCTTCGCGGCCCTCCTTGTTCCTCGTTTTCCTTCGCTCTTCTCTCCTTATCTCCTGTCCGTCCCGCCACGACATTACCACCCGAGAAGCCTTCCTTCCCCTCGGTTTCCTCGCATAATCGTGCATTTGCATGCAAACTCGATATCACTACTTAAAATGTAAAACAACTTTGGCCCTCTCTTTCACGCTCTCCCTCTCTCTCTCCCTCTCTCTCCCTCTCTCTCTCTCTCTCTCTCTCTCTCTCTCTCTCTCTCTTTCTTCGTCACTCGTCTCCCTCTCTCTACCTCTCTCGGCACGTTCGTTGGATGGGTATTTCCGAAGAAGGATGAAAAGGAAACGAGAGGCGGAGATAAAGGAGGGGATGGCGGATAGACGTCTAAATAAAGGATCGACGTTCCATCCATTTCAGGGGTCGTTCCTTTCAGCCGCGATACCTTCGAATAATTAATTTTCACCGAGCCGAGGTCAAGCTTACGAGGAGATCCGCTCGAGAATAATTTAGACAGAGCCATCGCCCACGAACTTACGGTTCGTACGTTCGTATAGCCGAGGACGTTATAAAACTCACCTTCGATCCCGTACGTTCCTTATGAAATATTTGGGGCTACCCTACGGTGCTCGCGAAAGAGAATACGGGATAGCGAACGTCTTCCTCGTGCAACAGGGGGAAGAGAAAGGAGTGCGCCAGAGAGGTAAGGACGAGAGTTTCTCGAGGTATTCATATTTCATGTAATTATTTCTACGGTTCGTCTGGATGAGTTTCTCCTGGGGGGCAACAATGGCGTTTTGTCCAGGGGACGTCGAACCTCGCTGAATAAAACCGAGAGTATGGACGCTCCGAGGATATTGTTCCCCTTATGCGGCGCGAGCCAAGGGAAGCGTCTAACCTTGCTCCTCGTCCTCTCGCTTATCGGCTCCGCCAGGAATTGTCTCGTCGTGCAAGTCAATATTTGTTTACGCGAGATTTTCCAGATATCCAATACGTTCGATACGTCGGCAAATCCGTGCCATCCGCGTTCGAAGGGGGCTGGTCAAGGAGTGAGTTTTCCAGGAAAACACGATCATATTCTACGAGAGTCGGTAATACCGTTTATTTACCTCGAAAACATCGAGATCGCTCCGATAATGTCGCGATTCGGTTTTTCGCGCTGAGGATACAAAACCGATGTTTTACTCCCAAACGATACAAACCCCTGAGCACGTTTCCATTGCCCTTTTACCGTGATATTAATGTACATAAAACGAACGTCCAAGGGCTATTATCAAAGATGCTTTATATCCCGTATTTGCATAGCAAATACTTCTACGAGTAAAACTCCGTTTTAAATCTCGCTCCTCCAGTTCTCATTTTCCTTTCCCAGGCATAAATTTGTTACTCCATAATTCGGAGTCTGCTGTAAGGGCTGTGGCCTCGGTTAAGGGAGATCTCAGCGAGCGTCATCGACGATTAATCGTCAATGGAAGAGCGAGCTCGCCCCGGAGGAACGAAGGCCGCACGGAGTGCGAGGCAGAAACAAAGCAAGCAAATCTCGTGTACTTACCTAAACCCGCATGTCCGAAGCAGAAGAGGCAGCCGTCCGTTCCGTTGATCACAGCGTGTATAACGTCGGTGAGGGCACTGGAGCAGATCTCGGTCTGCAAAAAAATCAGGCAGGCTGGTTGAAGGCGCGTCGTACGAAAATCGTCGATCGGACGCGAGCCGCGGATCGAAGTTGCGTGGGTAAACTTGGAGCGGATGTCCGCGTGGGTGTGGCATAGAGGCGGGCTTAATTGCAGTTGCTTTCATCGTCGGGAGGACGAAAGAGATAGGAGGGCAAGAGGGCGGAGGATAACGACGGGCTCGTAAAGTGCTTAAGAAAGCGTCTGCGGGACGGTTTAATAAACGCGTGTAAGGTCTACGGGGCGGCGAGAGTGGGGGCGGGGGGTGGCCGGGGAGGGGGCGGAGGTTCGAGAAAGAGCCGGAGGGTGGGATTATAGAGCAAGGGTCTTTGTTTGCTTTTAATATATTCATAGACTGGAAAAGTCTTTTCCCGGGTGAGGAAAGAGAGCGAGAAAGCGCGGTGTGTATCCGAAAGGTCTCTGCCTTCGCATCGTATCCTTAACCCAGGCTCGAGGGACGAAGGGGGCTGCCGGATGATATCTAGATTTTAGGGATCGCGAGGTCCTCTCGCGGGGACTCGTCGGGGCGGAGGTTCGCTCTTTCCCCGGGTTTCGCGAATTTCCTGCGGAAACAGCCAGGAAATTCGCGCGGAGGCAACGGACCGTTCGTTTGGAACGATCGATACGTCGGACATCGACCGTTTTCCTTCGATCTCGTGAGGATTAGCAAACGTTCTGCGGGCGGAAGGCCGGCGAGGGAGGACGGAAAGGCGGCAGGTTGCAGGGAATATTGAGAGGAAGATGAGGACGTGTCGATACCTCGGCCAAACAAGATTGAAATCTTCGTGGACGAGAATCGGATGAGTCTCGGAGCCCGAGATGGAAAAGGGGAGATGAAAGCCGCGGAATGAGGAAACGAGAGGGATGGGCCGAAGAAAGGGTGGCGGATGGACGGAGAGAGAGAGAAAGAGAGAGAGAGAGAGAGAGAGGGCGGGAAAGGTTTATGCCGCGCTAGGAGCTATGCCGGAGAAGAATCGAAATGAAGGGAGAGAGAGAGAGAGGAGGAGGAGGAGGAGGAGGAGGAGAGACCGGAGGGGGCGCTTTAGAAAGGGGAAAACCCCGTGGTTTTTTACCCTCTCTAACCGAAGAGAAGAGGGAAATGAGGAGTACAGTCCCTTTTCCAATATGGTAATTCCAATCTGCCGCTGCTGCTCCTTTCAAAGGGCGTTACGTCACGCGTTGAGGGAACGAGTACGTAGAGTATCTTCTGAAAATATTTTCGTTGCCAGACGCGAAAGAACGTCCTCGTGGAACGATATCCAAAGTGCGCGACTCTCGTCTGGCGCGACAGAAGGGTCATTTTCAACCGGCTTCGTTCGCGCGAATCGAATTTACCGCGATACAACTCCTACGAGCGTTGATTTCGAAGTGGCGAAAGACCAAAGGGGCGAAGAACAGCCGGTACTCGCCCCGAGGACAACAACGACATTCATAATTATAACGGGATCATCTCTGGGGATGTAACGCAAAGCAAACACATTTCCCAGGTACCTGCACCCTCGAGAGAGAGAGAGAGAGAGAGAGAGAGCCGCCGCCCTCCCTCGCAGCCTCGCAACCGCCGGCACGACGGTTAATGAAATACGTGACCGAAGCCTCCGTCATAATCTCAAACACTTGATTCCGCGCTGGTGCGGTGCGAGAAATTGAGAGGGACCGCCGGCACCCTCGCGCGGGAAAAACCTTTCGCCACCCTGCGCCTAGCGTTTTTTCAAATCCTTTAGAAATATCCTCTTCCTCCGCGTTATCCAACACTCTGCTGAACGCGCGCATTCAAAATCGTCCGACAGTTTTCCTCATCCCCCAAAACACCATGAGGATCGATACGTACGCAGAGCTTACAAACGGAATGTACGAGAACGACATTCTCGCATCCTGGAATAATTTGACGCACGTTACGCGCACAAGAATACGCGGATCGAAGTCGGGCAAGCATTCGAGGACAGCCTCGAGTATTTCTCTACATCCCCGGCGAAGTGTTACTGCCGAAGCGACGGCTCGAAAGAAATCGGACCAGGTTCGCCTGCCGTCTCAATTACGGCCGTGGTTAGGATTAATTTCAGGGGGCACAAATGAAAAGGGGCGCGAAGGGTGGAGCGTGAGTTACGGGGCAACGTCGGCGGGCGCTATCACCGTGGCGGACGTCCTTTCGCTTCGCATTGCAGGCCGCGTCCTAGTAACGCAATATTGGCGCACGCACGTGGAATAGCAATGGAGGGAGGAGGGCGCGAGGGTCGAAGGTGGCTGCGGGCCTCGTGGCGCGCCTCGAGACGACCTCGAAGGAGGAGGAAGTTAAGAGGATGACCCTCCCCTCCTCTCCCCTCCCCCCTCCCTCGCCGCGGTTTCGAGTTTCGTCCCTTCAGCGCGACCCGCCGTGCCACTGTCCGCCCCTGTCGCGGCGCGAAATGTAAAATTCGTGTAGAAAGTTGGCAAAGAAACCGCGAGGGAGGGTCGAGCGGTTTCTCGAGCGGCAAAGTGGGGCGAAGGCGGGCCACGAGCGGATGCGGACGGACCCGAAGAGAGGGATCCCCCTTAATGGCTGGAAATAATCGAATGGCATCCCCCGGCCCCTCCTTTTGGCGCCCGCCGAATCTCTTAATTCGCAAGTTTCCAGATGGCTCGGCTGGGCTAAAAGGAACAACTGCCGGCTCTTTTCCATCTTCCCCATCGCCTTCGCGCCCCGAGGATCTTTAGTCTCGCTCGATTCCGCTCCCCGAAAAGGCGCCGGCACCAGCCGAGCAATTAGCCCGAGTGCGCGGAGCGGTTAGAATTGCGAGTGTCTCGCGAGTCTCCGACGCGAGGACGAGCCTCGATCGGCGCTCTATTTGCTTAATTCGATCACCGCCGAGGTGTCTGCGGATTAGGATTACGCCGATAGCCTTACATCCGGTGATTAAATTTCACAAACGTACGTTTGTCGCCGAAACGGAATTCGGAGAACTCGGGGAAAGCGAGGTTGGATCGGTGAGAAAGTTCCCGTCGTACATTTAACCCTAGTTTACGTTAATGTCGCGAAATCGACGACCTCGTAATTTAAACTTGCTCGTGATTCCATCCTTTGCCTTGGCTGTGCCTCCTTAATCGGCGACTTTTCACCGGCGACCTTTTAAACCGTAGTTCTTCCAAAGCGCAAAAGTTCCAAAAGCGTAATTTGAGAAAGATTAATAAGAATATTTGTTCGAGGTACGAAGGTTTTTCTCGAGTAATCGGATTCACGATAGATTCAACAACGCGATTCACGGTAAAGTATCGGTAATGTAGATTTAAATATGATCCGAGCGCCATCCTCTCCAAAACATCGGGCCGATCGCGAGGAGAACGCCGACCAGTGATCTACCCTTAGGCAATCGCGCCCCGTCTTAACGACGGTGTTACGCGGTCTTATTGTCACGGCTTGTGCAAGGAAAAGAGCGGTGAAATGGCGGTAGACGGGTAGGAAGGTGGCTGCAGTAGCATTTGCATGTAGATGCGAGCCCTTTCCGGGCCGCAAAGTGTCCGTCGCAAGGTCGTTCGATGGGAACCGTATCAAAAACAAACAGCCCCGAGGGTGTGCTTTTCGCTCTCGTTTCAGCCGGGTTGCCGACCTGGCGTCTGCTCGCACACGCGCAACAAATTTCCCCGCCCACCCAAAATTCACGAGCCGATAATTCCAAAAATTGCGTCGCAATATGCGTGACATCCGGTTTTTGTTCGCCGTCTCCTACCACTGGCCCACCGCCCGTTCGTTTATAAATAATTCCGATCGGGCCAATAGAGGAATCGCGCCGCTGGCTCCGTCAAAGTGCAAACGCGCCCGATTTATTCCGGCCGAGAAGCGACTCGCGAGTCGCGCCGTTAATTAATTTCCGCGGATTTATCCGGCGCAAGAGCGAGCAGGAAGCGGCTTAGGGTTACGTCCGACACGATGGATTAGGATAAATCCACCTAAATCCGGCGACGACGACGGAAGGTCCCGTGATGCCGTTAAATCGTTTCTCACTTATTTTCGCGGAGAGGAAGCGAGGGAAAAAGGTGAACGTGGAATTAACGAGATATGCAAATCGCCCCGCCCGGAGAGGAAGGTAGGTTGTCCCAAGCCCTTTGTACTCCCGCACCGCGATCCGGCCTCGCTGATTTCCCTCCTCAAAGTCTCCCGCCCGAACTTACTTTTGGAAAAGTCGCGATCCGCGATGGACTTGACGAGCTTTGACTCCTTCTCCCGTGCTTCCGCGAGAGACGGAGAGTTATTCGGATCGCGACGGAGGAAAAAGTAAGCCCCCCCGGCGAATGCAGGAAAAGCACCGTAACGCGAGGGATTAGAGATGTACGTTTTCTCCCCTTTACCGAGGCTCCGCGATTTTCCCGCTGAAATTTTCGGCGCGAGGATAGGCGCCTGGCGCGATAACTCTCGAGGTAACGACTCGCAAACTTTTCATCCGCCTCCTGGCATTTGCAAAGTGGTGCGGTAAGGCCAATCGAGGGGGGATGGAAGCCGAGAGGGGGAAGGAGGAGGTGCACAGGCTCCACCGACACCCCCATCCACGGCACTTGGTGAAATATGTCGCGATTTACACGGGAGATTGGCGTCATTGGCGCTCGGAGGGCGAGCCAGAGCGCCAACGAGCCATCTCTACCCTCCCTACGCGAGCCTTCTCGTCCCACCGACAGACTCGAACGTTTCGTCGGATCAAAAAATCATTTGCGAACAGCGGCTTCGCAGGCCGCTAGGCGCAAAATCGAAGCCGCCACCACCTTTGTTCTCGTCATTCACCTTCTATCCCACCGTCGTAGTTGTAAAGGAGCAAAACATTTACGCCGAATAATGCGAGCGAGCGAGTGGAAGCTTAAGAGGAAATACGAATCGAAAGCGTAATTACGTTTTGTACATTCATCGCGCATTTCCAGCGATCGTTCGATCTAGAGAATGAAAATCGTCTGGACTCTCGGACGATTTTTCTACCGCACTTTAGTACGATCGGGGTACGATCGTCGAGCTCGGTGTATTCTCGAGCATCCTTGGTGCAATAATCCAGGCTCGAGCGGAGGAGCGTCGAGCACGCGTCGCAGAGGCGAGCGACGCGGGAGTCACGCACAGTTGGGATGCTCCGAATGGCGGCATTGACGCCGGTCCTTCTGCTCCTCAAAGGCGCAACGTGCTCCGACGCTCGTCTCGGCCACTTTCTAAAGCCGAGGTCCAGCGCGGCTCGACAGCTGTCAAAGTTCATCAGCATTTCCTAGTCTGCAGCTTCCTAACGTGCCGCGAATTAATCCTACTGTAATATGGAAATGCGGCATTCGGCAGGGCACAGAGGAGATCCCACACGGCCGGACAGGCCGGACAGGACGGCACGGACCAAGGAATATAGATGCGGGCTAGGGGAGGAAGGGACTATCGCGCTACGAGCCCGTATGATTGGTTTACAGATTACCCTACGTCTGCTGCAATGCGACCCCTCCGTACCAATATCCCGTTCTGCTTGTTTGCCGCAGCAATCTGAAGGATCTCCAGGCTGGAAACGGCCAAAGAAATCGCGAGGTTCGCCGTCGAACCTCCGCTCGTGGAAGTTCCATTCGGCACGCGAGGTTAGTACCGCGTTAATACGTTAATGCGCTCTTAGTCCAAAAGCCACGATCCTCGATAAAGTTATGGTGCGTGAAATACTCTCCGTACCGAATTTAGCGTTTAACGTACCGTTTCGAAGTACACACTGCTTTGTTGCCTACTCCGTAATTCAAAGCCAGCTTTACGAAGCAGAATGCGCTCCGATAGGTATGAGCGCTCGGTGCTGATATTAACGTCGACCAAGTTCCGTTCTCTCCATAAGATATACACCCTAATCTCATTTCCTCTGGTCAAATTTCTCCGATAACCACGTATCGAACACGAGTCTGCGGTAAATCCTGCGCCTCTCGTCGTTCGACTTCGAGCTTCCTCTTAAAAATGCGATGCATCGGAAATTTCTATGGCGAACATTTCGATCCTTTAACCAATAATCGCGTATCCGATGGCAGCCTCGAGGAAACCACGAATTCGTTATCAAGGTGAAATTCGAGAGGCAAGTCGAGCCGTACTTCGTTGCGTCCGGCTCCATCGTACTTTCCCTGGAAACGAGCAATAGATCGAAGAGGTTCGGCAGGGAAGGGGCGCAGGATCGAGGGGGGCCAGACGCGCGTGCACGGTGCGGCACACAAACGCACACGCGCGTAATCCGCAGCGTGACTATTAGTCGTAAGTCAATAATAAAGCCCTTGTCCTGGAGCGGCCATAATGGGCCGGGTGAATTATTCCGGGCAGGACGCATTGTCCTAGCCGCTCGGCCGCTGGGATGAAATTGTCCGCGCCCAGGGCGATACACGGCGCCTGCACACGCGTAAGATGCACGCGCACCGCCGTATTCACCTACGGTGCGCCGTAATTGAGATGGATGTTCAATTGATTCGGCTAGGTTTCATTTGGCCATACAGCCTATTGCGAGCTCATTGTTAAACACGTCCGCGGCCGGTGCCTTCGAAGAGTACGACCTTTGGACCCGGAGTATCGACCATCGATTTCCTACGCTTCGCAGAGTCCTCGTCGTTCCGCCTCGAGGACCTTCGCGGCCCGCGGCCACCCGCCGAATTGGAAGGAAGCGCTCTCCGTTTCTACGCGCACTCGCCTTTCTAAATCACCGCTCGACGAAACGCCAACGCCGCTGGTTACCCTGCCTAGCGCCAAGGATCCGTAACGTCCATTCGCTCTAAAGCGCGTGTAAACCACTGGTAGGCCGTGCAGAACCATTTTGGTGGACATTAACCGATTATGATATCTTTTGTGTTTTCGATATTGCTGATTACCCGCGGGCGAAAGCCCTATGGTATTCTCTCTTTGTCCCCATTTTAAACGGTCGATCGGAGTATGCCGCGAGGGATAATACACCCACCGAAACCACGGTGTACCGTGCCTGTAATTTAATCCGGATAATTACGGCGGAGGTATTTCGACTGTAAGTTCCATTTTGAAATGTACATTCTATAATACTTGGCGGATTGCCCGGTGTGTATCCAGTGCGACACGCCCTTCCGCCTGGAGAAGACTCCGTAGAAATTCGAATCTCGGAGAAACATCTCTTTCGGGTTTTTTCCTCCTCGCGGCTCTGTCGCCCCTCGCGACTCGTTGCACCCTCGGCTCCTCTCGCGGTTGCATAAGTGCACGTGCACGATGGGCCCTCCTTGCGTAACGGAGGGGCAAATCTGGGCTTTTGCATCGACGGGCACGGGTGGCCTTGACAGGTGCGGGAGACAGGAGCTTCCGGATCATTTTGCTCCGTGGAAGACGACGCCCAGGAGAATATCGAGGCTTCGCCAGACGCGCAGTCATCGTCGCGCGGATATTACCGTACGGATTGGCCGTGGATGATGAAAGGAATTCGACTGGTACTACGTGAACGATGATTCTCGCGGAACATTTATCGATAAAGCAGTGCCTCCATCGGCTACGGAATGACGGACGATGGAAAACGATTACCGTCAATTATCGTCCGTTCGTTTAGCGTCGAATACCAAAGTCCTCTTTTGTACGAGAAATCCTAGAACGTTGCCAGTCCCTTACAAGCGACGGACGAAAAGGTCGACACTCGGAGTTTCAAATTGGCGTAGTGTTCGTAAAAGTCGATCCTCCAGAATTCGTAGAACGAATCCCAAGTTCGCGATAGTTTGATCGCGAAGGATCGAACGAATTTCCATCCATCGTGCCGACATCCGTCACTTAGTTTATTACACGGCATCGCCGTTAATTCGCGCTTCTAACTTTGACCGTCGGTCGAATCCGAAAGTCCGGTGCGAACCAGTCGCGCAGAGTGCGCCCGCGGATACGTGCCCCGGAGTTTTCGCAACTGATTCGTCGGCGAACAGGTAAAGTGCATTAAGCGACTAATTGCGTCAACGGGCATTTATCAATAACCAATGGCTTTCACCGAACACCGTTAATTTTCGACCGACCTATAATCAACCTGACGCGGTCTATTTGCCGATCATATTGGGACGCATCTCCGCACATAAACCGACCGAACTGTGGTCCGCATATTTGCGGAGCCGAGTGGCAAAGGTGTCCGCGGGCCAAGGATCGTCGATAAATCGATATTACGGCCGAATCTAATTACTCGATTTAAAGCGTTTACGCGCAGCCATGGACGCGATGTCGGCGCTTTCGGTAGGATCACGCGCTAGACAGAAATTCGTCTCGTGCTCCTCCGTAGAGCGGGTACTGCGGATCGAATAATTTCAACGCGAGCAGAGGAATTGCCTCGTCGAAAACAACTCGGTCGAGCGTCGAACGAACAACGAATGGAACGAAGCTCCCGGTATTGGTATCAAAAGTATTATCGGTTAGAGAGTTCAGGAATTTCCGCGCAAGAGGGATACTTTGTAACGTGGTGCGTTATAGCATTCCGAAACGTATATGCGTAATGACATTTCGAAAACTCGAGAACGCTCGATATCCTCAAAAACCAACGTACCGTTGATCGCTGGTATTTTTTTCAGACGCGAAGCAGAGACCGTGGATTGCGTTCCTTGGACGCGCGTGGCGTTAAGGACGAGCCTCGATCGGTCGACGATGGTTCTTAAAATATTCACGGGGAGTCTGCGTTTGACGGTCGGCTGGAAAAAAGACGTGAAATCCCCCAGGACCTCGGGCCTATTCTCCCGGAGTTTCCTCTATCGAGCCTCTCGTTCCCTCCCTCGGGCCTGAAGTCCAGCTGGTCCGACTCGGCAGAGTACCATTCGTGCGGCACAGAGAGCAAAAAGGGAAGGGCGGGAGGGGCTGGGGTGGCGAAAGGAGAGGCGGCCCATTGTGACTTTCGATGACAATCGCCGTGGCCGACGGACATTTGATCGAATCAATCGATTGGTTTCTATGGTTCTCCTAAACACAGCCGTGCCGCGGCATGGGGCGCGCAGGGAGGAAGGCCGGGGAAGGGGGCGAGGGAGCGAACGGGCCGAGGATAAAGAGAGGGAAAGTGCGGTGAAGAGAAAGGGAGGAAGCGAAGGGCTAGTCCCAGGAGGATTGCTCGGCGCGGCACGCAGGTGCGGGAGGGAAGGGCGAGGAGGAGGAGAGGCGAAGGCGGAGGTACGAAGAGGCGAAAGGCAGGGTTGAGCGGAAGAGGGAAGGACCGGGAGGCGAGACGAGGAGGCAATGAGGGCGCCGAGAGAGGCAGGGAGGAGCGGGAGGAAGGGAGGGAGAGAGAAAGCCGGGAAAACCGAGTAGCTCCAGGCTCATTTGAATCCGACGCTCGATAATGTCCCCGGAGAGTACCGAAATATCTCGGTACATGCGTATGTACGGAGAGGTATGTACGCGTACATATCGCGATACGGTAACGCACTTCGTGGTTCCCCACGGCATTTTCTTCGGCGGTGTCGTTCATCAATGCCAAATAATAAAATTCCCCGCCGCGAAAGCGCGAGGGATCGAAGGTTGCGCGCGGAGCTTCGCGAGAAGAAGAGATGAAAATCGCTGATGGAACGAAACGCGTTCCGACTCTGAAAATGGTGGGACGAGCTCGACTTAACCTTCCGTGTTATGACGTTTATCCGGACGTTCTTGCGAAATAAAATTATCGGTTTCAAAATCTGTATATATATTTTATTTCCGGCATCGATACGATACAAAAGAGAACGAGGCGCTTCAAAAATCGAGACCTATCTTTAATAGTATTACCGATCCAAAGCCGGAAGGTAGATAAATCTACGTTTACCTAATACGCATAAATGAGCCACGATCCATCCCGCACCTACGTAGCCACTCTTCGGCAGATCAACGGATTTTCCACTCGTCGAGCAGAAGGATAATCGAAGGACGACGTCGAGGACGAGGAGACGAATTAATGGAAAAGGCTCGAGGAAGAAATCGCGTTGGCGGGTCAACAAAGTTTCTTCGGAGCGGATTGGAAGTCGGACCGATTACGGGAGAGAATCCCCGGCGGATGTGCGATTCACGAGCCGAAGAATTATCTCGCGGATCGGGATGGGTCTCGGTTTGCTGCGAAGGAACCGCGGAGAAGTCATGGGCAAAGAGCAACATTCGCCCGGAGGGATGGATTTTCCTGTCGGAGGTGGAGTTTAGAGGTCGGGAAATTAGTTTAGTTATGCGCCCGGCAGGGACGTCTCTCCTGCGTTTCTAGGATGAACGCAAGTCGACGACGGAGCACGTACACGTTCCGTCGCTCCGCGCTTCTCTTCCGTTATCGCGAAGCTTCCTTCGGCGTCCTCTTCGATGCCCTCCCCCCCACCGCTCCTCTTCATTTATTCGCCTACTCTCGTTCGCAATTACCGACAATCTCAAAGATCCGGGGGACTCGAAGAGGAGGAGAGACCTCGAGCGGCGAGGTAAAAGGCGTAATGGGAAAACTTGGGTGGAGCAACGAGATACATCGAGCGAGGTAAATCAAATATCCGAAAGTGGCAAATGTTGATTCGGTCGAGGAACGGGGAGCACCGCAATCGATTGTCCGTAAGAGGCGTACACGAGGGCTACGCTTAAAGAGAGAGAGAGAGAGAGAGAGAGAGGACGTAGAACTTTGGGAAAGGACGCGAATACGACTCGAACGCGGGCTCGATATTTGAACTCACCTGGGAATCTTCCTCGGTAAAAATTGCGTCGAAGGCGAACATTTTGGGTGCAGCCACCGTTGGTCTGCGATCTTCCGCCGAGCAGGATTGTCCAGATGCCGGATCCACCAGCGTCACCTGCTTCTTCCGCTTGTCCGCGTTGAAACAGTTTCCACCATCTCCGGGCGATACTCTCAGCATTACCTTCACCTGGAACACGAAGAAGGACGTGGGCTCGATTACTTTGCAAGTCGTATTTCGAATTCCACGTTGAATGCTATTACGAGCCAACTCGAGGCGAATTTTATTCTCGTCGATGAACACCGGTTGTACTCGGGGAGAGTAATAACGATCGGGGAATCTGCGCTAATAAGTTAATACCGTGTGACCAATTTGATCTCCCATTAAGCCGAACAACGGCCATCAGAATTATCCGATGGACGGTTCCTACCGGAGTGCGAATGTCGAGTCTAAAATTACGGCGAGCCGCGTTATCCTGGCGGTCATCGAACGAGCCGCAACGGCACCGAAGATGAATAGACCGCTCGGAAAGTAATTGGTTAATCAACTCCGAATACGGTGCGTGCGAGAAAATAGAAATACGCAAAGACGCGATCATCGGAGGATCGCGATACGGAAGTTCGATCGATCGAGTGGAATGGAATAAGACTACCCCCGAGCACGAATAAATCCGATATCATTCGAGATTCAATTATCGCCGTCTGCTCCGGATCGAAGTCCGATTTCAAGAGGGCCGAAACCAGAGCGGGCGATTAACCTGGAGATCGGCCGTCGAATAACGTCGCGATTTCGTCGATGATACGCGTCAATTTTTCAGGTCCCTCGCGTTAATAGCTCGCCGTGGAGTCCGATCGAATTTTGTATCGACAGCTTCAAAAGTAACGGCGTAATTTGGGTAGCCGTCGATAATGAATCGTGCCGAATTCCGTAGACAGCATTCTAGGCTTTATCGTAATTCCAAAAGAATACGACCGCATCGCCCTATTCATTTTTATCGCCCTTTCTAGGCGCGCGATGGGTATTTCCAGGTTTTGGACGATCTCGTATCGGCATACTCATCGCCTAAGATCGATCGCTCTACCGACCAATAACCAAGATACGATAAACCAAGGAGGAACCGGGCGCGGTAATAGTACGTTCGACGCATTGGTATCGTTAAAAGCGAATTCGATCGCGCGGACAGATCACCGCTGTCCCCCGTTGTACTCTCCGCGGTCGGAAGGTTCGTCCGTCTGGCTGTCCAGGAAATTGCGTTCGGAGATTTCGTTCAGATTGCGGCGCACGTTCCATCTTTTGCATGCGAGACGCCTTTGTCGTTGCGGGGGTCACGCGGGTAGAAAAAGAGCCGGCGCCCATCCCTCGGCCCGTCTCTCCTCCGGCGGCCACCGGCGGCCCTGGCCGCCTCCTCTCCGCGTACCGGGTTACCCTGAAAGGACCGACCGGTACCGATCGGGAGACCGGAAATAAAATGGTTCCCTTCCAGTCTTATTGGGAAAACTCTGCATATCGATTTTGCCCCTCGCACTCGCCCCCGTGCTCCTCCCTCGCCCTAACGTCCTCCGCCCGCGAGGTGCCGCCTACCGAGGAAGCCGACCGAACCCTCCTACCTTCGAGAAGCCTGTTTTGAACCGTTCCTTCACCGCCGTGCACGTTTCCAACCCTCGGTGCACCGTAACGAGGCTGATTTCGAGCCTGGATATCGGTTCCGGCCGGGCAACTCGAGAAGCCGGCGCGCTTCGTCGGATAAGGAGCGCCCGATTCGATCCGATGGACACGGCGATTTAGGTGGAATTCAATTCCAGCCTCGATGACGTCCCGGGGAGAGCCGTATCGACGTCCGCACGAAGCCCGAGGAGGGCGCATTCGCGATCCTCTCGCCTTCTCCTCCGCTCTCCTCTGTCCCGAAGGTCTTGCACCGTTCCATCGAGCTCAGCGCCGACCTCCAGGAAAACTCCGCTTAAGACCATTTCGTTTTTCCTACCGATCGGTCACTTGGTTCTGAAGCTTTTCCGCGATTGTATCGGAGTTTGCACGGAAGTTCGACGAAGCCGTGCTCGCGATCTTCTTGTTCTCCTTACAGTCCCGCGGCTTTCTTTGATATCGTAGCCGTCGAGTATCGTATCCACGTCCGCGCAAACGTCGAAGGGGGATCTTCGGAATCGTTTTCCCTGCGCGAGCGAGTTTTCCAACTTGGGAGCTATCGCTCGAGTTGGGATCCGATGCGAGTCGCGGCGCATTGTAGATTACGCAACTGTTTTTCTTCCGTACGCAAACTCTCCAAAATTCTAAGCCCGATGTTGTTGTTTATGTTGAGATCCAAGGTACGTTGCACCGGGCTATAAATGACGCGCGTAACGGTTCGGGGCCGCGCGTGCTTCGTTGTTTGGCTTCCGGCATCGATTGCCATGGTCGTTTACTCTGGAAGTTATCGTTGACCCTGGCCTCGAAGCCTCCGGCACGGTGACGTAGCGTGGAAAAATTGGAAGCGAAATTTGCGCCTATGACTCTTCCCTGGGAATGTTCGATCCTTACGTACCATCGAGTCGTTTCCTCGCAAATCTCTCTCTCTCGAGCGATTTTTGTAGACGTCGCAAAGTCGGTAGCCGCGTTTTAGTCTAGTTTAATAAAACAAGCGGATACTGGCGAGACTTCTGCGGACGGCAATAAACCGCCTCAAAATTCCATTTTCAGGCTTTGGTAAGCCGAGTTCGTAACCGTCGAACTTTGGTCAAGTGCGTACAGTTCTCGGAACAGCGCGGGTCTACCGTCTCTGTCCAGGAATTTATACGTCCTCCCCACGAGCGTGGACTTCCGTTCTACGCAGGTGACTTGGTATTAATCAAGCCGCCGCCTAATCTCGCCCGGACGATTCTTTTTTCACCAAAGTTCGGATCGGTCGTTCGGTCCTTGACGGATCCGTGAAGTCTATTGCGATGGTCAATGGTAGGGCGGAAACTTCCCGAACTCAATCACCTTATTTAACTACGTGGCACCAATCCTTGCCCTTCTCGTCTATGTCATTATCTTACGCGACACGTGCAACGTAGATTCAACGACGTTGGTTGCGATTCGTTAGTCGATCCACGGTCTATTGTCGCGTCTACAAACCACACTGTAACGACGAGGAAGATATTTTACGATAATCTCGAGATTCTCCAATTTTGTCGTATTTTCATTGTTTCGCGGTTATTACTTTAGTCGATGTCAATTGGATTTTGGTAGTTCGAGAAAATGCGAGCGCGTGATATTTGACGGCAGTGGCCAAGCGTTAATTTGACGCGGCAGTTCCTCGCATTTCGCAGACGTTCGCAGGCGTCACCGGAAGCGGCCAGTGGCCGGAAACTTGCCGTTAATTCCTCAACGTCCGAGGCTGCAATGAGGCACGACGCTCTTCGTAGTCCGCCGCCGTGTCGTTTTCCGGAGGTTAAAGTGTATAAATGTTTTATGGCGCCCCTCGTCCGCGGAACATTATCCGCCAATTTACGATCCTGCCGTAACGACGCGCCCGGCGCTTATAAATCCTCGATACATCCTACGACCTTCGATATAAATTCGTATTCGCCCGTCGCGCCCCGATCGTATTCGACGAAACCACGAAGAACGAATCGCGATGCCGGAGACAAAGAGCTTTTCGCTAGCTTTGGCACGTAAAAGGTAAAACGAGGAGCGCAGAGTTATGGCGAGTCACCGAATCTAGAGCTGGCTCGATGTCGGCCAGGTGCTACTTCGAATGCCGAGCTTTGGATTTTACGATCCCCGCCCCGCTCTCCGATTCCTTTACAGTTTCTTTCGAGAGTTATCACTCGGGATATGATAAATTAAAGATTAGCGCAAAGATACGACGCGGAGACTCGGATCAAAGGATTCGAGAACGAGACGTTGGCCGTGCAATCGTGCGTTTAAACTTCATCTTCCGCTCCTCACAGTCAAATTTGCATGGCGGATGGAAGGTGGAAAGTCGAGAGGCGTAACGTCCTCCTGGAAATATACGAAGACGCTCTTGCGGAATTTTTGCAAAGTCGCTCATATTTACGACGGTTTTCAGCGGAGCTTGCAGTTTCCGCTTATTATATAAGGGCGCAGCGCGTAAGGGAAAGGGTAATCCGCATCGCGAGTTGTCCGGGGCAACTCGTACGCCAAGAGTTTACAGCTTGATCCGCTGTTCGTGAAACGAAACTTTGACCTGGCTTATATCAAGGTCCACACTCGTCTCTGCCTGGCTGAACGCTTCGCAACGCTAAGTATTTACGCAAAAGTCTTTGCGCAACGCTAATCCATCGTGCAGCGTCTGCACAAGGGAGGAGCCCATTATTCCGGGAGATCGACCGTTCAGGAAGAGTGTATCGTTCTGGAGGAGTGGGTCCAGCGCATCCGACCTAAGCGCGCTTTGACTCGCGTTCACGAGGAGAGGCATTGTGGCGGGCCCGCACTGTGCTCCGCCACGGTATTCGCTTATAAGAGAAGGCACCCGAGGCCATTCAAGTTCGACAACAAATTTCATCAAAGGGCCCACGACCTCTTTGCGGCTAGATTATTTCCTCGATTGCGGGTAATCTAAATAATCATCCTCTACCGGTGCCCTCGAACCCTTCCTTAACCCTTGTATTATCAACCGGGCTCCCGGATACTTGCTCCGATTTTCCGTCTATTGATTTTTCTACGTCCCGACCAAAATATCGCAAAGTCGCTCTGACTCTTTGGATATCTTTACATCGATTTGCTTTTTCACGGTTGAATTATGCGTCTACAGTGTTGAGCTACAAAGTTGGTGAATAATCATAAATATTTGGCTTGCCTACATAAGGATTAAATCAGTGCCGACTTTGGCCGCTCGCGGCCCGAGGCGTACGCAACGAGAAACCACTTATAAACGTCAATGTCCTCTTTATGAGATAACGAGAAGATAAATACGGCCCTACTGTGCTTCCGCGTAGCGGGGATAAAAAAATCGGCGATAAACCTGTCGACCCTTAGGTTTATTTTGTCCCTCGATTGCGTGCAAAAGGTCGAGTTGTGAAAGGCTCGCCAAGCGAAAGCCGAAAGAATAGGAGGGATTGCGCTCATTAATCGTTTAAAAGCCGACGGTCCGATCGGTTGCCTCCTAATTCTTGACACGAATAACCGAGGGATACGTCACCGCGGAAACACGTCAAAATAGGACAGAAATAATTTGTGTAAAATCGTGGAGGGTGATGTCATCGATAATGAGCTCCCCAGGGTGCTCGTTTACCGTACGCCGCGCGCGCCGGTTAAACACCCCCCGAATATATACCGTGCTAAATTATTAGATGGGCTTTAACGTCCGTGAAATTTTCGAGCACGAATGTCAATGATAAAGTTGAGAGTCTTTGACGCGTACTTTATTTATTCATCGGCGTGCGTCGGAGTGCAAAGACAAACGGGTTATTCAACTTTCCGCGTTGCCAATAAAAAAGAGAGGTAACGCCGGCAGGAGTGTATTTTCATATTTTAGAAGGCAACACAATTTTCCACGATATTGATCGCGTGCAGTTTATACGATGTTTGGAATATGTTACTAAATATTTTGTTTCCCAGTAGCGTTTGGCTGCGATCTGCGGCAGATTTCCCGTGGGTTTGGATTCAGCAGTGTCGGGATAATTCTCTTTTCCAAATCCATTTACCATATTTATTTATGCAATGCAGTTGGTTAAACGTTCGTATCGAATTATGTTAAGCCAAATATTATCCGGTGTTTATCGACAAATTATCCAGCTCCTAATTAATACCTCCGACGGAAAAGCGGGGAAGAATTCTTCGATGCGCGATTCGTGTCCACGTGGCATACCTTTGGGAGGACTATTCGAAGCAGCGTACTGCATCAAAGCGTTCCTGATAATTTGGCCATTCACGGTACGTCCTCGTAAGAGGATAGTACGCCGGACGGCAAACATGCATCCAACTCGCGCACAAAGTTCGTAGTTACGCTTTGACAACGCCGAATGCATATAAATATCCGTCCTCAGACCGTGAAGCGGAAGAGTAAGTCTTCGAGGGACACGAAATTAGAACTTTAACCGGTCTAGTTGAAACCGTGCGCTTAGTCGCGCGCCGTCCTTGAATATCGCAACGCACGAGTAGGATGCACAGACTGGTACGGTCGCGATATAAACCGGCATCGCCATTCCATTCCACCCTTTTCACACAACGATAATCCGCAGCGTTCATCCAAGATGAGAGTTCACCCGGTGATATCATAGTTCTCCACTCTACCGGTCAGTGTCCCGATCGCTCGACGTTCCTGCGACGTCACGAGCAGCGTTTGGGGATCGCCCTATCCGTCTAAACCGAGCTTTACGTACGATTTGAAATCCAGTCGAAACTGGACTAGGGTTGTAATCCAGGGCTGAGCGACGGTCGCCTTCGGGCCCGAAGTTATCATTCGGCGGAGTGTAACTAAATATTCGACCTCCCCAGGGAGGAAGTCTTCTCACCCGTCGGGGAATTTTCGCGAGAAGCCCTTCGGGCGGCTCGAACGAATTTGCGCGCGAAATGGGTCAGGGGAGGTTAGCCCCTTGCAAGGGGCGCGCCATCGACAAATCTGATTTCCCAGACACCACGGATACTCGGCCGTGTAATCGGGAACGCTCTGCAGCGAGGGTAAGGCGGCTCAAAGACGAGCTCCGGATAAGAATCGCGGCTCTGATTTTGACGTATGTCGCGTTTTGTCCGTATACACTTGAAATTACATTGTACACGAGTATCGGATTATCGTCGATCTCTGCGCGAGCGACCTTTGTTGCGAGTTTAGAAAGAGCATACGCACGATCGCTATCCAGACCCGAGGTTTACGAACTTTTAACTTGCGCAGACCCCCCGCGTGGGAATTCGCCCGTTCCGCATTGTCGCTCATAGCGCGCTGCCGCGTGGAATTTCGCGATTCGGCAAGAAGGCAGGACGACGTCGTCGTGACGGGAAGCGTCACCTCGGAGAGCAAGGCAATAGTTCCGCAGTCGTCTTTGTTGATCAAGCGTCCGGGGCGGCCGGTGGGAAAAGGAAGGAGGGCTGCGTCGGTTAAGGTTGTCAGTCAAGCGGCGATAGCGGTATTGCAGAAGCGTGCCACACGCTACTTCGGTAGCCAAGCCGCCTCTTGTGTACGCAGGTACAACAGTGTGACGCCGTAATGGCTGTATAATGGCGGGCGTACATGTTATTCGCTTAATATCGCGGCGTCAAGCGACGTGGAAAGCAACAACTCGAAATGCTCGACTTGCCCGGTTACATCCGGCTGCGCGCCTCGTCGCTCTTCCCTCCTTCCCTCGCTCTCTTGCTATCTCTCTCTCTTTCTCTCCCTCTCTCCCGTCCCTCCTAACTTTGGTCGTGTTTGCTCCTTCTTCTCCGCGCCTTGCGGCGCATCAGCGGCTAGGCACGTACCGCGATTATCGGCACCGAAGTAGCGCACCTGCAGCCTTCGAAACGCATTTAGTTTGCTTCCATCGACGAAACGTGACCTCGACGAATCCCGGATCCAGCAACACGCCTCTTAACCGATTTACAAGAATTATGAACTTGGCCGAAATACCGGCCGTGCTCACCCCATCGTGGTAAGCTCACCAGAGAGGTTTGGGACAAAGGTGGAAAAAGAGCAAGCGATATTTTTACACCGTTTCGTGCGGATATTCCATATCGAATTCTGCGCAGCCGGAACCGCCACCGGAATGATTAGAGAGCAACGGACGAGTTTCTCGATAAAATCCCGCGACGATCAACGCCGTGCTGGCTCGTAATCTTGTTCACTCGCACAGGGCGAATATTACGTTTAAACCTTAAGAGGATAAGCTCGCGGATTATAACAGCTCGAGCGAGAGGAACAAAACTTGTCGGGACATAAACTATGAGCGTCATCAATTTCAGCGAGTACCGTTCTGGCCCTCGTTTTCGTCCTTTTTGCTTCGTCGTTACTTCTCCTCGTTAATTCGACGTAAGGGCTCTAATTTTTTGCGCGCAAAGACGTTCCGGGCTTTAAAGATCTATGGCGCAGAAACCTCGGATGGCGGATAAACGCGCGGCTATCGGGGAATTGGACGAGGCATTACAATTTTCTTGCATTTATCTGCTTTTGCCGATCCCACCTCGAAATTCGGTTAAGCGCCGTTGATATTGGCGATCGTGGCGCGCCCCATTTGCGCGCGATAAACCCATTGGCGCATTGCTAGCTGCGCGCCTCGTTATTTTCCCGGAAATATCACGAATGTAACGCGCGGTCGATCGATACGCTTTTGAATTCCGATTATCTTTAAACGTGATTATCGGCCGGGACGTAAGCGCCGGCGTTCATTACGCGCGGCGCATTTGCGGAACGGGTCGAGTCGTGCTTTCGCACGGTATTCGAGGCACCGAAATTTCGTACGGCGGAGTCCACGGGAATAGCCAATATTGGCGGCGTTTTCTCTCTCCCTCCCAACCCTCTCGCCCCTCCTCTCTCTCTCTCTCCCCCCCCTCCTCCCCTGTATCGTTCATCCATTATTTTTGTTCCCTTTGGCGATTTCTACTTTCATTATCTGGAAAACGGCCCCAGCCGAGCTCTCGACCGGAGGAGAAATCGCTCTTATGTCTGACAAGAAGTGGAAGGCGGGACGAGGTAAGAAAGAAAAAGAAATTGGTTTCCAAAGGTAAACTAATTTCGGGCCACTTCGTTCCGACGAGAAGTCGGCCGACGTTCCTGCTCTTCCCCGGTCCGTTCCCTCTTCCTTTTCTCATCTTTGTTCTTATTTTCGCCCGGCCCGACGGCTACGTTGACCCAATTTCCTATTGCGAAAGGACCATCGACCACGCCTGCATGGCCCTACGCGCCGAGCAGCGCGAAGCCCGAGACAGGACCCTGCCTCTTCCAATCCTGGATGCAAATGAAACCAGAGCCCGGGATCCTTTGAAATATCCTTTCATCCTCCGAGCATAATGCCCGGCATCGCCGGTCCATTAGGCACCACTCGAGGTTTCTCCTTGGGAATTTTCGATGCAACTCCGGAGAGGATCGATACCGGAGCCTTGACCCTCGTCGGTCCTTTCCTCTTTTGTTCCTTCCTTTCTCTTATCGATCCTCGTGCTCGGTTGGCCCGAGGGATATATCGCTCCGAGCTTTATTCTTCGTTCCCAAACATACAGCGTATTTGCGTAAGCGTATAAACATTCGAAAAATGCGACGCTGCTGCGAGCTGCGGCGAGCTTTAAGACCGCCGATTTGGATCCACCTCCGCGATAATATCGATCGTGAGAAACTTCGGGATAGATTATCGCGATAGACTCGGTTTACCCGAGTATGAGAACGAGGTCCGAAGCAAACTAGACGGCGCATTCCGAAGGGGTTGGTCCGTCAAGGGTAGGCGGGGAAGCGGGAAGCATTCTTGAAAGATAAACGATGGACCGTGCTCGACGATTTAATTAAGATTTACCGTTAGTTTTTCCAGGCAAGCATTTTCGGAGCGCAAGGACGTCGGTTCTTTTTGTCGGTTCGGTCGGTCGACGCGAGGCCGACCGGCCTGTACGTAATCCCTGGTAATTTCGACGTCGAGTAGTCTAGTCGGGGGGACGTCCCGACGATTGGCTACACCTTCAAACGCCAGGAACCGGGCGTACGTATAGCCGGGAATGTAAATTGCTCGCGTCTGCCTGAAGCCACGGAGCAATAAATCTCGACGGCGAAGACGCGACGATTGCCGTCTACCGAGAGGGGATAAAATCTCGACTCACGCGCGAGGATTAAAGGCCGTCGGAATCCGTGCGCGTCTATGTACATCGCGAACACGTGCAATTACACGCTCCGCATTGTATGAAAGATTCAAAAGTGACGAGCACGCAGGGCTCCTTGGGGAATTAACGCTCCCTGGATGCTCCCGTAAATTAGTCGATATCAATTCTTTCGTAAATCAGTCGAGTCCCCGATGTACCGTGCAATTAATCCCCGTGCATTATTTACGCTCCCCGTTCGGGGGAAATTGAACAAAAAACGGATTTCGCTCGTGCCACGGCGACGTCGAAACCCTGCCTATTTTTTGGCGACGTTTCTATACGTACTTAACCGATGGCGCTCGAGGGAGTGCGTACATTAGCCACTCCTTTCGCGAGTGCCGCCAATTTTTATTTTAATTTTCACCTCTCTCCATACCCTTCGACGCTGCAGAGGTCTCGAAACAAGATCACTGCCGAATCCATTTGTTCGTGAAACAAAATAGACGAATCGAGCTGTGGAAAGAGCGCACCACCGACGAGGAAATGCCGAGGACAGAGCAAGAGGGAGTTATCGATCCGGCCGACGAAATTAAAGGAAACGCAGCTCGGAGAATGCATCGGGTACGAGGCAAACTATTAGGCTTACCGCGTTCGACCGGGTGCGCCATTTCCGACTTTAGTACGTCGAGGAAGACGCACGAACGCTCGTGTAGCGGTCGAATATATACCTACGATCATCTACGCGCTCTTCGAAGCTTTCCGATATTCTCACAACCAAGAGTCGTCTTCCGAAAACTGTAAAAAAAGGTAAAAAGACGTATGACGCGTATGGCGCGGTCGGACAATGCCGAGGTCCTTTTGAATTCTCAACGGGATTCACGTAGACTCGCTTCGAGTCGATGGAACTTTGAAAAGGGTCGATCCAATTCGAGCGATCCGTTGGGAGTCGATAAAAAACTTTCCCTTCTTTGGCTTTTAGCAAATTTTTAAACGATCAAATTTATCGGTCAGCTATCGTAATAAATGGTAAACGTATCGAATGGCAGTAATAATACCAATAGCCAAAACGATTATTTTCAAGGAGGTCGAAGTGGAAAAAAGGTGGAGAGAGCTCGCTTTGCATAGCGACGCGGAGAGAGGAATTCGAGGTGGCGCCAACGAACGAGCGGGAAGTACTCTCCGGAGCGACGAATAAAAACAATCGATGAAAGAGCGGCAGATCGGCCGATGGTCGGCGGTGCGTATTATCGGGAGGGAAAATAATCTCCGGGCGCGGCCTTGCCCTCTCTTACCGAAAAAGTATCGGTGAACCTCGAGGTTAATACCGCGTTGCCTCCTTCGTTATGGCCGGTCGACACGCAGGCCGGTTCCTCGATATGAAAACCGAAAATTACGCGCGCGCGAGGAAAGTCGAAGCTTTATCGTGGATTTGAGCGCATCGATTGGCCAACCGGCCTGGGGGACAGGCAGGCCGTATTGCAGAAATACGCGCAATTAGCCCGCGAGGACAGTAATTACGCGCTGGTCTTTATGGTCCACCGTCACGACAGTGACATCGATCCCGTCCTTTCTTTTTCTCGGTAACGCAGCGCCCCCGACCCTTCGCAATGTCCTCGCGGTGGAGGGGCATAAGCGAAATCAACGATACGAGTGAAATCGCGAGGAGGAAGAGCGCGCGCATGGCCTCGCAGAAATACCGAGTAATCCCAAAAGCCGTAATTCCGCGTCGCCGAGGCAGGCCGAGGAGCAACGCGCGTGCTCGAGCAAGCGACCTCGGTTTTATACCGACACGAGGATAAGTCGGACGCCTTTCTTAGACGAAAGCTCCTTTTACGCTATTTTATCGGAAACTCCTAGTTCGTGTCGATCAACGTCTCTCTTTATTATTAAACTTTTCGTCATTCTTCTGCGCGCTCGATATTATTTTCTCGTTACTTCTTTTCTTCTTTCCCTCCACAGCAGGAAGGGTGACAAACTCGGCGACGGATTTGGCATTCTTATCGATGAAAAATTCTCCTCGCCCTGGCCTGGCTCCGGTTTTCCTCGCCGGCATCGCGAGACAGTGTGGAAAACGCGCCGGATCGGAGGCCGAGGACGATGATTAGCCGAGCGGGCAAACTGGCGCGCGTCACGCGAATCCAGGGTCGATCGAGTTAGCCGAGCTTATCGTTCCTCCGGCCATGGCTAAGGGACGGCTCCACCATGAATCGTTTTCCCACCATGAATCTCGTCCGGGCTGGGCTGTCCCTCGCAGAATTTTCGCGAGTGCTTTCCCCGATCTGCTAATGCAGGGAAATTAAATTCACCGCCGGCGAGGGCGGCGCGGCTGGTGCGTCGGAGAGCGAAAAAGGAGGGGCGAGCGAGGGGGGCCACCGGGATTATGGTCCGCCGCGCCAAGTTTTCGGTCTACGTGCCGTTTGCGAAAACGAAAGTACCGCCTTGATCGTGGCCGAGGGACAACCGGGCGATGGTGCTGAATTACGAAGCGTTCGGAGAAGAACGATTAAATCCGATTCGCGATTCGCCCGCACGGTTCGTTCACGAGACCTTTCGGAGAGTATACGTTCCAAGGATGTAACTCGAAACTCCCGCTTTTCGGAGATCGACTTGTCCGCCAAATCGCGCGTATGTCGCGTGAATTGTGAGAATAAACAAGGAGGGTAGTGGCAAAAGAGCGAGCGTCGCTTCCTTCCTCCCATTCGTTAAACCCGTTCCCGCCATATCGGGGAAAAAAAAAATTGCACCCGGCGCAGAATCATCCTTCGCTGCGAGCGTGGGTGGATTGGAAAGAGCGTTCACCCGCGTAGTGGACGCGAGCGACTGCGGGGGGGCTCGGTGCGGATCGCAAAAAAAAAGGAAAAAAAATTACTTTAGCCCTCGTACCACGATGCGCTTAGCATATTCATGCTCCGGCTATCCGGAGTTTTCCGGTGTCTGACCACCACCCCGCGCCACCACCGTACATATTCATAAACGGACCGTGACGCACAGAGGGTAAGCGTTATAAGGAGGGAAAAAAAATCCTCCCGCGAGGAGGATACGGGAGCATCGAATATCCAAAATCGCGACGCCACTGGCGTCGCAATCGCGCCACGACGAACCATTCCCCGGGCGGCAGTACCCCGGAAAAGTGATTTTTCCCGCGCATAACCGAATTTCCCGGACGTTTCGACGCCCGCGAAAAACGGCATTTCGCCGCTATTAGAATGCAAAATGTCGCCCAGCTTCCGTATACATTAAACGTACGCCCGGTGCGTATAGAAATGGCACTTTGCCGCGGCCGCATTCGCGCACGCTGCCTCGGCCGACACGCCGCGGTATTGCGACGAAAACGAGGGGTTCGGTCGGTACGATGCGCGAGAGCGCCGATTCTACGTGCTCGTTCCCGATCTAACCGCCGGCATAACCGCTTTGTTAAACGCGTAAAAATATCGCGGTATTCGAAACATCGAATTTACGCGTCGTTCTGAAATACGTTCGAAGCTCGAAATGGCTTTGCGCTCGAGTTTACGGCGGAACTCGAAATTCCAGGTATTACAGAAATTTCAACGATATTTGCCCGACAATGAGGACTCGGGGGAGGTAAAGGAAAAGTTGGATGGCGTCGAGTTTAAAGCACGGTCGCGAATTAACGAATAAAATCTATTTCGGAAGCGTCGCAGCCCGGGGATGTGCGAGCGAGGTTCCGGGGGATCCCACCCTTATTTGCCCGAATTGCCTCCCGGAACATCGAATATCCTGGCGGAGCGTGTGCGTGGATGCGGCGAAGGTAATGGTGCCGATGCACGGCCGAGATACTTTACTATTTTCGGTCGTATTCCGGGCATTCGGCGCGATACGCGCGGCCCGGAAGCGGAGAAGGAGAATGGGCCGCGGCGGCGCGCGGCTCGGAACGAGTGATGCGAGCCCGGCTATGGTCAGGCGAGCCGGCTCGCGCTCCCTGCGGTGCACGTGATACGCGCCTGGCAATACGAGAACTTGTCAAATATATCATTCCGCTCGATGTATCCGTATGCTCCGGATCGTCCGTTGGAAACTTTATTCAATTTCCCGTTTTCGGGGCGTTATATCGGCGCCACGAACGGCATAAACAAGTGCCCGGATAAAATAGAAAAAAGAAGGAAGGAGAAGAAAGAGGAAAAAGAAGAAAGAGCGGAGCACGCGACGCATCATTCGGCCACGCCGTGTATCGAAATATCGAGGAGCACGGGGAAAGGGGAGGAGGGAGAAGGTTGGAGAGGGGGAGGCGGCGGAAATAAAGAGAAGAGAAAACGGAGGCCGCGAGCTACGAGGCACACCTGCAGCCTTCAACAGGTACCTGAAAATACCGCGATGCCGCATACGTCGCCCTCCGTTCCTTCGGCGACGCAGCCTCGCGCGTAAACAATTACTCGGCGAAGCGGAAGAGACGTGGGAGATAGGGATCGATGAGATCGAGCGCGAGAAAAGTTAAACGGACGCCGCACTGCGAGGACGATTTTCAGATATGCCTCCTTGCACCGCTTTCCTCGGTTATGGACATAACCGTGGAAGCGCGCTGCTAACGCCATCCTTGTTACCGGCGTAATAAGGAATTTTTATGGATAACACCGATGATACGGTCCATACTTGATATAGCACGCAGAACCGTCTTATAGGCGCAAGTAGCGTAGTTTTCATCGATACGAGAGACTAGAAAGTACTTTGATCAATCTTCGCAGTTTCTTACCGGGCTCTTTAAAAGAAACATCAAAATTTCCTTTTGGAAAACGTGAAATGGGACGGTTAGGCGCGGTTTGGCGCTCAAATGAAAGAAAAAAGTTTTAATGGCCCAAAAAGTTGCGAGCAATTTATAGGGTGATTATCGCTTCTTTACCTTCCAACATCGTGACGCGTCTCGTTGGAGCACGGTGAAGCTCGACTTAGGCAAGCTAAGTCGGCTTCTTTAATCACCTCTCTCTTTCACTCCTTCTCCTCGCCGCACTCGAAAACTTAATCTTTTTCAACGAAGAACTCGTTAATGCGACTTCACCCCGGCACTACGAGCGGCTACATAAATTATAAACTCGTTTCGCTTCTTCATCCGGTGCGCTGCGGGGACAACGCGCGACGATCCGCTTAATAATCATACTCTCCAAAGGGTTTTTCCGGAAAAGTCAGGTCTGCTTCCGGGATGCGCTCTCGGCCTGCATTTCGAGGTAATAACGAGCAAAGCCCATCGAAGGCTCGTTGTAACCGACGCCACGCAAGTGCGGAGCGACCTAGGTGTGCGTAAAACTTTAATGCGGAACATAACCCGCGGGGACTTTAGCCCACATTCCTCGAAGTGGCGCTCGTAAATCGACTCGCCGCTGCTTTTATCGCCGCCACCATGCACGTACGAGGACCCTTTCTCTTCGTCCCTTAACGTCTCTTTTAAACGACGCCCCCCCCCCGCTCCTTCGCCAATTTTACGGTTCGCTCGAGATCGATCTCCGGGCGTATGGACGCCGACAGAGGCGGAGGAACTCGGTTGTCCTCCTCGGACCACCGTAAGACCAGACCGGCTTCCCGTTCAGTGCGTACATTCCGGACGGACGAACGTGTTTGGCTTGCCTTCGATACTCGGTACACACCGTTCTCCCTAACTACGATCGCGAGGGGAGTTTGGGAACATTTCGAGAAGCCCAACATGTACAGCACCCCTAAACCGTTCGACGTACTATCTCCGATTAAGTTTTAAAGCCACGTAAATCGATTGGCGCGTCTACAAGATCGTAGGGAAATATGTAGGATCTCCAGATTGCGACGCGTCGTGGCGGAGCTCGGTGAAAGCCGCGGGCTTGATCGCCCAAAGGTGCTGCTTGAATTCGCGGTCTTTGGCCAAGTTTGTCGAGGCTCGAGCGTGGTGAAGGCGTGAAATAATACGGCGCTCGTTTCTCATCAAAGAGAATTTTCCACCAGGGCCGACGTTGGTTTTTTCCACGCTGCCTCGTCGGAGCTGGCTCGGCCGAGGATCGAAAGACGGCCTGGAAGTCGGTTGGCCCGGAGCTGCGCGCTGGTGCAGAGCCGTTTTCGATCGAGCTCGCGAGCCTGGGCTTTTCCAGCGGTACGACTAATCGAAACGCGAAGTGGCACGGAATGGAAGACGAGGGGGCTGTCTCGATCGGTCGGTCGGGCGGTTATTAACGAACGCGCGCGGCCAGAAAAAAATGCTTCTCGATGCGAGTGCAAAGCGATCGGACGCGGGCGCGGCGATTTTATAAAAGTCCTCCGCTTGTTTTTTCCACCGACGCACTCGATCACCCTGACGATTTATAATTTTATAAAAGGCAAACGGGCCGCTGCCCGACCGCGAGCCGGTCAAATCACTACGGTTCGTTCGGATTTAAAATTCATCCGTTTGGATTACGCGGAGCGCGGCAGCGCTCGTTGAAAAATAGATTCGATTGTCCGAAGCGCAAACGATAATACAGACCGTCGGATCCGATCGTTCGGTTAACCCGCTGCCTTACGATTCCATGGACGGGTGCGTGCGCCACGGTTCCTCTCTCGATGCGCCTGTCCTAACGCGGTTGGTCCTTCGATTCTCTCCTTCGTAAAGCCATTTCCAAGGATCGTCATTTTTTAGGGAACGTCCTTTTTTAGGCACCCCCGAACCTTTGAGGAGAAAATCAATTTATCGCGGTATGTGCGCAACGTGCTCGCCAAACGGCTCGAGTAATTGGAAAAATCTGTGTTTACATCTGCCCTACGATTCTCGAATGCCGCCTACAAAGCGGCGAGTTAACTCGACTCGCCTGTTTCGCCGAGAAGCGCTTTTCTCCTCTATCCAATACGTCCGCCCATCCGCTTTACGGTCTACGATCGCTCGCATTCCTCGGCCGGCGCATTCTTTTTGCCCCGCCGCCAACGGTTTAATTGCCATCCAATTAGCCGACGTTTCGTTCGGCTAATGGGTTACAGCCTTTAACGGCGGCCACGAAGTTAATCCCGCGGCCTCCGAACGATTTCGGCGGGTTAACTCGCCAAGTTGTTTCTTCCCCGCCACGGTGACAACGCCGCCGAAATCGCCGCGATGATGTCCCGAATTTATCCTCTTCCAAAATGAAGAAGATTCAGAGAGAGATAGAGAGACATAGATAGAGAGAGAGAGAGAGAGATAGAGAGGGAGAAAGGAAACCTCTTATCTCCCTAACTCGGTTACGCGTATGGTTAAACGAGGCGCGTAATATCCTGGAAAGAGCCGAGAGGCAGAAAATCTCTTTTTTCCTCCCCCTCGCCCCCGGGATACCGCGCTCGCCATCCCGGGCTCTTCCTCCCTCCACGTATTTCTTTTCAGACGAGCTTTCTCGTGCCTCGCCGAGCTGTGTCGTTAATTAATAGGATCGCGGAGCTGCGCGATAATTGGTTGCAAAATGACGAACGCCCAGCACGAAGGAGACCGAGAACACCGATGGCGCCACGAGGAAGGAATAGATCACGGTGGAGATCGTTTAACGAGCTCTAATCAACCTGCCCGGAGAAATATGGAATATTTATGAATCGTCCGCCGATTCTACGTAGGCGTACTCGCGCCCCACCCCCGCCGCTCATACGTTTGAATCGAGGGATAATCCATGACGCGCGTACGTGCCGCCAGACACCCTCTCAACGAAATTGGAAAAAGGGCCGGGGAAGAATATTGGAACATTATTAATACTATCCCTCGTAGAATTACCGCGATACATGCCGCGAGTAAGGGCACGCTCGCGGGTCGAATCGATCTCGGGGAGGGGGTCGCGTCGGCGCTCGGTTCCTCGAAGGCACCCCGACCGGATGGAATAACGCCGTCCCGATTCGCTTACATCGACGTACGTTTGTATCTCGTACCTCATCCGCGAACGCATTATCAGGCACCGTCGTAAAGTTCGGCACGACGTCCTTGCCCCTGAGAATTTGGCGGGGAAATTCTCGAAAGGAAGGCTGCCACGAACCCTTTGCTCGTGGAAAACGTCGGCTCGAGTTTTCGGGGACGTTGAACATACGTAGCGTAGGGGGCAGTAAGGATGAATGTTTTCGGGAGAAACAGATCTACGGGGTTTCGCGCACGCAACATGGGCACGTACGGGCCGCGACGATTAATATTAATCCACGGGGAAAAGGGGCAGCATTAATATCAATGTGGAAAATAGCAGGTAGCACGTAGACTCCGGCCGCGGAAGCGGAAAACCGTGCGAAGAGGCGGGAGATCGTGCGTCGGCCGGGGACCTTGATAAACCTGAAAATGGTAATTCTCGGCTCGTGTACTTGCAAATAACCCCCGTGTTTCTTACTTAACTTACCTGCAACCTGCATAAAAGGACGGAAAAGTAACTTCGCGGAGAGCCTTACACGACGTGGGCGCGTGTTCGGAATAGCGTTCGTCCGAACTTTAACTCGATAGATTTTTATGCTCGCGCCACGGTTAATTCGTCATCGCACTGTGCCTCTTGTACGTCGATACCGCCGAAGAGCCAGTACCGTCTTCGAGTCTTACGAATTCCAGGCCGGTTTACGTCGCGCCAGGATCGATCGCGACGATGGCTCGTGCATCTCCCCTTTGCATATCGTTGATACCAAAACGTTTACGAAATTTACGTTCGAGCTAGCTCCGTGATTTTACGAAGAAGAATGCGCCGAGTCTATCGTGTTTCGACGAACCCGAACCGTTTACGTCCGCTACAGCTCGAGTCGGTCTGCCGCATTCCCTCGTAGCTTCCTTGGGAACATAAGCGATGCATAACGCAACACGAAGGCGAGCGTTCCTACGCGTGCGAGGACTCCCCTGAAAAATGGGAAGTCGATGAAGAACGAACGCAGCCCTTGGCTCGCTACCCTCGACACCTCCTTCCCGCCTCCTTCCCTCTTTCGAGATCGAGGAAGGAAGGAAGAGGCAGGGAGAGAAGCGAGAGGATGGGAAGGGCCACGATTTCGACTCGACCTACGTTATCGCTCGATCTCCTCGCCGAATCTGCCGCGAAGGTAATCTGAAAAATTACGATTTTATTCATGAGGTCTATCCGATCCGATCTCGGCGGAGTGGGGGAAAAGGAGGCGGTGGAGGCACGACGATTCAATCGCGGCATCCCCGCGCCGCCTTTTCTTCGGATTAAATTTCACAAAGGAATCTTATTCGCCGGAAAGCGATTTATTTCGTTCGTGGGCCTGTACGGACGATGAGTTTAGACGCGCCGCTGGCTGGACTCGACGATGGCAAATGTTCCCAACTCGATTCTCGATTCGATCCCGAGAAAATTCCCCGATATCTCCGCGAATAGATTTTCCTCTCCCGACTTCCGTTCGCGTCGCTCGCCCTGGAAGCGAATCCACGATTTCGTCGGATACGAGTTAATTACAGCGATTATCCGGCGGTGTACCCGAAAAGGGGATGAAATTACCGAACGGGAGACAGGGGTAAGTTACGCGAGAGTCGTTACTCTTAATAGAGAGCCGTTTTCAAGCCTTTCGCGGATGGGATGAGGAAATACGAGGCGGTATTAATAATACTTAGGCGCCGGGTTGGCGTTATTAAATCGGCTAGGAGAGGAAACACCGCGACTCTTCCGCGGCGCGTCTTAGGATGCGCGCAACGGGCCTGGCGAATGTGTCTCTCCTCGCAAAGCGCGCTTACCCAGCCTCGCGTCGAAACCATCGCCGTGGCTTCGATGAACGAAATTACGCGCACATCCCTAAGATCCTCACCCTGCCAAAAGAGACTCGTGGCCGAAGCTCGTATCCCGAAGGAACGTCCAACGCGCTGTACGTCCATAATAATATACGGAGTATTGGGAATATCGCGTATCGAATCTAGCGCATAAATATGTCAAATCTCGCGTCCCTTTGCGAGGTAACGCGGCGTATCGCGACTTGTTTCTTCTTTACGTCGATCGAGGGTATTCGCCGTGAGAGGAGAAGGGTTGCGAGATCGATCGGCCGGTTCCCCTTCGACAATACCAGGCATGCCAGACCGGGGGAGAATTCTTTTCCGACTGCGCCAGCCGTCGAGGAAGCGGAATTCGGTGGCGGAAAAGTGGAGAGGAGCGTCTTGCTCGCTCTGCGCCGTGAATCTTTAAAGAAGGCGCAGTTAGCAGCCGGAGAAGTACAAATGGCTAGCGCCTTCGGGCATCGATTATTCAGGCGGGGTCGCGTTAAATATGTACGCTTCCAGCGAGATCGGGAGACGTTCGGGGCTAGGCTTCCCGGAGGGGCGCGGCCGGGGGTGGTTCACGCTCGGCGGGCCGTCGGTACGCGCCTTTTCCTACCCCGCCGCCAGAAGCGAGGGGCAATCCCGTGGTGCGTGCACGGGGAATCGGCGAATTAAAGAAGACGACCTTGCCACCACTGACCCAGATTAGGGTGCAACGTACGGAGCAGCCTGCATATTTTCCGCCTCATTGCCGGTGCCACTCGGAAGTACACCCCTCTTCCCAGTGGTGTCGTTCCACCTTTTCAACGACCGGTTCCCTCCGATCATTATCGGATCCTTCTCAATTTTGCATACGAAAAACGGCTTATTAAACGACCTATTGATATGCTACGAATGGAGAAAAGCTTTGACGCGGTTTTAAATCATTTGAAAGGATTTTAACAACCGGTTCGACCGAACCGGTGAGAATCGACGGACCGATACCACTGCCTCTCTTCCTCTTCGAGAGAGATATACGAGAAAGACTAGTGTCGCGGTAAGATCGTCGATTGGGTTACGAAAAAGTTTTCTCGCCATATTTCCCGATACTTAAACGATGAAATAAATCTCGTTCGTTCGCCAGACCTCGTCCTTGTCCTCCATAGATCCGGAAATTGGAGTTTGCGTTAGAACTAATATAAGGGATCCACGTTGTTCCAGATTAGTTCCCCCAGCGCGCAAGGTAAGTCTCGCGACGCAAGTCCCGAGAAGAACCTGGATTCTTCCCAGGGAGAATCTTCGTTACTCTAATCCCGTGTAGGAAAGAAATATACGTGGAAATAATTTCATAACCGGAATGGGGGAGGGGATTATGGAAATAACGAAGGATATTTCCTTCTCCGAAAATCCATATCTCGGGCTTAATACGAAGGTGAATGTATAGGAGCGAGGGCGGGACATGGGCGCGGCCAATGAGGATTCCTGACGAGAGTCTCGGTGCCGTTTCCCGCACGGAATCCACCCTTAAATCGTGCGCGTGACTTTATCCCGGGTGCGTGAGGCACTTTCTCGCCGAGGAACCCTCCGTCGGGGCTCGTAGAGGAGTCGAGAGGGCCGAAGGACGGCCTCCCTTTCCGCCATCCGTGGCCCACAAATCTTCCCGATTTCACCTACGTGGGTTAGGCCGGCCTTACAAGCCGTGTCGCCGATGTAAACGCGCGACCGATTGTCGCAGATGCCTAAGACGGATTTAACGAGTCGTTGCTGGCTGCCGTGGGGATTACGTGATATATCGCGACTCCGACCAACGCAAAAGCGTACCGCATTTGTCTCCGGGGATCGACGATGGCAAAGATGCTCGCTCGTGTTTACGCTCGGTTACGCGCCCCTACCCTCGCTTAACTTCGATTAGCTACCTGACGCGCTTCCGCGCTACCGACGAGGAGATCTCCGCGCACGAAACACGCTCCTGACGCGACATACTACCCAGAGGAACGCCCCTCGTCTATGGATCGGCCCTAAATATTCCTCGATATGTAAATACGCCTATAGTTTATAAGCCATAGTTCGTATATGATTCGAGCGAGCGTAATCTGTAATTTATGCTCCTAGTTTATAAGGGGATCGGGGGTGTTTTACGTGGACATCTTTCAGTGGATTAACGTGTCGGCTGTAACTCGTGCTTTACGGCTATCGGATAATGTGGAAAATAGTACGGCGCATAATCGGGCGTAGTCCGAGACTCGGTTTTGCTTATTGGAAAATTGCGTCTCCGCGAGAAGGGCCGCCATAGTTGGGCATTTCGCGAAAGAAGGGGGCAAACGAGGAGGGATGGATGCAAAACCGGGGCGTATATTTTGACGGTATACCACTCCGCAATTGAGTCTAACCATTGAAGGGAAGTACCGTGCACAACGGGGCTTTTCGAAAGTGCACGATAGCGGGCGAGTGCATTAATTCATGAACCGTTCGTAAAGCCGACTGATGCCACGGATGCTAGACGAGTGCGTTGGCGAACTTTTATAGACGTACTTTCGTTGGAAATGACGGGGAGGAGAAAAAAAAAACTGACGGCGCACAAAGCCGCATCGTGGCGCGTAAAGGCGGAAGCCTCGGAGGTTCGTGGGAGGAAGAGGAGGGACGGGAGGCGACGCGAGGCGACGCTGGGCGCGGCGAGGCTTGGCGGAGGGGCGGGGCGGGGCGGGGGCGGGGGCGGGTGGGAGGGCGAGATAGAGGAGTCGAGATTTGCAGCTTCTCCGGCCGGGAATTATACGCGAGGGTAGATCCCTTAGGCCAGATAGCCGCGACAAATTTCAAGAAAAATATGTTCCCCCCTCGCTGTCACGTCCACCCTACGCGCCGCCCTCTCTTCCGCCTCGCAACTCCGTGCGGCAAGACGAACGTTGATGAGAAAAATATCTAAACGTAGATCAACTTCGGGCAACTGTCTCGTTAAACTGCCAAAGAGCTCCGGACGTCGGCATTACCGGGCATCGGGAAGTTAGATCCGAGGGCTAGGATACTGCCAGCTCCCCCTGGAAGCCTGGGAAAGGAACGAGAAGCGCAAAGGAGAGCGAAGGCTCGGGTATCTCGACTCTTACGAGGACTCTCGCGATATAATTCGACCCTCGATTTTTACAGAACTCTGTATTAATTACAATTCGTTCGCTGGCCTGGACTCTCGGCATTCACGGTGTTTTACGATACGACGCGAGGAAAGCCGGTGATCCTGATTAATGAACATCCTACGTCAGAATTTGAAAGTCACTCCGGGGGATGTAAAATCTGACGTTCGCCGCGATTGCTTAAAGGACGCGCAAGAAACCGGGGCGAATATTCCCGAAAAAAAAGCCGCGCTACCTCGAGCAGTACCCGTGTAGCTATTTACGTCGGGCTCGAGAAGGTTAATAAGTGTCTCGTACGATCATAACTCTTAATAAACGGGGCAAGCGAGGCTTCTAATGGTGGTTCGTTGGTCCGCAACTCGCGAAAGTGCACTTTCGTGTTTCGGAGGTAAAGACCAACGTATATACGGCCACGCCGGACGCGATTCGCACGTCTCGGACATTCGGAGACGCGCCTCTCCGTCTTCGGCGCGTTTGCCAGCCGATCGCTTGCTCGCGCAAAAATCATTTTTCCTTTCGAAAGGCGATGTCCCGTAAGTAGCCGACAGATGGGATTTATCATCGGCAGTTAGAACGTGCCTTCTCCGCTCTTTGTCTCTCTGGCCGAGTGCAACAGCTGTGCCAAGGCTCCTCGGTTTATGGCGATGAGAGGGCCACGGAAGGGCGAGCAAACGAAGCTTCCTCCTCGACATCGATGCCCCAAAACGTTTTACGCGCATCGCGTACGTCCATTATCTTGGATTTTTCGGTTCCTTAAGGGGAAAAGCAACGTGAAAACGACGGTATTGATCTGTTGTTCGTAAGATCAAATTGATTATCGAAAGAACTCGTTATGTTTGACGTACGTACAATATAATACATATGAGCATGATTTCACGAATATCGATACTCATCCGGATTTGTGGACGCTAGACGGGTCGAAACAGTACCCTTGGACCCCTTCTGGTTTATTCCGTTTTGCCAAATAACACCTTGAATAATTCATAACCCCTGCGCTATGAATTTTTATTAAAACTTCTGTATCCTTCCCTCTGCCTAATTTTAATGTGCCGTATTAAGCCGGCGCGCCGTGAAAAAAAAAGCAGTGGTCCAAAATTCACCTGTCCGAGGTGAAATTCCACCGTCGGTATCGGATCTTAAAAACGATAAAATAGCGATGGTTACTCCATCGTCCGTTTTTTTCGTACGAACCAAAATTGTAAAAAAATGGTCCTGAAGAAAGGGGTGTTGGAATTCTCTGGCCAATGCGAGAAGACACGGAGAATTCCTATAGTTGAAACGGAAGGATGGTGAAAAGAGTTTCCGGACAATATTCAATTGAATTATTTAATTTAACTGCAATCCAGGCACCCGAGGAAAGACTACGGTACTCGTGAAGGCAAGAAAATACAAAACTTCTTTGAAATCGTCGAGCGAGGTGCGACGAAAAACGAGCGGAGGTCTCCGTCACAGGAGGGCGTAATTGGAAAATCCGCGAGGTCATCGCGCCCCTTTGAAACTCGGTAGGTTCATCGATTTTCGGGAACAAGCGTGGAGCGAGTGGAATTTCCTGGAACGTGACTGGTTCTCCGTGCCGTTTCGAAAGTCGGCCCTCAGGCCGCTGAATACCCACCGTCCTTATTACGTTCGGCACGGAACTGTACATCATCCGCCGACACTTATTGACTCTTAGAGAGCCCGAATTGAAAAGTAGGTACGCGTCCGTACCTTTGGCCCATTTATTATTCGGCCTCCGCCTCCGTACGGCGCGCGAGAGCGTCGCCGCTGGTCCGCCCTCGCGAGCCAGCCGCGAAAGGGGATGAAAAATAGCTCGAAATTTGGGCAACGCGCCTGCACGGACCCTTCCCAGTGGAGGCCGCTTAATAAAGGGGGCTCGATCCTCGAGTGGCTCTCTCAAAAAATTTTCGCCCGACCTCCGCGTAGACAAATTGCATTACGCGGAGGCGCATTTCCCTGGCACGTGTGGCTACACGCTCGCTCCGGTTATCGATCTCGATGAAGGGGGCAGGTCGCCTGCACTTTCGCCTCTCGAACCTTCGGCCGTAACGCGCGGTGATTAACGGGAAGGAGAAAGAGATATCGGTCGTCGAAGCCTTTCGACGAGATTGCGCGCTTTCCCACGAGGATACGACGACCGTTTTCGCCACCATCGTGGATTTGACGATCGACTTTTGGGATTTAAAAAATCGTTCCGCGGACCGAGAGACGAAGATGGCGGAGGAAAGAAATTCGACTCCGGTCACGTAAGTAATTAGCTTTATAAGCTTCGCGGGAATTGCGACATTCTCATTTCCACCGTGGAAGTAGCTTTTACGCGCTCCTTTGCGGATAAGAATATAATTAATCGGGTTGACGTAAAACAATAATGGGATGAAAATAAAAGGTTCCTTACGAGGGCAATTATATTTTCTCACGACAAAGATACGACGGAAGCGTGGCTAAAATCGTGGCCCCTCGTCGGAGCGGAGTTCTTTGCTCGAGGACGTACCGAATTCGGCGCGGATGAAGTTTAAATATCTCCAATCTCAAAGTCCACGGAGACGGAAAAGGACGGAGCGTGGACCGAGGAAACGGATAAAGTCGTTTGCGCGAAGGACGAAGCGATAAAAGTCGTTTTCGAGTCCGTCTCGAGAAGAAAAATCAATTTTCCATCCCGCAGGGCCTTCGACGTTGGCGCGTCATAAACGTCCGACGTCTTCGCGATCGTCGCGGGTGAATGACGTTCGAAAAATCAGGAGCAAGGACGGGCGGACGGAGAGGAGCAAGAGGCTTAAAGTGTCTCGCGAATAATGGGCGTCCCGCTGACGTTCCTTCGGGAAATTTCAATGGGCGAGAGCTCACTTTCTCCGGGTCGTTAGCCTTCTGGAAAATATCAAAAGGTTCATGACGCTCCTCGGTGGAAAGAGCAGCCGGAGGGCCGCCTTGAGAGCCGGCGAAGTGTGGCGATAGAGCCGGAAGTTGCAGGGAGAGTGATTCCGACGGATTAAGGGACTCGGTTCTCGGCGCCCGGTTCAAAGTTAAGGTCCTGGCTTATTATACAGGATCTTACGGAGAGCAGACGGGAGAGGGGGGGGGGGGGGCAGGGCCGGCATGAAAGCACGGGGAGGATTGGGGAGGATTGGGATTCCGAGATAATTAATTCCAGCTAATTGTACGCGAACCGCGCGAAGTCGCCGAGTGACGGACTTTTAACGACGGCCGGCCGAGCGCGATCTCCCTGCCGATATCGCTCGCTCCCCGAGCTTTCCGCTTCCTCTCGGCTAACTTTGTAGAATCCGGGGAAACGACCGGATCTATTCCACTCGCCCTACTTATCCGGCCGATCCATCCGAGTTTGCCATCGTCGTTTAACGACCAAAGACTTCCAAGTTCATGCCTCGCGCGCGGTTCGAGGCGCGAGGCACGAGCGCCCGCGCGATGCGGATTCCCCGCGATTCTCCAGAATTTACGACGAATCTCGAGTCTGCCGCGCTCGATCGTCACGGCCGCTTAATCGACCACCCCGAAAGCGGCTAAAGGGAGAAAGTAAGAGCACCTTGCGGACAGACTTTGGGGTTAAACGGGGCCGGCGGTTAATCCTCCGCGAAATTCCGAGTCTCCCTTCGACTTTCTCGAATAAGCGATCGCGCCAAATAGCGGGCAGATTTATCGGGAATCGGTATTACGGCGGACACGCGCGATGGGACGTGAAACGAGGCGAGGAGAGGCGGTCGAAGAAGCGAAATCAATTTACTCGCGGAAGGGAGAGTTATGCCCCGGCGACGACGTGCCAAAGCGGCGGCCTGGGGGAGGATGCATTAGAGCTCCTTAGGCGGCACGGCCACGTACGTTTTAGGAGCGCGCACGTGGCGCGGCTCGAGAGGAGGGCGCCGTGTATCAAAAATGCATGAGTTTCTTCCACCGGCCGCCGAACCGTTTCCACGCGTCGGCCCGACTACGTGCACGGCCACGCTTCCAGAGGGGAGGCGCGAGGGAAGGAGCGGACGGCCGCTCGAGGCTCGAATTTCCGTGATGTCCGCTTCGACGATACGCCGCCTGGCCGAAACGGCTGTTCGTTCAATGGCCCCACCGGCCGAGACCCGATAACCCGACTCCTCCCGGACACCCCCGGCCCCCGCCCCTCGACGCCGCCTTCCACGGCTGCTCCTAAACCGCCCCGATCTCCCGCCGCCCCCGCCGCCCCCGCCGCCCCCGCCGCCCTCGCAGCCTCGGCCGCGGAGCCAAGCGCCGACTCTCGGCCAACTCCAAAGGCCTCCGGCCGCTTTGCCGCCGCGGAATACGCTGGCCCCCGGCCAGTCGACCGGCCTACTCGACACCCGCGCCCCGACGAGGACGGCCCGCCTTTTTAAGCCTTTTCCCACCTTAAAGAGAAGGGAAGAAAAAAAAACGGAGAGATGAAAAAACGTCGACCCGTCGGACGGTCGCCTTCCCCTCCGACCCCGCTGCCGTTTCTTTTGTTGCGGCCTTTATGCAAATCTCCCGCCGAGATTCATATTTATGCGAGCCGGCTCGCGAAAAATTGGTAATAGCCCCTGCGCTCCACCCCCGACCCAACCCCCGGCCGACCTTTCCTGGAAGCGATAAACTTTGCGCCGGAGACACCGGCAAGGCGCTAAATGAAATTCCGCTTTGGACTCGCCTCTCCGCGCTTTATTATTTTTTTTTTCCACATCGTGCCGCTGATTTCTCTCCGCGACGGGCTCTCTCGGCGGTGCTTTATTGCCAACGTGAGATCGCGGACGGGCCAAGGCCGAAATCTGAGACGTTTCGTTATTTTAATATTAACCTCGATTGAACCGGCACCGCTTCGACGCTATCCCCCGTGCTTTTCTCGCGATATATCCAAAACGAGGAGGTTTTGACGAATCCACCGAAGCGAGTTTGATTTTGACGGCGGGCCGCGATGCGCTTGGAGAAGCGAACCCTTTCTCCTCGATTTTGGCGATAACTTGTTCGTGCAAGCACCGAGATGAATAAATCTTCCACCCGCGATCCGGCGTTGATTTCTCGAGTGACCTTCCTTGCGTGCTAAGCGTATTATTTACCCGGCACCATGTGGCAAGCGACACGCAAACGCGAGAAACTTCGCCGTGCGATCGCTCGCTTTCCATGCTTTTTACAACCCGGAATAGCGGTCACGGATTACGTCCTGGCTTTTTCCGCGCGCGACGAACGCCGCTCGTTACGAGCGTTTATCGGCGAAACTTTGATCGAACTGCATCGACGAGGCCCCATTTTCCTTTCCACAAAAATGTATAATGCGCGAAACTACGGTAGGTTTAAGAATCGAAGCGTGAAAGAGTGTTTTATCGCGTCGGCGGTTTGGATCGCCTTTAAATCGTAATGCAGTTTCGCGTCAGTTTCACGGTTAGCCTTTGAAGTGTCCAAGGGTGGTACGCGAAAACCATTCTCCCGAATTCCTTGATTAAATCGCAGCCGTTCCGTCCGATTTCTCCGAAGCTACGCCGGCCACAATTCGGTGTGTACGAACCGTGTTTACTCGTGGAAACGCAGGTTATACGAGTTTGCCAAGGCGTAACGCTCCACGGTCTATAAAACTTGCCTGGTACCCTGAGAATTCTGCGCGCGGCGTCCGGCACGGGGACCACTCGTGGCCGCCGGCTTTCAATTCGCGGACTTCCGTTGTCCCGGGACTGTCAAACGCAGCCTCGCCACGGTTTTTCGTGAAATCTTTTCCTTACCGGATCCTCACACCACCCTGGCCAAAGTCCCGGAGGTTTTAGTTCGCGGAGGAGAGCGCCCAAATCGTTTTGGATCGAGTTTTTCCTCGCTTGGCGTGTCGGGAAAGCCGAGTGGCGCACCGGTACTTGTTTTATAACCTGGAAACGAGTTATGCCATCTAAGAAACGATCCAGGGCTCGACGAAGGGAACGAAGAAGCGCACGGTAATTGGCCAGAGATGCGGGAAGAATCCCGAGTTGTCTTTCCTCGATCGTCCTCGAGCGAGGCCCGCGTTTTTTGACGATCCGATTGATAGTTTCCGATCGGTCTTGATTCGACGTACGCCGGGATAGGCCGTTAAAGTAAATGAGCGTCTCTTCTCCCTCCGTCCCTCCGCGGCTTCCCGCTTTCGACGCTTCTCTTACCAGCCGGCTCGAAAGCACTCACATTGATTTGTTCGCAACTCCTGGTTTATAGCTCCGCCTTACCCCAGGACATCGCCCGCTTTCCGTATCGGCCCGATAAAATCCGCGCCCCGCTCCCCCCTTCCCCGGACCTTCTCGGGCAATCGTTAATTCAAATCGTTCAATCGCTCTGAAAGCGCCAACTCGCATGGCGGTTCGCCGATCCTCGAGAGAGAGAGAGAGAGAGAGAGAGAGAGAGAGAGAGAGAGAGAGAGAGAGAGTCTGGCCTATCCCTTGAACTTCGTACTCCGATTCTAGGCGGAGCTATGATCGATTTTTAAAGATAAGCGCCCACTAGTTGAGCGGCACGAGCAATTTGAGCTTTGGGCCTTTCGCCATCGGCGTATTAAGCGAAGACGAAGCAACGTTACGCGTACGCAGAATTGATAACGACGAGCAGCGCCAAAGAAATACAAACGAAAGGATCGGTGACGAGCAGTGGATGGCCGCGATCCGCGTGTACGAGATATAAATTCCAATAAGGCAAATAGTATGGGAATAATATTAGCTGGATGGTACGAGGAGAAGGAGAAGGGTCGTTCCCCAAGTTTGACAGCGGCGTGCCTCGAGGCCGACGTACCTTCGAATCGTCGCGAGGGTAAAACGATCCGAGATACGCGCGAGGCAGCATTGATCAGATAACCAGGACGTCTCGACAAAGCAATCTGCGCCGGCGTTAATTAGTCATCCGAGACGGTCCAAGGCAATGAATGATTTAGTGGACCGGTCGCGACTCACAAAGAGGTTTCCCGTGTTTCAGTCCTGGTTATGCATATTGCAGGGACGTGCCCGTCATTCAAAGACCCCCCCCCCCCCCCCCCTCCGAAC